>OY986992.1:5000-1205000 GCA_963920545.1 Lepidium didymum | reverse complement strand
ATAACGTTTGTCTTCATAAGTCTTCGCATTTATTTTTATGATTACTTTCTCTTTAAGTGTGGGATAAAAGTTGGTCACGTTTGCAACATCAACAATCTTGTCAGAATATATTTTGTTAGAATATTTTTTCAATTTCTAAATTCCATTGTAATAGTTTTTTTCTTTTTTTCTTTTCAACTCACTATATTAAAAATATCTCACACAAATAAACCAGTAGACATTCTAGCACTACAAGTGAGTACATATAGCAAATATCTATATTTTATTATTTAAATATCTCGAAATTACAAATAAAATGAGTGAAAAAAGACTTTAACGTAGAAAAATCTTTTTGGTATGGTTAGAAACATGAGCACTGTTTATTTTCAAAACATCTTCGTATGGTATTGTAATACTTTAATAATTTAATACAGTAGAATTTTTTAAATTAATATTTGATTTATAAATAATCTTTATAAAATAATATAATTTTATAATTTCAAATTGAGTTTTTGGTTCAATTAGTATATCAATAAATTAATAAATACTATAAATTAATAAAATTGTAATTTTATTGTAATCTCAATATTATTAATTTATAAAGATTTTACAATAATTTAACTTGCCAAACACAATGCAAGCCATATTTATATACAAACTACCCAAAAAAACAAATCTCTTGTTTTATATGCAAAATATCTTTAAGTTGAGTCGATCTTTTGATCGGATTATTTTCAGGTTGAATCTGATAATTTTTGTTTGTTCTAGAAGTAGTGAACAAGTTTTAAGATTGTAAGTTCTAAGTTTGAGTTTTGACCACAACAAAAAATCCAATGTTTGAAAAATAGAAAGAGACATAAAGATAAGATATTGTTTTTATTGTTTTTGTTTGCCAACAGATATTGTTTTGTTTTAAACTTGTTGTCGTTTCTTTATTGTTTTTAATAAACAATGACTTTAATTGTTGTTGGTCAAAAATCTTCAACTAACGAGTTATTAAATTTGACGATCTATACACGGTAAACAACCTATAAAGCAATAGTCCCAATATTAATTGTAAAGTTATGGGGTATTCCTCAATTATTTATGGTTAGGATGTCCTGTTAATGATTTGCTATCATGATTCGATTTCTACCTGCTACATTATGGTAGTTTAAAAAAAAAATTATTGGGAGTGGGTTTTAGGCTATGTTGAAAAAAAAAAAAATAATACATATATAGAATTGAGAGAGAGTACAAAAAAAACTTATCCAGGTGGTGAAATCAATCTTGTCCAGAAGAATATTAGTTGAGATTCGATGGTCGAAAATATATTTTGTCAGTTTATGTTCATTCGTTGGCAATACTTTATCTCACTAATTTTAGCTTTATATTGTTAATTTAAATTATAAACTGAAAACAATCCTAAACTAATTAAATATGAAATTAGAATATATATAATTTTGATAAAACATCATGTCGTATAATCCAAAAAATAAATAAAAGATTCTTTATTGGTTAAATATAGTTGTCTGTAATCTATTTTATTAAAGTTCGATTACAAAATTCATAATGCTTTTATAAAGAAAAGATATTAAAATCGCCAAAAATTAGGTGATTTGGTTGGTTTGTCTCTAATCTAACTTGATATTAATTGATGAATTTAAATTTTATCTAATTTAATTTAGAGAATTTTGATTTTGGATCTAACATTATTGATCTAGTTAAGAGAGAAAAGACATTAAAACTTGTTGATATCATGAGAAACTGCACTACATCACGCATGATATCAGTGATTATATTATAATAATAATAGTATATTTAGAAGTTAGTACTATATTAAACATTTACATATTAAAAATACATATTACAATTCTACAAAGAAAAAGTCAGAGACATTAGAAGAGAAAAGTCAAAAGAAGAAACTCAATATCAATTCAGTGTTATGTTGAGTTAGTGCTTTCCCTCAATCTTCTTCCCAACAAAATGGTGAATCCTTCTGGTAATGCTCTTCCTCTCTCTCTATCTCTATCCATTTTCAACTAAACAAAACAACTTGAGATTAATAAATAATTGTTTGTTGTTTTGATTTCTCTCTCTTATTGATCTGTGTTGATTTCTTTGCTATAGAAGCAACAGAAGATGTCTCTAATGGTGGATGTAAATCAGCTCGTTCTTCTTATCACCTCTTCTCTTCTCTTGGTGGTCTTGCTTCTGCAGCCGCTTCTTACGCCGGAGATTCACTCATTTATCGCCGGAAAACTCATCAAGGTGATTCCATGGGGATTCAAGATCAGATTAAGATTGAACCTTTGACTGAGAAGAAAGATTCAAGTCGTCATCAAGGTGATTCCATGGGGATTAGAGATGATAAGATTGCTCCTTTGCTTGAGAGGAAAGATTCAAGTCGACGATCTAACTTAGAGAAATTCTCTCACTATGTTGGTTAGTTTACTTCTATCTTCTTTACATTTTCTAGATAATCTTTGCTAACATTTTGCAAACAAATAACCCAATAATTTTTTAAAAAAATCTAGAAGTGTATTTAGTCAACCTGTTAAAACCAACTTATGGAAAACTCTAATTTAAAAATATTTAGAAAAATTCGATTCCACTAATTGAATTTATTTTATTTGTTTGGTACTGTACTAATTGAAATTGAAAAAGCATATTTTGTGGAGGAAAATGAAAGTATTATTGGGAGTTTTCTTTTAAAATGTAAATATCCATTTGTGAGGCTTGTATGCCAGAAAAAGCAATATTTTCTTGTGAAAATTATCAAAAAGATCTTAGATTATAATTTATAAACATACAATTTCTTTCAGTTTACGCCAAATTCATGTTCCATTAATAGTATTAAATAAGAGTTTGGGGGTTTATGAATACTATTATATAAAAAGCTGGAAACATTGAATGCTAAAAAAATGAGTTAGGTGAAATAATCGAGTATCGATATCACCAAAGTTTATACTATACGCATGATCTCATTTATTGAATTTTCATCCAAATTCTTGTCCCATAATGTAATAATGGAAACACTTTACACATAACTATTATTGTCATGGCTTTATATATGCACAAGTCTACATTCATGTATACCACGTTTATCACATTAATGCTACAAAGACCTTTGTACAAATTTTCATTATTTCTATGTTTTATATATATATATATATATATATATATATATATAATTTGGGTGTTTCGAATTCGAATAGCATATTACCCCTATCCTAAATTCGACTACATCCAAAAATAAAAGAAACATATAGAATTACTTGTGTATATGATAATTGAAGAATCATGTATTTGATTAATATCGACATATATGTGTTATAAATTGCAGTGAGACAGCTAGGATTTGAGGATCCAGATGAATACCCACAACTAAGCAAATTAGCAAATGAATATTTGATGAAATCAAAGGGTTATGATGAGAAGTTGTATGAGTATTTGGTGAATGAAGCTGAGGCTGATTCTCTTTATGTTCATCTCCTTGAAGAATTTGAGAGATGTATTCTCACTTATTTTGCCTTCAATTGGACCCAATCCTCTAACCTCATCTCTCAGGTACCTCATCTTTCCAATAATATTCAATATATTTGGCTTAATTCATGATTAGTTGTTGGCCACTAATTTAAGTGCGTAATCATGGTTTGTTTGAATCTTTCATTTCGTCATATTATTAGTTTTTATATGAATTAATGTTGGGAAAATGCTTTTGTCAAATCGTTAAGTTTTCCATACTAGAAATTGATTTTTGCAAGTGATATTTAGTTTAGTGGCATGCGATAAGTCAATTAAAAACATGTGTACTTATACAACTAGAAATCAAATCCTACCGCATATATTATGTAGGAACTTGGTTAATGGGTCAGTCAGTTATGACCCAATATTGACACAAAAAAAATCGATTTTAGGAAATCGATTTAGAGTTTCAATAGTTGATTTGAGGTATAGATGCAGTGAACTAATGTTTTAACATCATATCAAACTTAGCTACGTAGTGGAGTAGGTTATTTCCTATTACCATTTCCGATCACTAATAAAGACAGTAATGTGTATGAAAAATTAAATATTATTTTATTAATATCCTTTTGTGTCCGAATTAAATATAAAAATGACAGGTTTTAAGTGATGAGAAGGATCATAAAGTCCCAAAACTCAAGGATTTTGTAATGGCAGCGACAAGGTGATTGATAATTATCCATATATTTGTATAGTTAAGTATATATATATATATTACATACTAAATTAAAAATAAAGTAAATGGGTTGTTGATAATGTAGGAACCAGAGGTTTGAGAGAGTGACAAAAGACCTAAAGGTGACAAGAGTGTTTCGGACATTAGTAGAAGAGATGAAAGCCATCAATGTCGGAGGAAGCAGTGAGCCACATTGTACGGAAGTAATGTCCCCGGTGGCTCATAGCAAACGAAGTCCCGTCCTCCTCCTTATGGGCGGTGGAATGGGCGCCGGAAAAAGCACCGTCCTCAAAGATATCCTCCAAGAGTAATATTTACTTACATATTATATTCAAAATTGGTTAACTTGTGTTTTACTGTTTGAATTTAAAAGTATAATTTTTAGATATGTTGGGAGATTGATGAGATCGATCAAACCGAGTTGAGATCAACCGGAAGTACAAACCAAGATCAAAACTCAATATATGAAAATATTGTAGATATCTACTATATATTGAATCTTGATCTTGGTTTGTAGTTTTGGTTGATCTCGATTTAGATTGGATCGATCTCATCGATTTCTCAACATGTTATGACCAAATTTAAATCAACACAAATGAAACATATACAAAACTCAACAGTCTAATAAACATTAAATTATATACTTTTTAATTTAGTTTATAGTGATTTTTAATTTCTCTAGTATATTAAATTAAATTTTAATTTGTGATTGAAATTTTTATTGATTTATAGTAATTATTAGTTTATCGAAAATAAATTTAAAGAGGTTTAGGAATTGCTTATGACCAAGTGGTTTATTGCATACCACTTATGTTATGTTTTTCATCCGAGTTTGATTTCATAAAGTTGTCTTTGCATCACATTAGATTGTGAGAAATTTGAGGGTTTAGCTATAGTCGATCCAACTGTCATAAGAAAAAGCTATTTTTTTGTTGTAGGCCGTTTTGGTCGGAAGCAGGAGCTGATACAGTGGTAATAGAGGCAGATGCGTTTAAAGAAACAGATGTTATATATAGAGCTCTTAGTTTAAATGGTCACCATGACGATATGCTACAAACAGCTGAATTAGTTCATCAATCATCAACAGATGCTGCATCATCATTACTAGTAACAGCATTAAACGAAGGACGAGATGTGATAATGGATGGAACATTATCATGGGAACCATTTGTAGAACAAATGATTGAAATGGCAAGAAATGTACATAAACATCGATATCGAATGGGTGCAGGTTACAAAGTATCTGAAGAAGATGGAACAATAACTGAAGAGTATTGGAAACAGATTGGTCCTGAAGAAGAAGCTAAAGAGAAACAACAACAACAACAGAGTTTGAAACCTTATAGAATTGAGCTTGTTGGTGTTGTTTGTGATGCTTATTTAGCTGTTGCGAGAGGTATTAGAAGAGCTTTAATGGTGAAAAGAGCAGTGAGAGTGAAGTCACAATTGAAGTCACATAAGAGATTTGCTAATGCTTTTCCTAAGTATTGTGAAGTTGTTGATAATGCTAGGCTTTATTGTACTAATGCCGTTGGTGGTCCTCCAAGGGTAATTTAGTAAATTCATAGAAAGTCAAATACTGTTTACCACGTCGTTTTAGGATATGTACTGACACGTGTTTGTTTTTTTATTGGTTGTTTGAGCAGCTTATAGCGAGGAAAGACGGAGACAGTAGGCTTCTGGTTGATCCAGTGGATATTGAGTGTTTGAAACGGGTCAGTAATCTTAACCCGGAAGCGGAATCTATTTATGAGCTTTACCGGGATCCGACCCAATTATGCGCGCCCGGTTCGGTTTGGAAGGATGTCGTTTTAGTTCCATCAAGGCCCAAGGTCCAGAAGGAACTAAGAGATGCTATTAATAAAATCGAAAAGGCCCAAATGAAAAGTTGATAATATTGTTAACTAATCCCTATAACATTTTTATCTTCCGGTATTTGCCTCATTTGTTTCCGTCAACCCCTTATGTCGTTTGTATTAGCCAAAAACAAGTTAATAAAAATATTAAATGGCTTTTGACTTTAATTTTTCTGGGTGATTTTACCATTGCAGTTTAGTTTTTGACATATGGACATGTAGTCAACATAGTAAATTTTAATATATAATTTTTAAAATCATTAAAAAATATTTCAATATTATACATAAGTAATCGGCGTTTCTAACGAAAATGCCCATTATTTCTAACAAATATAAAAAGATTCCATGTACATAACAATTTATTTTTTTCATAATTAATCAATATAATAAATTACATGTAATTAAATTTACAAAAATCTTACTAATAAACAAAAAAATAGAAATAGGGATTAAAATGGTTATAAGAAATTAGTGAAAGCAACATCAAAAATATGAAATATATTTCAGTCGAATTCCTTAATATTTTTAGGTTTATATACTTCTTTTTGGATCACATAAGCTTAACTAATTATATATTGACAACAAAAGGGTTCATAAAGTTATAGTAAGAAGGTAAACGGCTGATATGAATGTAATGAAAATATGGAGACCTTAATAATAAATAAGAATTCTTATCCTAGGGTTCCCCAGTGTCGACTATATATATTTTTAGCCGAACGAAGTTACCCTAATTCTCCGTTACAAAGACCTCTCGGCAGACATAGCTTTCTTAGGGTTTAATCCTTTTGCGGAGATCTAATCATGGTGAGTTCTTCGGTCACAAAACTATGAATCTTCTTCTCTAATTAGATAACGAACATTTCCCTAATACTGTAAATGGTAAAAATCCGTAGGCGGATGTTGAACCAGAGGTTGCTGTGGCTGGAGTGCCAAAGAAGAGAACGTTTAAGAAGTTTGCCTTCAGAGGAGTAGATCTCGATGCTCTTCTCGATATGTCTACTGATGATCTTGTCAAGCTTTTCTCTTCTCGTATTCGCAGAAGGTATAATCAAATCCCTTGAACCCTAGACGAGACTTGGTTGTATAGATTCTTTTATTAATGTCTAAGTTTGTTCTGGCTTTCATTTTTTTTCCTTCAGGTTCTCTAGAGGTTTGACAAGGAAGCCAATGGCTCTGATTAAGAAGCTGAGAAAAGCGGTAATCTATTCACTTTTTCTTAGTCTTGCCATTTCGTTTACTCTATTCAAAAAGGTTTGACTCATGTTGGATTATGTTCACTTGGTTGGGATGATAATTGTTGTTCAAAGTGGCTAATTGAATCTAATTTCTAACGTTTTTAGTGGAATTCGCTAGGATTGATGTCAACTAGGTTTGCTTAAGCTCACATTCTCTAATGAGCGAAATCATAATTGGTTGGATTATTTCACTTGGTTCAGGAAATGAATACTTTTCAGATCCTGGAGTTCATTGCATATAGTCTTATGTCTTAAGGAATTTTATAAGCTAGCCCTTGTTGTATTGTATTCTGGTTGACTTGTCTATCTATAATAGTTCTGTATATCCTGAGAGTCAGTACTAATAGTATCTATATCCAATCACTGAATGATTCTTTACTTCCCTACTTGCAAAAATGTTATCAAATGTGGCTTAGTTACCACTCTAATGCACTTTTTATGTATACTCGAGAAGATTAGTATGTTTTCCTTGGATCCAGCTAACTCCTTGATTACTAAATCTTTACTTTTTGGTTATTTTTTCAGAAAAGAGAGGCACCACAAGGTGAGAAGCCAGAACCAGTGAGAACCCACCTCAGGAACATGGTTATTGTCCCTGAAATGATTGGAAGCATCATTGGTGTCTACAATGGCAAGACATTCAACCAAGTCGAAATCAAGCCTGAGATGATTGGTCACTACCTAGCTGAGTTCTCTATCTCATACAAGCCAGTTAAGCACGGTAGGCCTGGTGTTGGTGCTACTCACTCTTCCAGATTCATTCCCCTTAAGTGAAGAGCTTTTACTTGGGAATGTGTTTGCTTTACTTTCATTGAGTATGTGGATCTCCCGTTTTTGATGCTTTATAAACTCTAGCTCTTGCGATTTCATTATAATTATGTTACTATGGATCTTTAAATCATATCTTTTTGGAGTTTCGTCTTTTATCTTGTAGTAGAATTTTAGCTTTTGATTACCTTAAATTGATATAAGTTTGCGTAAAATTTCAACTTTAAACCCATAAACCAAACAAGCCAGACAAAATCGTAATTAAGTCATGTTTAGATGACGTTTATAGAAGAAAAATGTTTAATTCTGAAAAAGCAATTAAATGGCCCTCATTCATAAATGGGCTTTCAGTAATTAGTTTTGGTTATAAATGGGCTTTAGGTATTAGTTTTGGGCCTTTTAAGTCTCTCTAAACCGGCGTTGACTGGTTAACTTCTTCTTTCCCTTTAGCAAAGATCTTCGTGTTCCGGAGAATTTCTAGGGTTTCTCGAATCGAGGAGGTAAAACAATCGACAATGGCGAGTCAAGTGATCTCCGGAATCAAGGAAACTGCTCAATCAATCACCGGTGCAGCTCGTCCGTGGGGAGATTTTCTCGATCTTTCTGCTTTTACCTTTCCTTCCTCCATCGCCGATGCAACGACTCGCCTAACGCAGAACTCAACTCATTTCAACATCAACTACGGTATCATTCTCTCTATCCTCCTAGCTCTAACCCTAATCACACGTCCAATCGCCATCCTCGCGTTCATAGCCGTCGGTTTAGCTTGGTTCTTCCTCTATTTCGCTCGCGAGGAACCACTCACGATCTTCGGATTCACCGTCGACGACGGCGTTGTTGTAGTGCTTCTAATCGGTCTTTCGATCGCGTCGCTAATCAGCACTGGAGTTTGGCTCAAAGTTCTCACCTTCGTTGGATCTGGAGTTCTTGTTTTGATCCTACACGCAATGCTAAGAGGAACAGATGATCTTGTGACAGACGATCTAGAATCTCCTTATGGACCAATGCTCTCTACCACCGGCGGTGGTAACGACGGCGCTCGTGGTGATTACAGTGGACTCTGATTAATACATTAGTTTCGATTGATAATGATGAATTTGGGGATTTAGGGTTTTGTTCTGTAAATTTTCATTGTTTCTTTGTGATCCATGAAACATTCATTGTTCATGACAAAATCTGTTAAAAACTGGTTTAATAGAGAATCGATGCCACCCGGTTCGTTGGTATGTATTCCACAACACCAATAGCCAACAAACTTGAGTGTGAACTAAACCAATGTATGATCGTTTAACTTTCAGTTACATTTTTAACTCAAATTGAAATTCCGATCAACCACTAAAGTAGCTCAAATTTCCCTTAAATGATTACGTTTAAGTATTGGAGTTAGCTAAATTACACTTACGATGAACATAAGCTAAACCTAAAGGTGTTCATTAACTCATTCTTCTCAGATCCTGCTAACATGCGCCCGTGAAGGCCCAAATATTGTAGTGGGCTCTTAGACATATGTCCATGACTAAAACTTAAGTCGTAAGGCCCATATATTTTTGGCCCAGCAATTATTATGATTTAAAAAAAATAAAAGTTAATACCTATATATTAAAAAGTTTAGGTTTTCTTTTCATTTTTGTCGAACAAATAACTATTATATCAACAATACTCGATTAATACCCTAAATTATTTAATTAAAATTGAGTGAGATTCGAATTTATCATCTAGTACCTAGATAAATTAGAAGGTAAACCAATAAATTTTATTTATTTATTTTGTATTTCTTTATTCAACACTAGATTTGTTTTAGTAAAGATAGTACTTCGAAGAATGTAACTATGGATGTCATTATTTGATATATTTAGTTAAATGACATTAGATAGATATTTAACTTTGACTTAATTTTCTTACAATAATTTACTGATTAAATGTTAATTTCTAATTCTCAAATTGTCAGCCAATTATTTAATGTTATATTTAGTTATAATTTAAGTTTTTGTCTTTAATTCTCAAATTATGTATTTTAGCGATAATTATAGTTTGGTGAAGAACCCTCTAGAGCGTCAACTTGTCAACTTAATTAATTATTGACCCCATCAAACATCGAACATGCCTCTGCCTGATCCAAGAAATGGATATAAATATTAAAATATTGAAATTTGATAACATTTCAACGTAATTAATTGTACAAATGTTTGTGTTTACACATACAAATTGTAGACATATTTGCTATATATATGCATGCATGTACGTTGAAGTTATACATTCATGAAACTTTGATTTATTCGTTTCGAATTTAACATCTTCTCCATGTGAGCTTAAGTTAGAAATATATATGCATTCTCATTTTTCTTTATTTTATTTATATCATTATACTATTGTAACTATTATATTCCTAATATTTTTTAAAGTTGAACATTGAGTCATTTAATCAAATGTTTAATATGATATTATAAATTCTCCCTAGATACATATCTAATTAATTAGATTAATTAAAATGGTTCGATTGAAAAATCTAAATTACGTTGAAGGTTTAAAATCCATTTCAATTTCAAATTCAATTTTTAATCTTATAGTTTTCTCTAACAAAAAAGTCATGAATTCAAATCCATTTGAGAAAAATTTGCTTTTAAAATGAGAATTATATTTAATGGTTTTGAGTTTCGTCCTAAGAAAATGTACAGACCTCGGTTCAAAACCTCTTAGCCATAAAAAATAAAAAATAATAATATATAATTATTATATCATTGTCAATGAATCGACAAAACATAATCTATAACCCTATTCCAAATTTTAAATAATTCTACGCAGAATAACACGATTTCCTGAAATTAAAATTGGGAAATACGACAAAATTAAACAATTAACTACTTCACTATATTTTTTTTTTCCAATTTATATATCCTTTGGTCGGATTAATTAGTGGTATTGTTTCATCATAACGATGTTGTTAATTTTCGTATAGTTATGTTAAACATTTGTATTAATTAAATATAGTTGGTATTAATAAATAGTTGTAATTAATTAATAAAATGAGAAATGAAATGATAAAGAAAAGGTAATGAAATGAAGAGACCCATGAAGAAGCACATGGCATTGCTCCCTTCTCTTCCCTATGTGTCCGATTTCTCTATTTTATGTTCTTCAACCAAACCCAATTATCACTTTAAGTACCAACAAACTAAATCAATATTCCAAAAAAGTGATTCCTTTTTATTTTTATTATGTTATATACACTATATAACATGTGTATATATATATATAGATAACATATATAATATTTTCATTCTAATTACTTCAAAACTACTTTGGGAAAATTTAATTCTTTGGGATTGTTTTATCTATATGTAAAAAATAAATGATGCCCACTTTAGGAAAAAATCAATATAAATTATAATTAAAAATAAATTATTAATGTTTTGAATTATCGATATAACTAAGCATTAAGATATTGTTCATAAAAAATAACTTGAGAATATATATATATATATATATATTATTTGTACAGTTTTTTAACAAAATTATAAAACGTTTTAACACACAAGATGTTCAGATTATTACACAATTTCCAGTACAAAATGTCTCACATATTTAAGTTTGAAGTTCATTACACATAAACAACATACAAACTATATCTACATACCAAATCCAGATATAAAAAGAAAAAATAGAAATTGAACAATGTATTTAATTTCATCGTGAAACAAAAACAAATTAACACAGACAGCAATGCGTTAATCAAATATATAATCATTACCGCATATCATCATTTTTAACTTCAAACTCTGCTCTTGCACTTCTCCATTGCCCTTGGAGCTGTAATATTTAAGTTAATTACATCTAATTAGCAAACATCCGTAAAAGATTAATTAAAGTTTTGTTTTGTAATAAAGTTGTGAGAAATTCATCTTAAGGAGTGAAGGGTTAATTAAGACCCTTTAAAGGTTTAATTATTAGTGTATAACTTTCTGTAATACACAATTTTCTATAACTCTACACCAATAGCAATTCAGTAAAGTCAATTAATTTTTTTTGAAATTTGTAATTTATAATCATTAATTGATAAATTTTTCATAAAAAACTTAAAAAATCAATCTTTTAGAAACAATAAAAATGTCTAGAAAATTAATCAGGAACGGATGGAGTAATATATAAGACTTTTTCTTAGAAAAATACACACATATTTACTTAAATTATTTAATATTTAAGGGTTAAGACCCTTTAAAATTATTCAATATTTTAGTTTAAGATTATTTAATATAATTATTCGTAAGCTTTAACTCAATATGTAGTAGAGATTAAAAACATACCGAGACCAATGGCATCTGATCCTTTCATGAGACGTAAACGCTTGCATGTATCAACGAACATTCTAATAAATAATCAAATATAAACCAAATTAAACAAAACTCTAATTAATTAATAAAATGAATCGTAATTAAAAAAAAAGGAAGAAGAAGAAGACGTACGGCCAAGGAACGTCGCCGACGAGCATCCAATCACCATCTTTGTCTTCATAAGAGGGAACATAATCCCAACTATTCACTATATCCATTAATTTCCTCTCATTCATAAAGTCTATCATTCCTTCTTCTCCTCCATATTTTCCTATCATTATTAACATCTATAATTAAATACGCGTAGGAATATATATATATATATATATATATATATATATATATATTATTTTTTCCAATAAAAACTGATTCCTAGTCAAACTCAATACTTAAACTTCTAAAAACCGATTAACAGGAATTAAATTTCGATAAGATAAATAGATATTAAACCACTTGATTCAAAATAAAATCTGATTTATAGTCAAATTCAAGATTTGTTATCAAATAAGGCTTAAACTTCTCAAATCGAAAACAAACCGATTAACATGAATCAAATTTCGATAGATAAATAGACATTAAACCACTTGACTACATGACTAAAGAAACTAGCGTACCCACGGTAAAAGAGCTGAACATGTTGGACAAAGCAGAAGAGAGTTCATCATAGCTTTTATACATCTTCAAATCAACTTTCCTTAAGTATGGAGCTCCATCCATAGACACTTTCACGAATGCTGCCTCCGAACCACCGCTTGGTTTTTGGCATGAAACCATCACGTTCTTCCTGTATGATCTCACCGGTGGCCATCCAACAACTTGTGCCCTATTTCTCAAAATAAAATAAAAAAGGTTTTCTTTATTATACAAGATTTTATCTACTATTATGTATGGTTAGTTGTACAACAAAAAATTATAAAATATTAAACAGTTAGCTATCACATTCATATAAATTATATTCTCTCATGGGACTATAAATTGAATATAAAACTATATAAAATCAATTCAGGCGATTTATGAAGAGAATAAATTCGTGTTGACAAAATAAAAAGTGAATAAATTCGTAGATTAAATGGTTTTTATTTTTTAGCAAACAAAACATATTGTTATAGGTTTTTTGCTCGCAGTATATATTAGAGATTTATCTTTTGTAAACACAATTCCACAATAATGTTTCTTTCGTTTCTCAATTTATAGAATATATAGTTGACAAAAAAACTATATTTTTCCATTAAGCCTAATTACTTTCTTTTAAAGATGTTCTTATACATATACATGTCTAAATAAGAAAAAATAAATTAAGAGAAGGTTGAGATATTAATCGAAAAGGGTGAAATGGTAAATTTACTTGGCAGGAGGTTTAGCTGGATCTTTGAGACAAGAACTCTTCTCCTTGGAAACAGAAGTCGTAGATCCTTCTTTGTTCTCAGGCTCATTGTTCAGATTCAGTTTCAAATCAACTGTCTCTGAGAAACCTCTCTTGTTTCCGGTCACCGGAGCAGTCGTATCTCCGCCGGGAAGACCAAGACAGAGCTCAGTCTCTCTCAGATTCAGCTCAACATTGCCCATCATTATTAATCTCTCTGTCTCTCTTATTGTTCTTCTTCAAGGGAAGGTGATGAGGAAGATAGAAAAATGGTTTTTATAAAAATATAGAAATAATACAAAGTGAGAGATGAGAGTTTGTATTATATCTCTGTCTAGGAGGTAGCTGCATGTGTATGTCGTATTTAAGAGATCTTTTGGTTTAATCGGTTTTCGACACGTGGATCAATCTAAGCCCTTTGATTAAGTCATCTTGTTTGAGTTTAGACTAATCACTTCATTAACCGTAATTAATAGTAGTGTTTTGCTACAATTACTTTACTACTGTGATTTTTTGGTCGGAATTACTTTATTATTGTGATTTGAATCTTATGGTTCTTTTTTTCTTTTGAGTTTAATATTTTCTTGCTTCAATATGAGAATCTCTACTGAGTTTTCAACTCAATAAAAATTAAATTCGGAAAACCAAAACTATTTACTTTTCAAGTATTTTTATTTTCGAAATAAATTTCATTATTGTCTTATATTTGGTACAAAACTGCATATGTAGCCATCCAACTATATATTATATATTCTATATATGTAATATCATATGGTCTTAAAACTTAATCCACAAAAAGTTAGTTGTATATATATATATATTTCTATAAATAAAAATATATATATATATATATATATATGGTGTTTCAAAAAAAATAAAAATATATATATATATGTACTGTTTGCTAAATGTGGAAACATCCCATTTTACTCCTCCAACATCACATATTTATTTTCATATAATTCCGATGGTAATGTTTTTATAAATAGAGATATTATTTTTTGGGTGAAGATGTCGCAAACATATCATATGCGAGGTTATCAGTAAAGAATATATAGATGTTACATTATTAATAATATGCTTTTTTGACTTCTAAATATAATTATAATTAACTATGTAAATGAATATTTATAATTATGATAAATTTAATAACGTAAGATTCTTCGCCGGAACCTTCCAATTATGCATATCACATCCACATGATTCAATTATGCATATCACATCCTCTTGTATATATTATTCTCTCATGCCAATACAAAAATAAAGCAAAATCAGTACATTTTTATATTTATTAATTTTAAAAACTCACCTATAAACACATACAAACGAAAATGTGTCTAGACACATTAAAAACTCATCATTATTCACACGTGACCTTTAATCAAGTGGCATAATCAAGTGGCATGTGGTAAGTTTATTAAGGGCAGACGTATTTGCACATCCAAAGATCGAATCCTATTGCCTATATTATATAGAAATTTGGTTAATTGACTAGCTAGTTGTGGTCATGAAAAAAAAAACTCATCATTACTTCAAATGTTTTATATATGAACACTACTTTTTAGTTTATAGCAAGATAATAATTTGTTGATCAATATTTATTAAGAAAAAAATATTAATATATATCTTTGTTGGCTTGCCTTTAATTTAACTAAGTATCAAATGGTAAGTTTATTTTTCACCATAATTCAGTTAGAAAACTTAGATTATAGATCGAAACTTGTCGATCCAATAGTTACTTGTTGACAAAAAAAATAATGTGTAGAATTGAGTTTAAACCTAATATAACTGATATTATGCCTAAATGATATATTAATGTATATATTCCAAAGCATAAATATTGTCCAAAAATTGGTGCTATGTATCTTGCTTTTCTATATATATATATATATACTAATTGGTGAATCTCTAATGTGTATATATAATTTTAATCCATATGTAGTTCAAGCTCTATTATATATGTTAAGTTACATAGAGTTAAGTTCTGGTTATACAAGATATGAGACATAAATATTTAAACGAGTGCACTTCATATATATATATATTACAACAATGTTCTTAAAACTATTAAAATTAAATGGGAAATTAGTTTAATCAAGTGGCTTTATGGGATTTTTTAGTTGGAGTTTAGTTTTAGATATATCCGTAATCCAATATATATATATATATAATATCCATCTTTGCATCTTTTATTTATCAAAAATTCAGTTTCAGATAGATGTGTAATGCAATATAATAAAGTTTAGAATTTCAATTATAAATCATGCTTTGTCGATTCAATCATTGATATTATATTCAATATATATATATATATATATATATTAATCATAACCAGCATATATTCAATAAATTTGGAAATACAGATGGAAAAATGCATATTCCTACCCAAAGAAAATTCATGTGGAGGGGACATAAGTGGTATCAAAATCCAAAAGAGTAGAGACTATACAATTAATAACATCACCACAAATTCCAAAACCACAACTTTTTAATAAATAAATGAGAAGAAGTAAAACATGGAGAAATAGTGAAGGGACAAGTTACATCAAATAAAAAATTTCAGAAGCAAAAACATCTTAAACCCTACTTTTGTTCCTTGCCCTGTCTACTTCTTCCTCTTTATCTTCTTTTGTTTCTATCCCAAAAACACTCTTCATGAGTTTTCAAATCAACCAAACCCCCCAAATATAATCGAATTTTGGGTCACTTTGTCTTATATATCACATCATTTTGTCGTCTTTTATCTTACTTTATTTCATCAACATGTATATCTACTCATCACTTTAGAATTCACATGTTAAATTTGGAAACAGTACTTCAATTTAACTTACATGACTACAAAAATCTCCAGTTTGTATGCAACTTTAATGAGATTGAACAAATGCAACCAAATCTTTATATCAATATATAACCACAAGAATATATATATATATATATATATTCATTCACAAAAATACATATAGATACCGTTATTTCTTTGTCACAATGGAGACCACTATTAATTTAATTCCTTATCTGGCTATCTAATCTAATTGAAGACTCAGTAAGTGGAACTAATATAACCCAAGTATTTTAAATTCCAAACCATATTATGCAGAGATACATAATAATATAAAATTGAATTCTGATAGAAAAGATTTCTGATATAAACATTTCCCTATCAACCGAAAATACCTCTTCTCAAGATTACATATTGAGACGGTTTTTCTTTGTTAAAGATATCAACAATTACATTTATCTATAACTCAAAACTCTCAAACTTCAAACACTATTATACATAACTACAAAACTCTTTTAAATCAAATTATGGTAGACAGACCAAAAACAGTTTTCTAATATATATATAGTATTTGACATGTAGTAATTAATGACTTGGATATGTGCTAATTAATTAACAACTTGTAAGATAACAAATGTGAGAGGACCAGGTGTATTTTGATATGGACATTGAAATGCCACATCTTTAAACATTCTACCACACAATTAAAGATCAATTTTGATGTTATTTTTGTTGATTTTTTTCCTCATTCAAATTAGTTGTTGAAATATGATTCTCACATTTAAAGAGTGCAGCCAAATGACATGCATGCATGCAATTGAAACGACAAATTGAAATCATGAGTTTACACTGACTAAAATGTATACTGTGATTGTGTGTGAAAGCCACAACTCTTGTGCGACTCAAACAAAATACTATTTCTTTAGGTCGACACTTGCTCTACAGTCTACACACAAACAAATATAAATCACTCATTTAATTAATTTTGTATTATGAAAGGGTTAAAATAATCAGTTAATTAATGGGAAAATGCTTTTTTTTTAACCTCATATTACAAACAAAGTTAGGAAAAAATTCAGCTTTTAGGTAACTATTTTAAACATTTTACTTAAATTGACTTTATATTTAAATTGTAAATTTTTATTGACTAAAACAAATTAACCTTGTCGTTTAGCTGCTTAACAAAAAAAATTTAGTGACTTAATAATGTTTTTTAGCATTGTGGATTTCAATTGAACATATTTTCATGCCTATAAAAACAAAAGTATATATTTACAAAAAACATGTAGCTCACTTGACTTGCCTATGATTTAAATAAACAATAGATGGTGAGTTTGAATTCAACTTAGCTCCAATTGGAAAACTTTGGTTATGGATCGAAGTTTATCCATCAAACGGTTATTTGTTAAAAAAAAAACGTGTATATAGAAGTATTAATTGTACCATAAAATGGTTCATTTTTTTTTCTGTACAAAGTAAAATAATATATATAAAAGAAATCTTAGTATATATTGAAGCAATCATTTTCCCTATCATTTCTTATATTATTAAATTTTTCTAGTGAGTTTGCATCTTCTTCGTTCTGACATGTTCGACCGACGATAGATTTTTTAAGTCGTATTTTATAAATATAAAATTTTCACATATTTTGAACTGAATAATATTCAGATGGAAACAAAAATATTAATAATCTTTAGCTTTTACTACTTTTATACTTCCAAAAAGTACATATTCAGACAATTTACTCATGTTCTTATACATCTAACTAATCTCTTGTACTCTTAACAACAAATGATTTTTCTGAAAGTTATACTAATTATAAAAGTAAAAAATGCGAGAATCTGGCTCAATACGGTCATGATATAATATTCGAAATGTTGGCATAACTTATAACAATATAGCCTCGTGGTGGGGGCTAATCACAGAACCATTGCTTGGAATGTTTACTTTATACTTAATGTTTTCTTAAAGCTACTTAATTATCTCATTAATTAAACCCTCCAATTATATTATTATCTTCTAAATTTTTCACATTTTTTTGTAATGGCCCCAGTATAATAATATATATTTTTCTCTTATTATATATACTTATCCTTGGTAATCAAAATCAAGAAATGGTAATCAAATATATATCGGGATCTAAAATGATATGATATTTGATTGATCCCGAAACCTTTAACGGTGAGATCAAAGACGATTTGGAGAATCCATAAGTTAGGTAAATAGTGGGATTAGAGATTATTAGCATATAACAGATTTGGTGGATCGCTTTATTGATTACATTGACCCGTAAAGATATATTCTTTGTCCAAATAATTCCAAATTTTGACATGGATTTAATTTTGTAACTCATATTAAATATTTTGACCAATTATCTTTGACATTATTTTATGTATCAACACTATCACATGTTTATTCCCAAATTAGCATAAATATTATAAAACTTTGTTAAAATTATTTTTTTTATTAAAAATTAGATCGATAAGACCCGATATAGATCGATAGAATCCGTTCTCTAGAACTTTTTTTTAATTTTTCATATGTAGTGAGAAAATATCTAACTCATGGTATCGTACTCATTAACTAAATCATATAAACTACCAAATTGAATAATTGGGGAACCAAGAATATTTTCTACAATGCGTTTTTCTTTTATCTGACGAATTAAAAGGAAGATTACAGAAACACCACCCGAGCGAGTTCAGTAAAGAAACTAAAACTGACAGAAGATATCAAAATTCCCAAAAACTAAAGTCCAAACAAAAGAAGCAAACAACCAAAAGAAATGACACGAAATTAGTTTTAAAACAGAAATATTTTCCACGTTGTTAAATTTCTAAAATTAGTAACGTGTAATTAATTTTTTTGCACTATTAATGTATAGAGAGTGTCAAAGATTGACTAATATTTCAAGTTTTTCCAAATATAGCTTAAAAGAAAAAAAAAGCAAATCCCTGAAATTAATGAGGAAACCCGAGGTTGGTTTATGGACCCAATTTTGAGTAATTAAAAATGTTTTACATGTATTAAAAATTGTAAAAGTAGTGACCAAATTGCTTTATTTTTGTTGGTAAAGTTGGCTTTATAGTTAAGAAAATGGATTAGAAAAAAGGTGGTTAGATTGGAATGGCCCAGAACGCCGTCAAATAAAATTAAAATTCCTAATTTTATAAGCCCAACCCATTTAATTTCCAATTACAGAAATTAGTTATGTTTAAATGTCCAATTACATCATTACTAGTTTACTAAAATGGATTATTAATAAAGATTTTAAAAACTTTGGACTAAACTCCAAACCAATTATATATGTTGGCAAATAAATTTTTCTAGTATCATTGGTTTAGTTAAACCGGAATATAGCCTTTGGTTTAGAGATTAAAAAACAGTAATTAATATTCGATTAGGTACTTAAAAGGTATCAACGGCTAATTCCGTGTTTTGAGTGGGACACGTATCTTCAGTAACGACCACATATTATGATTGGCTTACACGTGTACGGTCACGATTCATGATTGAGATATTCTGCTGTTGTGTAGGTCAAGCAGATATTTGAGTGTTAAAAATGTCGGCAAATATAATTAAGAACGTATAATAATAATAATTATTATCTTCACTTGTTCTGGCTAATGAATTTATTTATTTATACTAAGTAAGAAGTAATTTGAAGTCTAATGATATCTCATAAGTCCACCAAAACTGATACAATCTAATTAATGTGATCTTCAACTCTTAATGACTAATGGGCCCAGCCCTTTTTTGGTCCGCTGTTGCCTAAGATTAAAGAAAAAATAATAAAATTAAATATTATGCAATATGACTCTATTAAATAGCAAAATGCCTGCGGATATTCAGTCCTAAAAATGTCTTTAATTCGAATACGACTATATATATATTGGGAATAACACACATATTATTATTTATGTTTTCTTACAATTAAATTTTTTCTTTTTTCTTAAATAGTATCATTTTGAACACTTACATTACAAAAATTGTAGAAAAAACATTCAACTTTTATGTACCCATTGTAAATTTTTGTTGACAAAGCCAAGTTAAATGAGTTAACTATATCTGTTAGTTTTAGTTAATAAGTCATAATATTAATAACTTAACATGGTTAATAACTTGTGTTAACAGGATTAATAACTAAAATTAATATAAATAGACCAAATTTATCTCAATTTGGTGGTTACATGCCTAACTAATGACTAAGATACATGAATCGAGTTTTGTCGATTTAGTTAACAGAAAAAAAAAATCAATTTAAGTAGAATTTTTTTTTATCAATATTGGGTCACAACTGATTGTCTCATTAGCTAAGTTCCTACATAATATAGGCAGCATGATTCGATCTCTGGATATGCAAATACGTCTACTTTTAGTGGACTTACCACATGTCACTAGACTAAAAAATTTAAATTAATGGTTATGTAAAAGTTGAATGTTTTTGTAATATGAGAGTTAAAATAACATTTTTTTTTGTCATTTAAGTGTTTCTTTAGCACCAAAAAAATCTGGTCGAGTTGACTTGCCTTTGATTTAGTTAGACATGAGGTAGTAAGTTCGAATTTTATCTTGCTCCATTTGGAAAACTTAGACTATGGATCAGACCTTGTTGTCGATCCAATGGTTACTTGTTGACAAAAAAAAAAAGTGTTTCTTCAGCACTTTGATTGTTTGAAGTTAGTTAGTATTAATCTCAGCTAAGAAATAAATCCAAAACACCAAATTATAAGATCTGGTTCAATTCGATTAGGTTCAGTTAAAGACGTAACATCTACAACATGAGCTTCATATAAGTAGAAGCCAACGAATGACACTCTGTAATATGAACAAAGACAGAGCGAATCTGTTGGATCTCTCAGTTCCAAACCAAAACTACAAGACCCCATTATGATGTTACTCACAATTAACTAACCTACAGGAAAATGTCTTGTCGTGATTCAGATTCATATATACGTGTGTGGTGATCATGATCTCGTTATTAGTTTTAGAGACAAACAGACAAAAGTTGTGGGCTTAAATAAAACCCAATGAGAGATTTTGTCACGTTGGCTATGTTTTCTGGCTCTTAAACTAGTTTGTTATTGAAGCTCAAAAAATTCATAAAGGTTGAAACTTTTTATCTAAAGTCAATGAACTCATCAAATATGAACTACCCACAATGCAGAAAGATAACTTCAGCTACAGTTAACTAGCTCCCGACATATTACCCAAAAATCTAAAACCGAATTATACCCAACAAAATATTCAAACTAGTTTTAGATTTTTGGCTTTTGGATACCTGAACTGAATCCAGACTAAACCGAAAACCGAACAGATACCAACAAATAGTTCAAATTTACTAGTGTTAGTTTTTTGTTTTTCTTTCACATATTAAGATGATAAGTTGGAGAGGAAAGACATAAGCATATGGCAAACCACATGTGGGGACTGGGGATTCAAAGATCTGATCTGGACCGTCAATCACAAAGATTTTGTTATTGGTTTTTGACAGATGTGTGAAAGAGAAAGTGTGTCCACAAACTGTTCCCAAGAAGATGGGACACACTTTTGCTTCAAACTTGCTGTTACTGCTACCGACAAGCTTACCTTTTTTTCCTTTCTCCTCAATCACAAAAACTGGCTTTTTCTTTCTATCAATCTATCTTTATTCTCCACAACTTCTATAAAACACTCAGCTTCCACGAAGCCTCATCTTCATCTTCATTAACTTCTTTTTCTCCCTATATCTCTCTTCTGTTCTAAGCAAAATAGCAAAAAGCTTTCTTTGTTCTTCTGTAAGAGGTTTTGTTTGGAGAAAATTGTGTGAAAATGGTTGAATTTGTTAACCTCAAAGAAACTGAGCTGAGGTTAGGATTACCAGGAACTCACAATGCAAGAGAAGAAAGAGTTTCCAGCTGCAATAAGAGAGCATTACCAAGTGATTCTGATCAGAATGAGATTGAAACATCAACAAGGAAAACAGAAACATCCCCTCCTAGAAAGTAAGTTAATTCAAAACGCAATATTTCTCTGAATCTGATTCAGTTTATTGATATTGTTTCACTTTTGCAGGGCTCAGATTGTTGGATGGCCACCAGTTAGATCTTACAGGAAGAACAACACAAAGAAGAATGAATCTGATCATGAAGGTCAAGGAATTTATGTGAAAGTAAGTATGGATGGTGCACCATACTTGAGGAAAATAGATTTGAGTTGTTACAAAGGGTACTCAGAATTACTCAGTGCTTTAGAAGTAATGTTCAATTTCTCTGTGGGAGAGTATTCTGAAAGAGAAGGATATAAAGGTTCAGAATTTGTACTCACTTATGAAGATAAAGATGGTGACTGGATGCTTACTGGTGATGTTCCTTGGGAGTAAGTCTTCTTTCATATATCTTTTAACTAACAAAAGAAATCAACAGTTTTGTAAGTGTTCTTATGGGTTTTGTGTATTGATGCAGGATGTTCGTATGTAATTGTAAGAGACTAAGGATCATGAAAGGATCAGAAGCCAAAGGTTTAAGCTGTGGTGTATGATTCACGAAAACCTAACAGAGACGAAAAACCTAAAGCAAACAGAGTTTCTCTTGGCCAAGAGAAATCTCTATCTGTGCTTGGGTTGTCTGGTTCTCAGGCAAGATCTATGTTGATCAGATTGATACCAAGTCAAAGACTTTTCTTTTTTTTACCTCATCGGTGAAATTTGGTTGTAGAGATGCTTAATGGTCTTAAGCATATGAAATTGGAAGATATTAACTTTCTGTTTCAGAAACAGGACAAAAGGTTGTCCTTAATTTTTGTTTATGTGTATTCATTACATAACCAAGTGTTATGAGTTGTCCTTGAAGTGTTATGAAATTATTTACATATCCATACATCAAGATTCTTCTGTGGCCCATTCACAATCCATATGTTTCTAGATGAAAATGATCTTATAAGCAAACTTAATCGGTCACGATCATAGATCTTAATCTAACCACAGAAACAAATTCTTCAAACATTCAACAAGTACTAAACTTTGGCTAGCTAAATAGTCAATCGACAAAGCCAGAGAATGCAACCATAAACCCTACGTTTGTAGGAAGAGAAGAAGAGTGGTTACTTTATAACTCATGCGGGAACAAATCTGGTTATTGAGAGATGAATTCTTCGGTTTCTTCTTCACAACGCAATCCTTTCGACCCTCCGCTCCGCTTAGCAAATCCACCGAAGTTATGGCCAAGCCTTATAAACTTGCAATCTTCATTACAAATACGGTTTTGACTAAATGTTGTGTGACACAAAATGTGCGTTTCGGATATAACAGAGTCACCGCGGTTGGCTCACTAGGGGTGTTGAAGAGCTTACGTTAGTTACACTAGACAAACCGTATAGATATGGTTTTATAGAAACCTGTTAGACAGTATATCCACATTGGAAGTTCGATTTCTCTAACCTAATATATAATTTAAGGCCAATCAATCTATTGCCAATTAATTTTGACTTATCAAAACAGTAGGATATATGTATGATTTCGTAATAAATCTATTAAAAAGTGGGCTAGTGAGGAAAAAACAAAATAAACTATAAAATATTTAAGAATTATTTGTTGTTTTTTGGATAACCGAGAAGTGGGACTGCTTACTCCAACCAGTACGAAATCTACATCATCTTATACGGAGGACAAAAATCTCCAACACGTACTGAAGTCGACACATTAGTCTTTTTCATCGTATTTCTTTTCAGAGGCTGGGAAACCCATGCAAATTTTCCATCCAAATGAATCAAACACATAACTCTTTAGATTTTCCGTACCAAACTTGGCCCAGTGTTTTGGTTTTTGCGTTTGCAGAGTGTTATAACCACTACTTTTGATAATAAACCAAAAACGTTAATTATATATACATATCAAACTAGCTAGCTTGTACACACACACACACACATATATATATATATATATATATATATAACAATTTTAAGAAAAATAAGAAATCCAAGTGTTATTACAATCGATGTGGTGCACACCAATAAAATTGTGTGTTCGAAATTTTAGTGTAATCATGAAATCATTAATAAACAATTCCTAACTACTAATTATATTTAAGATGTATTCTTAACTTGTAAATGTTAAATCATGGAAGGAGTAGTTGAATGTTGAAGAGCTTACGTTACAATTAATTTCTGCGCTTTGATTGATGCTGATATTGTCATATATACATGTAAGCAAATATATATATATATATATATTTGTTAACACTGGACCACAACTGATCGGTCCATTAGCCAAGTTCCTACATAATGTAGGCGGTAGGAATCGATCTTTGATTGTACAAGTGCGCATGTCTTAGTAGATTTACCGCATGTCACTAGAATAAAAGCCACTTACAGAAAGAATAAACGAATAATGATGAAACAATAAAATAAAATAATAATAGCACTTTAAAACCCCAAAAATAGACCATAATATGACTTAAATGAAAGTTTAGATATGATTTCAAAATATGAAACGACATCTTGATGTAGAAAACTAAAGATGTGACTTCTATGAATTATTCTTGCCATTATAACTATGTTTGGTTAGAAACTCTTCAGAATTATATGGTCACTTTCTATTTTTTAAGTTAATATTATCTTTTTTTTGGGTGACTTACTACACAATCTTTCTATAAGTATTCGACACGTATTTCACAACAATATCTTATCATCTATACTATTTCACAAAAAAATATATTAATGCAAAATTCATTACGCACGCAAACTATAATTTATATCATAATATAAAAATAATGATGGATTATGAGGATGTTCTGAAAATAATGTTGCAACTTAAAGAGTGACCAGCTTTCCTATCATATCAAAAAGACTATGCGAGGTTAAGCTCTTTTTTCCGATCTTTATCTTTCTATGTAATCCTGCGATTTTTAAATCATAAAGTTGATGCTCTCACCTATAGTATTAGAGAGTCAGCTAATAATTTAATGTTGTAAATTTTTATTGCTTTTCTGACATATTTTAATATTATATGAGTTGATAAAAAAATTGACCATCTCATGTTGAACCATTGTAGAATAAATTTCTAACAAATCGTACCAAATTAGAAATCGGTATTAGTCAAAACTACTATACTAGCTTTACTCGAATTGAACAACAATAAATAAAATTTGTAACAACTCGTACCAAATAAGAAATTGGTATAATCAAATGAGCCAAAGATAAATCGAAGTCATGAACCAAAATATGAATGTCATAAATGACTTCTCGTCTGAGTTACGACCTACAATTTACCTAACAACCAACCATCATCGCCACAACTGGAAAGTTCAGAAGAATTAAATTATAATGATTACTATATTTGTTTATTTCTCTAGTATATAGAAAATGAATTTATATTTATACTTTTATGACTCTAGTTTATGAATAGTCTATTTTAGTTTGGAAAGGACCATACTTGTAGTCTTTGTAGAAACAATAAAACATAGACCGATTTTATTATTTTTTTTGGCCAATATAGACCGAAATTTAAACATCCGTTATAAAATAGATTTTTTTTTGTTTTATCTACAAACCAAAAATTTTGAATTTGAAATGACGGAACGTGTTAATACATTTAGACAACAATAAATATGTTTTGATAAAAATCATAAATTCAACTATAATATCATAGAAGTCTTTAATTACTATATGATAGATAATATACTTCATATTTAACCCAAAAAAATAATTAAAATCAAATCATTGTTATAACCAATTATTATTACAATATTAAATAGTATAACAATATTTTTAAATTTATTATTTCGCGCCAATAAACAATAAAAGTACAATCCTAGTTTAACATTAAAAAGTAATTATATAACGCAGCATTTAAAAGTTTAGTTTTTGTTAAATTGTGATAGATCAATTTCTAATTCTTTATTTTAAAATTTTAATTTTTATAATTTTATATTGAAAATAATATATTTTTCCGATGTAAAAATGATATTTATACCTTAAAAACACAAAAGGAATATAAAAAAGATGTGATTGGAAAAAATGTCTAAAGTACATAAATTTTTGACACAACATGTAAGAAGTTACGGTTTAAATCCACATCACGCGCCGCAGATCCTCTTACGTTTTTAATTTAAAAAACGGGAAAACCCATGATGGTTAGTCTAGGGAAATTTTCATCACGCGCTCAACGCGCTTTTGATGCGAGTGGGTTTAATTTCAGACACGCGTGTAGCTTTTGTTTCGTTTTCATTATCCACCAATAAAAACACGCCACGTGAACAAAAGTGAACCCAAAATATTCCTTCCTCGCATTATTTCTCACTGCAAATATTCAATGAGTTTCATTAAATGGCCACACTTTGACTCTTGAGCCATCAAACTTTGGTTGGAGTTAGTTGTATCTTTCTCCTACAAAATTATCCCCACTGTTTTTTTAATCTGAATCTGAATTATATTAGATTTAGAACATTACAACGATCGAAGATCAAAGATAAACCACAAAGAAAATAAAAGTATGCAACCATCCTTCAAAATTATCCCCCTCTGTATTTTATATATTATTATACTTCCACTAAATATATATATATATATATATATATACTATATCAGACTTTAAATATATAACTCCTACGTGATATTATTTAGAAGTTTAAAAAAGATGTTTTGTAATATCTAGACTTGTTAATCAAATTTTTAACTAACAAAAATACGAATCTGCTCAAATAATTAAATATTTATTGTTACAACTTTTTTTTTAATTAATAGGTTATATGGATTCCGATTCCTCCGCAGAAGACAAACTATCCATAATCTTCTAGATCCGAAATGACCATGTAATGTTTTGATGACCGACACAAAACGAATCAAGGTAGCAGAGATTCATATAGACACTCCTTTACCACCTGGACAAAGGGGAGTGAGTTGGTTTATCTTTACAATTTTCCAACTATTAGCGTATATTGTAGTGTAATAACATATGAGTTAAGGGTTTAGCTATTAATCTAATTTTTTCTATATATATTGACATATAAAACATGTTTGATGGATTAGGTCAAAACTGGAATGAATGAATAGTTAGGTCACCACCTCAACAATAAACATAGAGACTATGTACCATAATATACTTATTGAGACTACCTCCGATCTCCATTCTATTTCCAAAACTTTGCCTATAAATTCTATATATAACACTCCAACTTTTTAGGCCATAAGTTACATCTTTCTCTTCATTAAACGCTCAATCTTCAAAACCAAAAGACCTACCATGGACAATCATAATCCAACCATTGATGCAACAAGCAATAAACTTCCAAACTTTCTCTTATCAGTACGTCTCAAATATGTTAAACTTGGTTACCATTACTTAATCTCTAACGCGATCTATATCCTCCTCCTTCCTCTCCTCCTCGCGGCCGCGACCTCCTCCTCCTTCAAATTCTCTGATCTCACACCCTTATTCAACCACCTCCTCAATTTCCATTCCATATCTTCAACTATCTTAGCTTCTCTTCTCATCTTTCTAGCCACTTTCTACTTCACAACTCGCCCTCGCAAAGTCTTCCTCCTCGATTTCGCTTGTTACAAACCCGACTCTTCACTTATATGTACAAGAGAAACATTCATGGATCGGTCTCAACGTTTTGGTATATTCACTGAAGAGAATCTAGCTTTTCAACAAAAGATACTTGAACGTTCTGGTCTTGGACAAAAGACTTACTTCCCTGAAGCTCTCTTACGTGTTCCACCGAATCCTTGTATGTTTGAAGCAAGGAAAGAGGCTGAAACAGTTATGTTTGGAGCAATTGATGCAGTGCTTGAGAAAACTGGTGTGAGGGCTAAAGATATTGGGATACTTGTGGTGAATTGTAGCTTGTTTAATCCAACACCTTCATTATCAGCTATGATTGTGAATAAATATAAGCTCCGAGGAAACATTTTGAGCTATAACCTTGGTGGAATGGGTTGTAGTGCTGGTCTCATCTCTATCGATCTCGCTAAACAGCTTCTTCAGGTAACTATTTATTCAATCAAAGTTTTTTTTTTTTATTGTAAACAATTGAATCAACAAATCCCGATTGCTAAATTCATCCCTAAAACCAGAGGCGGATTTAGAAATAAAATTTAGTGCGGGCAAAAGTATTAATCAATACTAAAATATGAGTTTATATACAAATTTAACAAAAAAAAATTGGCTTAAAAATTATGATTAATATTTGTTTTAATGGTGACAACAGCATTCATAATAGTGAATCTAAATATGCTTGTATCTAAAACCCTCTATTAACTATCACACCTAATAAGATGGAATCGAATTTTAGATACATAAACTATAAACTAAAACAGTTAAGCACCGTGTTGAAAAGAGGTAGGCTCAATCTCTTCAAAACAACTTTACATTCCTTTTGTTTTTTGAGAAAAAAATATAAAATTATTTGGGTTTAATGGTTGGGACTTTCTTTAGCTTTCTTCACGTCATTATAATCTCTAACTTGTTGGTAATTGATTTAATAAGAAAAATGGTAAAAAAAATCTAGCTCCTTTAACGATCATGTGATTTAGTTTTATTGGTTAATTCTTTATTAAGAAAAAAATGAGATATAAAAAGGGGAAAAGTGATAATGATATATATCAATTACCCTTTTATATGATATAAAACATTAATCCATTTATATATGAAATATCAACTTATAGATAGATAAATGAATTGATATTTTGTATACATTTAAGGTTAATATTCTTATAACATTCATACAAAAATGATAGGTGATGTGTCATGCTAAGTTATATTAAATTGAGGAAAGGTTTGTTGAACAAATATCACCAAATAGAGAGGTCATTTAAGAGTAGAAGTTTCCATAAGTAATCAATACACGTAAGGTTTTACTTTTGGTGCCATGCATGTTTCACTACATTTACTTCTCCAACAATTAAAGAAAAAATTATAATTCACTAAGAAAAAAAAAGAAAATTGTAAAAATAATTAGCAAAAACAAACGCGCACACAAAAAAATTAAGCACGGAAATATTTTTATCAAATAGTTAACTCTACCTGTTCGGATTTTTTTAGTAGAGTTCGACTCCAAAGAATTATGTAACTCTATATGATATTGTTTCGGAGTTTAGGAAAAAAATTCAAATTATAGATCATATTTTGTCGATTCAATTGCTGACAAAAATAAAAATAAAAAATACCAATGATTCCAAAATTCCACAAATTATTTTTACTAATGCACATGAATATTTTTAGGTTCAACCAAATTCATATGCTCTAGTAGTGAGCACAGAGAACATAACCCTAAACTGGTACTTAGGCAATGACCGATCAATGCTTCTCTCTAACTGCATCTTCCGAATGGGTGGCGCCGCCGTTCTCCTCTCTAACCGCTCCTCCGATCGCCGCCCCTCCAAATATCAACTCATACACACCGTCCGTACACACAAAGGAGCTGACAACAACGCCTTTAACTGCGTTTACCAACGTGAAGACAACAATGACAACAAACAAATTGGTGTCTCACTTTCCAAAAACCTAATGGCTATAGCTGGAGAAGCTCTCAAGACAAACATAACCACTCTTGGACCATTAGTTCTACCAATGTCTGAACAACTTCTCTTCTTTGCAACACTTGTGGCTCGAAAAGTCTTTAATGTGAAGAAGATCAAACCTTATATTCCTGATTTCAAGCTAGCTTTTGAGCATTTCTGTATCCATGCGGGAGGTAGAGCTGTACTTGATGAGATTGAGAAGAATTTGGATCTTTCTGAGTGGCATATGGAGCCTTCGAGGATGACTTTGAACCGGTTTGGGAATACTTCAAGTAGCTCTCTTTGGTATGAGCTTGCATATAGTGAAGCTAAAGGTAGGATTAAGAGAGGAGATAGGACTTGGCAAATAGCTTTTGGGTCAGGTTTTAAGTGTAACAGTGCGGTTTGGAGAGCTTTGAGAACTATTAATCCGGCTAAGGAGAAGACTAATCCATGGATCGATGAGATTCATGAGTTTCCGGTGCCAGTTCCGAGGATATCTCCGGTGGCATCTTCATCGGAATCTCGATAAATTGTTTTTTTTTTTCGAATTGTTTTCAAAATGTAATTTGTTTATGCTCTATTTGTTTCCGGTGCTCTATTCACACCACATGTATATATATACTCGATCAGTTCTTTGAATTTATATGTTTATGGTCTATTTGTTTAAATAAGAGACTTTGATGATACAATGGTGTCTACAAATCAAATGGTACAATTAAAGAACACCTTAGGGTTACAAGAAATAATTACCAGCTAGTGTTCCGACTTCTGAGGTTCCAATAAGCTTACAAAGCTTTTGTGAAACAAATGGTTGGCCATGAATCTAATCTTAACTGAGACCAAATCATTCTATATTCTCTGTTTTAAGCTTCAAAGCCTTTTAAAGGCTTGAGCTTTCAGAAGAAGTGGAAGTACCTGAAGGAGATCTACTCTTTCTCTTTGTCCGTGAAAGAATCATTTCATGGAGGTCTTCAGCGTTTAGACGGCCTAAAGGAGACTCCTCTGTGCACTGGTGAAACACCTCGATAAGAAATCTCATTGTGTCTAAGTCGGATTCGGTTAGGTCAAACTCTTCACAGAGTTTGCTCGTTGAGTCATCTTCCTCTGTTTTCGAGCTCAATGTCTCTAGTTTCTCTGGTAACTTTGGTCTTTTTCCCTTCTGCGTAAGAGTAAGATAGAAGAAACTTATTAAATCATATTATTAAGATCATGATCATATCAGTGTAAAGTGAAACAAACCTGTAGCAATTCATGAATCTGAAGCTCAGATGAATCGAAATATGGAAGTTGTAATGTCAATAACTCGAAGATTAAGCACCCAAAGGACCATATATCCACTTCCTGCGAAAACAGAAGCAAACTCATAACCGAGAAGACAAAGATAAACATTTGATGAACAAAGGAATCAGTCTTTAGAGAACATACAAGTCCGTAGAAATTTTGCTCGTGCATTGCTCTGAAGACTTCAGGGGACATCCATCGTGGCGTACCAACACAGATATTGGGAGGAGGTATTCCCACATGCGCAATACAGCATCCGTGCAAGTGAGACCTAAGTGGAACAGCTCTATCAAAATCACAAAGCTTCACAACAGGATCTCCTTGATTGTCCAGATCGATCAAAACATTTTCGCTTTTTATGTCACGGTGAATTATATCCTTTGAGTGCAGCTCCATTAAAGCTCCTGAGATATCTCTTGCAATAGACAAAGCTAGATCCATGGGAACATGGTGCTTACCATCTTCCGACAGTTTCTCAATGTGACCCTGAGAACAACAGAAAGATTTAGTATGTTACATAGACTTTTGATAGATTGAGTTATAAAAACAATTATACCTTTAGAGATCCCCCTTTTATGTGTTCCATTAGAATGGAAGATTGCAATATGCGTTGATGTTCATTTCCATTTTCCGTAGTTATCCACTTGGAAGAAATCTCATGTCCATATAACTCCACAATGCAGTCATGCCTCAAAGTTCCTAAAATCCGAACTTCTCCTAAGCAAGTATACTCAAAAGTCCTAATGTCATCTAAGGAAGCTCCAGAAACCTCTAATGTACGCATCTGAGGAAAAATAGGAAACTAATCAGTAATGTTACTCATTTATGAAATATATGAACACTACAAAAGGTATAAAAAAAAACCTTCACAACTGCTTCAGTGGAACCAAGCTTGCATGTGATAAGACTACTATTAGCTCTTTCTACTTCTTTGGCCGTTGACAAAGAAGAAAGAGAACATCCTAGTTCCAAATTTTCTCTTGTGCGAATGGATTCGTTTAGCCGATTAAGGGGAATGTACCTGTGGCAAACAGAATACACAACAAAGATACTGATCATTCAGCACAAACCTTATTGTATCTTCAAATCAACGTTAACTTTCCAAGAAATTGGTCATACAAAAAGACAAATTGTCTAATAAGGAGAATTAAAACGTAGTTGGTAGCTCGTACACGAGACATGATATCTCACATCATTGACAACAAAAAGAAAAGATCATTACACTAAGCATCAAAAGAGAGAGATTAAAGATTAGAAAATCCAGCAGACATTAAAAAATAATATAGACGATATAATTTGGTGACAAGAGGAAATCGCAAAATGTAATACCTGCAGAAATATTCTTGATCTGTTTCTTCCCTGATATCATGAGGACGGCAAGCATCAACTACCATACGAACCCACGAGGAACCTTGCTTAACAGGGACAATGTTCCAAGCATGTGGCATGAAATCTAGATAACCTCTAACAAGCTCACAAGGTACAGGTGGCTCCATGCGATCGCAAAGGTACTAGAAACATAATATAAAGAAATACGACTTAGCAATTAACTAAAAAGAACCGACGGTACCTTTGTAAGAAAAGATTAGATAAAATTGAGTACCTTCATGAGCAAGGCCCTGTGCCTACAGATGCCAAATTGTAAACTCCCCAGAGGGACCACAATAGAGTTCCGCTTGGACTTAATAGAACGCAGGGATTTTTCACACACATCAGAAAAAATGACATCTTCAGTCGTTGTTGAGACCAGTTTGTTAAGAGCAGGCAAGTCTTCTTGATTACCGGTCAAACAGGTGCAGACAAAGGGTTTCTGGTAATTTGTACCAGACACTGCCTTTCGGGTTCTTTCAACAATAGCAGTTCTGTCACTCCCCCCAAAATGATCCGATACAAAAAGGGCAAGAAATGATGCAACTTGCAAGTTGTCAATGGATACTTGACCTACATCTGCAGTTAAACAGTTCAATTTCTTCAACCTAGCTACCAGGGCTCGAGCAGAGAGAGTGATTGCATCCAACACCTCATCCTTTGCCCTTCAAACATAACCAAAAAAGGGCAAAGTGAGCTTTATCTCATGGAACATGATCAGTTGACTTGATCATACTAAAAGTGATAGTAGTTACCTGTCCAAGAGTATCACTTCACGTGAATCAAGAGGCAAAATTTCCTCATACCTACTAAGAGGCATAAAGGGCCTATCACGTCCAGCATCAAAAAAACCGTCAGGAAGAGAATCTTCCACACTGCAGAATGAGCTTCTGCTATATTTGTAGGATAAATTAGCAATGTCGGTAGATCGTCTATGGCATTTAGAGCCTTTTGGATTATCTAGATACTTCTCATTACTTCGCTTCGACTTGTGGTTAGGTTTCTTTCTCTCTGAATAAGAATCATTGTCTGCAGTACCAGGTGTATCTCCTGAAGAGGGAGATGATGCAATGATGTCACAACTTACATGGTTATCCTTTTCACTCGTTAATTGGGTTTCCACACATTGGGAATTTTCAGAAACAATATTAGCTTTAAGACTGCTCTCTTCCTCTTCTGAAGTAATGATAGAAGCCTCGTCTAACAATTTATCATTGTCAACCAAGCAGATGCCATCACTCGTAGATTTGTCAGTTTTCTGAGGAACATTCATGTCCTGTTTCCCAGTTTCTTCAACTATGTCCATCTTCAGAATTAATCCTGCCGGCAGAACTTCACCTTTCCATTTCCTGCTGTTGTTCAATCGCTCTTGCCTTGCCCTTTGCTGGTAGTAATGTTGTCTCCGCTTCCATCGCTTACTTGATTTTCGAGCCGCGCAGCATTTACTGATAGAAGAGACTCCACTTGACATATTTAATGGGTTACGGTGGGAGCCTGCATTTACTTGGAAACAGAGAATATACCAGTCAGTAGGAAAATTAAAAGTTAAAAAGAAAGAAGTATCTTATACGCATATATAGTACAGATTTAAGGAAAGAAACATTAAACTCTGACCTTTGTGAGGAACACTTAGGGTGTTGCTCTCGTACAGGGTTTCACATTCCATTTCGACCAAAGTGCTGCTACACGTATCAATCCCCATCTCTTCATAGTTTCCTTCTAAATTACATTGTATCCATGTGGGAATACAGCAATAACTCGGGAGCTTATTGTACTTGAAACAAACAGAAAATCCAAGAAGCTCTGTCAGAATAAAGAATCCATGAATTCTTATAGAATGCCACGCAGAAAGTATATATTATATCATAGCGATGTTGTAGAAAATCAGAGAAACAAGTACCTGTAAATCTAAAACCTGAAGTTTAGGCATCAAGCTTAAATCAAGAGGATCCAGAGTCGTCAATCGGTTGTTTGATACGTCTAGGCTTTCTAAGTTTTGTAATAAAGCTAAAACCAGTGGTAGCTCCATCAGCCTGTTGTGAGCAACCTTCAAGAACATTAATGAACTCAGATAACTTATCTCCTTAGGTAGAGTCTTGATCTTGTTGAAGGAAAGATCCAGATACTCAAGACTCTTAAGACATCCAATCTCGGCGGGAAGATATCTGCAACAAGTAGGAGCAAAGTTAAAACCGATCTGATCTAATTCAAAGCAATGAATCCCTAAACCCAATTCTAAAGTCCAACCACTTTAACATATAAAACAAAGCCTTTAAAACAACCTAGGTGTATAATCTAACAGTAAAACAATCCCACATAACATCCTAAATACACTGCATTAAGCAGCAACAAAACATATCACAATCAGTAATTGCCTAACTCACGTTTCCTGGAAATTCTACACGGATCCACAACCGAAACTGTCAAAAAGCCACCACCTGTTCGAGTTATCAATGCTACGTAGCATTAAGAAGCTGGAACTGAAGCACTAGAAGAGCAAAAGAGTAAACTTTTACCTTATGGAAAAGTGGCAAACAGAGAGCCTCGTCAAGCACTTAAGACCAGAAATTTCGCTCAATAGGGTCAAAGCCGAAGATCGTTTAGGGACTTTAGTAAGCTCAAGCTCCTTAAAATTTTTAAGCTTGTCCCACGACAAGCTATCACCAAAACCTGGTGAAGATATCTTCACCTGAAGGCACTCCAAATTCACCAAATTTCCTACTTCCGGAGGAAACAAGTCTATTTGGTTACTGAAAAACTTAAGCTTCTTCAACCTCCCAAGCGCTCCAATCGATTTCGGAATTAAATTAAATACATTCTTAAAGAAGTAAAGACCCTTAGTCGAATCATCCACATTGTCGAGAAGAGAAAGCTCCAGATTTTGACCGGAAACATCAACCACCGACTCATCCTCCAAACTTATAACGCTATTAATTGTAGAATCAGTCTCTTGACCTCCATCAATGTCCCCATCTTCGATTAAATTAGCAGACTTTTTGTTCTTCGCTTCCATTTCACCGCGACTTTAAATAGCTTTGAAGTACCGCAAAACTCAAAGACACCCACTGGGTCTTGAAAACAATCGAAATCGGAGAAATCAAAAGATTTAAAAAGTTGAAATTAGGTTAAACACGCGAAAGCTCATAGAGGAATATAAGATCTGTTAGGTGAGCGCGAGAATTCAAAGTTAAATTGAACATGAGGAAACCCAAATGAGGAATCGAGCCCAGAAGCGATAGATGGATGGAGATAGCTCGGCTGCGCTACAATACATGGAAGGAGAGAGACGGAGAGAGAAAAACCCTAGATTCTCTCGACAAGACGTAGCCGAGAGATACATACAACAACGTGTCTGAAAATTGTAAAATTTCAGTACCGACTATATTACAAGTCCCTTCACGCGCTTAAGTAAAAATGGAAATCACTTAAGCGCGTGAGTTTAAAATTTCCCGAGGTTAAAAATCGCATATTTTCGAAAATATAGAAAATTCAAAATATTTCCGAACCCGAATTTAACTCGACCCGAAATATAATTACTTTATAAAAATTAATTCGACCTAAAATTCTAAAATAATTGAACGGGTTTTATATGCTTAAACCCAAAAATCTGAAACTTGAAAAAATTCAACCCAAATCGAATAAATATCTGAATGCCCAAATCTAATTGTGTAATAATAAAAAAATGTTTAAACTTCGAGAAGCTCAATTGGTTATGACACAAGAGACTGATGGATTGAAATCTACAGACTGAAAGCTACAATGTTAAAAGCAGACATAAACATTGAAAAAATAAATTGCGATCTTTTGGTATTATCTTATTTAAACCCTAAACAGTATAAATATATACGTTACGGCTCCCATCGAAGCTCTTTCCTATATTTCGAAAAATATACTTTATGGATCGAAGACGATTCTCTTCTCGCTGAACTCTTGCACCTTCCCTTTCACTTCCGATTCTTCTCCTTTTATGTCTTCAATTTCCTTCTGCAGATAGTTCCCGTTAGAAAGATCAATTCAAGTGCACTTAACTATGATTTACGTTATGCAGATGTTGATTTAAGCAACAAAGCTGTGTTTGTTTGAAAGAGTAAACCTAACTGTTGAATGGAGTTAAGTACTTACTTCAACTTGTTGTGGTAGTGGGAATAATTTGATTGCGTCTGGATGAAAACTGAATCCACTGCGAACAAAAAGACAGGAATGTGATTGGTGTTGTTTGTTACTACATCGTGAATTCATGATGATAAGTCGAGACCAAAGAGATAAGTTTGGTTACCATCGAGAAATAGTTAGCTGCCAAACGTATGGAATAAAGAACTCTTCTGGGTGGCTCTCTTGTTCATATGAGAAGTGAAGTTGAGTAAACATCTGTGGTAACAGAGCATAATGGAAGTAAAATAGGAGCTTTTAAGTATTATAGCAAAAGAAAAGCGATCAATATGTCTCAGATGATTGTTAAGTGTAGAGGCTGTTTACCTTCATGCCTTCACCTCGCCATGACCGGCAATTGTTGACGATGAATTGAAGAACTTTCTGCACTGACCATTCTCGATCTGATCTTTGAGAGTCCAAGCGGCTATTGAAAAAGTCTAACACCTAAATAAGAAATGAGTTAGGCAAGTGAGAAACAAAAAGATCAATCAGAAACGAAATAGTTCTGTCTCAATCTCTAAGAAGTAAAGCGGAAGTCGTAGGTGCAAAAGATCAAATGAGTAAAGCCTATGGAACTTACTGTGTATATATTTTCAACTAGCTCATGGAACCGTGGATGATTTTTGAAAGGTTGAAACACTTCTTGCCGGTGCATAGTTGCATAGACAATCTGTGCAGAAACCAGAATCAGAGCAGGAACATAAACTGGAAAAAGTAATAAGTGATTCCAGCTGCCGAGAAGAAATAACAATGTGATACCTCAGGATTTCTTGGCAATGCGTACGTCAAAATTGCATTTAATATATCTAGGACAAGTCTCAGGAAATCTGTAAAGATCTGCAACTCACCTGCCTGTGAGTTGGCAAAATACATGTAATTAAAAAAAACAAACCAGAAATTAAGGGATAACAATGTCCCTGGCAATATGCCTTACCTGATCTTCTGAATCGCCATCATCTCCTGACAAGTTTATACTAATACTTTGCACCTTGTCACCTGTCATGTCTGATAACTTGATATACCTGTGTTAAACAATTCATCTTCAGTTACATAGGAGGGGCATGATACTATACAGAGACAGATAGAATATATGCAAAGTCATAAAAAGATGAGGAATTAATTGCATACTTTCGAGAAAGCATGTAGAAAAGGCTAACAAGCCTCTGTGAGGCATATGCACTTAAATGATGGGCATGAGGTGCCATGTTAGCTAAGGTAGCAAGGCACGTAGTCTGCAGATACACATCCTGTAACAGCCCCAGAGACAGAAATTGTTACAAAAGTTCATTCTACTACTCATATAGGTATATATAGAAGAAAGGTACAATTCTAAAAACCTAAACCGAAAGGATTTACATGTGTCCAATATCTGACAAATTTCCACATAGTTTGCAATTTTCAATATCTTTTCTGTTATGAGAAGAATTTGATATCTGGCTAAATTTTTAACTTGATACAACTCTTATAAAGCTGCACTTACCCAAACTGCCAAGCTAGGATAAATCTATTTGAAAAACATATTCATTGCTGAGATATGAATCTAAAGCCATACCCGAAGTTTAGAAAGGTTATGCTGCACTGTTCTTATGAGAATAATGACCATTAAGGAACCAAGAGACGTTTGATGAAGGAGATGCTCTTTGTACCATGGAACGCTAGGCAATATCTATTCAAATGAAATATAATTAAAAAAACATATTGAAGTTGAGAAAAATTATCCTACCATTGGAAAAAGCACGTACCATCTTGTGAATGCTTGAATTGAAAGATGAATCCTGACTAAGTATGAGAAGTACAATTAGCATCATGTATATTTGATTAGATGATGTTTTACTTGATGCTTTATACAGCGTTTCCAGAATGGGCATCAACTGTCCATAAAAAATATATATATTCTTTTAATACCACAGATCATTGATATGAAACCACATAGACTCCACCTCAACAGATAAACAGTCCAGGGTTCGTAACTGAGGAACAGATTCCTACTTTTCAGGAAAATGGAACAAAAGTAATGAAACAGACACATGGAACTTATTCAGTGGCAGTTTATAAATCATACCATTGTATCCAGATCAGTTCGAACCAACACATACTCCTTAAAGTCCGAGTTCCCTTGCAACAATGAGTAGAGGAGCAAGACAGCGCCCTCATCAGCCAAACACCTAGATTGTCAGTTTGCATTAAAACACAGTAGCAAGAGAGCTTACTGAATTAAGAACTAGATACAGGATATATCTCTACGAAACCAAAAACAGGCTACTATAAAGAAAAAGCTCAAGAATATACATCTTACATGCCAAGAGTATCAAATAGAGAAGCAAATGGTATCCGAACATATGGACCAGAAGGGTGGGCATTTCCCTCCACATCTGAGCGGTCAACTGCAATCAGAGCAACAGTTTAGATATACAAATTAAACTCCTACTCAGAAATATTTAGGGAAAAAAACTCACATTCAACATCTCTAGCATTTGCTAAGGCCTTGCTAAAAGTATTGCCTGAGGATAATACATGGTCTTTAGAAACTGATTCTGAAGTGGCACTGTCATCACTTCTATCCGTCAAAGACTCATCACTCATAATAGACTTGTGATAATTAATTAGGATAAGTAAAACATGAAGGCTGCATTCCGCCAGTCGATTTTTAGATCCAGCACTATTTGTAAGATAGTTCAAAGGCAAGAACACAATAGTCGCTGCATATGCAAAAGAAAAGTTTTCATGCGTACGTGGAATGTTTCACGAAGCTAAGTAGGAAAACATAATGCAACGTAAAGGCAATAGGAAAAGATCAACATGGACAATAGAACGATAACACATCATATATGAAGTAGTATACGAAACACCTACCAGCTGCAGAACCAACTCTCTCCAAAATGCTTTGTGAATCTCCATCAGAAGACAAGTAGGATTTTGCATTTGGAGGAGTACTGTGTCGGGAAATATAATTAAGTAGCAATCTTCTGACCGCCTGACAAACTAGAGTCTTTTCCTGAAAATTGTTGAAGCAAAGGAAAGGGCTAAATTGATATGAGGTAAAATCTATGCAAAAACGGAAGAACTAACTAAATCTGTTACCTGAGACATCGCTGCATCAATAAAAGGGTTTGCATCTCTCGGTCCAGGTGATGGTCCAGAGAGAAGCTGTGTCGACATAGTAACAAGCATGAAGTTCAGAAGTTCCTGATGTAGAACATACGAGTTGGGACTTGCCAAATAAATGATGAAAATTAGGAGAATAGAACATTTGCTGCTGAAATCTATAAGAATAGATGATATACAGAATAAGCCTGACATACCTTACTTCATTTGCTCCAATGAAGCTCAGCACACTATGCATGACAAAATTCTGGATGTCTTGATCTGCCATTAATACACTCTTAATAAGCCAACTCAAGCTAGATTACATTTACCTCAACGCTAGATATAACTTAGAACTGTTAAGAGATTCATTACCCATCACAAATCCGTGTGGAACTGGCTCACTTTCGTCCAGACAGAGATGCAACTCCTCGAGGCTGTCGCTTTTTCCATTCTCAATCAAATGCTTTAAAAAGACGGATGCAATATATGTTGAATTAACAGCTTTCTGGTATATAGAAGAATGACCATCAGAAGCTTGAAGGAGCTCTTGCAAACACCACGACAGATGAATCAGTAGCTTTGCGAGGTGTCTAGTGTCGCCATTATTTTGTGCTGCGAAAGGGAAAAAGAAACAAAAATCGAGAGAGAAAAACACGATAATCAAACTTCAAATTATTCTCCAAGCTTTCACTCATACAATACAATTTGCTCATAGTGAATTCGAAAACACATCCTTTAAATTATCAACACATTACGCATGAGAATAACTAACCGAAAAGTTCACAAGCTTGGTGAACCCGATCACCAGGCCACCGAGAACTCAACGGAAACTCAAGAAGCTTCTGCCAGAAATCAGACGCCAAGGGAAACGATTTCTCCCCAACAAAAGTGGCAATGAGGTACTCAGCCACCGACACATCATCACCACCAGTGTTTCTCGGCGTTGACGGCACACCTCCCATGTCCCCTAAACCTTGTGCGCGCGTTTAGTGACCAATTTCACCAAGTCAATCAGTCTTCACCTCCGAGTTGGTTCCAATCAAATACCAATAGCATTACAAACTACGAGATGAACAATGCAAAGTTCCTACTCTAATTGTGCCTCTGGATCTAAATCTGGAAGAAATTTGAAGATTCTAACTGAAAACGAAATGCTTCGATACGAAGGGTTTATTTATTTATGAATTTTATAATCTTCTTTTCAATGTTAAAAACTTTATTCCTACTTCAATTCCAAAAATAAATAAAATATCGTATATATTTTTATACACTTTATATAATTTCACGATGCAATTTAATTTTCGAATTATATGTTGGTAGTTGTAATATTTGTATCAACGCTTAAGTTTAAGATGTAAATTCCTAAATTTGAAAGCTAAATCCTACATACAACCAAATTAATTCCCACCAACTTCTCATTAATATGATTCAAATACTTTATAGAATCATACCAAACAAAATTTATATTATTTCTTTAATAAAATAAACGAGTATGATTTATCAAAATGAGCTTGGGATAATTCAAACGAAATGTAGTCAAATTGATAGCTACGGACCACCGTATCTCAAACGTTCGGTTGTCGGTGGAATGTAGCCTAATCTTTATATTGACAAATCTCAGGCCCATTTACTCTATTGGTCTTTTCATTTCTTGTACAAGTTTATAAAATAGATTTTGGGCCCATACATTTAGCCCATTATCGGCCTTTTGTTGTAGCAATTTCGAACAAAAACATGGATGCACTTTAAAACACATTCTGGACAGACAAAAGACTCACAAGGAACTCTATCTTCTTATATGGCATTGCAAAAAAGCTTTTAGATAAGAAACAACAAAGAGGTGGATTTTATGAGTAGCACAATCTCGAAAAGGAATTCTTCTTTTTTTTCTTTTTAATCTTGATCAAAAACTGGATATAGAGAATCATACTGCAACAAACAATACCTATGAGCTTTTCGATTTTTCCTTGAAAATGCGAGGGAGAATCTCATGTGCGCCTATATCTAGAGCTTGTGGATCCCTGAAATCAGAACTTTAACCAGTTTATAACTTTGCCACACACCCAAGAAAATACAACAGCTTGTGTAATTTATCAAATTCTTATAGCTTATTGCAAAATCACGAAGAATTAGTTTCAGAAGATGAACCTGCACAACATTTGTCCCTTTTCTTTCGAGCTAGGAATGAACCAAACTTTTCGAAGAGAGGGAGATTCAAACTGAACAAAGATTCCATCGTTTTGTCCAAGTTTCCATTTCCTTGAGCCTTGACCTTTCCACACCTGTGAGACATTTTCTAATCATCAGCCCACAAACCAGAAAAATCGACTCTTTAGCAGGCAATAATAGACAGATTTGACTTACCTGTGGGTACGATATACTACTCTTTGCTGTTACTAAGCAAGCAGCTTTGGAAAATGACTCTTCTGCGTATTGCCTCAGATATGAAAAGCAATTACTGTGTGTGTGCGGTGACTCAAACGCCTGAAGTACGAAAACAAAAAGTCTTGTAAGATAAAACAAAACATTTCTTACAAAATCTCAAGTTTGCTCATGCCCTTACTACCTTATCAATGTTGACAGCTGGTGCGTACTTATCGGTTTGTGTTTTCTCTTTGTCGAGAAGGAAATAGACTCTAGTATCAACTTTGGATGCCTCATGCCACGACTTCACAGCAGTTTCCATTGTCTCGACAACAAAAGAAAAGACCTCTTTCCAACACTCTTCAGTTCCACAGTTTTCAGACTGCAAGTGTTTGCTCATATGGAGACAATTACTTTCAGAATATGAGTTGGAAGAATGAAATATAAGCAATTCAAAAGAGCCTGTATTGATTCCACTTGGAGAAACCAACAAGACTAACCATTTCCGATATAAAACTTTCAAGATGCTTGGCTATGTCAACATTAGTTCTCAGATTCTCTAGTTCTTGAGCTCTCTGTTTTTCCTTCTGCAACTGACCGAGCCTCTTGATCTTTCTAGAAACCTCCGTGCTTTGTGGGTTGTACTGCAGTGCCATTTCAAATGCAGCCAAAGCCTATCACAAGCATCACGGATTTTAACTACAATGATACAGCCACTTAATCAATATTCTAACGAAAAGAATATAAAAAAGAGCAAAATAAGAGAAATTGTACATCTTCGTATTTTTCCATGGCTTCGAGCACACAACCTTTCCTGAAATACCCCTGAAGCAAATATTTCAGAAAAGCCAACATTTACAAAGAGATACTAAGATTATATGTCAATTTGATTTTACCTTCTCCCACTGAGGGTTGAGTTTGATGGTAGTCTCAGCATCAGCTAAAGCTTTGCTAAGCTTGACTAGATTCAAAAAAGCAGCCGCTCGGTTACTGCACCGCATAAAGAAAAGCTTTGTTACTTTTGTAAACCTGCTCACATTGACTCACTCATTGATCCAACTTAGTATTCTGCTGAGCAACATTCAGATAACCTTAAGCAAAAACCAACTCTTAATTTTTTTCTGAGGGTTCACAATTGATCTTCTGACATATACCCAAAATGCTGTATACTATCAGGATCAAACAATTCATGGTAAGAAAAGCCACTCCTTTCCACCTAAACAACCTCGTTTTCAGGTCTAACATGTACAAAAGACTCAAAACCAGATCTTCTAAAAACCCAACTCAAATTGAAGAAACCTCATTAAAACCCAACAGTCAGATTCGAAAGATTTGGAGCAATCTCGAAATATTACTTCAAAACTGCGAAATTGTAGAAGAAAGTTAAGTAATTTGGGAAACCTGTAAAGAGTGGCGTTAGAAGGATCGAGCTTGATTGCTTGAGTATAAAGAGCTGCGGCTTTAAGGTAGTTCCCAGCTTTGAAGAACTCATTTCCTTTATCCTTCAGAGATTTCTCCGCTTCTCCACCATTACTTGCCTTGCTTGATTCCATCAATTTCTCCCCCATCATTTCTCGAAGGTTGTCAGAAAGCTAGAGAACATGAATCGGAAGTGATTACTTCTGTTGTGTTCTCTATTAGGGTTTATCAAAGAGAAGAGATCTAAAAAGAGTTCTCTTAACTTTTATTCATTTGATTGAACCGAACAAGCCATGTTATTGGTTGCCCTTTTCTGTTTGCGCACCATGTTATAATTTGATTAAATTTTTTGTCAGCCTGATCCGGTCTATATCGGTTAGTCTCCAAATTGAAAATTTAAGTCCGGTCTGGTTCATTTAACTCTGTACCAACGACGATTATAAACGAACAAACGTTATATTAGGCCCGGATAAAATCAAGGGCCCAAATATGTCGACTCAGTCTTGAAACGGATCTGGCCCTGTACTATTGGGCTAATTTATAATGAAATGGGCCTGTTAAGGAGTTTCAAAGAACAATTCTGCATTTTATTTTATTTTTTGTATTTTGTTTCAGTAACAAAACAAACAAAAAATAATTAAATAGTACCTTCAAATAAGTATTACAAGATTGTCAAAAAAAAAAAAAGTATTACAAGAAGCATATTTAGTATGGGAAAAAAAGCCACGTCATCCTAATGTTACAAAACGCCCAAACAGTTGTGTAATAAAAAAACACTGTCAAGGACTTAAGGAGAGGGCTCTATTTACTCTATTATTATACACTTTTCCTTCTTTGTATATTATTTAACAAATAAATAAATCATATTTATTATATATCTATTTCCTAACTTGAGGCTTAAGCAACTGAAATGCATCTTCGGTGACCCACATTTCTTCTCATCTTCTGTTGTCGTTTGGTCTCTTCTCTCCACACATTTCCAATATCTTGAGCTATGTTAATGGCGTCTGCTGATGCTCCGGCTAATCCTTTTCTCGTGAATCCGGCTGCGTATAATCCCGATTTGCCTTTCCACGCATTTGAAATAGACGATTTCGGAAACCCATTTTTCGAAAAGAATTCACTTTCCTGCAACAAAACTAAATTTAGTTTACTTGTTTCGTAAGAAACCTAACCTCACTTCTGTGTGTAGATGTTCAAAAGTTTCTTTACCTGAAGCCATGAAGGAACGTTACTGCGATAACCAGTGGCAAGAACCACCGCGTCGATATCTAGCTTCTGACCATCGACGAGCTCTACATGGAAATGAGAAAACCGTTTGATTGCAGGTACAATTTCAACGTCACCGGATTTTATCTTCTCCAGAGCACCGATGTCGAGAACTGGTGTCTTTCCTGTCATGCTTTTAAGCTCCATTGGGCCGATATTGGGCCTCTTAAGCCCATACTTCGATAAGCTTCCAAGAACCAGCCATGATAAGATGAGTAAAAGCTTGTCTACGAGCCATAAAGGTAGCCACTTCATCATCATCACTGAGATTCCAAATGTTGATTTCCCCATAATCTCCCTCGGTAACACATGAACTGAGCTTCGAACGACCATGGAAGTAATAGCGTTATGGTTAGCAAGATCAAGAGAAACTTCCATGCCAGAGTTTCCACAACCAACCACAAGAACTCTCTTCCCTTTGAATTTCTCACCAGATTTATACTCACAAGCATGAATCACTTCTCCATTAAACTCACTATTAAGCCCATTAATCTCCGGTACAACACGTTCGGCGTTTTCTCCAGTAGCCACCACCAACCACCGGCAAATATATTCCATCTCTTCTCCAGCCACCGTCGTTGAACTGGTCCTTACACGCCATAACCCACTGGTTTCATCAAACCGAGCAGATTCAACGGATTTATTGAATTCCGGTTTAATCTCAAACCGGTTTGCGTATGACTCAAGGTAATCAATGAACTGTCGTTTCGTTGGGTATTCAGGGTAATGATCAGGAAATGGCATTGTGGGTAATTGACAGAATTTCTTTGGTAAGTGAAGCTTAAGCCTATCGTAAGTTCGTTTTTGCCAAAGTGAAGCAATACAATCTGATCTCTCAACCACAACAAATGGAACTCCTTGATCACGAAGACAAGCTGCTGTAGCTAAACCGGATGGACCAGCTCCAACGATAACCGGACCATTGACCCATATACATCGTCGGTCTGATAAATATTCTTCACTCGCCATGAGTCTTATATTCATATTCTCCATTTTTTGAAGCTTGTTTGAAAGGTGGTTTTTTTTTATCGATTTTGAAAGTATAGATAGTGAAATCGAATGTTTATTGAATGAGAAATGAGATCTATTGGTTTGGATTTGAGAGTGAGAAGAGATATGTGTTTATATAGGAGTTAGAATTATACGAGATTGCATGTGATTTGCGCTTTATATGGATTTTTTTATTAAAAAAAAAATGTAATGTGAATAATTTGTATGTAATATTTTATTTTAAGACCTAACTTTTGTCATATGCTTTTGCTTAAAATGCGATATGATATTAAAACATTAGTTTACGTTTTATTCTATAGAAAGCAGAAATATTCGACTTTGATTAGAGTATATTTCACTATAATCCTTAACCATAAGCCGTATGTTTATTTTATATTATATACGTTAGTGATAGTAGTTAATCACTTTGGAAGTTTTGTTTATTTATTATTTTATTTTAATTTTTATCGGTTTTGTTTGGTATAAATTGGAGAATGGACCAAAAAGATAACGTTAGATAGATACATAACATACACATCAAGTAGAATAAGCCAATACAATAATTAAATATCTGAAAGATAATTCAATGATTGGTCATATAAATCCACGTGGCACGTAGCAATTAACATTTAGTCTAGTAGTAGTTGGTAAGTCTATTAAAGATATACGCACTTGCACATCCAGAGATCAAATCTCACCGCTTATATTATGTAAGAATTTGGTTATTGAACTGGATAACACGTGGAGAAAATGATGAGTCACTAATGGGTCCTACTTTTATACTATTTATAAACGCCTTCGTCGAGTACCTAACCACATCAAATCAATTTGCAACTTTCTTAATTTTATTAGTTTAATTTCATTTTTAAAAAAATTTATTATTGCAATTATCTTTTTAATTATAGTCTCTCTTTTGTCTTTTTGTCCTTTAAGGTAATTTCAATTATAATACAAAATACAATTTATAAGTTCTATCTTTTTATGCATGATGATGTTTTTTATAATCTCCAAAGCGAATAGTTGGAGGTATGTTACATTTATATTCGAGTTAATTAAACTTTAGTGGATGTTATTAAATTACATTTTATATCAAGTACTAATACTACACTAGATTAGTTGAGGACTTTCATGGGAAATCCAAAATAAAAAGTTGCCACTCATTTCAATAAATGCAACTAATGTTATTTTTTTGTCATTAATTAGCAGTTTTAATTATTATATACGTACCTTTGATTCTAGAAACTTGTAGAACTACTAAATCGTGATACATATAATATTTTGGGGAAGTACAAGTATGTATATATATGTATATGCATGCAGTATTGTATGCATGGATGGATGTAATCCACTAACTTTAAAGTTATAAAAGATGAAAACCAATAAAAATTACATAATTCGTAATTAAAAGCATTATAATTTTAAAAGTGATAGCCTAATAGTATTCAGAAATTATTAAAAATTTGAAAATATTTAGATCGGAAAGTTATAATTTTATATATACATTCACCCGATTTTGGCTAGTATTATTTGAGCTATATATATATATATATATTTTTATTTTTTTTGGTATCTAATTAATCAAGTTATATTGCCACATTCCTCCTTGTAAATAATTAGTTAGTATATTTCGTTTTTTTTCTGTGAAATTGGTTTTCCTTCTTATTATATAAAGTACGGTTTCTCAAAATTACTAATTAATAAGATTTTTTCTCGTGTTAAATCCAACGATCATAAAAAATTTTGTATTTATATATTAGAAAATAAAATAAAATATATTTTAAAAGATATTTATCTTTTATCAAAAATATTTATCTTTATCTACAATCCTAACACAATTTTTTTTTAAAAAAAAATAATAATAATTATTTCTTATTAATTGTAAAATAAAAATTTAAATCTAATAGAAGATAATTGTCTATATTTAAAAAATATAATTAAAATAAATTTACTAAACAAATTGCAAATATTTTTATAATATTAACAAAAAGTCTAATTATTTAAACTATGGTTTCTCAAAATTACTTATTAACAAGATTTTTTCACGTGTCAAATTTAGTATTTTTTAATCTTAACAAAAAAATCTTAATAGAAGATAATTGTCGATATATGTAATAGATATTTATCTATATAGATATTCATAATCTAAATAGAAACCTAATCCAAAACGGAATTTGTCAATATTAATTGGTATATATACAGAAGCAAGCAAATAAACGATTCTATGAAACTTTCGATATTTTCTTAGCTCTCTCAAACTTTCACAAAGAAATTTCACTACTGATTGCATCAAAAATATTTTTACATTATTAATTCTGTCTGTTTCATTTATATCCAACGAAATCAAGACAAACAAACAAAAGAGGTAAATAGTTTAAATTAAATGTATCATTATTTTATTTTACTATTAATTATTAATATAATTTCTTATTATTAAAATTTTACGGATGAATATCTCTCCATCTCAATTTCTTAATCTTATTATACAAAGTTTGAAAGTGTAAATTTATATATTAACATGATTGGTTTATATGTCAAATCTAACGATCAAATTTTTTTGTATATTTATATATGTAAAAAAGAAAGTAAAATATATGATGATACTTTTTCTACAATTATAAATTTTAGTAAAAGAAAAAAAATTATATTTTAAATAAATTTTTTAGAATATTTATTTTTATCACCAAATATTTTATATCTATTTAGAATCCTAACGTAAATTTTTTAAATTATTATTTTCATTTATAATTATTAAAAAAAAAAAATATCTCATATTAATATAAAATAAAAATAAGTTTTTATTTTAGAAAAATATAAGTAAAAGACAAATTTACATATAGAATTGTAAATATTTTCATAATCTTATTATATAAATTGTGTTAAACAATTAGTAATCAACATGATTCTTTTATGTGTAAATCTAATGATTCAAAATTTTGTATTATTTTATATATTTAAAAATATCTTTTGGTTTAAATATTTATATTTATCACAAAATATTTATCTCTGCTCACAATCTTATTATATAAAGTTGGATTTCTAAATTTAATAATCAATGGATTATCCTACGTGTCAAATCCAATGATCTAAAATTTTGCAGTATTTTTATACGTGTATATAAAGTTGGGTTTCAAAACTTAGTAATCAATAGGATTCATCCATGTATCAAATCCAACAATCCAAAAAGTTTTACATTATTTTTATATATTTTCAAAATTTTTTGTTATAAATATTTCTATTTACTACGAAATATATATATTTATTCACGATCCAAACATAAAAAAGATTATAAATAATTATCTTTATTTATAACTATAAAATCTTATTATATGAAGTTGTGTTTTAAAAAGTTTTTAATCAACGATATTTTTTCACATGTCAAATTCAACAATTCAAAATTTGTCAGTATCCAATTATATAAAGTTGGGTTTCAATCATATTATATAAAGTTGAGTTTCAAAAATTAGTAATCAACAGAATTATTAAATATAAACTAAAATATAGTATATATATATATATATATCCTATGATATAAAGTTGAGTTTCAAAAATTAGTAATCAAAGAAATTCTTAAATATATTTTATATATATATATATATATATATATATATATATATATCAAAATTTTCTTATAAAATCTATGCATCGCACGAGCCATATCTAGTTTAATATAATTGCTTAGTATTGTTAATTTAGTAGTATTATTAGTTAGTATGTGTAAAGTTCATGCATTATTTGTATGTCGTCATACTTAATATTACTTGATTATTAGCATAACAATTTGTTTGGAAGCTAGCGGAGTTGGAGAATATAGAATCAAGTAGACGTAAATTAATTTACGAGACTAAACAAATGTAAAGTAGATGTAAAATTCTAAATAGTGGAGAATTTAACTATATCAAAATACATCTACATTTTTTTTTGTCACAACCTACACATACACATATATATTGTTTAACTTTTTACTATAAAAAATTAGAGCTATTGTGACAATTGTATTGTAATTATAAATATTGGTATTAATTTGGGACGTTTTATATATAATTTTGTTACGAATTTTATTTGTTACGAATCATTGTGACTCTATTCCGTAACAATTTGTGATAGAATTATTACTAGATGTATTCGTCACAAGTATATTGTGATATTTTTGTTACTAATATACATTTGTGACACTTGTATTGTAACCATTTAAAAAACTTCACAACTTTGTAACAATATTTTTATATTGTGACAAAATATATGTTATTGTGGCGAAATATTATATATTAATACAAATTTTTTCTTGTATTTGTATTGTTTAAAAGGTAATTATATATATCCTTAGCATAAGCTGTAAAATTAGAGATGTAACTTTAACAAACAAAAAATTAGAAATGTAAGCTTTTTTACAATAACGATGATTTACATCAAGAATTGTGGTTGATGGTACCTATAATTTTATATGAGCATTTGTACAATTATAAAGTCTATAATGGTCTCTTTATATATATAAAGTATTATTTTCATGATTCTCTTGTACTAAAACTGATCTTATTTTTTCTAATACTCCGAGAGGCTTTTGTATAGATTTCTCCTTTCATTTAATTATTAAACTTATATAATATAATTTAATTATGGTGGATTTTATCAAAATTGTAACAAGATCATATTAATATGTTCACATGGCTCCTCCTACTCAACAATATATATATAGTGGTCTCATTATTAATAACTAGGAATTTTATTCTAAGACATACTAACTAAACAAACTCCATTTGTAACAATATTTTATAACTCTAAATTGGTTTTAAAATGAATTCATTTGTCTTATTTTATATAATATCTTGTAGACATTTAAAACAAAAAAACTCCATATTTCTAACTGATATTTTACGACTTCCATATATATAAGATAACTATTATAATGTAATATTCATCTAATATTTGCAACAATACGTTAATCTTACGTTTGACAAAAACTGACGATACACTCGCTTAGTGTTCATCTAAATGTCATAATAATAAAATAACGTTTGACTTGGATTTAAATTTAATGAAATGTAGGAATTTTAGGGGAATACATGATTGCATGTGACGCTAAAGATCTTTCATAAATTTTGCGTTACCCACTACTACTGCTCTCACATTTCTCTACTAGAAAGTCAATTTTGTTTATGCATGTATACATGATACATCTATTTACAAATCCATACATGCATATGTGAGAATATATGGTATTAGAGTCTTGAATACACATTTATCTGAATCGATCCAGGCCATCAAAAGAAACCCAATTAATCTGATCCGAAAATGATTCTCTATAGTCGAAACTAATGGCTAGACGGATCATTGTCTCGAAGAGGAGTGTGAGAATATCCCACATAAGAAATTTACATGGAACTTAACTGATATATAAGGGATATAGACCAATACACTCATAATCAGTTGGTATTGAGTTGAAAGCTCATAATCCTACAATATATACACACTTGCTTATTTTTGTTAATATTTACAAAAAATTTAGTAATTCATAAATTAAAACGTATAAGATTTGTATACTTTCTATTATTATTTTTGGAATTAAGATGTTTTAGATATTTAACTAAAGTTTCTGAGTGTGTAGTCTAAATAAAACAAAATTATATTGGTACATCATATGGGGAATTTTTTTAGTACACATATATTTTGGTATAAATTACTAGTATGAGTGATGGTTTTCTATTTGTAGTTCATATCGAGTAAGAAAATCATATATATTAACAAAATTAAATCATTCAAATAAATAATAGTATTGGCGACTGACGAGCATTCAGACTTCGCACGACTCAAAAACGTCTTCACAAAATTTTATGCTTATTTCTCGTTCTTTAAATTCTTTAAATTACAAAGCTGATAAATTTTATGCAGATTTTTTTTTGTAACTATTTGCCACCCAATTAGTTTTTTTTTATAATGGTATCACAATGTTGACAACAACAAAATATTGGCGAGTAAATCATAATCTTTGAGAACGTGACAATATACTTGCTTAAAGCTGCTTATTTTGACTAATTTTCGAATCAATTAATAAACCACTTCATTGTTTTAAGTCTGAATAGTCTTCTCTGTAAATTAATTAATTAATTTTTTTGTCAACTGTTAGTTAATTAGCTAAGTACTTAACAAAGATATAAATCGGCCACATCAATTTATTTTTAGCTTTCTTTATTACAAGAGAGTGAACCGTATGGTTAGTGTTGTAACCGATCGGTCAAAATTAGAAGTATTAAATTAAATGGTCAATTTGTTCATAAATTTTAACATTATTAATAAATCATACATTGTTCTTTGACTAATTACTTTCCTTTTGCCAAGAAGCAGGTGGTCCAGTTGGCTTGCCCCTGATCTAGCTAGGCACCAAGTGAGAAGTTCGAATCCCACCAGCTCTAATTTGAGCATTTAGGCTATGGATCAGGCCTTGTTAATCCAAATCCAATGAGTAAAGTTGACAAAAAAAAATTACTTTCCTTTTTAAAACATAATACAACGCAAATGAACTTTAGTCTAGTGGCAGACGGTAAGTCCACATAAGACATGCGCATTTGCACAACTAGGGATCGAATCTCATCGCCTACATTATGTAGGAACTTGGCTAATAAGCCGGCCTGTTGTGGCCCAATATTGACAGAAAAAAAAAACATAATACAACTAAATCAATTATAAAAATAACTTAATATAACTAATTCAGTTAGTTAATGCTTTAGTCACCACAATAACGGTGCATAACTTATAAACTAAGTTGTAATCTGGTCTTGTACTAAACTGCTTTTTTATATATATATATATTTACATTTTTATCAAAAGAAAATAACAGTGCATAACTTACAAACTATTCCAAAGTTATGTCGACCACAAATAAAGGGATCAATGTTTAGGTCCATTTACGAGTAAATGACATTATTATTACATTCACATTTGTTTTTTATCCATTAATGTAGGTTTGGACCAAATATGTCAATTCATCTAAGGTTGTGCCCATTTATACAATGTAAACGAAAGAGAATTCATTAATTTTTTCATCCAAATTAAAAAAAATCAGTAATTCCGGTTAATTTAAAATTGTTATGAATTCATGATCTACACTAATATATAAGAAACAATGGTGAGGATGTTAATGTCGTAGTATAAAACTCGATGATGATATTGAATGAAAGAAAAGAGTTTTGCAAAGTTTGTAACTTTTACTGTTTCATTCATATATTGTCTTAAGGTTTACAAGAGGTAGTTGAATGCTTTATATAAGAAAGATACAAAACTCTTGTTCTCTAATGTGCTCAATATGTCAAAAGCATTGTTTGTTTTGATTTTCCAGTTTGTAACTTTTACTGTGTCATCGTTCTTTCTCTGCTTTTTGCAGAGTTGTTCTTATCTTTGGAGAGAGCTGATAATCGTTGTGTTGATATGGACTTGTTTTGTTGTGAATTGGGCCCTTCTTAGGCTACTTCTCTCATAGACTATCTATAATGATAACATATGATGATTGCCAATACTAATCTATTATTATTACTACTAGATGAACATCCGTACTCTACGGGAGACAAAATTATGTTTTTTTTACATATATAAATTATTAGAGATTAAATAAATTAAATAATAATAATATTAGTAAAAAAAATGTTTTATCAAATTTTCTACAAAATAGTAAATAATTTTTCAAATCGATTTTTATTTAAATCTAAAGTTTGACTTTATATTTTAAATGACCAACTATATTAAAACCTATGTAAATTAATTAATATATCTTCTATATATAAGTAAAGTTGTTTAGAAAACTCGATTTCTTTTCTATTCATTTCTATTTTTTTTCCGACATTTATTTCTAGTTTTTGTTTGTCCGAATTTAGTTTTTATTATTGTATAAGAGATATACTTTTTTCCTAATTTAATTTAAGCATCCAAAGTTAAGATAAAAACAATAAAACAAATTTAAATATAAAGAAAAGAAAGTAAATATTAAAAAAATTAATGTAAACAAATATCCAAATAAAATAAACCAAATATAAAAGAAAAAAGGTTTATAAGGCAAAAAAAAGAAGCTAAGCATAAATAAATAAATCAAGATCGGAGTACTTGTCTTAAAGGTTCTTCATCTTAATCTTCCTAATTATCAAAGATTTTGAAGAGGAAGAATTGTCATTATCAAAATTGGAAATTCCTTGGGATCCTTTCTTTTCGAGATTGGAGTTGAGACATTTTCTTTATGTGATTCAACACTTTCTTCTCCATTAGCCAATAACGAAATAACCTAAATTTTTGAAACATAAATTTCTTTTTAGTATTTATAGTTATTATGAAAAAACAAATTTTTTTAAAGGATTAAAGATTTTTCCTGTGAAAATTGAATGTTAGTGAATTCTTTAATAAGTTCAATCATATCGACTAACTGATTCACCTTGTAAGTCTGTTCATGACTTTTAGTGATATGTTTATTTTCAACACTAACTCTAAATAGGAAAGATTTTCCTTTTACCGTACTTATAACCGAAGGTAAATTTTCAGAATCTTCAATCTGCAAAAAAATAGTTTCTAAACAATATTATTTATCTCTTTCTAATAATAATTTTTTTTATCAATATTATAAAACGTTTTTCATACCTCATGGATAGACTTTACCAAATCAGAAGTATATCTACTAATAATTTGCATAGTTATTCAATCAAACATCAAAAATCTTACTTCACCTGTATTATCTCTGACATTAACATGAATGTGATACCTTTATCATAGAGATATTATTTATTCAATTAATATGAAATAAAAATTAAAGTGAATGACAAACTTGATAAATAAAAGAAATAAATGCTTACTTTGGAACCACATCTGTCACATTAAGATTGCAATTTGAATAATTTCACACGCGTTTAACAATTGAAAGGTCTTCAGAATCACTTATCTTCAAAACAATCAAATGGAAAAATTATTTTATTGCATATTTTGCAGCTTAAGTAGCACAATCCATAGTCATCATCAGTAGAATGAATTGTAACCATTATAACATAAAAACCAATTTAAAGGAAATAAAAAAAATTTAGTCTACGACTAACAGAAAATAGTCTAAGAAATAAATATAAAAAAAGTTTACCTCTTTCTATCTAGAAGTTCTTTAATTATTTTTTTGGGATAATGTTTAAATAAATCCTCACAAACACATAAAGATTTCGACTTATGTTTTGGATATGATCAACCAATTCAATCTGCAAATCATCATTAGAAATCCTATAATATAAATTATTTATGAGTTATAATCTCTTATATGAATAAAGTTGAAATACTTTTTTAAAAATGGAAATATTAAAATTAACGAAAAAGACAAAAATATGAAAATTAAGTACAATACTTCTCCAAAACCTCTGAGATTTTTTCATTATCAATCTAGATTTGAGTACACTCATAACCATTAGAAATAGTTATGATATCACAAATAAATTAGCCAAAATTAGAAAAAGCAATATATGAATAAACTATAAATTAATTAGAGTTTTGAAAGATTAAAGACATATATATACCTCTAAACATTTTTACCTTGCAAAACTGCAAAACAATTATGGTTCGGAAGGCAAATCCATTCTTGGCTTTCTCTTCAACCATCTCACCATATTTTTTCCACAAAACACAACCAATCCTAAGATCTCTTTATGAAATAAAATATAAATTTTGTACCATTAAATATTTTATAAATAATAAAACGTTTAAAAAAAATCAATATAACCAAAACTTACTTAGTATTAGGTAATGTTTATTTAACAAATTTTAATCCCAAAATCAAATCTGGTAAAAGATCAGTTGACTTAACCGAGGTTGTGTACACAAAACAGACTTTGTACTTATGAGTAGAAGTACGGTAAAATCCACTTACAGTACAAACATGGAGGTTTGTAATGATTTTAGTACATCCTTACTCAAGAAGATTCACGAATTTGGAAACCAATTACTTCTTCACATTATAGTGAATTTTATCACCCTAAAAATATCAATTAATTGGAAAATATTCTTAATCATTACAAAATATGCAAATAAATAAATTATTAGTTACATACTTTAAAATCAGATTTTAAAGAACCATATCAATAGTTTGACCAAATTCTTTAGTGTATACCTTCCAGATCTTGAAAATCTTAATTTTAATTTTCTAATTTTCTTTGCAGGATTTTAATGAAGAAATTTCAGAGAAATACATAATTAAAGGCAAAAAATTGAGAGAATAAGAAGATTATGAATCGTAAAAGCATAAAAATCGACAGAAAAGAGACCTATAATCGTTGGTGTTATGGGATGTGTCTTAAATAGAAGTTGTTTGATATAATTTTTCTATTAGGATTAGGAGTAAATTTTTTAAATAGATATTGATTAGGAATATATTTTGTATGGAATATAAAATGCTATGTTTAAAGCTAATAATAATAATTTTCATTTCTATTTAAATTTGTCAACAATTTATGTCATAATATACTTTAACAAAAAACAAAATTTATGTTTAGCTTTTGTTTTTTTTATATAGTAGATTTTAATATATTTAATTATTTTATCTTTATATATTTAAGTTAAAACAAATCTTTATATATTAAAATTCAAACAAATTAATAATATTACTTAGATAAAAATATTAATAATAATTAGTTAAATAATCTTAGGTAAACAAATTATTTTTTTATTATTATAACACATACAAACCTCCTAACACTACGATTATTGTAAATGAAGTAAATTTATTTTCATATTGAATCATTTAACCCGTCAAGCTAAATGAGATCATAAAGAATCTGCATGGGAGCCCAGAAATAATAAAACTTTTCAGTATTTCATTGGGAAGTTGAAACTTTGCTATGAACAATGTCATATCTGATCTTTTTATGTACGATGCAAGTAGAAATGACAACACAATATGCAAAGATTATGATGAACATGGTAAGCCCTCTATAAACGATTGGCCACTTTCCTTGAAAAATTTGTAAGGTTGAAGAATTTGTTCAATTTTTTTCTTTCCATTTGATCCCTAGATTGTTAAAAAGCGGAGATAACGAGCAAGTTAGAAATTTTGGTTGTGATCAATCCTTGGACCTATTTCCTTCGTTAGTGAAATCTGTAGATGACAAAAGAAAAAAGAGTTCATTGGTTGACTCAATATGTATTATAAAAATATTATATGTCAACTTCCTATGAAGCATTTAACTGTCAACACATTAGAACATGGATCGGATTGAGTTGGTTGTCCATTTTGACACTTTAAAGTGTATCGAAGAATAAGATATGAAAGCAACGATCTGAGTTTGCCAACTTGACAATGTAAAATCTGATTTTAATGATGTTTTAAAGTTGAATCAAGTTAGGTGCAAATGTCTTGTACGAGTTTTTATACCGATACAAAAATTTAGACAGGTAACGTTCTTCAAAAACAAAAAAGAAGAAGTCGAGACAAAAAAATTTAGTAATATCTAAGGAAAAAATAACACATAACAAGAAGAACTAGTCGTAACAAATCAGGTACTGTTTGAAGATCCTTGATCTGAAAAGGGTACTCTCCAAAACCCCCACACGAAAAAGAGTTTTATTATCTTTTCAGGGGTTAAATAATTTTTTTTTCCAGAAACAAAAAAAATTAACAAAAAGACAAAAATAGCAGAGCTCAGAAAGGTGAAGGAGGTACTTCAATGGTGGTTCCAGCTTGAATCTGACCCCAACCAATTAAACGCCAATGCTTTTCCACACGTCGACTTAGAGCTACTTTCTCTCCTTTGCTGGTACAAACTGGTGCAGTCAGTTGTAGTTTAGCCAGATCGGCTTTAACTCCAATAACTTTGGCCCCAGTCGACATTGAACCGATGTTGAGCATCAGAATCTCTCCTTTCGTTAGCTTTGACACTTTACCTTGTTTCTCTGATCCCTTTGTTCTTACTCCCAACAAACGTCGTAGAAGAAAGAAGTTCACCTAAGAGATTTTAGATAACAGAATTAACTACCAAAGGAGAAAACCCGACTTACAAGATAGACCGTGTAGTATTTGTTCTTCATACCTCGAGTTCAACAAAGACATCAGGAAGGGAACCAATTTCACCAAGGACTTGACCAACCAATCGATCAGCACGAGTGAGAGTTGGGTCCATTGTTGTTCCAACTCCTATCAGACCTCCAGGAACAGCAAACTGAAGCTCATTCTGTTCCGCGTAGAGTGAAATTATGCGGGAGTAAATTGGTGTGCATTTTGAGTTGCCACGCTCGTCTTTGACAACAATACCAGGTCGGACTTCAATTAGTTGGTTTACTTTCAAAACACCCTGCAATATGAATGAAGTTAGAGACACCAGATTACATGATGAATGATACACCAGAGGCAATATGTTCAAACACTTGCAAGTGAGTAAGAGATCAAGAGAGGGAGAAATAGATACCCGCAGGATACTCCCACCCGCAACTCCACCTTTAATTTCATCAACCTCAAACCCAGGTTTGTTGACATCAAAAGACCGAATCACAATCATATTTGGTGGTGACACAAAATTCCTCTCAGGGATTGGGATCTTCTTGACAATGTACTCGCATACAACATCAATGTTGTATTTCAGTTGTGCTGAGACTGGAACGATAGGGGCACCATCGGCCACAGTGTTCTGCAAAAGAATGGAATGTACTTTGAGAACCCAATTCCCTAACCCCTTTTCCTAAGCTTAACCAACTGATGAATTGAGATTGCAACAACAGATTCTTAAGAAATAAGATTATCCAACCATTATAAATTTCTGAATTGCCTCATGTTGATTAACGGCAACGTTCTCTTGAATAAGATCAATCTTGTTCTGAAGAATAATGATATGCTTCAGCCGCATAATCTCAACAGCAGCAAGATGTTCAGACGTTTGTGGTTGCGGACAAGTCTCATTTGCAGCGATTAGGAGTAGTGCACCATCCATGATGGCTGCTCCGTTAAGCATTGTTGCCATGAGAATATCGTGTCCCTGAAGAATTGAACAAGAAGATAATCAACAAGAATAATATAGAGAAAAGAACAGCCAAGGATGGAAAAATCTAACACTTCTCCATCAACAATCGCTCTTTAAACTTCCACCCAATTAAATGTGAGACCCACAAGTGTACAGGTAGAGTACACCACCATCCATAAGTTACAATAACACGCATCCAACTCTTTAGGAAATGGTTATACCATCATTTGAAAATAGTCTTTTAATAAGAATAAAGAGAACCATAAAACTCGTCATACCGGGCAATCAACAAATGACACATGCCTCAACAATTGCATCTTGGCGTTCTCAAATCCAGGGACATCACAATTTGGGCTGTCTTCCTTTCCACTTCCATAGGCCCTAATTTAAGAAATGGCTGTTAAAAAGCTCCGCCACAACCTTAACTTATCTGATAAAAGCACTTTCACAAGCAAAACCTCACTTGTAGCACATTGGTCTAGGGCATTTCTCATCCTCACATTTGTAAATCTTAGCATTTGCATATCCAAGCTTAATGGTAATGTTACGCTCCAATTCATTCTTAAAACGGACAGTCTGCACAAAGAGAAGGAGATCATACAAATGATACGTGTGATTCCAAAGCAAGCTATAAGAGCCTTTAGTGACAATATTAGCATATATAATGATCAATAATGTTAATAGAATTGTGGAATAGGATAAACGCATAGCCAATTACCTGTACACCAGAAATAGCTTTCACAACAGTCGACTTTCCGTGAGCGACGTGCCCAATGGTTCCTGAGACATAAACACCATCACTTTCAGTTTCTATGTATGGTAAGTTTCTTTGACTAAAACTATAAGACCAAGGAGCAGATAGAGATGGTTACCACGAAATTAAAAGCCTTCTGTATGCAAAAGATTACCTATATTTATAGTCGCCTGGCGAGAAATGACCTCAGGAGACAAAGGATGTAAAACAGTTACATCCAATTTACTAAGATCTTGCTCAGCCAAACCCTTGCTCCTAGACATTATGACAGCTAGAAAGTTCTCCTCCTGCTTAAAACCGGGAATCAATCAGAACCCTAACAGTCTCCTAAAGTTCATCAGAGTCGTTTGAGAAGAAGAAACACCGAATAACAACCATTTCTTAGTGTTTCTCAATTAACCCGATATTAGGGTTTCTACATCAGCCTATTCAACTCGACAAAAAGATTCCATACCTAACTTCCGCTACCTAAACATCACAATAATTTCGATTCCTACTAAGAACTATACGATTGGATCCCGAACTAATATAAGTGAAGATTCTACGATAGAAAATGAAACGATTAGGTATATCAATCTTGACTTCATTTCTCTTAAGATGATGTAATTCGAGATCGAAACGAACCTTGACGATGCGAAAGAACCAACGATTAGCCGGGAAAAGGTCGCTTGTGGTGAAATTAGAGAGGTAAAGAGTGAGAAAGCGGCGCAGCTGGAAGAAGAAGAAGAACAAAATGATGTTTCAAGGTTTTTATCCCTAAGTCCAAAAAGGGCTGGCTTCGAAGCCCTTTTCAATAATTTTTCTAAAATATAACTGATTTCTTACAAATAATAATAATTTCTGAAAAATGTCTCACTAAGAAATGGTAATATTAATTATATAATATAAATTTCTTTAATTTTAGCAGCATTTTTATTTTTATATGAATGACATCCAGAAATTTTAGCATATAAATTACAAATATTATATTATTAAAATGATAATTTGTAGCAACATATTGAATATACAACTAATTACTGAAAAAAATAGAGGCAAAATTATAAAATTGAATCAAATTAATTTTATACAATAACACAGAATCTTCCATTATGTAATCACCAAAGTGGACATTTTACTTGAGCCTATGCAAGGATATAACAAATAAAATAAAATAAAAGAAATAACATATAATCTTCTAAAAAAGAAAAAACCTTTGTAATGGGGTCAAAATAATAAAAGAATGAATTGGTGAGAATCAAAAGGTTTTGTAAGAAACAACCCCACAACAATTAAAGATTTACATTTTGCACCCATCTTCTTTCCTTATCGTTAAAACCCCTCAACCTCCGACTAAAAAACAGAGGAAAGAGCTTTGGGAATCTGAACTTCTCAATCGCCAAAAACTAGTGCAAGAATACGAATTCAGGATTATCCAAAAGCTGTTTGGCGAGTTTCACACTCGCAAAGTCTTTTTCGTGCATCGAATCTGAAATTTCGTCGATTGAGAAGGGAATGCTGCAGAAAACATAACGAGAAATGGTTATCTTATCAACTCTGCAACTTGATCTATACCAATTCAAGAACAATCATGGTACAACGAATGTTTCCATTTGCTTGAATAGAGAGCTACCTGGAATTATCGTCTAACAAGAAGGAATCGCTGTCTGCATCGTTGGATTCCTCTGTCATGAGTGCCCGCATGCTCGATATTACCTGTGATAGAGGTTTCACACTTTGATCAGCCATCTAAAATGGGGTTGAAGTTGACCCCATGATGATATATTTTGTTCAGTTAGGTACCTCTTGAGACACACTTCTGGTGTTATAGCAGTCGTCCCAGTATAATGTACATATCCGGTATAGTTGTTGGACACTAAGGATCTGAAAGCAAGTAAATCAAGAATGTGATTGAATAATGATTCTAAGCTGGTAATATATCTTCACAAACGTGTTTCTAGCAACTAAGAAGGAGCTCCTGACCAAAAAAGAAAAGGATACTAAGAAGGAGGCTTTACCGGACAAAGATCATGTACTATATCATCGTATGATACTCTGTACTTTTGGTGGATAACCTGAAGAGTAACGAGGAGAAGAAAGTTATTAGTATGGTTGAAGGCATATCAGTTGAGAGTAAGAAAAAATATATTACCCCTATAGATCTACATAAACAAATTGAATTGTAAGCAAGAATGATTGGCTTCACTAATCTAGTGAAAGTTGTAGCCAAGGTTTGATTCTTTCAGATATTGAACTACCAGTAGTCTAACAGTTATACATATAATAAACTAGCCAGAGACAATTAGGAAAAAGTTATCAAATTTATCACAGAACAAACCAGCAGAAAACGTACCAGGAACCCAACAGCTTGTCTGATGTGTTTCAGTTCTTCCCAAGATGGCCCAGCATACTGCAAAATCAAAGAATGAAAAGTAAATGACATACGTCGTTGAAAGAATGTTTTTTCGTAAGCAAAACGTGAGGTTGGAGTTTTACTTCATTGACTTCGCCACACCACAGCTCTAGCTCTGCGAGTCCAGCCTTTACAAATTCTCCATTGCTGAATGTACAACACTCTTTACGCAGGAGAAGGCTATATCACATTTTAGAGAAAAGGAGTAAGAAGACTAGTGAAATTGGTCTAGCTTTCATGAAATTAAGCAATAAAACAGTACTTGGTGTAGTTCACTGACAAAGTGACAATCCAAGTGATAATTAAAATTTCAAGTTCTGGACTTCTACAGGGACTATCGATGATAAAGTGCGTAAAAACAATTAGGTGTAATTTTCAAGCATTAATTACCTGTTAAACAGTTGCACATTGATGAACGAGAAAGTTTGAGTGTGTATCTTCTGGATGAGTACCAAAGGAACCTGTACCGCATGAAATATATGAGAATTTGAGGAGTTGGAAGTAGATCAATGTAATAGATTTTTTAATATCTCCTTACATGATTTTCTTTCAATATGGCAAGAAGCGAACTGAGACCATCAATAATGCTCTGCCAGTGAATAGCAGGGGAATCTTTTCCACCAGACCTACCAGATCTTTGAACCCCTCCTTTTGAAATTCTCGGTGCCTGAAGTTCATTGTTTGGACATAATGAAACTTTTAATTATTTAAAGCAATTTATCATCAAAGTACAAAGCAGCAAGTGGTCACAGCATTAGGATACAGTGTAAGGACAGGAATAAAAACACATAGCTGTGAATAGAGAAGTCAATGAAACCTGAATGCACAGAGAAATTAAAGCTGAGAGCTCTCTCTTCAAGTTATCCCTAATCATCCCAAATATTTTCTCAACATACGCTGCAAGCTGTTGCTTGAAAAGCAGAGCCGGGTACTTTGCCTCCACGGGGCGGATCACTGCAAGAGCAGCAGCTTCAGCCGCAGCAGCAAGGTTTGGTGACGAGCGGAAGCTCTGATCAAACAACAAGGGAAAAGTTACTTAACAATCTTGACATTGAAGTAAAAGATCCTTCAAAAGCACTGCTAACACAGAAGCTTAAATACCAAGGCCATTCTTCCAAATAAGGAAGTCGACTTCGTAATGGGTGGCTTCTTGCTTGCCGTTGTGCCGCCAGATTTAAGACTTTTTTGAAGTAAAAAGAGTAGTGCCGATGTATTGGTCAACCAATACGCTAAATGACCATTGTCATCTTCAATCTGAAAAAAAAAATCAGTAGAGCAGTTGAACTTTCAGTTTTTAGTAAATTAAAAACAGGCTTGTAGTTCTCTCCACATGATGATTAGTGTACGGCAAAAAAGAATACAAGATAACATACAAAATTAGAATGTATCAAATCAGAATGCAACGGTTATATAAAACCTATCCAGGCAGATGAAAAAATAAGTCATGAAAATCAATCCATCCCTACCTTAGTCCTGTTTTAAAATTCAGCGGAGCCAGTACACAAAAAGTTGTCAAGACAAACAGAAGAAACCTCATTTTGAGTCATAACAGTATTTTAAAATTCCTAGAAATGCATTCCAGTTTACCTCAATCGCAGAACCGATCATCTCAATAAGACGATCAAACGCACTAGTCTTCTCGGATTCAAAGCACTTCCAGTGAAGAAGGCACTTGTATATAGTAAATGCAGCAACTGGTTTCTCATTACTGAAACCGATGTTTTCCTTAACACAGTTGATGAGAGTATCAACATTCTCCTATAGTGGCAGAGAAAATCAGGTTAAAAAAAATTACTTGATAAAACTGTTTTCATATATAGGATAAAGTGAACGGTTTGTACAAGTTGACGTTCTGCAGCAGATTTTCCAGCATTTGTATCCAACTCAGCTTCCTGGAAAAGTATACATCTCAGATGAATGAACAAACATCAACGGTTTGTACAAGAGATCGGATAGTTGTTTGGAAGAACCTACTTTGACCTGGTTTTCCAAGTTTGTACGGTGGCCATTTTCCAGATTCTGCAACAGAAATCAACAATAAGTTTAACATCAAGAACACGTAGACCACAAGAGCAAGTATATAAGTTTCCGAGAAATAATTCTACCTTAATAGTTGCAGGAGGATGCCCTGATACAGTATTCACAGGAGTGTTTAAGATTGTTTGCTGACGCATAATTTGTTTCTCAGCTTCCATGTCTGAAATCTTCTCTTCAAGCCTGCAAATGAAATATCAGCTAACAAGATAAGTATATATACCTTTCAGTGCTAATTAATATGATTCATGCAAACAGTACCTCTGCATAGCATTCTTCAACTTCACTACTTTAGATTCCGCCTCCAGCGCTTGCTTTAGTCTATCTTGACTAATCTTGGTTGTTTCCTGAAGTTCCTTTGCTGTCTCATCTATCTTTATCTCCAGAGAACTCACCATCCCCTGCATAAGACAAACAATATAGAGGAGGCCAACACATTTCAGTAAAATATTTCATTTGGTGGAAGGTATTGTAAACAGCATCATTGTGTTTTTTACTAGCTCTCCAGTTAATATCGTAAGATAGAAACCCAGAATTGAGACCCACCTTCAGCTTTTCATTTTCATTTGTGAGTTTCTCCATTAATTCTTGGTCAACTACAGGAACCTCCTTAATAATAGGAGGCACCTCGGAAATAGTCTTTGCTGCTTCACGCTCTTTAATGAGCAAAGCCTCCGTTTCTTTAAACTTATTTTGTATTTCTTCTAAAGAAGACTCATACTTTGCATTTTCTTTTTTTTTGGCCTCTTCCAGGTCAGTCTGCCGCGTGAAATGAATAAAGGGTACGCTTAGTAATTTTGATTATGTGTAGAAACCACAGGAAATCAGAGATTTGTCAAGGAAAGAAAAAACTCACCCTCATTCGTTTCTCTAATTGCAATCTCCAAGTCAGTTCCTCAACTTGCTTCTCTAGCTTGTTTTTGGCTTCTTGAAGAGCTCCTGTTTCTCTAGCAGCCTATACGTAAAATGGATTATAGAAATAGTGTTAGTTCCCGTGCATAACGATATCTTAAAAAGTCTAACTTCACAAAATAGTTCATTTTGATTAAGTAATAGGATTATCAGATAAAAGAAGCACAACTAAACAAAGAAAGAAACCACATCTCACCATCTTAAGGTTTCTGAGTTCTTTACGTGCAACTTTTCCTCTCCATGCACATTGTGTCGTGATGGCTGCTTTCTTTAGTTTTCTGTAATGCAACCGAGTCAAGTATCCGCGACACCGGCTCTGTAATGTAAAATGGGCGTTATTAAAATTAGAATGCCACACAGAAGGAGCATTATTCCCGTTATTCAATGGTTTTCGTGGTATTATAATGATATATAGTAGAGTTCCATGAGAAGTCAAATTTACTAGCAACAAAATTCAGAAATTGAATTATATCATACCTGGATTATTGTTGCAGCTTTAGTCTGACGTCTGAAACACAGTTCCTTGCGGGAAACCATACCACGCATACCTGACTGAATTGAAATAGTAGCAGAAAATAGCTCAGTGTAAGATTTCCACGCCAGAAACTTGCGCACGTCTCTCTGGATTTTTAAAGCAGCAGCTTCCCTACGCATGCTTTCGTATATACTTCTAGCAAGATAACCTGAGAAAATAGTGAGCCATAAGTTGTGCAAGTTGTCGTTTAGAAGAAAATTTTTAAGAAAATAAATAAACTAGAAGAACATGACAATCTAGAGTCTTGAAAGGACAACTAGTCATGCAGAATACCTCTGCAAACTGCCTGGATCTGTGTAGCAGAAAAGCGCAGATGAATAAATGCTTTCTGCGCAAGATATGATCGCACTTTTCTTTGGATAATGCTCGCCGACCTTCCCAGAATGTCAGTTCTTCGAGTATCCAAGTCTGCCATTTGTCCAGCTCTAAGAAAAACCTTTGACTTACCAATCTACAAAAGTAAACCCTTCCAATCTCAGGTAACTCATCATAGAGGTAGCCTGAAGAAACTGACAAGTAATATAATGGTGTTAAAGAAATGACCTGATAACCATCAAGGCCTGCCTTATCAAGAAGCTTCTTGCAAGCAGCTGGCTCATCAGAACTAATAGAAAGAAAGAAAAAAACAGAGGAGTGAGCAAGATAAGTTACTGTAATAACATCGCGTTGAAGGTTATCTGAGGAGGAAGAGACATCTTACTTCTTGTCCAACACTTGTGGAGCAATGATACTGAATCTGTTCAAGAACTCATCAAAGTGCTTCCTAGTAGGATAGCCAGCACAACTAATCCGGATTGCCTCCATCACTCCCTGAGGCCAGAAGACACAAAAAAAACCATCATTCTTCTGGAATTAACAATTTAAACGGGAAGCTTGATAATCTAACAGACGATAGATGTCATTCGCACCCCACAACGTAATTGCTGCAGAACATTTTGGTTCTCAAAGATTCCAGGCTTCAGAAGATTATTAGGCTTTATACATCTGATATAATGCGGCTCCGTTGTATTGAGAATCTCAAGCAATGACACCAATTGTTGCTGCAACAAATCATAAAAATGAAATATGTACGCTGAAAAAAAATTAAAACAAACTAAGGTGAAAGTAGAAACCAAAATCAAACACACCTTAAAACGGGTACCGATAGAGGAGAACTTTGATTGTTTAGAATCGTCAGATAATGGTGGGAATAAATTTGCAACAAAAGAACATGTAGAAGCATTTAACAACGCTTGATGCTCAGCAATAACATAATCCTTGTTCTTGTCTAGAAAAAAATCTGTCTGATACGTGACCTGGAACAAAATATTCTCATGGTTGTTAAACGAGATATATAAAACCAAATATTGACTTGCTTGTATATCTTTTTACAACCAATTGAACCGATGAAAGCAGCAAAAAGCAAAAGGTGCTCACATCACCAGCATAATGACAAATTGTGAAGTCACTGCGAGCCAATTTCGGTTTGGTAAAGCGCTTGTGATTTTTGTATGTCTGGTATAGCTTCTGAGCAAATGTCTCGTGTGTTGATCTAGGAAACATGCTGCAAACGGAAGCATCATTTCAGCTACATTTCTTTAGAAAAAAATACTGGAAAAGTAACTTGAAACCAGAACAAAAGCATGAATTGAGCATTAAAGATTGGGTTTTAAACTCACCAAGCTTCATCTAAAAGAGCGATAATACCTCCTGGTTTCTAAAGGAAAAAAATAATAATAATGAGAATGAGCTCAGACATAAAACATCAATGACATGATAAGACAGAGAGCGATCACAACTATGGTTGAGAAAAAGCCTCCCTAAAAAAAATCTAAGAGCCACAATTTTGGATGGCTTAGAAGCTTTAGGAGCAGTCTAAACATATTAGTAGCAACAGTTTCAAAGATCACTTTTCATGAATGACAATATAGGAATTATCACAGGAAACCTTTTCTATTAGGTCCAGAATATCTTGATTGTCAACAAACTCAATATAGCTCCAGTTGATCTCCTCCTTCTTATACTCCTCTTGCTCCATTTTAAAGACGTGCTGCACAATAAGATGTTACACAAGTTATAAAACTGCAGAAATGAAAGAAAGCCAAAATTGAAGCGAATGAAAGAGCTTATTTGATCAAAACCTGGTTGAAGTGCTGCTGAAGTTTCTCATTAGTCAAATTGATGCAAAATTGCTCAAAACTGCAAATATACTTGTAACAGTAAGCAGTAGGACAAAGAATAAGGACAAACTAGAATTAAACGTGGTCACTGATTCGTTGACGTTCACCCAGTGAATACTTTCCCTACAGATAAGTCTCATACGCTGCAGAATATATTTATCTAGCAACAGTCCCTTTTGAATAACATCTAACAGGGAAAACTCAAAAGCTCACCAACATTAGGAAATAGAAAAAATCTTAACCGTCCAGGTTAGAAACAGCACTGTCTTGACGATGAAATGGATCAGACCAATATAGAACTATATAAAAGCAACCACAACGGACAGACTGAAAATTCCATATGTTTAGTCAAACAATCAAAATTTCCAATTTTTGTTAGACCTGATATTGTTAAAAAACCTATCTATACAATCTGAAAACAACAGGCATACCGGTTAAGCACCTGTTTGTCTTGAAACTCTCGAATCCATAAATATCAAGAACACCAATCAAGTACTTTGAATCAGGATCTTGACCAATTGAAGTATTAATCTTCTCAACGAGCCTGCATAGCCAAAAAAATTAATAGTTTAACACATTCTGTTTCAATACAATTCAACTTTATTTCGACAAATGAAGAGAATAAACTAGCTACTGAGAACATTTCACTTGAGAACAGAGGTACTCACCAGTCAAACAACCTTGAGTACATGATTTTAGCCAAAGCATCTCTGCTAAGAAGAGCGGCTTCTGGATCGAGAGTTTTTGTGATTGTTTCATCACGGGTAACCATGATACGCTTACATAGAGAATCCTCAAGTGACTTTTCATCACACCTGCACCAAAAACTTATGTGAGTAAGGATGCCCACTTAAGTTACATACAAAAGCAACCTGCTACAGTCTATGAGTCGAGCTGTTTACATGAGCAGCTCAGCGGCAGTTTTTAAATGAAACCAAGATTTTTCATCTTTGGGGATTGATGAATCAATCTCTGTTCCTTTAGCAAATTCAATATTCCCCAAATGAAGAATGGAAGCGACGACGCGGAAAATTGCATCCTGGAGACATACAGGAAATGTTAAGAAATTATTGATCAAGACAATATAGCAGGTTTTGCTAAATTCAAAAGATGGAGTTACCTGCTCTTCAGAACTGATCCCCACAACATCCATAGCCTTTCTTGTTGCATGATATTCCTCCGCATCATTGAACCCATCTAATGCTATACACTTAGACTGATTGAGATAGTGGTATGTCTTAGGATCACCAAGCTTGAATCTCTTAACATCCTGACAGTAGAAAACATGTCATGGGTATAAGAGGTGCATTAGTTAACGTGAAGAAGCAGCTACTTCAGTGGTTATTTTATAAGTTAATTTTTTATCTCAAACTAACTTCTTCTGGTGCAGCACAAAGCATGTAGAAACAGTGATAGTTTCTTTCGGGATCGGACACCTGGCAAACACGTGATCTTTCCAACAAATAAGTTCTTATAGCAGCTCCAGATATCCTCCCCGATTGGTCAAACTGAATCTCCACGAACTTACCAAATCGACTATAAGATACACAAGTAAAGAATTTAAACCTTTCACAAAAAAAAGGAAAAGAAGCGTGTAATAGAAAAGATGCGAAGCAAAGTACAAGGAAACCTCCTTACCTAGAATTATTGTTCCTAACAGTCTTTGCGTTTCCAAATGCCTCTAAAACAGGATTCGACTGTATGCAATGTTAATATAAGAAGCAGTAAGAAATAGATCAAAACAATAATGACTATTACCATGAACTCATACGAACTGAGCATGTATAGCACAGCACGTCTCAATCCAGGCCACTAGAATCACTTTTCTAAGTTTTGGTATAATTATTTACTACAGTTTCTAATGAAAATAAACTCTTGAGTCTGCATATCTGATAAGACGAAGACCTGACCATTCTCTAAACGTACCAGTAATAAAAAAATCATCTATAACTATTTTTTCACCTCCAAAACTTTCTGCTCAACACTCCTTCCCTCAGCAGCAGCTCTCCCTCCCATGTAGGCAAGATATCTCATAAGCAACTTTGTGCTTTCGGTTTTACCAGCGCCACTTTCACCACTAACCAGGATAGATTGACTTATGCCTTCGTTAACCATCTGCCTGCAATATATTAAACCAAGCAATTAGGCCAATTACATCAACAATAACTTTAGCAAAACATAACATTATTCGATTAGCATCTGCTAAATTACCTATATGCAGCATCTGCTACGGCAAAAGGATGTGGACTCAGCTCACCAAGCGCAGCACCTTTGTATTCAGCCATCATATGGCTACTATATAAATGTGGAAGTCTTCTAAACGGGTTAACAGCAATCAGTATGCTTCCCGTATATGTCTGAAAGTAAACAGAGGTTCAGTCTAACAAAATCGAGTAAATAATAGAAAGGTTGTGTAGGTTTTCAATTCTGCATTATACACATATCTAAAGGACATGAATTTCAAACCACATAAGAAGATAAGTCTCTATGAAGTCACTCACATAAATCTCATTTATGTCATATCTTGATTGCAAATTCTGAAGGACTCCAGGTTCATGTAAGTAAGCCAGCCTTGTCATGTCCTCCACTCCAGATGCTGGCGCTTCAACATCTTTTGGATAAATACTCGAAGCTTTAACAGTGACCTGTTTTTCACAAAGAAATATGTTTTTTTATCATCAAGGCTTCTCACGCTTCCATTTCCAAATTCAAACACGCATACATATTGTCAATGAATTTTGTGCATGGCTAATAGAATAAACATCTGAAAAGCCCTTTGAGTCGAATAGCAGAAATATGAAGCACATACTTGTTTCCCTGAAGTGCAGTGAACTTTAATCTGGTCACTGTTAATCTCTGCAACTTCACCATCTAACCATGCTTCATCAGGGTCCTCCACCCACACATGCGACCCAACTGCAGGACTGAAGGTAGCAACCTGCAGAAAATAAGTGGTGTCAAAAGGGAATAGTTTCTCCTTAAGAGAAATGTAAATAAGAATCAGTTAAGTTATTTCACTTCGTTCTAATTTTATAGCAAGGAGGCCTCTAATTGTAACTACCATGTTAAAACCAAAACTGAATATCACTCCTAATCTTTGACTATTCCCACTCTGCTTATATCGTGTAAGAAAAAGCTCTCAGATACGAGTGCAACAAAATCAAAGCTTCCAAGACCTTTGCAGGATTGCAATTCCTAACGAAAACAAACAAAATTCACAACTTCCCTGTTTCAGCTTCACGAAATACTCCATGAATGTACCCAAAAAAATCCATTTTCGGCAATAGTAATCCCGAAAACGACTATATTAAACGCACTTTGCCGTAAATACAATCAAGAAGCCTTCGTTAAGTTTCAAAAGACATCAATGGGACTACGAATTGGACGTCTCTGTGACCACTAGTAGCTAATTGGATAATAAGACAAGGTAGGGACTAAGCACCAAACGCTAACAGACAAGTCTGAATTGAAGTCAAATCTCTAACGTACAAGAACTAAACGATGCCATGACTCAAAACAACAACAAAAAAGTGCACTCCAAAGATTGAAAAATCACAATCGCTAACTAAACTCAAATTCTATCGTTGGTCTAAATTCAAAAATTAGATTCAATCAGAGGGCAAACACACGGGCATGTAAAGCAAAACATAAAACCATCAATAAACAAAACAAATTCAAATATACAATCAACAAAAAGAAGGAAAAACAACATGCAAAACCCATGAACGAAACCTTTACCATTATGTTTCACGAGTTAGAAAAACTCAATGTTCGTGATACTATCTTTGGATCTAATTGAAGATTATAACAACATTGAGCTTCTTGTAAACTATAAGCCTCCAAACACCGACAATGCGAACACGAAATTCTTCAAGAAATCGAGATTCAATGCCCAGAGAAAAAGAGAATTACAAAATCGAAACGCGTTTATAATTGTTGTTGTGTCGAAAGAATGTCTGATTCTCTTATAATTATAATTAATTAAAAAAAATTCTTCTCTCTAATTTTCGTTTTGTCTTTCGTGCTTGCCTCTCCCCTTACCTCCCCCACCTTTGGTATTTGTCTGGAGAAAAATATTTACTTTAATAAATGACACTATGACAGCATCATAACTAGACGTTGAATTAAGACGTTATATCCCCAAATTACCCCTGTCTTTGTCTTATATTACAAGAATTATGGCCATGACAAATCAGTTTTACTTTTTGGTTTTTAGTTTTTAGTTTTTTAGCTTTTAGTTTTTGGTTTTTGCAGTAAATTTTAGTTTTAAAGAAATATGAATGATAATTTTTTATAGTTTTTTGTATTTGCTCTTAATATTTTTCTAATATTTTCATTTTAAATTGTTCATTTTAACCACTATTTATAGAATGATAAAACCAAATTTAATAATATATAAATCATTATTATTAGAATTATAAAATAGAAATTTAATAATATTTAAAGCATAGTTTTCTAGGAATTTTAAAGTCAAATTTTACAATATTTAAAAGAATATTTTTAAAATTATAAAATCCAAACAATAATCTTCCAATTATAAAAGTTCTGTAAAAGTTATAATTAATATATACATATAAGTAACCGTGTATATATATTAGTTAAGTAATTAAAATAATTTTTTTTTTCAAAAACAACAAAAATCTGGTTTTTAGTTTTTACGTTGAAATGAATAAAAGCTTCTAAAAACTAGTTTCCCTATATTTTAGGGAAATTAATTATGTAAAAACTTGATTGGTTAATTTTTGGTTTTTAGAAGAAACTAAAACCAAAAACTGTGTAGAAACAGCAACGCCTATATTTGTCCCAATTCTTACAAAATCCATTAATCTTAATTATAATTAATACAACTCTACAGCAATAAGATTTTGCATGTACACTTTTAAATTAAAAGAAATAACATTTTAATATCCAGATTCTTATCATTGCATATATCTAGCAAATATATACACATGTTTTAAGTGAAAAAGTTTATATCTATATACCTCATTAAGGTTCCTCTCTCATTAAGAATATATGGGCTAATCGTAGAAGATGGGCCCTTTAAAGTATTCTTATCCGTTTGGGTCTTATGTCACAAGATACTGGGCTTTCTTTTGTCAAGGGTATTGTCGTCTATTTAGATTAGTACTTCAGTTTCTGGTACGCTTCTTGGTTAGGTAACCGGTGTCTGAACTCTGAACAAATGAATGAAAAAAACCGAACGGGTTTAGGGCATTAAACCAACCATTTGTGTTAATGATTACGAATGCTTTGCTGTTTTTTTTTGTTGCAAAAGTTGCTACCTGCTTCTTGTTTTTCCTTTTTTTGCTCACATTATTGAAATCCCCTATAAATATTTTATTGGACTAGTCCCTACAGATTTTTTATTTTTTGGAATTCGCCAACAATTTATGAATATTTTATTTGGGTCCAGTAAATTCTTCATGGATAAGAAGTCAAAGTTAAAATTAAAATTTTGTTTAATCGAGAGATTTGGTTCAATCGAAAAATAAAAATTTTACTACGATTGGGTTACATTTACAGGGTTTTATTACGAAATACTTAAAAACTAAAGGGTATGTTTGAAATACTAATGAATGTGTTTAGATAATCAAGAGATGAGTATTGCAATTAGAGAGAGAAAAAGGAAAAGGAGATCCTTTTAAATGTATCGCAGACCTTCCTCAGCCATGGCCTCCTGTTTTTCCTTTTAGGTTCCTTCGTCGCTCTTTCATTGGGAAAAAGTTCAGACGATAATTCAACCCATCTCGAGAACGGAGCCACCGGAGAGGAAATTCAGGAAGAGTAGATCGGCGATTTGGCCTTGTTTACAATCAGAGATCGTCTAATTAGGGTAGGGTTTCGTTGTTGTTTTGGCCGCATCTATGGATTCTCTGTCAACTGTGGAATTGTTATGAATTTTGGCTTCCGAGATGACGGAATCTATCTGGTCACACGATCAACCTTCTTTTCGGTCGATGATACGATCACCAGAACCGATGACTAATATCCAACGCCAGAGGTCAGAACTTGCTTATGGACTGAGATTGAATTGTGAATTGTAATAAGAAACTTTTGATGCTTTGCTGCCTGCCGCTAATGCTTTGAACGACTTCGTTCATGTTTAGGAGATCCAGCGGTAGATCAAGTAATTAGAAGGCTGGTTTAGGAGATCTTTGAAAATTTCGATGCGGGTTTCTGAACCTTGTTTTGCGATGGCGATACTAGTATTTTTGAACTGATAGATCTCATTTACTATAGAATTTTGGCATCTTAGAACCATGCGGATTTGGTGAATCTGAGCGAGTTTAGCAACTTGAGAGAAACTTCAAAATAAATATTAAAGTTTCTTGCTTGCAGCCTAATATATCATATTTTTCCGTGCCCATACTAAATCTATCAGCGGGTTTGATTATGTTTATTCAGGTGTAGGAGCGTCTTCAGATTGCTGGTCCAGAGGGAAATTTCACCAAAAACGAAGTTTGTGCCTAGGAAACGGTGGGGTAAAAGCCGTTGGGATGCTGATTCATCGTGTGGAACTTGTAGCGAACCAGTGAGCGAGCCGGGACATAATCTTATTTCATGGTACCTTGCTTTTATCACTTCTTCGATGAAGATGAGTTTGTATGATCCCTACCCCGTTATGGTTTTTGATTGTAAATTGCATTCTTTATATGTAGGGTTGAGGCAGAGTCATTGCAGCATTTATCGGCTAAATATTGTCCTCTTGTGCCCCCTCCAAGGTCAACTATTGCAGCAGCTTTTAGTTCTGATGGAAGAACTCTTGCTTCTACACAGTAAGTACAATGCATCATATCTGTTGTAATTTAATCTTGTAAGCTTGCTAATAGATTTACTTGGGTTTTCTATCTTGTAGTGGTGACCATACTGTAAAGATTATTGATTGTGAGACAGGAAAGTGCTTAAAAGTTTTGAGCGGGCATAGGAGGACACCCTGGGTGGTGAGTTAGAGATTACTCCACCTTTTTGCTTAACTTCATTGTCTCGATGTTACCATGTCCATGGTTACTCGGAAGCACTTAACATGATAAAAACTATCTCCAGAGTACCTAGTCTCATCCGTGTAATAAAATTTGGTGGCTATATTTTCATTGGTTTTGTAGGTTGGATCAGTCACCTTTGTTATTGTTTTATTTATGTGTAGCATATTAGACAATACTATCAGTGAGATTTAATTAATTTTGGTTAGCTTGAGTTAAATAATTAGTTATGCGTTATTTTGACTGCTTTAATAACTGATGTTATTGAGTTCTCTGCAGGTCAGATTCCACCCACGCCACTCAGATATAGTTGCTAGTGGAAGTTTAGATCATGAGGTGCGCTTATGGAATGCAAAAACTTCCGAGTGTATTAGATCTCATGATTTCTGTAAGTGCTAGGAAAATTTGCTTACTCACTTCTGTTTTTTATATGAAAAATCTAATTAACTTCCTCCTCTTCCTCTCCTCTCTAAATAGACAAACCAATTGCTTCCATTGCTTTCCATGCTGAAGGTGAATTACTTGCTGTGGCATCTGGGCATAAGGTAATTTATTGCCTTTTACATCTGTCATGAAATGTTAGCTAGTTGCATGAAGCTAACCCTTTCAGAATAAAGCATCTTATCTAAAGGTCTCTAAGTTTGATTTATGCCTTTTTTTGTAAAGTTACACATATGGCATTACAATAAGAGTGGGGAGGACTCCTCACCAGCAATTGTGTTGAAAACAAGGCGTTCCCTGAGGGCTGTACACTTTCATCCACATGGGGTGCCTCTTCTCTTGACAGCAGAGGTGAGCTACATATTGAGGATTGGGTTAATATTGTATCACTTTGGGCTTACTCTAATTACTACAAATGGCAGGTGACTGACATTGATTCATCAGATTCTGCAATGACAAGAGCAACATCTCCCGGTTATTTGCGATATCCGCCCCCAGCTATATTCTTCACCAACACACAGAGTGGTAGTCGTACCAGTTCGGCAACAGAACTGCCACTTGTGCCATTACCGTATTTACTCGTGCCTTCATATTCTGCTGATGATCCAAGAATCCAGTATTCTACTGGTACTACTGGTCCAAGGAGTACCCAAGCAAGGTTTCAGAGTAATTTAAGTTCTGTAGAACATGGAAGCAGAATGATTTCACCTTCTCCTCTTCCCGAGGCCACATCTGGTGATCTTTCTGGTTCCTATCATGTCCCAGAAAACTCCACTAGCAGCACATTTGCTCCCCAAGCTGGACCTAGAACTTCCACCACTGCGATTGATGCCATGGATGTAGATGAAGCTCAACCTGTTGGAAGAAATAGAGTTCCCAGTCAAGTTTCAAATCAACCAGATTTACTTGAGTTTGGACAACTTCAGCAGTTATATCACTTTAGAGACAGGGTTTCCTGGGAATTACCTTTCTTACAAGGGTGGTTGATGGCTCAAAGCCAAGCTGGTTCTAGTTCAGTGGTTCTTCCTAGTAGTAGTGGTCATGTCAATTCAACTCCTTATACAGGTTCTACGACAGCATCTCAGTCATCCACAGCCAGTCTAGAGGCTGCAGTTGCATCATTAGAAATTCCTGGTGGTGTTAACCTATATGGGGTTACTACAAGAAGCGACTCCAGGGACAGAATTTCACAGTCCCGCTTCGCTGGATCTAGTTTAGCAGAAGGTCTTTCCTCTCGTAACCCTCATGAAGTAACTGATGTTCAACCCGTGGTAAACAGAATCCAATCTGAATTGGCTACTTCGATTGCTGCTGCAGAGTTGCCTTGTACTGTCAAACTGAGAGTGTGGGCACATGACATCAAAGACCCATGTGCAGTACTAAAGTTTGACAAATGTCGGCTAACAATACATCATGCAGTTCTTTGCAGGTAATTTGTCACCTCTATATAGTTGTGCTACACATATATGATCCTGATGATAAATACTATTCCCATTTTTGTTGATGAAGATGAATTACGTGATTATATATGCAGTGAGATGGGAGCCCATTTTTCACCATGTGGGAGATATTTAGCAGCCTGTGTCGCATGTGTTATTCCTCATGCTGAGACAGATCCAGGTTTGCAGACACTGGTACAACAGGATTCAGGGCTTGCAACTTCCCCTACTAGACATCCTGTCACAGCACATCAAGTAATGTATGAACTTCGTGTTTATTCTCTCGAAAAGGAAACGTAAGTACTACCTCCAATTTGATTTCCTGCTCTTGATTAAAATTCTCACAGATTAGAACATGAAACTCAAAAGAGACCGTCTTATGTATGCATACAGATTTGGTTCAGTACTTGTGTCACGGGCAATTAAGGCTGCGCATTGCTTAACCTCTATCCAGGTTAGCCACCTTTCAAGAACTATTGGATTAGATATATTACATTAGTCTCTTTTGCAACTTATTTCTGTGCCCCTCTCTGTCAAAGAAAAGTTGGTGTGACGTACCAATTGCTATATGTGCTTTTCGTTTGTTTCCGTGATAATTTTATTACTGTGGCATTTTTTTAGATTTTTCTTTGTTCGTTGATTCTGACATGTGATTAATTTGATTCGTTCAATGAAATGTAGCCACTGCGAGCATGTGAAAAATGTCCAATTTTTGTAGTGTGCTATGTAGCTTATGAAATGGTATATCAATTATCTCAATGTAGGCAGGCAGGCTACTAGTAAACGATGGCATCAACTAACCGTAGCACTCTAAGTAGTATCCTTTCATCTAGATCTTAAGATCGTTCACTTATTTTCATCCCAAAGTTAACATTGTTCAAGTTTGTTTATGTACTTCATTACAAAGATCCATGGGATATTCACCACTAATGAATAGGTTAAAGTGATTCACTGAATTGTAATATTGTGATGAAGTAGTTCATAATGAGAACTTTTCCGTGCAGTTCTCACCGACCTCGGAGCACATTTTACTTGCATATGGTCGACGTCATGTCTCTCTTATGAAGAGCATTGTGAGTGATGGAGAAACAACATCACATTTTTTCACAGTGTTGGAGGTAACGTCTATGCCCTTGTAGTTATGTATCTTTAGGCTAACAGAAGAAATTAGTAGTTCCTAGTTTATATCAGTAATAACTAGATAACACTTTGATATATTACCAAGATTTAGACTGTTTTTTCTTTCTATTCTATCAGATTTACAGAGTTTCAGATATGGAACTGGTGAGAGTACTCCCAAGCTCAGAGGATGAAGTTAATGTTGCTTGCTTTCATCCCTCTCCTGGGGGAGGTCTCGTCTATGGAACAAAGGTAAACAATCCATCGAAAAAAATCGTCATGTGAAATTCTTTTCAAACGCTACAACTTTTGCTTCTACTTACATTTGCTCAATATATATCTCAGGAGGGAAAACTTAGGATCTTCCGGTACAACACAGCTGCTGCGTCTAACCTCACTGCTCCAAACAGCTCTCCGGAGGAGAACCTGTCCGAGGTAGAATTATTGACAAGGTTGATCTTCTTCGAATAATTAAAAATGGATCATTGAAGACAAACAAATCTTTCTAGACTAGACTAACATATGGTTGCATCGTTCCTTTGAAATGTATGAACCACAGGTGCAGACCTATGCATTAGAATGCTAGAAAAAGAAGAATCCGGGACTCAAGACGTTACATACATACACACTCTCATAGACGGATCTTGCATTGCGGGCTTATTCATGTTCATGTGTTTCCTTTCGGGCAATCCCACTCCCGTTCGTGTGCTCACTCTGCTTTTAATTGGCGTACAAGCTGGTACCATTCGAGAACCTGAGAAGCTTTTTCCAGTCAAATTCTGGTGGTATCTTTTTTTTATTCTATATATACTGTGGAGGTCGCAAGTTGGGATGACCTCCCCCAATTTGCATGTCTTATTTTCTCTTAAAAAAAACTAAAAAAAATGAAGCAGGATTCTGAGTCTGTTGTTTAAAATGACGACAGAAAGATGTTCGGAAAAAAAAAATGTTTTTGGTTCTTTGTTGTAGCTTTGTAACTAAATTTGTAACCAAGTTTTTCCTCTGTAAGATTTCTTCTCATTGAAAAAGTTCCTTTAAAAGAGATGATGCAAGAATATTAAAAATACTGCTAAAAGTTACACCAGTTTTACAAGTGCATAATGGTTTAAGTTTTCTAAAGAGAATAAAAAACGAAGCGTAATCCTTGTTATTCCCTTTATAAGTCATTCATTAACCCGGCTATAAAGTCCTTGTAAGATTTGGACCTCTTCGATATGATGTAGAAGACTGTAACCAACAAAAACCCAATAAACAAGAAGAGAAGGCATCAAAGAGCGTTAACGAAGGCAATGTTAGAAAACAAACATCAGTGTGATTCCATAAACAAACCTGGAATTTCAGGGATGACAAAGTTGGGTTCTTTCAAAACATCATGCAGAGTTCTTCTCTCGTTCACTTTAACCATACCTGACGAACATTTAACTTTTGTCCCCATTCAATTCAAATCATATTGTGAGCTTGCTATACAAAATGATTGACAACGCAAAGTGCATATATTATTATAAGTTTAAAGATTCTTACAATTAGAGGGTCTTCTGGTTAATGTTGTGTCTTCTTCTCCGCTAGTTTCCGCTTGGGAACCTTTTGTTCCTTCAAGAAGATACTGGAGAACTCTACTCCTAGGCAATGGAGGTTCTGAACTCGCCTGAAGTAAAAGCAAAGAGAAGAGAAAGTTCCAGATGTCATCAAAACAAAAAACGAATTCTCTTGGAAATTGCAATGGTTGAAACGGAAACCATATTTAAAGAATTGCGATGCGGACAACAAACACGGAACATTCATGCTGTAATATGCTAACTGTTAATACTACAGTTACAGGGCGCAGGTAAAACCTAAAACAGGATTTGGTTATACAAGAATGATTTTTTTGTGGAGTAGAACCAAGTGATTACCTTGTAGTAAAGCTCAATAAGATCACGTGTGTAGTCGTTGTTTTTATCCCATGGTAGCGGTGGGCTATCCTCTGAAAACATGTTTAGAGCGCTAAGGAGGGACAGAACAATGCACTGAACACAGATAATCTATAGATGTTATTGAAATGAGATGCATGAACCAGAAAAAGAAATGAAAGTTGAAAAAATAAAAGAGAAAAAAGGATATCATATCAAGATGATTTACAAACACGTCTGTCTCACAGAAGTCCTCGATAAAGTCACTTGTCATAGTCTCTGCATAAAGAAGAAGGACAGGCCAATGAAGGATGCTGTTTTTATCTAACATTGGCTTCCTCAAACCCGTGAGTTCTCGGTACATTGCTTTGCCAATCTTCACGCCTCTGTCCTCGATCACAGAGAGACAAGCCTGCAGCAAAAAGATGTTTAGTGTTCTATGGTTTCGTATGTCTTTAATTTTGATTTTCATGTAACCGCAGTTATTCATTATATCCGATCCAATAATCAAACCTTGGCCTCAACCACAGCCTTTGAGACTTCAGCCTCGTGCTGTTCTTTCTCTTGCTTCTTTGAATTCACCTGTTTTAGAAGCTTCTTCATGTCCTCGTTACTCGGGTCATTTTTGATTCCCTTTTCACAATAATATTTTGCTTCACTCAGCAAATTCAATGCCATTGATGCCTTTGCCGCTCGATACACCGCCTTTTGAAGCACTGAAACTCGTCAGGGATATAACCAAAACACTACAAATTCAAATAGAAACTCTATTAAGACAAGATGACTACCTTAACGTTGTCCGGACATAATCTCATTGATTTCTCAGCATCCGTGAGGGCACGTCGATAGTTACCTAACAGGAGATTAACATAGGCTCGATTGGAGAACAATATCGAAGTCTCTGAGTCACTCAAAACATTCTGATTAATAGCTTTTGTGTAGCAATCAATCGCCTCGGAGTAATGCTTCTTCCCTTTCCTCACACATTCATTGCCCTCTTCCTATGATTGAGTAAGACGTTCATGGTTAAACAAAAAGAACAACTTCCTAGAGTTATGCATCAGCAAAGGACATAACTTGGAATTCAATTACACGCACCAATATTATCTCAGCTAACAAAGCATGAAACTTTCAAAGAGTAATTTACTGCAACACTGAATACTAGAAGATTTTCAATTGTAACTATCAAGAAGAAGCATCGACTTAGAAAGAGAGAGAGAGTGAGAGGGTACTTTGAATTCGATGGCGGCGGATTCCTTGAGAGCAGATATAGCTTCTAGATCAGCCTTTTCACTCTCCGTCGTTGGCACTGATCCAGCGGCCATCCATAACGCCATTGATTCGCAACAGAATGCTAAAACGCTACACTCGAGAACACGATTAAACCTACGCGAAGACAGAAGAAGTAAAGAAGAGAAGAAGCTTCGAGTGCTCTGGAGGGAGAGGGAAAGACCGGTAAATTCTTGTCACTAACCGAATACCGGTTCGACCCGTAATAACCATTCGTGGGCCTGAACTGTCTGTACATAATGGGCCCAAATCATCCCAAAATCCACACACATGTCTTTTATCCTTTTTTTTTTGTCAACTTGATATTAAATAAAAGACTCAAACGAGTTGGGAACAAAGAAACAAGACTCTCATATATTTTTTAATACTTTGTGTTATACTAATCAAGAATTTTATTATATCTAATATAAAACTTTACTAAAAAGTATAGTTTTCGTGTTGTATGAGATCCAGTAAGACAATGCAATATTCTAATTTAATTTATTCATAAACATGACCGGGTAACGCAAAGGTCGGTGACAAAGACAACTAAACCCATTAGTTGACTCTTAAGATTGTGGGCCCTTTAATGGGCCTAACTAAACCCATTAATTGACTCTTCTCGAGTTGTAATTAACATTCCACCAAGTCATTATCAACTTTCATTATATCTGGACCAATATTTCTGTATGTAATCGTATTAATTCACATTCACCAATCATCGTTTACCAATTTTTGATACAAATTAAATTGTATTAGATTGATAAGAGTTACAAGAACTGAATATCGTTAAGTCTCGATTATCGTTATTAACGTTTAAAACGAAGGATCATTGGAAAGGTGAAATCACATCAAACAGAAAGAGCACATGAAACGAATGTGTTAGGTATTATAGCTGTTGATTAGGTATCTGTACATTCCACCACTATCAATATTATTTAAAAATTTTATTAACGCTGTAAGCTTTTTACATAAACAAAACTAATATTAACGTATAACCTTTTTATGGAATTTGTTTGTTTTTATATATAATGACATAATACACGAAAAAAATAACAAAAAAAGGATTGTTCTAAGAAAGCCATGACGATACCAAACAAACGCAAATGACAAAACCATGCAGCCAAAATTAATATTTAATTCTCATTATTAATCTTCACCCAAATTATATAAGATTATCATGGCTTCTAGATTCTTACATCACTGTCTTAACTCTTACATGTATATCCATTACAGTTGAGATATCAATCGATTTTTCATGTAATTGAAAGTGATTATATACATATTGTGAATATATGCGGGATAACAGTAGCTAAGTTTTTCTTAATTCGATGATTTAAATAATATTATGATATTAAGGATTCGGATAAAATATTTAGAAAAGTGTAACGAATGATTTTTTTGTTATGAATATGTTTTATCAATCCATTTATTAACACATACAAAAACGTATTAACATTATTGCAACTATTTTTATTTTCAATAATTAGATCGATCAAAGTCCAATAAGCTCACCATAAACCTCTGTTAATCTACTTCATATAATAGAAATAGATTATAGAGATAAATTGTGCTTCTTCTAATGATTCTTCATTAGCTGGATATTATTGCAGATTGTATAACTAGAAAAAAATATCATAGTTTAGAATACATTCTGTAAAATCTATTTTATATAATGAAAATAAGTAGAACTTTGATGTTATAGCTAGTTTTATCAGCTTATCTACAAGAAAGAATTTGTCGTCACGCATTAGGTTTAAAAAAGAGAAAACAAAATGGTTTTTTTTTTTTGTCAACATTGAATTATAATATACCGGTCTATTAGTCAAGTTCCTACATAATGTAGACGATGAGACTTGATCCCTAGTTATATAAGTGTGTATGTCTTATATTAATTTACCGTTTGTCACTAGATTAAAGACTATTTGCAAAAAACGAAATGGTACGTTTAATCGCGTATAAAATGAGATCTTCAAGTACATAATTAAGAAAATGAATAATCAGCAATAATTGACATTAATCATGTATTAACAAATGGTATGACACGTAAGATACATTTATGATTTACCTTTGCAAGGCATGTGCGTAAAGTCGTCATCCGCACATTGATTATTGTCTAAACAGACAAATATGCGGTCACTAAATTTTAATAAGATCAGCTTTAATTATGTTAAATCTACGGTTTTATATTTGCTAATCGTTTGCTAATCTTTTCACACACACACACACAATATTAGTTTATATTCTAATTAAGGTTTCACTCACTTAGGCAAGAGCGTAGGTTTTTGACTTGCAATTTACAAGCGTATTAAATTAATGATTGATATAAGAATTTGCATGGATCTTTACTTTGTAGTATAATTAACTCGTAAATTATTCTGATTAATTAGTGTATTTCAAGTTGATACATTTTGCCTCATTGTTTAATGTAGAGAAGCAACCCACTAATTAATGGTAATTTTGGGTTTATTTAATTTATAGTAATTTGATTGATAACGTATGTATCTCAACTCTATACTATACAAATGATAAAAAAATTACATGTGTGTATTTATGTACCGCACAGAATCAATATGAATTGATATGCTAAAAATTAATATTATATTTTGTAAGATAAACCATAGATGATTTATAAAGTGACATGTATTTACTAATTTTGTAGTTTTGTAGACAACACATAGACTCACGTGTCGCAAGAATATTCCATGGATCGTATAAGGTTCATTCCTCCACCATCGTTTCCCAATTAATTTATAAAACTAAAAATTCAATCTTGCCAAAAAAAAGTTAGTTTTGTAGATTTATGTTATGTAATTACATAATTTTTAAAAATCAAGAAAGCATGAATAAAAACGTAAAAAACGGAATATGATTCATTGCTTGGTTAAGATCCTTGTTCGAAAACTCGTCTGCTTAATCGATAATTTTTTTACTTATACGCTAGATGGTGACTAACCGAATCGATTAATGTTTAGACGGTTGTAAAAATCAGGTTTTGAATTAATTTCTATCTAATCCGAATAATCTTCGTTTAGTCCAATTAATATCCGATTAATTTCTCCATAGGCGCTTTTATTGAAATAAATAGTCAAAAAAATAATAGTTAAACAAAAATATTTCAATCACAAAACAAATTGTAAATCAAAATTTCATGCACCAGAATTTGATTTTTTTTCGATACAAAAGAGAATTTTTTTTTTTAAAAGTGTGATGTTTGGTTATAGATCGGATATTATCAATCTAATTATGATAAGGTTGACAAAAAAAAGAAAAACCAAAACCCTATCCGAATTCGATTCCCAAAATTTGTATTATTCTGTTTATTGTGGAAAACATTATTTGAAGTTTAAAAATTTGAGTTATGGATTAGTACTTCAATCACGAAGACAATTGTAAACCAAAATTGTATCCGAATTCGATTTTTGAGAATTGTATTATCTTATTTATTCTGCGTTACATTATTTGAAGTTTGAAAATTTGAGTGATGAATTGGGTTTAACTGTTCGAACATGGAAAAAATAAAAATAATAAAAGTCACGTTAGAGACGCACAGATTCACACTCACAGTGATACATACATCCACGTCAAACATCGTAAGCACTCAAAAAGCTTACGGCTTTATTACACAACACTTAAAGCTTTCTTTCAGTAAAGCCCACGAAGAAATAAAGTCGAAAGGAACCACCTTTATCAAATTCCATCTTCTTCTTCCCACTGTTATACACAATCTCAAGTCGACCCATCAAGTTTGCATTTGCAAAAGTGGGATTAGAGAGAAATAGAAGAAAAGATTATCTTTTTGGTTCGTTTTTTAGTTTTTTACTAATTTAAGCGAGAAGGAAAGAGAGAGAGAGAGATCTTCTGTGCTTCTTCGTCTTTCTCTTTCTCTCACGGATTCTTCAATTACTTAAGAACCTAAGTGACGTCTGGTTTCAGCTGATTTGTTTCTCTCTCTTCTTCGCTGGGACCTATCGATTTTGATCTACCAAAAGCTGGTGAGGTCCAAACGCACTCTTTGTGTTTCCTTTCCATTTTTGTTTGTTTGTCTGTTATTGTTGTTTGTTTTCGTATCTCTGCAATCGTTCCTACGTGTTGGGTTATGCAGAGAAACTCAAATTTGTTTTGATTCACAATGTGTCGAATTCACTTTGTTAATAAGATTCATCGCCTTTGGTTTGTCTGGTTTTCTTGTTTTGCAGCTACGGTTTTGGGGTGTAGTGAGATGCTCGTTTTAGCTCGAAGAATCCGCCGGTTGATCTTAAACAAACTTTCTCACAGATCTTTTCAATCATGGATTTGAATGAGATCTCGTTGATCTTTGGAGAAGATTTGCCACTATTGGAACTATGTTCGATCTTCATCAATCTCACACTTTTTCTGGTCTTTATATTTGCTTTCTCTGCCAGACAAATTCTTGTCTGTGTGAGAAGAGGCAGAGATAGGCTCTCAAAGGAAGATACGGTTTCAGCTTCGAGTCGTAATGTGAACTTGGAAGGAGAGATTAACGATGTTACTACTGGGATTGGGTTTAAACTGTCTTTACTCTCTTGCCTCTATGTATTTGGCGTGCATGTTTTAGTGTTAGGATTTGATGGGATTAAGGTTATAAGAGAAGTGAGTGACTGGTTTGTTCTTTGCTTTCCAGCTGCTCAGGGTTTAGCTTGGCTTGTCCTTAGCTTCTTAGTTCTTCATTTGACATACAAGTCATCAGAAAAGTTGCCCCTCTTGGTGAGGATATGGTGGATCTTATCATTTTCGAGTTGTCTGTGTACTATGTATGTGGACGGAAGAAGGCTAGCGATCGCAGGTTGGAGCGAATGTTCTTCTCATGTTGTGGCCAATTTAGCTGTTACACCTGCTCTTGGGTTTCTATGTTTTGTAGCTTTGAGAGGCATTTCTGGTATTCAAGTTCGCCGAAGCTCTTCTGATCTTCAAGAGCCTTTGCTTGCAGAAGAAGAGGCAGCTTGTCTTAAAGTTACTCCATACAGTAGTGCTGGGCTAGTTAGTCTAATCACGCTTTCTTGGTTGGATCCACTTCTCTCGGCTGGTTCTAAAAGACCGCTTGAGCTCAAGGATATACCGCTTCTGGCACCAAGAGATAGAGCCAAGACAAGTTACAAGGTCTTGAAGTCGAATTGGAAGAGGTCAAAAGCCGAAAATCCTTCAAAGCCTCCTTCCTTAGCTCGTGCAATTTTGAAATCCTTTTGGAAAGAAGCAGCTTGCAATGCTGTCTTTGCAGGGTTGAATACTCTCGTATCCTATGTGGGTCCTTACTTGATCAGCTACTTTGTTGATTATCTCGGAGGGAAGGAGATTTTCTCTCATGAAGGATATGTTCTCGCCGGGATATTCTTTGGGTCCAAGCTTGTAGAGACAGTCACCACCCGTCAATGGTATATGGGAGTTGATATCTTAGGGATGCATGTTAGATCAGCTCTAACAGCAATGGTATACCGAAAAGGTCTCAAACTTTCAAGTATAGCTAAGCAGAACCACACGAGCGGTGAAATTGTAAACTACATGGCAGTCGATGTCCAGCGCATAGGAGATTACTCGTGGTATCTTCATGATATTTGGATGCTTCCAATGCAAATAGTTCTTGCTCTTGCAATCCTGTATAAAAGTGTGGGCATAGCGTCTGTAGCTACATTGGTTGCTACAATTATCTCAATTCTTGTCACAATTCCATTAGCTAAGATCCAGGAAGACTACCAAGATAAGTTGATGACTGCGAAAGATGAAAGAATGAGAAAAACGTCAGAGTGTCTTAGGAACATGAGAGTTTTAAAATTGCAGGCATGGGAAGATCGTTACAGAGTGAGATTGGAAGAAATGAGAGAAGAGGAGTATGGTTGGCTTCGCAGAGCTTTATATTCACAGGCTTTTGTTACTTTCATCTTTTGGAGTTCCCCAATCTTTGTAGCCGCAGTTACTTTTGCTACTTCGATATTCCTAGGCACTCAACTTACTGCTGGAGGTGTTCTTTCTGCTCTGGCGACATTCAGAATTCTTCAGGAGCCACTTAGAAACTTTCCTGATCTGGTATCAATGATGGCTCAGACAAAGGTTTCTCTTGATAGGATTTCCGGGTTCTTGCAGGAGGAAGAGCTTCAGGAAGATGCAACTATTGTTATTCCACGTGGACTTTCGAATATCGCCATAGAGATTAAAGATGGTGTGTTCTGTTGGGATCCTTTCTCTTCAAGGCCAACATTATCTGGGATTCAGATGAAAGTGGAGAAGGGTATGCGTGTGGCTGTCTGTGGCACAGTGGGCTCTGGAAAGTCAAGTTTTATCTCTTGCATCCTCGGGGAAATCCCAAAAATCTCTGGTGAAGTAAGTTAATGTTTTGTGGTGTCCGTCTTAGTTGCTTCTCTGCTTCTCTCTTTCTTCTTCGACATTATCTTAATAATCATTAATCCACCTGCTGATAACTGTTATATAGGTTAGAATATGTGGTACTACTGGTTATGTGTCTCAGTCGGCTTGGATTCAGTCTGGTAACATTGAAGAAAACATTCTATTTGGCAGTCCAATGGAGAAAGCAAAGTACAAGAATGTGATACAAGCATGTTCCCTAAAGAAAGATTTAGAGCTTTTCTCACACGGGGACCAAACTATTATCGGAGAGAGAGGCATAAATCTCAGCGGAGGCCAAAAACAGCGTGTACAACTTGCAAGGGCATTATATCAAGATGCTGACATTTATTTACTAGACGACCCTTTTAGTGCTCTCGATGCACACACTGGCTCTGATTTGTTTAGGGTAATAAGCAATCCTATAACCTCAAATCATGTATTCATAGTTTGAGTTTGAACGTTTACCTGACATGGTAATTAATGGCTATACAGGACTATATTCTATCTGCATTGGCTGAGAAAACTGTGGTTTTTGTGACGCATCAAGTTGAGTTTCTTCCTGCAGCTGATCTAATATTGGTAAGAAACTATTTTGCTCTTTTAGTGCGTGTTGATTTGGCTACTGTTGGTCCTTTTAGAAATGCTAAAGGGTCTCTTATAGGTGTTTAGCTTACCAGCTGTGATGATCTTGTCTCTATTGTTGCTGAAAGGTAAAACTGTTGAAGGAGTATTCAAACTATTTCTGTTATGACGAGCTCTGAAAATGTTTATTTCTGTTGTTTCAAAGGTTCTGAAGGAAGGCAGGATTATTCAATCGGGTAAATATGATGATCTGCTACAAGCAGGCACTGATTTTAAGGCCTTAGTGTCGGCCCACCACGAAGCAATCGAGGCCATGGACATCCCAAGTCCCTCTTCAGAAGACTCTGATGAAAATCCAGTGCTCGATAGTTTAGTGTTGCATAAGGCACAGTCGGATGTTTATGAGAATGACATTGAGACTTTGGCGAAGGAAGTACAAGATGGTGGATCTGCTTCAGATCTAAAGGCTATCAAAGAGAAGAAGAAGAAAGCAAAGCGTTCCCGCAAAAAGCAACTTGTTCAAGAAGAGGAAAGAGTAAAGGGAAAAGTCAGCATGAAGGTCTACTTGTCATATATGGGTGCAGCATATAAAGGGCTTCTAATTCCTCTTATTATACTCGCACAAGCTGCTTTCCAATTTCTTCAGATTGCTAGTAATTGGTGGATGGCTTGGGCAAATCCCCAAACTGAAGGTGACCAGCCAAAAGTGGATCCTACAGTTCTTCTCGTCGTTTATACAGCCTTAGCTTTTGGGAGCTCTGTGTTCATATTTGTACGAGCTGCTCTGGTTGCAACTTTCGGTCTAGCAGCTGCACAGAAACTGTTCTTGAATATGATCAGAAGTGTTTTCAGAGCGCCAATGTCATTCTTTGATTCGACTCCTGCTGGAAGAATTTTGAATCGGGTATGTAGATGTGGTATTATAACCAGAATCCCACACTTTCTATGTTACTTTTCTAATTCAGGGAAAGTTATTGGTGTCCAGGTTTCTATTGATCAAAGTGTTGTAGATCTTGACATTCCTTTTAGACTCGGTGGGTTTGCTTCAACAACAATACAACTATTTGGAATTGTCGCTGTAATGACCAACGTTACCTGGCAAGTTTTCCTTCTTGTTGTTCCTGTTGCGGTTGCTTGTTTTTGGATGCAGGTAAATCTATATTCCTTTTTTGTCTGAATAACTCGGCAAGTTTTTTTTATAACTAATTAACATTGATATTAAATGCAGAAATATTACATGGCTTCGTCAAGAGAATTGGTTCGGATTGTTAGTATCCAGAAGTCTCCAATAATTCATCTTTTTGGAGAATCAATAGCTGGTGCTGCCACAATAAGAGGATTTGGCCAGGAAAAACGATTTATCAAAAGGAATCTATATCTTCTCGACTGTTTTGTTCGACCTTTCTTCTGCAGTATAGCTGCTATCGAATGGCTTTGTTTACGGATGGAATTACTTTCTACATTTGTATTTGCTTTCTGTATGGTTCTACTCGTCAGTTTTCCACATGGAACCATTGATCCAAGTAAGTAATTCTAGTTCCTTTAACAAGAAAGCATCAACAAGCAGCCAGATTTTCCAATCCTGCTGTTTCTGTTGTAATAGGCATGGCAGGGCTTGCTGTGACATATGGGCTTAACTTAAATGGACGTCTATCACGATGGATACTCAGCTTTTGTAAGCTTGAAAACAAGATAATTTCAATTGAAAGGATCTATCAGTACAGTCAGATTTTAGGAGAAGCCCCGGCCATTATTGAAGGTTTCCGACCGCCTTCCTCGTGGCCTGACAAGGGAACAATTGAGCTACTTGATGTTAAGGTACTCAGAAAAAATGCCATGTTTGTTACCACTCTGCAGTTTCTTTCCCTGTTTTCTTACTGTTTTGTTCTTTCTGAAGGTTCGTTATGCTGAGAATCTTCCAACGGTTCTCCATGGGGTAAGCTGCGTGTTTCCGGGTGGAAAAAAGATTGGAATTGTTGGGAGAACAGGAAGCGGAAAGTCAACTTTGATTCAAGCTTTGTTTCGGTTGATTGAGCCAACTGCTGGAAGAATTACAATAGATAATATTGATATCTCTCAAATTGGTCTGCATGATCTCCGCAGTCGCCTTGGTATTATACCTCAAGATCCTACATTATTCGAAGGAACTATCCGAGCAAATCTGGACCCACTTGAAGAACATTCAGATGATAAAATCTGGGAGGTATACATTATGTTGTTCCCCGCTCTTATCTACTTTCTGTTTAAGACCTGTAAATTGGAGTTTGATTCTTTTTTTTGGCTTACAGGCGCTTGATAAATCCCAGCTTGGAGACGTTGTTAGAGGGAAAGACCTAAAACTTGACTCTCCAGGTAACCATTTGCACCGAAAAGTCCACTTATCAGTTCTTTTTTGCTTCTCTCTACTGATTTTCTGGCCTCAAAACATGAACCGGATAGTGTTGGAAAATGGAGATAACTGGAGTGTTGGGCAGAGACAGCTTGTGTCACTTGGACGAGCGTTACTGAAACAAGCAAAAATACTTGTTCTTGATGAAGCAACAGCATCAGTAGACACAGCAACAGACAATCTGATCCAGAAGATTATCAGAACTGAGTTTGAAGATTGCACGGTCTGCACCATTGCTCACCGGATCCCAACTGTTATTGACAGTGACCTTGTTTTGGTTCTCAGCGATGGTTAGTCATGTTAAAACATAGATCTTTTCTTTACATTACCCCATCTTTTGGAGGACTCTAAGGTTGTGTGTTATGGCTTGTTGCAGGTAGAGTAGCAGAGTTTGATACTCCTTCACGGCTATTAGAAGACAAATCATCGATGTTCTTGAAATTGGTAACAGAATACTCCTCAAGATCTACTGGAATGCCTGATTTTTGATCATCCATGTTAAAATTCACCAAGTCTAGTGGTTTCTCAAGAAGATCTAAGAACTGAAATGTGACAAAGCTCAAGGTCTAAGCAAAAGAGTTTTCCAAAGGGTAAAAAACACACTGATGCAATGTCAAACACCTTGGCTCTAAATGTGTTATTTTGAACGTTTGGAGAAACCTCTTTTGTACCAAACAGTTAGTTTCCGGTGGTTTTTGATGTTTATTAATAATCTGCAGAAACAAAGAAAGATTAGAAGAGAATGGTTTTTTTGGGATGTGCCGGTTTTTATTCATTTAGTTCTTACCATTGAAGATCCACAAGTGTATAATAAGGGAGGATGACTAATCTATATTAGGCTTATGTGTACAAAGAAAAGCACCGTCTAACAAGCTACACGACAAATACGACGCCGTATAGAGACGCAGTATTTGGGTTTATACAAAGAAAAATAAAAGACCCACAAGAGAAGATGAATAATCTATATTGGGCTTATAAGTAAAATGCAAAAGCCCAATCTAACCATAGGTATACTATACGACGTCGTACGGTGGCGCAGTACTCGATGGGAAAACGAGGCGTGTGGAGCGTGCGTGTATAAATGCACGTACTATTGAACATTCAACTCGCTGCTGCATTTATTTTCTTTCAACGGTCATATTTTCTATTTTATATTTATTTTGGTACAAAATTCTACTACACTTACGAAATTGGACATTCAAATTGAATCGATAAAGAAAAGAAAAACTGAATTAAAGTTGCATAGAAGAAATTGTTTTCCTAGATATAAATTCTTTTGATGAAACATTAAACAATATAAACCGAATAAAGAACTCTAAAATAAACCAACACGCATTAGTGGATTTCTGCCATCCGAATTTTTATATGAGTTTTCCAACCCCTAGAAAGATGTATGGTAAAAGAATGATGCATTGGTGCTTCACAGGCCGGGTTTGGCGGTTTCTAAAATCCGAAACCTCTTAGTTAGTTAGTTAATTACAAAAAGAAAATATTAAAATATAGTTGCTTAATTTGCTTTAGAAGAAAACTAACCAAACCCTTGAATAATTTATCCGAATGGAAACTGATTTCAAATACTTTGTTGCTCAAAAAAAGCTACACAAACTAATATGCAATAAAATCTAACCATAATATCACGTGACCAAAAAAATATACCAAGGAAAAAAAAAACAGACACAGAGACTAAGCAGACAAAATAGTTCATGTCTTGAGCTTTGGAAATACAAAAGAGAAGAAGCTCCTATCTCTGCAACATACAAAAGATACTCGTGATGCAGAGCTCTTACTCTTCACGAGCTTCATCATCTTCTTCCTTAGACTCCAAATCCCAGGTTTTGAATTCTCTTTACTCTTCTTTAAATACCCAAATCTTCTTCTTCAAAACCATGCACTTCAAAAACCATAACACTTTCTACAGCTCTCTGCAATGGAATCCAACACTTTCTTTCTCTGTATTATCTTTCTTCTCTTCAGTTCTTCTCCTTCTTCGTCCTCAGGAATCCTGCAAAAACAGACTTACATCGTTCAGCTTCATCCTGATACCAAAACCGCTAAAACCTTTACCTCAAAGTTTGATTGGCATCTGTCTTTTCTCCAAGAAGTGGTTTTAGGTGTCGAAGAAGAAGAGGAAGAACCTTCTTCACGACTTCTCTACTCCTATGACTCTGCCATTGAAGGTTTTGCTGCTCAATTGACTAAATCAGAAGCTGAAATGCTGAGATATTCACCTGAAGTTGTTGCAGTGAGACCTGACCATGTTCTTCAAGTTCAGACCACTTACTCTTACAAGTTCTTGGGACTCGACGGTCTTGGAAACTCTGGTGTTTGGTCCAAATCTCGGTCTGGTCAAGGGACGATTATTGGCGTGCTTGATACTGGAGTATGGCCTGAAAGTCCTAGCTTTGACGATACTGGAATGCCTTCGGTTCCACGGAAATGGAAAGGAATTTGCCAAGAAGGAGAGAACTTCAGTACCTCGAGCTGTAACCGGAAGCTAATCGGTGCTAGATTCTTCATCAGAGGACACCGTGTTGCTAATTCGCCATTGGAATCACCAAACATGCCTCGTGAATACATATCTGCGAGAGATTCAACTGGACATGGAACTCACACAGCTTCAACAGTTGGTGGATCCTCTGTTTCGATGGCGAATGTTCTTGGAAATGGAGCTGGTGTGGCTCGAGGAATGGCGCCTGGAGCTCACATTGCAGTCTATAAAGTTTGTTGGTTCAATGGCTGTTATAGTTCAGATATCCTAGCAGCCATAGATGTAGCAATTCAAGACAAGGTCGATGTTCTTTCGCTCTCCCTTGGTGGATTCCCTATTCCCTTGTATGATGACACAATCGCCATTGGAACCTTCCGAGCCATGGAGAGCGGTATTTCTGTAGTCTGTGCAGCTGGTAACAATGGTCCAATTGATAGTTCAGTTGCAAACACAGCTCCATGGGTCTCAACCGTTGGCGCAGGCACACTTGATCGAAAATTTCCTGCTGTAGTCCGATTAGCCAACGGAAAGCTTCTTTATGGAGAGTCATTGTATCCCGGAAAAGGTTTCAAGAAAGCAGAGAGAGAGCTCGAGGTTATATATGTTACAGGAGGAGAAAAAGGAAGTGAGTTTTGCTTGAGAGGTTCGCTTCCAAGAGATCAAATCCAAGGCAAAATGGTGATTTGTGATCGTGGTGTTAATGGAAGATCAGAGAAAGGACAAGCAATTATAGAAGCAGGAGGAGTTGCAATGATCTTAGCAAACACAGAGATCAACCAAGAAGAAGATTCTATCGATGTTCATCTCTTGCCAGCTACATTAATTGGTTATGCCGAGTCAGTGCTTCTGAAAGCTTATGTCAATGCAACGTTGAGACCCAAAGCACGGATAATTTTTGGTGGGACAGCCATTGGGAGGTCAAGAGCACCGGAAGTGGCTCAGTTTTCAGCTAGAGGACCGAGTTTAGCCAATCCTTCGATACTAAAACCGGATATGATTGCTCCTGGAGTCAATATCATCGCAGCGTGGCCTCAAAATTTAGGACCAACCGGACTTCCTTATGATTCAAGAAGAGTTAACTTCACTGTAATGTCAGGAACTTCAATGTCTTGTCCACATGTGAGTGGAATCACTGCTTTAATCCGGTCTACATATCCAAACTGGTCTTCTGCTGCGATCAAATCAGCAATGATGACAACAGCAGATTTGTATGATCGTCAAGGGGAAGCGATAAAGGATGGAAACAAACCAGCTGGTGTGTTTGCCATTGGAGCAGGGCATGTGAATCCAGGAAAGGCCATAAACCCAGGATTGATTTACAACATTCAAGCAGTGGATTACATAACTTACCTCTGCAGTCTCGGATTCACAAGATCAGACATTTTAGCAATCACTCATAAGAACATTAGCTGCAGTGGAATATTGAAGAAAAACCCTGGTTTTAGCCTCAATTACCCGTCCATTTCAGTGATATTCAAACGTGGAAAGACGACAGAGATGATCAGAAGGCGTGTGACTAACGTTGGGAGTCCTAATTCCATATACTCAGTGAATGTTAAGGCTCCTGAAGGGATCAAAGTGATTGTAAACCCTAAGAGACTTGTGTTCAACCGCATGAACCAAACTCTGACCTACAAAGTTTGGTTTCTATTGAAGAAGAGAAACAGAGGAGAGAGGGTGGCTACCTTTGCACAGGGACAGTTGACTTGGGTCAACTCTCGGAATCTGATGCAGAGAGTTAGGAGTCCAATCTCTGTTACCTTGAAGAATAACTGAGCAACGAAGAAAAACTTTCATTCTATTTTCACGAATTCATATTTTCGTTTATGGTAATTTTTTAAAGGTTTTGAGGTTTTTTTGTGCTAAGAAAACCTCGTGATTGGTAGTTGTTATACTCTATGCATTAGCTCTATTTCATTTTTCATCGATGAACCCTAATCCAGATGAAAGTTTTATCATATTTCTTGCTTGATAATCTTCTTCCTGTGAAGAAGGTGCAGCTATAGGCTCTACAAATGCACAATCAACATTGGAACAACAAAATACTGGGCCTTTTCTAGTTATACAAACCTATTTAACAAAAGAAGGTTAAGCTAAGTAATATTCACAAACCACAAGACACATCTCATGTACACTCGTGAATATACATAAAAGTATATGTCAATGAATTGAAGAAACAGAAACGAAATCTGGTTTTTGTCTTAAGCAACCAATATGTGTATGTATATATGTGTGTTCTTGTCACTTTACCTCTCTGTTCCATCATTTTCATCTGACAGGGAAGACGAGTTCACCATTCACAGAGAAGTTGAGCGGAAAACGATCTGAAACTCCAGTTTTTGCTAGACAGGGATCTCTACTTGTCAACTCCGGTTTCACTTGACGCTTTCACTTGATGTTCTCATGATTCTTAGTCTCTTAACAGACCCGAGGAACATCCTAAGATTTAGACAAAAACACAAGAATGGATCATTTAGATTGAAAAACTGATGTGCTACATAACAAATGCAGATAATGAATGAGGAGATATAAAGAGCAATTACGTACTGCCAAGGAACATCTCCTACAAGCATCCAATCTCCATCTTTATCTTGATAAGTGATGATATACTCCGATGAGCCATCCAGCAATCCTGCTGCACATGTTTCTTTGAAGGTCTTGCATCTTTGTTTGTCTGATCCTACAAAATTGATCAATCAATACGATCCACCACGAAAGTAAACATAAATTGGGATCACAGAAAATGAAGTTTGAAACCGACTTGTTACAGAAGAAGGCATCTGGAAAAACATGTGTTCCAAAGTGTTTGCCAAGGCTTCATAAGAATGCAGAGCATTAAGATCAACCTTCCTTCCAACTATAACTCCGTCCATTGTCGCTTTCACAAGCATAGCAGTCCTGGTAGATTTGATAAAGCCAGCATCACCATTCTTTGCAGCCACTACACCAGTTTTTGTTGTGTCCTTCTGAATGTCAGAACTCAAGCTGCTTCCAGAAGCTAATGACTTTGCTTGGTTGACCAAACTGTTGACTCTGTAAGTCCGTAGAGGCGGCCAACCCACGGCAACTTGTCTACTCCATTACCAAAAGAAGTTGAATAAGAAGAATGAAATAATACACAGCAACAGACTCTGTAACATTACCAATGCAATCCAAAAGTATAACTTTCGACATTTCAGAGAACTCTGGTATTGGCTCATTTCTGTAATTAATTCATTCTAAGAAAACCAAACTCCCATTGCATAAAAGATTGAGTCCTACAAATATACCTATCTCGGATTCTATATAGCAGCTCTAAACAATAATCAGATCTGAGACCAATTTTTGTTTGATTTTAGCGTTAAGAATCTGAGACCAATTATTTACATAGATATAAAAAAAACTCGAAGATGAAGTTACCTCCTCGCGTTTGAGGCAGCTGCAGAAGAATCAGCAGACCGTTTGGTTCCACTTTCTCTGGTCAGAGAAGAAGACGAGGAAGACAAAGATGATCGAACCTTACGACGACCTTTCAGACCAATGCTAAGACCCAAAGCTAGGTCGAGCTCTGTCCCTGACACCGACTCGTCTGGACAAGACGAATCGTCCGACGACAGTGCCGCGTTGTCGTCTTCTCCGATCATCACCGACCCACTCGAAGAACAAACATCTCGTAAACCATTCATTATCTCAAAATCGATAAACGAAAACACAAAGACAAAGACGAAGAAAACGCCACTTCAGTGGCTAAGAACCCTTGAACCAAAATCAATCATCGATCAATTTTGAAGATTCTTATAAACCAAACGAACAAAAAAAGGTTTCAACTTTCAACACCTTTATAAAATTCTAAACTTCTAGGCAGAGTTTCTTACTCCAAAACTAAAATTGGGAAGCAAACGAGGCTTAAGTCTCGATCTTTGTCGAACAATCAGAGGAGACTTCAATTGACGGATTAAAAGAAGCAACTTTTCTCGGAAAAAGAGAGAGAAAAATGGAGAAGGAAAAAGCAGAAACGGTACACGGATGCGTGAGTTTGGTGTGGGTTTGTTCGTCTAAGCAAGTTATTAGTGCTTTAATTAAAATCAATATTGGGACCCACAAGTATACATTTCTAACGACAACTTTAACGTTAATCCTACGCTAATTGTCATTAATTTTTATCTTAGCGTAATTACAATCTTCTTCTTCTTTTACAAGTAACCTATCAACTTAGGGTTCCGAACAATAAGATTTCACCATCTTTCATCACCATACCAATTATTCTTCTCCTTTGGTCCTGTTGGACCTTCCTCGCCGGATAATTCCACCGGAAGTTTACTCAACACGGAGGATATTGAAGCCTTAACCGTCCTTGGAAATCGACTCAACAACCTCTCTAGTTCTTCCCTTGAATCATACGTAACTTTTGGTCCCCACTCTCTCAACCATGAGACTGCTACGCGCAGTATCATTCCTTATCCCAATCCCAAGCATTGTCGATCCTTGTAAGTACATTCCAGGCTTAGGAAAGCTCACGTGTCCATGCCTCGATGAGTAAACAACGGCGTTGTTGGTTCCAGGAATGAATTCTAGATCGTAAGGTTCGACCCACTCGCCACCACTGTGCTGAGAGAAGTAGATTGAGTCAAGTTCACCAGAGAAATTGCTGATTCGGAGAGTGAAATGTTCCCAATCATAGACATGTTGACCAATACTAATCAATGAGACATCGACAAGTCCTAGTTTTAAGGTCGCTGGTCCATTAAAAGGACAGAAAATCCAGAATACAAGATCTGTGAACGTTCCTCCAAGAGCAGGCTTTATGTGAACGTAAAGTTTGGAGCTTTCGAGGTTTCCTCGCTTGACTAAATCCCTTTATTTATCATCACACGGCAAATCAATCCAAAACTGCTTGTCATTGCTACCTCCTTGAGGTAAATTCGAGCCATTTTCATCAATAGGTTCACAGATGGGATTTCCCTTTTCGCAGATAACTGCACCGTTTTTGAAAAGCCACGAAACACAGATGATGGTAAGTAGATTTCACCAGGGTGGAATATAAGTGTAGGACCATAGTGTTGGATTAAAGCTTGAATCTGATCAACATTTGGCATCACGTGTAAACTCGAATCTAGATTCTTTAGACAAGCAATACCATGCTGTTATCATCTCTAGCAACGACAAGCCGAGTGCTGCAGAAGAAAGTACCTGCAGAGACACCTTTGCCCCAAATTCCGGGATTTGTAGGCCGAGTTCTCCATATAAACAAAGGAACACCTAAAGATTCTGAAACAGCAGTAGCAATGACTTTGTGGGTTTCACATGTATCAGTAAGATCAGCTCTAACACATCTAACTTCATTCAAGTCTGGTTTATCTGAACTCTTTGTAACCACAACACCGATCGATCTATACCCTTCAGGAGGCTGCGGTAACCAGAAGTAACCGCATCCGCTCTTATTACATTCTTCTTCTGCTGAATCATTGGAGCTCCAAACAAGTGTAAAATCAACGGGCTCTAGTAATGCAGGTTTTTCTTCCTGATTTAATGGATCTACTAAATCTCTAGCCACAAGAAAGTAACCTTTTGAGGGATGAGAATCAGATTGACAATAGTGACCTAAGCAATGGAAGTCTTTAGGAAACAAACACTTTGGTTTGTAAAAGGAAATGCTTTTGTTCTTGTACTCTGTAGATCTGTATCGCCAAATGAATTCAAATTCGTGATTTTGATGAATTCTAATTTGCGGAGATTGATTGTCCCGGAGCCAAAGCCTTGACCTGATCAATTTCAAAGGATGCAGAAACAAAATCTGAGAGATACAGCTGAAAAATTGTTCAAAACGCAATCAATAAAGAATATTTTCAAACATTCTATAAACATTGTTCGAATTAGATGGGGTTAGATTAGCGGGATATATTGGAATTCAAGAGCTTGCGAGCTATACAATCAATAGAGAAAGATATGGAAAGAAAAAAGCCCAGTTGAATCATAGAAAAATTGAGGTAAAATCGAGAATCAAAATCAGCTTAACCATCACCGAGGAATTGAAATCCCGAAATCGCCAAGGAAATTGGGAACTTACCAATAATCGCAATACTTTATTAATGGAATCCGGGATGGAAGCCGGGAGGTAGAAAGTTTCAGGATGATGAAAAACCGAGTTACCTGGAGGCCACTGAGGGATGGAAGCCGGGAGGTAGAAAGTTTCAGGATGATGAAAAACCGAGTTACCTGGAGGCCACTGAGGGATGGAAGCCGAGAGGTAGAAAGTTTCAGGGTTTTTCAATGGCGGTAATCTGTGAGATTGTTCCAGTTGACACATTTGTAACCCAACATTCTCTATGGTCTCGCGAATTCCTGATCAGGATGATGAAAAATGTCAACTTTTTTTAGCATCCCTGTCTTTTAGTCTTCAAAATTAAACCTAATTAAAGTTTTTGATCAACCATTCTGAAATCATCTTTTTACCAAAAAGTTATGTACGCATATAATGTTTTGTGCAACTATACCTATACGAATCAGACTACCTTGTTGTAGAAGTTATTTTGAAGATCTGCCACAAGAAAACCATGAAGACGAAAAACTTGGATTATCACAGAAAATATGCTTTGAAACTTTAAAAATTAGTACAAAAGAAATCAAAATTATTTTAAAATATGAATTACTATTAAAATTTATATGAATTCGTTATAGATTTTGCAATATTTTTGTGTAAATATCGTTATACCTCACTACTGATTTAAGAGCATGCAATTTCTACCGTTCTTGTATTAAGTTAGTTTCTGATAAGATTAGATCAATTAAACCGCACTAACTGGCTTGTCAATTCAACTAAACTGGCTACAAGCCGTGTCATAACCGGAGATCCAGAAAAGAGACATTTAAACATTCAGAAACGAGCCACACACTAAACTTGGGAGTAGGTAGAAGCAAATAGTTTATCAATCTCGCTACAAAAAAGGACAAGCAACAACAACAGCCTCAGTAGTAAGTGTTGTAGTAAGCTTGAGGAGCAGCACCTGCAGCAGCAGGTTGCTGTACTGGTGCAGCCACTGGTGCTGCAGCTGCAACTGGAGGTGCATAACTCTGTGTAGGGTATGTCTGAAAATAATACAAGGAAAGGATTCAGTTAGTTGATTGAAAACTGGACCGCCGTGAGTGATTTAACAACTCGTAGCTAATCCCCAGTAACCTACACACTCCCTAATTTACATTTAAGACTAATAAACGATTATGGTTACCTGAGCAGGGTATGCGCCATAAGCAGCAGCCTGTGGTGCGGGTGCTGGTGCTTGTGGAGCGGTATAGCCAGCCGGATATCCACCATATGCACCATACGCAGCCTACAAAGTATATTGTGAATACTATTATAAGAGTAAAAGCATGTATGCAAGGAAGGAAATGGGTTTTTAATTATTGTTATTTTACCTGTTGGCCATAGGCAGGGTTCCATTGTTGCGGTTGAGCTGGAGCGGCTTGTGTTGGTGGCCAAGTCTGAGGCTGTGCAGCGTAGCCAGTAGGCCATTGAGCCTGAGTATTTGGATATGCATTGGATACTGGCTGAGCAGGTGGAGTTCCACTGTAAGTTTTTGCCAATTTCGTTCTATCTGATGAAAGAAAATCATCTGCGCTACGCTTTTTCAGCTCTGACGTGCTCCGATGAGGTAAAAATAACTTAGCATGTTGGTCTTCTGCTTTCTTAATAGACTTTACATCTCCAAAAAGACCTAGGAGCTGCAAAGGCCATGCACATTTGGGTGTTAAAACAAATATTATAGATATATGATCTTCAAGCAAAGAGTGTCTTTTTTTTATTCCCTTACCTCTATATATATCAAAGATAGCTCTTCCCTCTCAGTAAAGCTTGAATTGTTTTGGGTATCTGCATCTGGTTTTATAACTTTTTCAACAAGAGGCTCAAGGTAATCAATCTTTCTTGGTGGTGGCTGAATCGTCTCAAAATGAATCAGTGCTTCCATGAGAGGTTTTGATGGCTGTACAAGGTCAAGTGCATCGACTATAATCTTCCTAGCATTCTCAGCATCTCCTGAAACCTGAAAGTAATATAGAGAATGTAGCCACATACTTGTCAGGAAAACCAAACAAACGAGTTCAGAATCAGTTAATAATTGTGACATACCAAGTATGAAAACCTTGAATACTGAGCATACAGCAGCGGCAGTATTGTGGAGTGTTCTTTACCCTTTTCAACAGCAATTACTTGCTCATACAAAGAGAAAGCATCATCCAAATTACCCTACAGATAAGATAAGATGACAAGTAAGGAAGGGAAATAGTGATGATAATCTACTAGTTCTTCAATCACCACGGAATCTTACTAGTCGGCGTTCCATGTTCGCATGTTTAATTACTGCCTCAAGAAGTCCGGGAGATATTTCAGAGTGCACTAACTGAAATGCGGCTCTAGCACCAGCTATATCCCCGTTTTGCTCTTTTAATCGAGCAGAAAAAAGGTGAATCTCTGGTTGTTTCTATCAAAGAAAAGAAAGTAAATAAATAACCAAGAGAATCGAAGCCAACTATATAGAAGTTAATACAAAGCCAATCATCAGTAATGAGATTAAACTACCCAAAATGGTTAGAAATGCACTTTGCATACCTTGACAAATACTTGAGTTGCTCGAGCAAGGGCATTGTCTGCAAGGTCCATACTTCCACTTGCTTCCATGCTTAATACATATCGAATCCAGTATTCAGGGTAATTAGCGCAGGCAACCACACATCTTTCATACAACTTGACCACCTATTTGAAAATACAAAATCGAATGTAAAACATATATGATGATCACTAGGAAAGAAAGAAAAAATCATGTAAACATAGAAAGCACAAAGGAGAAATCAACAAGATATACTCTACAAGTCCAACAGAGGGGCCCTCACATACGGAGGGACCCTCCTTGCCTGACAGACAGATTGTTAGGAAGACACCTGCATTAATAACATTGTAACTTTAACAACAAGGATAACTCACGTACCTAAAATATTCATTGATAAATTGAGAGTTTGAAGAACTTAGCCTTAAAGTTACCAAATCGAGGCCCATGCTTTGGTCTCAGTTATTTCCCATTTAAAAGTTGCTTGATCCAATGGAAACCCAATCAAGCATATGATGCACCAGATACTACTTAACTGTGGGTCAATAATATTACAGAGGTACAACTTAATCTAAAAAACACTTGTACGTTCACATATATGACAGCTATGCACCCCAGTACCTTATTAAAGTCTCCATCCTTCTCTATGAAGTCCAGATAGTTGTGCCAATTCTCCAGCTCTGCAACATTGAGAGGCCGTACATGGAAATATGGCCTCCTTATAGCCGTTTCAAAACCAATGATTTTAGATTCAAACTCTTTGGCTTTTATATACATGGCTTCTCTGATGCCAACGTATTTCTTCACCTCCTCAGGATCAGTTGAAACAGCACTTTCCAATTTAGGGACTTGTTCGGTGGAACCATCAGCTTGAGATTGTCCTTCATCTGCCTTACCACCAGACTCAGATGGTGCACTTTCTGGAACAGCATCAGCAGCTGCTGCAGGTTCCTCAGCAGTCCTTAGTTCCGACAGAGGCCGTGTTTCAGCTAGTTCCTTAAAACTATACCAAGACTAACATCATCAGCAAAAGGGCAATTACCAGAACGAGTAAGAATACATAAACAGTAGACAGAAACAAAGGATTCCAAGCATAAGGATCAACAGGGAAGTCAAGAGTGAAAGCAGATGAATGATAAAATTACTCAAGTTCATTTAATCAAATGTACGACCACACCTCCTCCACCAGATAGCTGAGCTCTATTAAGTGCTAGGTCAATATAGTGCATCAAAGAAATGTTTTTATGTATTGGCTTTAATTAATATAGCGCAGAAAAATATGATATATGATTAAATCACCTTGTAAAATATCTATCGAGATTTTGTATTGGATTCTCCAATATTCTGGTGTAAATCATGGCAAGTCGGCTCCAGTCCTGTTGCATGTATTCATACTCAATGTATTTGTCCCACAATGGAGATGATAGAAAATCAGTTCCAACATACACCAAAGCTCGTTCAAAAAGTCTGCAGCAACATTATAGTAAAAAGAATGTCATATGAGCTGGAAAAATACAAATATATCGAATCAATAAAGACAAAAAAACGAGTTCTATGGAGAAAAAAAGGATTCACTCTTTGAATGCAGGATACTGCCAAACACTGCATTTACCTTCCTGGTAAAAGCATACCATGGCCAAAAATGAGCAGTCAGAGGCTACCTAAGCCCAAAACTGGTTGACATCTTCCCAGTAGCATTTTGCATATGGATGCACTTCGAGGGGAGGGTAACAATCAAAACAAGTATATTTTAACTCAAAAAATTTCGAACCAGAGAAGTATAGAGCACCACAAAAATGGAGCAGTTTCAGAAAAATATCAGATAACTAAGGGAAGAGCTCGAAAGCTAGATTATAGCATATATATTTCTATACTAATTCCATCAGATCTTTCCGCCACAAATGAGAGGACTTGCTGTAGCAATCTAAGAAAAGGGTTAGATGGTAAAAATCATTTTGTCTAGGTAATTAAAAAACAAGCAAAACTGTTGTTACCCATACAAATAGAAGAATATATTCAATACCTTCTGATTGTGTCCGGATCTCCATATGTGTTGATGGCAAAAACGCAATAATGCAACCAGATGTCCACTGAATATGTGACTCCCTGCACTGCTCTCTCATAAACCTCCACAACTTTGTCCATCGCCCCCACTCGAGCCTCATGATCCGCATACTTTTTCCAATAGCCATAACACAAAGGGAATTCAGCCAGGAAAGTATCATACACCTTCCGGATTTTCGCAATATTATCCTGTAATAAGGGTTGCAAGGAAAGCATTACCAATCTTGCCCGTACATTAAAACTCAGCAAAAGATAATACACTTTTGATATACAAATGAAATCAGAAGACTCTTCCTTCATTAATTATTCAAATAGTGAATAAGTCGTGTAAACATAAACAGGTGACAAAAGTTGGGAGTCACCACACAAAAAGTTTCAGAGGTCTGAGCAGAGTAAATAGGGGAATTTGTTATGAAAATCCACACATACCTGAGCTACCCTCTCTGTCTCGTCAATCAGGGCAGTCCAAGCATTGAACTCTAAAGAATTAGCCCTTATAATATTCCATAGACGCTCCTCTTCTGGGGAAAGAGTAGAGTCTGTAACAACAGAGAAGAAATAAGCAAAGAATAACATCATCGAAGTTAACAACAAGTTATGTTCAATCTCTAATAATGTTGAGAAAGAAATAATTTGGTCATAAAATATACGAAAAGAAAAATAGAATATATTACCAGGATTGTCTCCATGCTCCGCTGGTGTAGCTGTTACAGCGAAGTTATCAGTTGCATTTCCGTTCTCAACTGGCGCAGTTAAACCACCTTCAGGGACAGTCCCATTATTGGTCGAGTATGATGAATCAACAGTTGGTGCTTTTTCTTGCCCGGTTGATTCCACAGTAGTAGCAGCAGCAGAAGCATTATAATCTCCATATGGAGCAGAAGTATATCCCTCGGCAACCATGGCCTCGCTATCTCCCATGACTTTCTAAAACTGACACTTATAAACCCAAACTGCAGAAGATTTCGTTCACATAAGAATGACATCAGTGGAAACAGATAGAACAAAGTGTTGTTATATACAAACCGAAACAATCCAGACAAACAAAAACACAATTCGAAACAGGCATTGAAAGTCAGTGTAAAGCAAAAGTAACTATATCTCTCTATGCATCAAAACCAGGTAAACTAAATACAGAGTTTTTCTAATGGGACAAGCAAAACCTAATTATAATCCAAACTAAACGAGCTATTGAAAAACCCTAGTTTTTATCCCCAATTCGTACACAAAAAGAAAAGGAAACTAACCTCAGGAACTGAAGAAGATGCTTGCTTCCAGAAGTGTTTTACAATTAGTAAATGCTCTCTTCGAAAGTAAGCTTCAGCTCGATTTTTGGGTTGTTTAGTTTACTCAAGGAAGAGAGGATTATAGGGTTAGGACGACGTACCAAAACGAAAGGCGACGCGTATTGTGATGATCGCCGCACAGCAAGATGAATGATGGACTCAATCTGGCCCGTTAAAATAAAACATAAACTTATAGGCTTTAAGAATTTTAATGGGCCTTAGAATTTGACCCATTAAAAATCCTAAAGGCCCATATATTCATGTTGAAGGTCCATAAATTTATGTTTTCACAAATTTAGCTATTAAACCGTCATTAGCTTTTCTTCATAAAATCGAGTGAAACCCTCGTCGCCGTGTTTCAAAACAATTCGATCTCTGCATATCAAATCAATGGCGCCTAAGAAAATCGGAGACAGCAAAGATTCGAGCATCTTGGAGAAGATTTCAAATTCTGATGTGGTGTCTCAGGGAAGAAGCGCCGCGTGCAATGTCGTTTACGTGTCAAGGAAGCTGCTAAAGAGCACCGGAACAGCGGCGTGGTTGGCCGGCACGACGTTTCTCGTCCTCGCTTTGCCTTTGATCATTCAAATGGAGCGAGATCAGCAATTTAGCGAGATGGATTTTGAGCAAGGTCAGTAACCTCCTCGGAACTCCATCGACCGGAGCGATATAAGTTGTAGAGAAACCTTAATCCGTCGATCATCGTTATTATGTTTTTAATTTTTTTTTTTTTGATAAAAGGTAAATTATGTTTTAATTTGGTATTTTCATGACTTGTTTCTGCTAATACGTAGATTAAAATTTGTTAGTTTCCAGATTAGGTTTCTTTATTAAGGTTTTGCCGTGAATTCGCTATTTTCAAGATTGTGTTGGAGCATCTTCGAATTTTTGGATTGAAATTAAGAAGAGAACTTTGATTTCATGAACACATTATCAGTGATCAAAACTAAAAAACACAGACCTTTGTAGTTTGTATAGTCCAAAATAGGGTGTCGTATAATCGGACCCAAACTAACATGGATAATAAATATTATTAAAGAATATGATCCGTCTATTTGTTTTATGGGTTAAAATTTAGATACTCATATCCGAATATATTAAACCTATTTATCTAATAGGTTATATTGGATATATATATATATATATATATATTATACACTATAAAAATAAAAATAAAATTTTAAGAGAATTGTATATGCTAATTATTTATATTTTTATTTCTATTTATGAAAGGAAATTTTTTATTTTTATAGATATTTTATATATTTTTCTGTAGTTTATACATATTTATAAAAGAAAATTTTTGGTGATCAACTTATGGTAACCCATAATTCTAATAGTTTGATCTACTGAAATTATAATGTCATTAGTAGTAATCTATAACTGCCCATGCCCATTTATTTATATGGGCAAAAGTTTTTTATCCAAACTCTATTAAATTAATAAAGAGGGTAAACTCGTAGGTAATGAGCCATGACACCCTTACTCCAAAACAGTAATTTAATCCCTTGAAAGAAACATTGTATTAACTGCAAGCCCATACTTGAAGAAGCCCAAACTAATGAAGCCCATCTCATTCAAAATAAAGTGTATTTATATAACACAATATCAAAATAAATAGATAATATAACGACAATAATAAGCATTTGATTGTAGTCCAATAATGCCTGATCGTTCCCAATTCGTGTTTTGCTGGAAAATTCGAGTTTGGGTCAAAATGGTAAATGCAGAATTGTGCTAAATGCAAAATTTGATGGAATTTTTTTTACGTGGAATCTTGCGGAATTATTTAAAATCAAATGGTAACAGTTGAATGTGGATACTGGTGAATTTTTTTTTTTAATAATTAGATCGACCAAATTCAATTCATCGTAGAAATCTACTCTAGAATTCTATTTAATCTACTTCTGGTAGTAGGTTGAACACTTGATACTACATTTATATATCAAACTCGAATCCGAACTGAATCACTAACCGAATAGGTACCAATATATTTTTATTAAATTTTGGATTTTTTAAGATTTTTTTTCTATTAAAATTGCACTAATTTAAATTTTTATAAAAATTTAAATAAAAATCTTCGAATTCGAACATAATCTATACCTAAACCGAATCCAACCCGAATAATAAAAATAGAATTAAATTAATAGAACCAAAAATCCAAAAAATCTCTACCAAACCCGAATGTTCAAATTTACCCAAACTCAAATATGAAACTGATCCGAATTATAATATTATCAAAGCGGAACTGACTAAAGAACTGAATAGAGCTTAAATTTATATATTTGAAAAATCAAACATATAATTGATCAAGAACCAAATGTAATAAACACTCGAAACACGTATATGAAGAATTATTAATAAAATATTACTTATAGAAAAGAACAATGAAGTGAACAAACAAAAGAGAAATGACTCTAGTTCCTATTCGACAAGTGCAACTGGTAACATTTAAAAAAAAAAAAACTGAGGAATAAAAAAATTCCACTCATTAGTCAACCAAATCTACAGATCTTAATGTCACTTTTTAATATTAGTTTAGTAGTAAATGATAAATCTATTAAAGACAAATGCACTTGTACATCCAGAAATCAAGTCATATTACTTATATTATGTAAATATTTAGCTAATAAGCTGACCGAATATTAAAAAAAAAACTCTTAATAATTTAGTGCAACTACATTATTACCATTTTGAGAAAAAAAAACTCACATGTCTCAATTATTACATACTCAAAATATACAACAAATTCATTCAATTAAAGGAATTGATTTATGCAAATGCACCATCGAAAGAGGAGTTTTAGAACGAAAGATCTAGATATAAATTAATTAAAAGCAAATATAAACAAGTTTGAGTTGTCCGTTGACAAAAAAAAAACAAGTTTGAGTTGTTCATGAGCCTAATGCTTTGCCACTTCTGCATTTATATATATAACTCTTATAATTTATATTCATATCTACTTCTGCATATATATTTTTAACTCTTATAATTTATATTCATATTTTTTATTTATGAAAAAAATACCACGTGATTCTATTCCAAGTCTTCAATCAATTTGTTACCATAACCTGGCCATTTCCACTAGATCGATATCTCTCTTGTCCTTTCCATTTCACAAGGCCGATTTAATATTATTAAAACAAAAATGTACAATTTAGTTTAATACTATGAATCTGGTAGCAGTTGATTCAATCATGTTACTACTTGCGTTGAATTATTGTTGTGATTCCATTGTAATAAATAAATAAAAAGAGTTTGATTTTTGGTGTCCATATAAGTGTATATAACAATGCCTAATTTGAACAACATTTGAAAGAACAAAATAGAGCTCTTTGATTATGATTACATCCAAGTAAAAAATATTTTATTACGCAGTAGTTGAGTTCTGGTGGCTATTGAGTTTGGGGATCGAAAATCCGTAATTGGTATCTCTCAAATTTGATACTCATTCTGTTCCAAAATGTATGATATTTAAAGTTTTTCACACAAATTAAAAAGTCATTTAATATTTGACTTTTTCAATTAAAAATATACTTTTAATTTATAAAATAATTATTCAGCCAATTAGAAATCAATCTATAGAGTACAAATAGTCAAAATAGATAAATAAAATCTAATAAATATTATATTGGAAGTTGAAAACATCAAATAATTTGGAACAAAATTTTTTTTCTAAAATATATTATCTGTTAAAATCTTACATATATCTATCAAGTTAGCTGTTTTCTGGATTTCGGGTCAAATATTTTACATGATGATGGACCCAAGGAATCATATGTTTGTGTGGGCCGAAAGAAAACTATTGCGATATGAGAATGAGACAACTAGGGACAATGTGAAATGCTTTTTTGACAATTAAAACGCCACTAATCGAGGAGATCAAATGCTCACACAATCAATCATTCACTTATTACCAATTATCTTAAATTATCTACACTTTCATTTCGTGTTCTTCCGCATTTTAAGCTTAACTTTCATTATTTTGTCTAAATACAAAAGTGATGTAAAGCTTGATCATGTCGTGCATCAATATTGTAAATATCGAAAAATTAAAAAATCCGTAATTACATTATTACAACCAGATTATTAAAATGGTTAGATTCAGATTTGTGTTTTCTTTTTTTTCTTTATTGGCCAAGTTTAGACTCTTCTAAGTTCTACTAATAAAATGATCTCTGCAGACACACACTTGTGACCAAAATCTCAAGATCTAAACACTCTTCTTTCAAACATGGACCGAACCATGTTTCTTTCCTTAGCATTAGCCTCACTCTTAGTCGGAGTCGTTTCAGCTGGTGACTGGAACATTTTGAACCAACTCAAAGGACTCGGATCGTCTTCAAAGCTCAAGTTGAATCTGAAAAGCTACTGTGAAAGTTGGAGGATGAATGTTGAAGTTCATAACATCAGAAACTTTGATGTAGTCCCACAAGAGTGCGTCTCGCATGTAGAAGAGTATATGACGTCATCACAGTACAAGGATGACGTTGCAAGAGCTGTTGATGAGGTCATTCTTTCTTTTGGGAGCATGTGTTGTGGTAAGACTAAGTGTGATGGTATGGATGCTTGGATCTTTGATATCGACGACACACTTCTCTCTACCATACCTTACCACAAGAACAATGGCTTCTTTGGGTAAGTCTCTAATTCTCTATTTCATCCGGTTTAAGATTTGAACTTTGTCAATGTGAAAAGGTAACATTCTAACGAAAATATAAAGATCTAATCACTATGAAACCGAGTTATTCTCAATTTTAAATAGTTCTATAGCTTTGTAAATTCCATGATCTTCTCTCTGCCTCCCATTTTGTTATACTCAGAGTTGGTTAGAATAGAGAATAACTCGTCTTCATAGCCATTGAATCTTTGTCTTTCCGTTGGAATCTTATTTGTTGTTAACTTTCGCATTAACAGGCTTGAATTTAGATTTGGACAAATGGATTGATCTTTTTCTTTTGTCGTAATGCTAATGTTATTGGAAAAACAGAGGAGAGGCATTTAACATGACGAGATTTGAGGACTGGATAAGGAAGAAGAAAGCACCAGCAGTGCCACACATGAAGAAATTGTACCATGAGATCAGAGAAAGAGGCATTAAGATCTTCTTAATCTCTTCCCGGAAAGAATATCTCAGATCTGCAACTGTTGACAACCTCATTCAAGCCGGTTACTATGGCTGGTCCAACCTAATCCTCAGGTACTATTACCAAACCGGAAATACATATTATTTGGTTCATACATTCTCTAACCTCCACAAAGAGACAAAACCACAGAAACAAAACTTTTTGTGTTTATATATTATCAAAACCAAATGCCAATTATGTTCACTCCTTAATACCTTGGAGTAGTTTCATATATTCACTTTTTCATCTAAGAACCAGAAACAAAAGTAAATCATTTGGTTATCTAGTCTTACCAGATTAGATCACCGAGTACTATTAAGTATTAACACCAGAAAACTGAACAATGCAGGGGGTTAGAAGATGAACAGAAGGAAGTGCAACAGTACAAGTCAGAGAAGAGGACATGGCTAATGACTCTTGGTTACAGAGTTTGGGGAGTGATGGGAGACCAATGGAGCAGCTTCGCAGGTTGCCCTCTTCCCAAGCGAACCTTCAAGCTCCCTAACTCCATCTACTATGTCGCCTAATCAAAACAAAAGAAAACTTTGATTTAGCTTCTTTGAACCATGAAGATCCAGCGAATAAAGAAGAAGAGTTTTAATTTTGATTCTTGTTTTTCTTTTCCCTTATCCGTGTCATTTTATTTCAAGAGAATTATGGATAAGAAGAGGTTTATTTATCAAAACCAAACAAACAAATATAACAGTTATATATTAAGGAGATAAATCAAATCAAAACCAGAAGCAATCAACCAATCATCTACATTACCAGCTAACCAAGTGTTGGATAAGTGCAGCACCATTACATATCTCTGTTGTTCAAAGCTTTCTCCAGTCTTGCCTCAAATGGTGTTGAATACCAATTCACTTTATTATCCTGCACTTCCACAATAACTGTCAATCTCTAGTAAAAATAGGCGCTTGATTGATTATCACACTTGTGGCAGTTGGTTTTGAAAGCGCAGTGCAATCAGTATCAGACATTGTACTGTCTCATAGAGTGGTTTTATTGGTTTATGCTTACCTCTCTGTACTTTCTGGTGGTGTTTGGTATTCCCTTAAATGAAGATACAGAGCCGCAATCTATTGCCTTCGAGTGATTACCCCAATAACCACCAACGGTGCCTATAATAGGCGTCTCATCTGGACTCTTGCTCGGTGATTTCCTTGGTGTAGATGTCGCTGAGAACTGTTTGATATCCTCCACTGTCAGTGCGCATAATATAGGTCTATCATCATGGTTGATTCTAAGTGGTTTTGAGAAGCAGCTAGACTTGTGTTTTTCGGGTGTAAAAGTATCCATGGAGACGCTGATGCATTCACTACCTGTCTCAGATGTTGATAACCATGTTGAAAGGCTAGCATCAACGGCCATTTCTTGGTTTCTCACTTTCTTGGATTCAGTTCTAGATTTCGGTTTGAAACTGAGTGTTAAATCATCAACCTGAGGGTCTACGCCGAAAGAAGAGGAGTCCCTTTTGGCTTCTTGATCTGAGATGAGGTTAGAGTTTTCCTTTTGAGACATTTTCTGCATTGTTCTCCCTTTGGATTTAGCGGATTTCCACTGAGTGAGATTCTCAACCGGGTTAAGTACTCCTTGGCCATAGTTGTTTTCATCTCTAACACTCTCTTTAGACGACCTTCTCAGCTTTGCATCCTTCTCCTCTGCTTTATCCCCAATCTCCTCAGTATAAACTTCTTTAGTTTTGTTCTGCAAATTACCCTCACTGAGCCCATCATCACTATAATACTCTTCATCTTCATCTAAATCGCTTTCACTGCAGTCTAACTCATCCTCTTCTACGTCATCATCGCTTTCTCTGCAATTCTTGTACCTGTGATTTGAGGGATACGAGCCTGATGAGTTTGAGGAAACCTCAGTGATCTCAGAAGATGACTGATCAGTCTTGCTTGACTTCAATGACCACTCTTCGGGTTTGACCTCTTCTTTCTTCTCTCCCAAGAGGTCAACAGATTCCTGTAATACAATGTGTTCATAGGTTTTGACTTTGGAGTCAAAAGTGACTCTCTTCCTAGTAGGACTTGGACTGCATTTTTCTTCAGCCTCATCACTGAGAGATCAGTATAAGTTAGCTTAGAACAAAGCTCAACGCTTAGAGGAAAAGTACAAAACAAAAAACTCAATAACACTCACCAAATCTCAGTGATTGGAATTACAGAGGCTTTCGGGATTACCTCAGCCGTGGGGACTCTATCGTTCAGATTAACAGGTTTTGAAGGTTCCACAGGGAGTTTCTATGCATAACAAAGCATTTCTTCAGGTCAAGCAAATCAATGTAAGTTAAAATTGGATAAGATATGTTGAAAATCTATCTAGAACAACCGTAATTCACGCAAATCACCACTAAAAATCTGAAATATGTAAGAGATTCAAAGAACTCTCACAAATCTAACGTAAAAATAATTCTCAGGAACTTACGTTATCTCTAGCTTGATCGGATTCACTGTGTCTTTGACGCCGGCGATTCTTCCCACCACCGAAGCAACCCCAAAAGCAACCCATTCTCTGAAATTTCAAGGCCTAGCGAGTGATTGAAGATAAACTCATTCGTGGTGTTTAATCAGACATTAATAGGTGGACATCGAATCGTAGGAGCGGATTTTGGTGTGGCGTGGTGGGGACGATCACTAAAGAAGCGGGGAAAAGAGTGAACAACTTTGGAATTCGTAATTTAAGGTTTGTTTGCATTATTTTTTCCTTTTTAAACATCGGATTTTTTTTCTTTTTTTAATAATGTGATTTGGGAATAAAAAGTATGTGACCGTTATAATTTTGACCAACCAATGACCTGTCTAGCTTTGTAATTGTTGACACCATTATATCTACATTTTTGTAACAATTTCCATTTTTTCACTAATCCCATAAATGTTAATTAATTGTTAATGGGTAACGTTCATAAAACTTTAGATTATTAGATTCTTTGCCTCTAATCTTACAGGATTTATAAAGTACAAGTAAACAATGTTACATATGTAGGGAAACTAAAACGTGTGTTTCTCTCTTCCTCCAAGTTAGCCAACCACAGGATGTAACTTGTAACCAGCAATGGACTCCAAGAGCCAAGTGTGACCAACGAGTCGAGACCCAGTTTGGCTTGATAAAGCCTCTGCGTCATTAGCTCGTTGCCAAATAATCGTGACTTCTTCACCTAAGGCATATCCAACTGGAGGATCAATATTGTAAACAACAATCGAGGATGTTTGTTCATTGACATTATTGCTGCTTTCTGTACCAAGCTCATCCTCTGTGTTCAAGATCGTACCACCTGCGACTTTAACTAGATTTTGAAGGTCTTCTTTGTATCCTTTAACGAAATCTCCAAAGAAGTAGAATTTCAAGCCATCAAAGAGCTTTGGTTTCTGCTAGACAAAACAATATAGATATTGAGTGATCCAAACAAAACATTCTCAAACTTGTTTTTGATATATATATTTATACTACTTACATTGGTTGCTACACTAAGTCTTGCGCGTTGTGGTCCATCGTGACATCCTTGAGTATCAATATGAATTTCAAATGGCTCTTCATCAACAAGTTGAGAAGCTTCAAGGCTTGCTTTCATCCCTAGAAGCAATTACGATTGATACAGGTAGAGATTAAAGATTTGTTACTAGTAACAGTAAAGAGAATGAGAAAATCATGAGTGACTCATCTAACTTACAATCTGCATTGATAATCCATTTTCCATTCAGAATACCCATAAGAACCTTCAAAGTTCTTGTGCATGCTCCTTTTTCGTCTGTAGAAGCAATGACATGTGTAACACTTGGGTTCCAGTACCTTGATATGGTTGCATTGAATTTAACGGCTAAACTTTCCATCAGGTTCTGGGGATTAGCAAATAGCAATGCATTGAAAAAATTTAGTGAGAAAAGAGACTTTCCACAAACAGAAAATTCTTTGCATCATTCCACTTTCCACTTAGTACTTACCCTATCACTCTTCGAGAGTGCTGATCCACAGAAAACAAGGTCTTTTGTAATAACTGGTTCTTCTTCTAGAGAACAAGGCTCAACAGGATTTCTGCGGGAGAAAAGGTAAAGTGAGTTTATTAATATCATATGAAGAATAAAGTTCTAAAGTAAATTTTAACATTATATAGTGAGAAAGAATTTATACGTTTTTGGTAAGGGCTCTGCTCTGGATACACGAAGCCCAGACTTCTCATTTGGAAATTTAACAGCAGAATGAGCCGGACAAAGCAGAAGAAAGTCTTCCTGTAAGTACCAAAAAAACACAGTCTCAAGTTAGCATCGGAACTTGGGTAAGAATAATTATTGTATGCAGATAAGAATGTGGCAAAACATACATAATCCCAACGGCAACTGGACATCTCCCGTGCACATGGAACATGATAGCTTCGGCGGCAAGACTTGACATAGCAGCCTAAGGCAGCCCCTTTCAGACTACATTTAGTGCACTTGATTTTCATACCCCTTGCCAGCTCCGGTTTCAGATTCTTCACCACGTCAGCTTCATAGTAAACTTGGGGTGCCCTGAATATTCATTTTAACTACTTTTCTTATTATCATCAAGCAAAAGGATTTAATAATCTAGCTGAATTCTACAAACATGGACTTGCAGAAACAAAGATGAGCAAATGTTAAAGTTTCAGGTTTCATTTTGTTACCATTCAATACATGCGCTATGGACATGGATAACATTAGAGCGGAAGATGTCATCTCCTACCACCAGTCTTCCCCTGGAGTAATGTAGCATTTCCCCAGTGGCCTAACAAAATTCAATCCAATCAAGTGAGTAATAATACTACATAAATGCAAGGTTTCAGCTTTTAGAGCAAACGATATGGCAAAGAAAGCTCAGATTTACCTCAGATACCCTAGAGGATTGGCAGAATCCACATATGGTTATGTTGGAAGATGGTTGATTTAAAACTACCGGTGGAGTAAAATTTGATGCCTTTAAGGTTTTTCCAATTAACTGATCATCAGTGATTGCAGTACACTTGTCATTGAAATCTGTATTAGCTGCATTTTGCATTAAATTCTTCTCCCTTATGGGGACTTCCTGATGATTTTTCATTGCTTCAGAAGAGGTGATGTCACGCTGCTGGAGACAAAAGATCAATAAGCATCTTAAGTTGTTTGATCTCAAGGACAGAACAAAAACTTTCGATTACTAAAAAAACTGAAATACACATGTTTTAGCATATCATTGTGTGATAAAAAATGCATTATAATTCAGGAAGTGGCTGATGAATTAGCTTATGAAGCAAGACGAGAATGCACCTGATGTTTCTGTGTTTGTTCATACTCAGTTGGATCATCTGACCGTAGGCTCTCCATCAACTGCATCACAATATGATCTTGAGTCTTAGGAATTGGATTGCTTTCATGACTAAATGAATCACCACATATCCGCTTCCTTGCAGCGTTTTCAGGCTGCTTTGAGGCACTATTTCCCCTCAGTCTTTTGGCAGTTTTTCCAGTTTGACTTTCTAGTGTCTGCAGCAGGAATCAATACGCACATCTTTAAATATTATGCAATTATTTGCTGAATCAAAATAATCAATTATATGCTCTTACGTGATTGCCAGCATCATTCTCCGATTCGAACTCATATAATGGGAGATGATCGAGTAACTCCTGCGAAGACCAATCCGGATGCTTAGATCTTGGATTGCTTTCTTCTGAGTTTGGAAGAGAATAATTATCATGACTAGATAAATCACCGCCATTGAGCTTGCTCACATCCTTCTCTGTCATCTCAGAATCTTGAGATCCGCCCTTTTTTGGGTCATTGGCATTGTTCAGAGCATCGTTTTTGTAGTTGCAGTCATTAGGAATCTGCAATTGTGGGAGATGAACTTTAACAGCTGCATTCAAGCTTTTGTATATGCTTATAATACTCTCCATGAATTGAAGATCTCTCCGAGCTGCACATGAGAGTAATTTACATACCTTATTAGCACGAATCTTCAAATCAACATGCCAAAGTAATCATATGAAGTTATGAACATTAAAAGGGCTTACTATTTTTGGGATGTCTTGATTTGCAAACAGGACAGCAGCCTGATTCAAGTTGTGACGATTTATGAACACATGAACTGCCAAATGATTTCCAGAAAGATAAGAATCTGTTTGCAATCAAATATGTAACTCATTGGCAGAAGAGTAAACACAAGGAGATAGTTAATCTTACTTGCAGAAAACATGATCGCAAGGAAACCACACCGCTCGATTAAGCAATTTCAAGCTGCAAATACATAAATTGACTGTTACGATTCTAAAGAATCACCAAATCTTTATAAAAGAACTCGGTTGCTCTGCAATAACGAACCATAGAGGGCATTTGAGCTCGAGCTCGAGCTTCTGGAGATGAAGAACCCATGGATTCATCAGCATGTTGGTAAAATCCGCCATTAGTGTACGAAACTCAGATCAAAATGACGGAAGCTCTTGAATCCAAAGAAGTTGCGCTACTTCGTTTCGTCCTATGTTCAATTTATTTACTTAAGAGAGTCTGAGGACACGTGTGCGGCGAAAATCAAATGGCGGGAAGAAAGGCGGGGTATTCTGTTTTGATTAAGCGGGAGAAAATGGGAATTAGTGCCCGCGTGTTTGTTGCAAAATTTCAAAATATTTTGAATTTCAATATTGAAAGGCCCAATAAAGCCCATTTGTTTGTAATAACGGGCTCCTAAGTAAACCCTCTATATGAGCCCCAAGTTTCTTGTTTTTCTACATTATAGTCATAACGTAGGGATTGGATATATTTGGAACATCAGACGCTTCCAAAAACTTGACAAGATTGCCTCCTCTCTCTTACTTTTCCTCCTAAACTCTGGCGATGGACTGAGACACCAAAAGATGGGAGGAGCGGATTTGAAATCGGTAACGGCTTCCTTCATCTTCTTCGCCGTCCTTCTCTTGATTTGCAGTGATGGAGCCGTGGTTGAGGATGAGACCGAGTTTCACGGCGACTACTCGAAACTGTCGGGTATAATCATACCGGGATTTGCGTCGACGCAGTTACGAGCGTGGTCGATTCTTGACTGTCCATACACTCCGTTGGACTTCAATCCGCTCGACCTTGTATGGCTAGATACCACTAAGGTACGTGATCTTCATTTATGTTAGTTAGTTGATTCTCGTTTCTGATTTTCTCGGTCGAGTTTCTTCGTCATGAATTTCAAGCGAGATATTGCAATGAAGCATGTCATATCTCTTTATTAGGTCATTAATTTTTCAGCATTGATGCCTTTTATCGATGATCTTACTAAATCTGGAATTAGAGGCAGTGAAAACAGCTGACTCTGCGAGTGTTTGCAATCACTTTTGGTCACAATACTAGTCTTCGCTTTTTTTCTTCAAATAGATCTGCAAGTTATTTGAGAAGAAGTGTGCTCAATAGTAGTTAGAAAATTTCCTGTGTGCTATTTGTAGTTTGAAAACTTTGTGGTAAATATTCCGGATATTGGAACCACCAGTCGTGGAGTAGGCCAATCGCTCTACATTTGCATTGTGATTCATTCGGTAGTTGATTACTGATCGACGTGGTGGATGCTCTTTACAGCTTCTTTCTGCTGTCAACTGCTGGTTTAAGTGCATGGTGCTTGATCCTTATAATCAAACAGACCATCCCGAGTGTAAGTCACGGCCTGACAGTGGTCTTTCAGCGATCACAGAGTTGGATCCAGGTTACATAACTGGTAATTCTGAATTAAAGAGTTTTCTAGAATTTGAATTTCTTTTGTTGTGTATATAGTACGGTTAAGACAATGAACCTTTGTTTAATCTTCAGGTCCTCTCTCTACTGTCTGGAAAGAATGGCTTAAGTGGTGTGTTGAGTTTGGCATAGAGGCTAATGCAATTGTCGCTGTTCCTTACGATTGGAGGTTGTCACCAACCAAGTTGGAAGAGCGTGACCTTTACTTTCACAAGCTCAAGTTAGTTCTCACCTGGCTAATGTCACTATTTTATTTATTTAAGATAAGCAATGAAATCTGGTCTTCTTCTTCTTTTGCAGGTTAACCTTTGAAACAACTTTTAAACTCCGTGGTGGCCCTTCTATTGTTTTTGCCCATTCTATGGGTAATAATGTCTTTAGATACTTTCTGGAATGGTTGAGGCTAGAAATTGCGCCAAAACATTACATGGAGTGGCTTGATCAGCATATCCATGCTTACTTCGCTGTTGGTACTGCCCAATTGTCAAAATGCAATTTAATTTTTCCTCTAAAATGCAGAGTTATGTTTTGACTAACTAGATTGAGCTCAATACCTGACTTGTTGTTGATTTAGGAGCTCCACTTCTTGGTTCAGTTGAGGCAATCAAATCTACTCTCTCTGGTGTAACATTTGGCCTTCCTGTTTCTGAGGTTACCTCTGACTTCCTTTTAGTGTTAAGTAGTTAATATCTACTTGATTTTCCCCTTGGAAGTGTTAAATTTGTTTATCAAACTGCTCTAGTAATATGGCATGTGAAGATTTTATATTGTTAGCTATAAGAAAACATATTTTGCGTAATATGTTTGTCAGCAGCCTTGGCTAATACAACCAAACTGCAACTGTAAACTGATTGAATCTTTAGATTTCAATGATAGATTTCGAGTTGGAAGTAACTTTGACTTAGCTTTGTTTATTGAAATTATGTGACATATTGACATGCGCTTCTCATGTTTTTTGTTGGCAAGGCTTCAGGGAACTGCTCGGTTGTTATCCAATTCTTTTGCTTCTTCGTTATGGCTTATGCCATTTTCAAAGAACTGCAAGGGTGATAACACGTTCTGGACACATTTTGCGGGTGGTGCTAAAAAGAAAGATAAGCGTGTATACCACTGTGATGACGAGGAATATAAATCGAAATATTCTGGCTGGCCGACGAATATCATTAACATTGAAATTCCTTCTACTAGCGGTAAGACTTGGTATATGCATCTGTAACACCAAGCTAAAAAATTTACACCTAAAATGTTCATTCTCATTGTTCATTTCCTTTTCTTCACCACTCAACAAAATTAGGCTTTGATGCGTATCCATCAGTTACAGAAAAATCTCAAGCCAACATGACCAGCATGGAATGTGGTCTCCCCACTCTATTGTCTTTCACAGCTCGTGAACTAGCAGATGGGACACTTTTTAAAGCAATTGAAAACTATGACCCTGATAGCAAGAGGATGTTACATCAATTAAATAAGTACATACCTATCTCTGTGTTTGCAATATTGCTCATAATTCATCACTTGCTGGCTCCTTGTACTTCAAGTTTTTTGGTTCGTATTTCTATATTAAGTCTCTCAATCTCTGTCTTTATTAATATATTAAAAAATTGAATTCAGAAATCTCCTGTTGATTATCAATGGTACTCTTTATATTATGGATTGTCTTTGTCACTTTGCAGTTATGAATGCAAAGAGGGTATTTATTGATCATTTGTATAGTTTGTTTTTGACTCTGGCATGGACTAATAGTGTCAATATCATTTTTTTTATATTTTTAATCTTCAAAAAAAGTTAACATGTCAATTATACTTTGCAGATTGTATCATGATAACCCTGTTATGAATCCTCTGACTCCTTGGGAGAGACCACCTATAAAAAATGTATTTTGCATATATGGTGCTCATTTAAAGACAGAGGTATGACTGTCCACATGACATTATGCGTCTATTTTGTTATTATATTCCCCATTTTTTTGGCAATATCTTTTATGATCTCTGCTTTATCTTCTTCCCTTTCATCCTATGCTTTTAAGCGTTAATATTACTAAATGTATGAAGCTGTAATAGGTTGGTTATTACTTTGCCCCAAGTGGCAAACCTTATCCTGATAATTGGATCCTTACGGATGTCATTTACGAAACTGAAGGTTCCCTCGTGTCGAGGTAAATTTCTGCAGTGGCAGCACGTAAAACAGGCATGCAAAGTCTTCTGTATCAATCTAGTGACATGTTATATCATTTGCATTAGCAAGTTATTAAATAACTAAAATTCGGTAGATTTCTTTTCATTTGCTTTTAAGGTTAGTGGATGATAAATGGCTTAAGGTGGGAAAAGAGGTGAAACTCTTGCATGAACCATGACACTAATATTAAATCTAACTGGCAAAACTAAATTAACCCAGTTCTGAGTTTCATATTATTAGGTGTGATCTTCCTTGTATTTTTCTTGCTTAAGAAATAGTAGACACTAGCTCACGTCTTCATGTTGCCTTACCGCAGGTCTGGAACGGTGGTTGATGGGAATGCTGGACCTATGACTGGGGATGAGACGGTAAGCTCGGAAGCTCGGTTTTAGAATTATTTTGTTCCCAAAACTAGTGACTGAGAATGTAGTACTTTCTTCTGGAACACTGCTTGCTGTGTTCTCAATTACGCTGCAATATTGGCTTTTCATTTACTGTTATTGATTATGACACTGATCTCTTATAGGTACCTTATCATTCACTCTCTTGGTGCAAGAATTGGCTCGGACCTAAAGTAAACATAACAATGGCTCCTCAGGTACCCTTTTTTTAGCTCTCCACAAACAATTAAACATTAGATTCACTTTTCAGGTTATATGTTGAGTCACCAACAATTTGTCCTTTATAAAATCATATACCCCTGTACTCTTCAAGAACTTACATAAAGCTAAAAGAGATTCTCATTGGGAAAATAAAAATTACAAAAACAGCCAGAACACGATGGAAGTGATGTGCATGTGAAACTAAATGTTGAACATGAGCATGGGTCAGACATCATAGCGAACATGACTAAAGCACCAAGGGTTAAGTACATAACCTTCTATGAAGACTCTGAGAGCATTCCAGGAAAGAGAACAGCGGTCTGGGAGCTTGATAAAAGTGAGTAAAAAACATATTAAAGATGCTTTCAAAGTAAATCGCACTGGTCTTTCTATACGTTTGAGTAAATTATTTTTGTGCAGCAAATCACAGGAACATCGTCAGATCTCCAGTTCTGATGCGGGAGTTATGGCTTCAGATGTGGCATGACATTCAGCCTGGCGCAAAGTCCAAATTCGTCACCAAAGGTGTATAAAAAGAATCCATCAATTATTTGATATCTATTGCTTTAACTTGTAAACATAAATACTGTGTCGCAGCCAAGCGCGGGCCACTTAGAGATGCAGATTGCTATTGGGATTACGGGAAAGCTTGTTGTGCTTGGAAAGAATACTGTGAATACAGGTTTCACTCTCTCCTCTCTCACTCCAAAGCTTGTTATCTGTAATTCTGGAATCTATAAATTACTGATTTTGGTTGCTATAATTATACTGTAAACCTAATGCAGATATAGTTTCGGAGATGTTCACTTAGGACAAAGTTGTAGATTGAGGAACACATCTGCCAATATGTTGCTCCAGTACATATAGCCTTTCCTCATTTAGGTCACATTACTTATCTTTTTCTTAACTTTTTTCTTTTCTCAGTCCAAGTCTCTTTATCATAGATAATGGATTTCACACAAACAACTTTAACCAATTCTGATTTTTTTCTCTCTTTTTTATTCATTAAATTTGTTACAGCTAAGGAATATTTCTTCCTCTTCATTTTTCACTCCCCATAAGAGGAAAAAAATAAGAAAAAGCTATAAAACGCTCAATTCTTATTGCTCTCTCTCTCTTTGTATTAGTCACGCAAAGGTATTCTTTTTGCTTACAATTTTTCTCTTACGAGCATATTTTATAATGGGTACAGCTAAGAGTGCAGTTACTTTTAATTTTACGGCTAAAGTAGTAAACCCTTATTACTAGATAGGTATATTGTTTTGACCACGAATGTGATTTGGTCTTTTCAATTTAAATAAAGAGATACGTAACAATTCTTAAATTAGTCTTGAACCAACTCCTGTTTGTCTAGTGGTAAAGGAGTGTCTATGTAGTCCTCTGTCTCCTGGATTCGATTCGCGTTGACTAATGGGGTTTTCACATAGTCACATAGGCTTTCGCCCAAAAGGTAGTCCGGGTTCTAGAACCGCCTAATTAATCCCTAAAAAGAATCTTATAACGGTCTTGTTTTTGGTTGGGTTCCATTTCCTATAGCTGATTGAGTTTATTAGACTGTTTAATAATAAAGATTAGAATACAATTTGACGTTTTGGTTGCATCTGCATTCTCTTAACTGTTTGATTGTTTCAAATGTATCATTTGAGTTGGCAGTCAATGATTAACATGCCATTTTTATATATTATGCAATTATAAGATTTGAATTTTCTTTTTTACTTTCTACGGGTTTTACGTTTAAGATAAGCAATTAGAAGAAGAGAGATAGAGTATTAGGTGGAAGAATTAAAGTGCTTAGTAGTTTGATGGTTTGGTTGAACATGAATTTTGAACTTGTTATAGGAGAGTTAAATAATTTATAAAATTGAACATAATATTTGGTCAATTTATTGTCCTTATCAAATTCGTGTCCTTTATTTATTTTCTTATTGTTTTCCTAAATTTGCCACTCTATATTAAATAATATTTAATAAACGTGCATTCGCTTTTCTTTTCTTTTGTTTAACTTTGGCATTATTCTTTCAGTCAATTGGATCAAATGTGGCAAACGTAATACCAAACTATCCAAAACCCAACAAACATTCATAACTTCAAGTTTACCAAAACTGGTTCTGTTTATATATCTATTTATATTTTCTTTATATATCTGTTTAAATTTTCTTTATCTATTTTAGCTGTACAAGAGATTAAAAATGATGAAGGAACGTTTAGATTATCAAGTTAATTGTTATATATATAGTCATATCTCTTCTTATAGTAAATCTAAAAATGCTGAAATTTCCTAATTTTAAACGAATACTATGATAAAAGTACGGTATATACTATACAGTAATTCTATAATTTTGAACAATTTTCATGATGTTTTTGAAATTTTGATATGTTGGACATGCTTTATGGTATGTATATTCGGTGTGGTCCCTATTGTCACATTGATGTGTAATATATATATTTCCTCTGGTAGCCATATTAAAAAAAAAATACAAACTTATATCAAAATCTTTAAATAAAGGATTTATTTGAATTGAAGGTAAAAAAAGGATTTATTTGAATTGAAAATGTAAGAGAAAGGATTCTGAACCAATATTATTTGACTACTTAGGTTTTTGTCTTAGATTGGTCGCTTCTTGAATATGATTTCTCGCCATCGTTGAAATTTTATAAAGCTTAATAAAAATATAAAAAGTCTAAAAAGTAAACGAGTAAGCCGAGGATAGGTGATCTAGTGGTGTTGTCATTTTATAAATCCTCAAAGTACTAAGGTTTGAACTTTCTACCTGCAGTGTAAAGGAGGGGACTAAAGGCCAAAGTCTAAACATAAAACAAATTTTCTTTCTCTCTAAAATTTAGCGTGTCCGCGTTTTTCTGCATTTATAGCTACTAAAAGAAAGGCAAATGTATTATAGAAAGGAAAAAAAAAGAAAGAAATTTAATTTTATTGTCGATATTATGCTGTGTGTATCAAAGTTGCAATAACTGTTGAATAAAGTTTAATTAAAGATATATAATACGTGATCGATCCTTTTAGAAAAAAGGATTATTATATTTATCTGTGGAATCATGTTCTATAATAGATCATTTTTGTTTGCAGATTTTGATGATCCAACACTTATATTTAAATAAAATTTGAGTGCTTTGTAACGAAAATATGAAGAAAATAAGTTCATTCTTACTAGAAGGATTATTATATTGAATTTAATTGAACAAAAGTTGGCAAATTAATTTACATATGCGACTTTACAAGAATTGGGTTACATAGTTTTTAATTTTAAGTTTCTTGAAAATATCTAACTCATAAAAACTTTATAGCTTTATTACCAAAAAAAACTTTGTAGCAAATAAGCATAATTACAAGTTTACAACCAATTTGATTCCCTTGTACTAAAAGGACAATTCAGTCAATTTTAATCTCGAATAGTAACCCAAATTTGAAGAAACTGTAAAGCAAAATAAGGGTGATCTGGTCATTTCCAATATAGTGGCATTTTTGTAGTTTTGTAAAGAGTTAAAGGGTAATTTAAACTCCTGGCTTCTATAAATTCTCATAACCTACTCATTCCCGTGATCTTCCTATTTCTTCCTCTCTCTATTTCTTCCTCTCTCCCTCTCTAATAAACGCTTTGATTGCCAAAAATAAAATACCAATATTTTTGATTTATTTCGTTTTTCACCCCATTATTTTTGATTTGACTGTTTTATCACAACAGTCAATAATTTTCATTTTTAATTTGGTGCTGACGTGGCATGTTGCCAATCGAAAATCACCACGAATACCAAAACGATGCGTCTTCCTCCACGTCGTGTTTTAACGGCGGATAAACGTAAAGAAAGAGACGGCGTTATCTCCACCGTTACTGAAAAACCGCCGGAAATCGCCGTACCGAAGCCTCCTTCACTACCGAACCATATTCCTCCGCCGGTTAATTCCATTTCCAGGAAACCTCCAATCACAGCCGAGAAGCTCGGCTCGAACCAGCTAATATTAGCTGGTTATTTGAGTCATGAGTTTCTCACCAAAGGCACACTTTTCGGAGAACAGTGGAATCCGGTTCGAGCCCAAACCGGTTTGTTTTCGGCCCATTCGGTTGAGCCCAAGAATGTAAAGCAGAGTCATATTATTGAACCGACTGGGGAAAATGAGCCGAAACGGAAGAAGTATGTGGAGGTTGCTAATCTTCTCCGGTCAGATGGGGCCCAATTGCCCGGCATCGTCAATCCTGCCCAACTTGCCCGATTTCTTAAACTGTGATCGGCGTAATCCGGTGTACACGTGGAGATAAATCATTGGTTTGTCATCCGGCAAGCAAGACAGCTTTAGTACCGGAACCTTCCCCTTCTCCTCTCTCTCTCTCTTTTTTTTTTCTTTCATTTTTTTTGTTTCTTCAAATGTTTTTAAAATCCTCTCTGTAAAGCTTACTCTCGCTCTCTCTTCATCGTCTTCCTCGGAAAATTGACTGAGAAATTTTAGGGTTTGTTGTTGAGGTAGATGTTCGTATTTTGTACATCATGAATATCAATTAGCCAGTGGATTATATTTTCGAATCAAAAAAATTGAACTGACCTAAGTTCACCCTTTTTTGCTGTTTCCGTAGTGGATCGCTTATCAGCATGATTAGGATCTATTTAATACATGACCGGAAAAATATCAATTTTGATAAACATTCTCGAGTTATTGAACTCGGTCGACGTTACTTAGATTCGAACGCTTAGGGAGATGCAACCTTTGGTTTCATGCAATTCGAGTTCATCATTATCTGGGAGACAAAACTTGGTGATGAACTGGTATAATCTCAGCTCTAAATCTTTGTGAATACAGTCATTCGGGTTTCCAGATATTCTTTTGATCTCTATTTTTTTGGACTTTGTGAAAAATACCGATCGAGTTTTGAGTGTTGTGTCACGTTTGCGTTCAGATCAGTCTCACGCCGTGTTTCGTTTATAGTATAGTTCAAAGTGGAAGACGTATGATTCCAATAACTAGAGAACAGGAATTACAAATTGTCTGCGAGATTATGGCAAAGTTCATTGATTGATTTGTGTTGATAGAAAGATGATGACTTTGCCGTGGAGGTGTTTGTCTATATTGTTGCAGTAGACAAGCTCACAGCTTCGTTGAATTTGATCGTAAGAGGTGACAGGATTGCGTTGTAAGGACATTAAGCATTGATAAGAAGATAGCTGGCAAAAGTTCAGAGTTTGTTCTTTGCTTTCCTCTGAGCATGGATCAAATTTATCAGTCTTTCTTCTTCTTCGCCATTAACTCGGCTATTCTGCTGGACACGCAGTAAGCAGTGGACTGAACGGTGATCATAGGATTCACACCAAGAGCTGTAGGCAGAACACTTGCGTCACAAACGTACAAATCTTTTGCCTTCCAGCTCTCTCCCTTTCCGTCTATGGCTCCTTCCTTTTCCGTGGCACCCATACGGCAACATCCCATTTGATGCGCTGTAAAGGAATGAGTCCAGTGCTTGCTCATCGACACAACTCCAGCTGGTGTGTCCACGGTACATAGAAACTTCTCTAGATCTTCGTGTTTGATTCTATTACACTTAATTCGCTGCCCGTCGCTTCTGTATGTGCCCACCTCTGATGCTCCTGCTGCAACTAATATCCTCAGTGCTTGCTTTAACCCAATTACCAGATTCTCTTCGTCCGCTCTGGTTAATCTGTATTTGACAATGCCTCCTTTTATCTCTCCAACGCCTTCATCTCTAACCATAACAAAAATATGAGATGTTCTTGCGTATTTGGCCAATCTCTCCTTCATGTCTGATCCAGAGACCCATGGGATGAGAGCTGCGAACGTACCTGGTCCTATAGCAGGAGTTTCCAGTGTGATAGGTGTGGTAGAGTCCATTGGATCAACATTGTGTATTGAAGTCATGATCTCTCCCTCATGAGCCGCTCCTTTGAAGTCTGAATTTTTTTCTGGGAAGTAGCCCCAAGCCATCAGGATAGGATGGATATGGAGACCACGGCCAATATTTGGATTCTTCAACCCGCTCGAAGCTAACAGTCCTGGTGTCATGAGCGAGCCACAAGCCACAACTGTCACTTTCGCGTTGATCTTAAGCTTCTTTCTCGTTCGGTTAGATAGAGAAGCTATGACTCCCAAACAACTATTTCGTCTTCCGCTCTTCTTTCTTTTGTTAGCATCATTATCTGCTAAGATCAGTTTCTCAGCTTTGCACTGTGTTAGGATCACTGCATTGTTGTCAACTGCATCAACCAGCCAAGTTAGATCTGTCCCTTTTTTATCTCCGGTTATGCATCCAAACGAGCAACTACCGCAATAATGTTGCTCTGAAGAATTTCTTGGCACTACTGTGACATCCAAACCAAGCTTCTCGCAACCTTTCTGCAGAATCTGGTTCTGAAACCCTTCTCTGTTGGTTTTTTCAGTTACACATATCCTTTTGCAGACCTTATCCATAGCTGCCTTATATTTCTCACTAGAATATATTGAAATCCCTCTACCTATTGACCATTCTTCGATGATAGCTTCAGGTGTTTTCAAGGACGCTGCCCAGTTTATCACAGAGCCACCACCGACAGTTGATCCTGCCATGAAACGGAACCTCCCATCATGAGTCATCAACAGGCTATTGGACTCAAACAGCTCAAACATGGAAGGACCCTCGAGAGACGAGTAATCTTGGGGAACAAAATAATTCCCTTTTTCGAGAACTACCACCCTAAGGCCTGACGTTGCTAGGTTTGCAGCTGCAACTCCTCCACCACAGCCAGAACCAACTACCACTGCATCACACTCGATGATGTAAGTGTCGCTTTCTCTGTCCTCTGTGACTTTAAGCCCTTTGTTGATCATACGTTGCTTGATAGTCATCTCATCTTCTTTTGCAGTCTCAATGATTCCTTTATCTAGAGGCCTTTCATTGTATTTCATGCCCTCTTTTCACCTATGTCCACTCTATAATCAATTGCATCCCATGCTGGGTTCTCTGTATTTTCGTTTGTCTGTTCACACATATGAATTAGCTTATACATATGTAGACAGGTAAAAAATACTGCAGAGTGCGTGCTTGTTAAAGAAAAGTAGTTTGGAACCATGATTAGGACTAGAAACAGAACCATGTTGTTGAAGAATGAAAACTAAGTCCTCTCTACCTAGTCGATTGTGGGAATAGAACCCCAAACCATCATCACTTCCAGCATAATAACATTTAAAAGTATATATGCGTAATCATTCATGCTTGCTTCTTCTATGTTTATCGTCATAAGCTCATACTAGTGGAAAAATGTTCATACAAAAACTTCATAGTCTAACGAAACCGAGTGGGCTTGTTACAGAAATATGGAGAAGAAGATGTAAGACTTTACCCATGTGAAGTAGTAGAACAAGAAGATGGCTTTGATCATCATAAAACCGATTCTTGCTAGAGGGTTATACCACTGTTTGTTCCATCTCTGAAGAATCTTTTCTCTCTTCTCCAAAGAGATATCAGAAAATTTGAGAAGGAAAAGCCAATTCTTAGTATCAAGACAGGCTAACCCGCAAAGCAGCAACGTCCCCAGTCTGAATGTGAGTATTCTCAAAACTATCCTCACTAGTATTACTATCACTGGCATTGCCTTCGTCGCCAGCAGTTCTGCCACCTGTTTTGATTTCATTTGCACATGTAAATTACATTGAAGATAAAGTAGAGCAAATTCTAGAGTTTCATCACGGTATGTATAATAAGTTCTCATGCTTTAGTAGTTATTATATTCGTTTAGTATGTCCTTATCGAAATTGATAGAAAGAGGAAGCTGGAGCCGGAACAAACCTCATCTGGTCGAACATGAGATCCTGAAGAAGACTTGAAGAAAGATAAGAGTGCATCGTTCCGTAAAACCTTCAACTTCATCTCAAGACTTAAGCTCTCTAAAGGAACAGGAGGCATAATAGCTTCACAAATGGCAGAGAGAGCTTGGAGGTCAGATTGCGAGAAGCCATGGCTGAAGATTTCTTGTTTGGCACTCCATCTCAACAAGGGGTTTCCTCTTCTTCTTCCTCCTACCATCTCTCTTCACTCCCAAAGGTATTCTCTGCTCTTTCCTCTTTCCTCTTTCCTCTTTCCCCTTCCTTCTTACACACATATATATAGACACGAGACGCTCATGGCGGTTCCAGCTTTTTCTCCTTTGAAAGGTATTAGTTTTTTTCTCTGCAAAATTACTTAAATTTTTTTGCGGTTCCTTAAGTGTTGGGCAATCGGAAGAAGAAGAGTTTGTTACTTATTTGAGTTTTAAGATTATGTTATGCAGTAATAAAAGACCACTATACGTAATATTACGTGTGTGTTATGAATTTATGTACCGAGACGAATACGTATATCTTGTCTTAGTCAGGTGTGTGATACAACCAGGGTCCACGTGACAAACCGCTACATTGTAATTGTATACATGTTGTTTTTTTCGATATCACCGAAAATATAAAGTTGTATTTAAGTATCAATTCAGATTATATATAAAAAATTAGCAGGTTTCTGATTTGGAAAAATAATACTTTTTTTTATCAACAAAAACGATTTATTGTATAACACTGACACCTTACTATAACTAATCATCTATTCTTATTACAACGGAGGTCCCTTTTTTTTAACCTCTATTTGTAAAAAATTAAAAAACATACTTTTTAATTTTTTTGTTTTGGCCCCTTAATTTTATATCCATTTTAGGAAACCTTTTCATATACACGATCAAAAAAAAGAATTATTTTAAAAAGCCACATAATACACACGATTCTCCTCAATTTCGCAAGCCTATGTCTCGGCAGTTTCTATCCACTATCGATTCAACGCGGCTGATAAGTTGATTTTTTTTTGTCAACAAGTGTGATAAGTTGATCTTTTAATTCACTTGGTTGTCCCGAGTTTGTCTTTTGGGTTCGGGATCTTTGATTTAGCTGAGTTGTTAAAACACAAATTCACTTTACGTGGGCTTTGTCTTTTACATCTGCCCAAAATTTCATTTTTTGGTGACACGTTATCCTCCAAATATTTGTTTTATTTGCACATATCAAATTTTAATTTGGTTAGGGGTTGGTTGGTAGCATTCAAGGGTTGTTTATCTTGCTACTAATTAAAGGTATTTGAAAATCAACGGTTAAAATTAATTGTATGGAAATTAGGGTTGAAATAACCATTTGGACTTATTTATAAATATTTAACCATTGTTTCCAAACAAAATAAGTTTTGAGTGTTTATCTACTATGTCTAACCATTCGATAGTTTTCATACAATTTTCTATGCCACCGCTAATTTTTGTTTCAAAAAAAATAGATCTTAAATGTTTGGATCTCATATCGAATCTATCCGATCCATAATCCAAATTTATACTTTTAAAGTTTGACATAAGACTATTTTGATATTCAATTTTGGTGAAAAAATTGCAAAGACGAACCTTAATTGATTGACCAAAGGTAGATCTGATCGAATAACTTGAGAAAAAATAATATATGCAGATTCAAGATTCCACAAACGAATTTACTAATCTAAACAATGAATCAAATCCGACAATTCGTTAAATATTTAGATATTGTTGTTATGAATTCGACCTAAGTAGATTTATAAATCACAATTTTAAAACATCCAATCATAAAAATTTCATGTCAACATGTTAGCCGTAAATCACCCACCATTCAACTAAGCAAATGATAAGCCTTAAGCGATATTTCAAGGCAACACTAATTATTACATAACTATTCACATTGTTATTTGTAGTTGCTTTTTAAATTAGTTTGGCGGCTCATTTGGTCGGCCTTTTATGTCAATTACTAAAATTGGCTCGGGTGTTTATATATTTCGTAAAAAGCATTGTTTTGGTAACAGAAGTGGTTGTATATTTTGTGTATAATATTAGGTTGTGTATGGGTTTGTTCTTCTATAAAATGTATGTAAGGTTATAAGGAGGGATCAACCTAAGTGCTTCTATATTTTGAGATTTAGAAATGTTAAGGCAAATAGTAAATGTTACAAATTAAAAGAAGTATGAATTCACAATGTCAAAAGGAGTTTCATGATGCTTCTAAGTATACACTACTTTGTCTAATTATAAGTATGCTAAGCCTTAGCTCCTGACATAAATGAAGAACACTACAATGGGTTTCCAAATCTAATATATAGAGCTGATGTGTTGAGACAAATACTAATTGATCCTTTACAGTGGTGGACGTAGCTACAATATGACTCCATACACTTTAGTTTGTATTGTTAATATGGCTAACTCTACCTATGCTCCTAAGCCAACTACAAACTTATTATTTTCCAGACAAATTATCTTTATTTTTCGGCGATTCTGATAGCTATTCTTCTCTCTAAACCTCATAATCTTTTGTCTTTACACCTGAGAATGCAAAGGACACATCATTTGGTGGTTGAGCAAACATCTAACCCATATAACTACATCACAACACCGTCATAGAATTAAGATGGATTTATATAACAGAATTCATAAAATAAATTTTAATAACTTATAGTTTAGAACTGAAACAATTATAAGATCAAGGAATTACACATCTACTGTTGTAGTTGGTGGAAGTAATTTTACCTCATTTTAGAACAAGGATAGCTACTAAACTCAATATTAGCAAAGTTACAGCTTTCCTATAGAAGTTTGTACTATTAAAACTTAGATGTCTTCTTTAGATCATTCTTCAAATATCATAAACTTATAACTTACAATGTCATATGATTAATCTAATATAAGACTGATCCTAAGACCAAACCTGCAACAACCCGTTTCTAATACACATTTACCAAAACAATATAACAACTTAAACACATAAATTTAATTAAAAAAAGTACAAACATATGTCCGTTTAAAGGTCATAAATTAATGTACATGTTCTATTTTACTTTTTCCCTCAAACAATATATAAAGCATTCGGTAAATTTTGTAACTTTATTGCCTTCAAAACAAAACTAGACATTATAAATATGCTACCAATTTTAAAATAGTATACAACATTATCCATTTATGGTTACATGTAACGAATCTGCAAACTGAAAAACCACACAATATAAATAAAATCTGATTATATAAATATCATAAAAATAAAATAACCCCGCGCTTCGAGCGCGGATAGCATCTTAGTTAGTAATATAATAGTAACTCTTTTTGTTTAATCAGTTTTAATTTCTAAAAATGATTTAATACAAGTGGTTGGTCCCTAACCAGAACAATCTAAATATGAAATCTGTATTTTATTTTTATCAATTAGTGGCCATTTATTTGTTTTTACTAACAACTGCTGATACAGTTTTACCAAATAAAGATTGCAATACATAACAAAAACCAATTAAATTAGTCTCATATTACACACTTTCAACTAAATGTCGTTCACTCAAACAGTTTGTTTTTTTTGTTCTTTTTAGATCTACACGTTATTAGTTCAATATCTTTAGACCAAAATGAGTTTACCTCTCAACTTTTTTGTTTGTCGGTAAAAAAGGAGGTTGTAGAATCTTACATGCCAAAGAAATCATCTGCGGTTTCTCTTAATCAAGTCGAAATGAGAAATTACTTAATTTCTTATCGACTTTGATTTCAGTTCGTTCTTATAATTTCGAAGGAAAAGAAAAAAAGAAAAAAACACAAAAAATAGCTTCTTTTTCTTCGTTTATATAAATCATTTTTTTATTCATTTGTTGATCTACAAAATGACGTCGAACTACAAAATGAAGAGCCTCTTGAAAGGTCTTAGGTACATTTCTCATATGTTTGGTAAGTTATTTTACTTCTTCTAATTACTTTTTTATTCCCAATTTTAAAGTAATTTAACAATTTATAAGATTGTGTGATGATGATGCAGAAAATGAGAAAGAGCCAGAGATGCAAATAGGAACTCCAACAGATGTAAAACATGTTGCCCACATTGGTTGGGATGGAGGATCTCTCAATAATAATAATTCACCCACCTGGGTATTTTACATTTAATCTACTTTTTTTTTATACGATACATTTTTATAAAACAATACAGAATTATTATAATAATGGAAAAATAATTCAATGATGTAGATGAATGATTTTAAACCATTGGGTGGATATTCATCGTCCCCTCGCACTAATATCAAGGACGATGCTTTCTACATTTCTGAAGGTAATTTTAAATTTTCTAAATAGATTTGGGTCTAAATATACCATTTTTAGGCTTTAGAGTTAATTATATTGGTTTAAAATTTTTATAATTAGAGTTTATTATTTTATCTTTTTTTTATAACTAAATTTAGAGTTTAAAATTTAGTTTTTAGGGTTTAAGGTTTATTATTTTAGATTTTATTGTTGATTTATAAGAAATCACACAATCGAATGACATATAAGACGAGTAATTTATTAAAGGTTGGTATGAGCCTAAGCTCCTAGTTAAAAAAAAAAATTTAATAATAATAAGTCAAAGATGTTGTAATAACGTGTAGGTTCGAGTCGGTCATGTAATAGACCAGGAATTCCGAGATGGTGGAGAGAGCGTTCGAGCAGTTTGGGTGGTTCACCAACAAAGGAACAATCTAGACGTGGATCTAATTCGAACCCTAAATCTTCACGGAGATTAAAGAAATCTTCTGATAATAATCCTGAAGATGATGGTTTAAGAAAATCTCGTCGGAAAAAGTCTAAGGATTCTGTAAATGGTGGTGGTTCTTCAAGATCATCATGAAGATCTTCGCGTGCAGGATCTCAGACAGAATCTATAAGCTAGTTCAATGTTTGGTCCAGGATCCATAACATCAATCAATCTATAAACTGATTCAATGTTTGGAATTTGTCAAAATATTTGACAGCTAAAAGTATATTGGCTTTGTTTGGTAATTTGGTTATTATAAGCTAATCGGGTTTTCGATCGAGGTGATCAACTAACTTAGATTTGCGTTGATATGATCATTGATTTCACAATATATTATTATTATTTTTTGATAAAATTTCAATGCATTAAATTAAAAAGTAGCAAAAACTGTAATTATACAAGCAATATAAAAAGTTCACACTTTTCTTATTTCCCGTAAATCTGATGAGAATTTGAAGCATTGAATCCCAATATGTGATTGTGCTTGCCAAGGGAGTTCTTCTAACTAGTTGGTTCCATAGATCTGTTGAGAAATTGCATGTGAAGAAAAAGTGATCTCTGACTCTGGATTTCGACCACACATGAGACAAGAGGAATTTATTTGGATTCAACAGTTAATCATACGATCTCTGGTTGGGCACCTGTTTAGCAACACAAGCCACGTAAGTATCGAGTATCTTGGGATACTTTCTTCATCCATACCGCTTTGTACAAGTTTACCGATTGATAGGTCGACATTAGATCTTTATAAATTAGTCCTGCTGAGAAGTCCAATATCTCTTTCCCTTGCACACACCAGATTGGCAAATCTGGGCTAGTTGAAAGAGAAATTGTGGATGAAACCTGATGGATTTGTTGGAATTGGTTGCTTCTAGCAGTTGGAAGATACCAACCTCTATTGCACCAACGAGTATGCACTAAAGTAGAGATAGGAATGTCAGATTGTTGAGGGCCTAAAGGTCTTGTAAAGTTAATGAGAGGACCAATAGGAGTCCACAGATCATGCCAGAATTTTGTGTTGCTCTCATTTCCAGATACTATAGTGAGTCATTTCAATGCAACTGGTCTAAGTTTGAACAATTGCTTAAAGAGCCATGAGTGTTTTTGGAAGGGCTTGATTGCCCAGAAACTCTTCCTGCTTAACATTGTGTTTTTGATCCAGGCAACCCAAATAGAATCTTTCCTGAAAAAAAATCCAGAAAAGCTTTAGTGCAGTAGTTTTGTTACATACAAGTAAGTTCTTCAAACTGAGTCCACCTGCTTCTTTGTCTTTGGTAACATTCTCCCATGAAACCTTAGCTGAGTGTTTCCTTTCTAAACTTCCTTTCCACAAGAAAGCATTGCACATAGAGTTAATTTGCTTTATGCACTTTTTAGGCAAAATGAAGGCAGAGAACCTGAAATTAATGATGCTCGAGATCACCGAGTTTAACAGCTGGAGCCTCCATGCTAAGGAGTGGTACTTAGAGGTCCATGACTGGAATTTAGATTTTATCTTCTGTAAGAGAGGTTCACAGTTTAATATATACAGTTTTTTGGAGTGAAGTGGGAGATCCAAATATCTAATTGGAAAATTTTCTTTGGGAATACTCGAGATTGATGCCATTTATTCAATTTATGTAGGAGTTAATCCAGCCGGGAAGAAACACGACTTGACAGGACTGATTGCAAGCCCTAATAGGCTGTGAAACTCTTAGAGGATTAAAAGAATTTCCTTGATAGAGGATGGCTTACCATCAAAGAAGATTAAAAGATCATCCACAAAGCATAGGTGGGTCAACCGAGCTTCTCTGTATTTGGGATGATAGTCAAATCTTCCTTGAGCAACAACTGAGTTAAGCATATGCGACAAGTAATTCATAACAATTCCAAATAGACAGGGTGATAAAGGGTCACCCTGTTTAAGACCTCTGGTACCTTTAAGTACTTGTGAATAGAACCATTAATACCAACTGAGTAAGATGTAGAACTGACACATTGTTTTATCCAATGAATGTATTGTGCATGTAAATCGTGGGCTTAGAGGCAGTAAAGAAGGAAATCCCAGCGGATGGAGTCGAAGGCTTTTGCAATGTTAAACATTATAGTTAGGCAAGAAGGACCCTTGTTGAGATGTAGCCGCTGACAATCTCAAAAGCAAGAACGCAATTTTCTAACAGTTGTCTCCTTTTGATGAAAGCATATTGGTTGGGGAGGATGAGGTTATGGAGGTAAGGTTTAAGTCTAGCAGCTAGAAGCTTTGAGATCACCTTATATAGGGTATTACAACATGAGATTGACATGTAGTCTTTAATTATAGTAGCACCCATAAACTTTGGAATAAGAGAAAGTATTGTGGCATTTGTTGCTGCAGGCATGAAGGTGTCTCTGAAGAATCTGGTAATGGCCGAAGTTACTTATTATCCAACAATCTCCCACACAACCTTATAGAATCCAGAGGTAAAACCATCCAGCCCCGAGCTTATTGGGGTTAAGTTTGAAAAGAGTTTTTTTAATTTCCTCTGGAGTTGGAATAATCGCAGTAGCTTATTTTTCATGAGCAACTAAGGTGTAGAGTAAGGGGAGGATTATGTCGTCAGCTGGGATATATCTCGGTTGAATCCAAGGACCCGAAATATATTGAAAATGGTGAACCGCGAGGTGTCCCATATGATCAGGCGTGACATCTACTACTCTGTTTAGGCTTTCCAAAGAATGGATTGTGCTGAACGTATTTCTGGCAGTTGTAGTTATTTGGAAGAAGCTTGTATTCTGGTCACCACATGCTAGCCAATTTATACGTTATCGCTGCTTGAAGTAAGGTTCCTTAATCTCCTTTAGATTTGATAGCTTATCTATACATTCATTTTCCCGTTCAAAGGTTTGATGAGATAGATATTGTAGCCCATGAACCTGCACATTTTTTAGCAAACTGTTAGCCTCACAAACCCTCTTTTCTATATCTCAGAAGTTGGTTTTGTTTAATGATTTCAGTTATCTCTTCAACTGTTTCTCCTAATAGCTCAAAGAGTTTAACGAGCAGTCCTCATTTTCAGAGTGAATCCAAGTAGCTGAGACCGTATGTAGGAAGTTAGGGTGAATGGTAAGGTAGTTGAAGAACTTAAAGGGTTTTGAGCCGGCAGGGAGTGAAGGTAGCATGGTTACTAGTGCAGGGCAATGGTTAGAGAAATCAGGAACTTGGAATGAGGCGACGCTCGATGGGTAAGTGGTAATCCAATGCTCATTAATGAGAACTCTATCAAACTTTTTGCAATAGAAGATAATGGATTCTTGTTTGACCAGGTGAATAGAGGCCCATGAAACATCAAATCTTTAATCTCAAGGTCATCCAGACAAGTCTTAAAGTCAATCATAGCATGAGTGAAATTATTGAAGTCTGGAGACGAGTGTTCTATTGGATGAATAATCTCGTTAAAATCTCCGCCAAGTATCCAAGGACTATTGCCTATATTACGCTGCAGCTGTGATTGTCTAAGGTCAGACCATAAATCCATCCTTTCAGCTACTGTGTTTCTAACATACATTGCTGTAAAATAGATTAGAGCTGATCCCGGATGGGAAATTATACAGGTCATCCACTGATTTGTCTTGTGAAGCACAACCAGAGAGAGAAGGTCCTTCCAAATAGTGATGATTCTGCCATCATCATCCTCATAGTGGTTTGAGGTAAAGTGCCATTAATTACAAAGTTAATGCATCAGAGAGTTGAGTTGAGATTCTTTTATGTGGGTTTCTAGTAGAGCACCAAAAAGAATAGAATTAGATATCTGCCAGTTTATAAAAACATGGTACTTGCTAGAGTTGTTTATACCTCTAACATTCCAAAAAAGGTATTTATAGACATTTAAAGAGTTAGGATTGGGACACCCCTGGAGGTAAGGGAGGACCCGTTTTTAGGGTAAGATTAGCAGCAACTAAGGCAGGGGGAAGTATAATATAGTCAGGTGGTTTAGGAGGAGATGAGAGATCCATTGGAGTGGGTGAGTTTGAGGGAAGATTTGGGGAACTGGGAGGGGAAGTGGTAACGAGAAGAGACTCTTCTTGCATGGGATCAAAAAGTGGCCTTTTCTTGGATGTGTTTGGAGGAGGTTGGGCAAATTAAAAGGTGGGTAATTTGGGATACATAGTCCAAGGGTAGGTCACTGTCAGAGAATTAACAGTACCGTCTTCTCGTTGGAACTCAACCTTTGATGGTAAAGCTTTTGTGCAGTCCACTCGTACTTTAACGTGTGCAACATCTAGATTACTTAATCTTATCGTGGAAAAATTTATTTCAACAGGTCATCTAAGAAGCTGTGCGACAAAACTGTGGTCCTGTTGGTGGAAGAGATCAAGAGGAAGACCCCGAATGTGGGCCCAAAGAGGGATGGAGGTTTGGGAGAAAGGTTTTATGGCAAGGTTAGGGGTCCACTGAGCGACATACAACATAGTAGATCTGATGTACATGATTTCCTACTCCACAATCTTGTGTCTTAATAAAGCATTGGGAATCCTAACCATTATGGTTCGTTGGACATGCTTTAGATGGAATTCCACTTTTCTACCTATGCCTCAAATGTGAGATAACACACTCTGAATCTGGGAGTAAGATGGTGTTTTTCCCATGAAGACCCCAACTATGAAATCCTTATGGAGCTCAACACCTTTTTTGAAGACTGAGTCTGGAATGGTAACCTTTGGAGTACCTTCAAGGGTAATTGTGACTGGGGCTAGTCTCTTGAGGGATTTATTAGTGTCTTCACTGACTCTGGAAGCCCAGTTAAGCGGGGAAGGGTGGTGGAGGTTTGATGAAGGAGGTTTGGTGGATGGAGGAGGGTTGGGAATGGGTATAGATGGTTGGGTGGGGACGAGAATGTGGATTTGGGACATGTGAATGCCATTTAAAGTACCTAGGACAACATTACTCGTAAGGTTTAGGTTTGCAGTTTCCTGGACAGGAGATGGTTCTAGCTTCTTAGTAGACGACACGTTTTCCTGAGAGATATTCATAGTCGATGGCTGCTGCGTAGCAACATTAGTGACATGTGGTACATCTGAAACCACCAGGTTAGTTTTTTTTTTTTGCCTCTCATAGCTTTTCCGGTTCGGCCAAGATTAGCAACTAAGTGGTATTTTTCTTGTCTTTTTACATAAATAGTAGGAAAAGGGGCAACTGGCTTCATGGAAGAAGAACCAGAGGCATATGAAGCTTTTAAGGCTACAGTAGTTGGTTTGAGAATGACAATAGGTGTGGTGGGAGAGGAGGAGAGAAAGGGGAATTGGGCGAGATCAAAGAGGCGAGGAGGGTCAGAAGACTATCAGAGCGAGGTATCTCCAGCCATGGAAGTGGTGGTGGCGACAAAGCAAAGATTTACACAGAGTCCAAAAAGAAGAGAGAAAAAAGCTTTTCTTCCACTACCATAATATATTATTAGTTATTTATATTTTTAAATCATGTTTAGGTAAACAGGTTTATTTTTGTTTTAGAATTTTTGAAATTTAAAGATTCGTGTAATATTCCGTTAAAATCTTTGAAAAACGGATTATGAATTAGAGAAACATATTATTATTGTCAACTATCGTTTTAATATGATTTTTATTTATTTATTTATTGCTTAAATCTCTCTTCATGCAGTACACATGCGTATAAATAAAATCTAATCGCATTAATAAAATGTGAATTAGACATGGTCCTTTTTATTCAAACAATTATCAAATCAAAAGTCTTTCTAAACCGATCTGAACCGGGTAAATAACCGGACGCGAAAATCAGCGTTTCCTCCGCGGTTCACACATTATGACTGTACTAGTCTTCTCTCTCTCGCCTCAGAGTTTTTGCTTTTGCTTGGAAGAGAAGACGAGGCTCCGTTGAATTCGCATTTGCATTGATTGAAAGGATTCTCTGCGAACGTTACTCTTTTTTTGTACATACGGAAAGTGTTTTGGTTCTATCCTCAATCTCTCGCCATTTTTTCGGGAGTTCATAGAGAGTTCTTCTGCTGCATTTTAGTTGAACTCATCCTTGAATCTTTCGGCGCAAGTTTGCTCGTTTTGCTAAAACTCCATTGATAAACTCTGACAATGTCTATGGCTAGTTTGTATCGGCGTTCCCTTAATTCGCCTCCGGCGATAGATTTCGCCTCTGTTGAAGGCAAGGTGCGTATTATCAAAATTTCGAATCATGGATATGGATGAAATATTTAGGATTCTAGGTTTTTAGTATTGTCCTGGCTAGTAACGATCATTGCTTTTGTTTTTTTTTTTCCTGGATGGATTTGGTTACTTTACTCCGTCTCTATACATTTGGATCTTCTCGGAAACTGTGTAGGAACTCGTAAAAACCTAAGCCTCTTTGCTTTTTTACAAGTTTAGTTATTAGTGAGATCTGAGTACCTCTGCTGATAAAAATGGTTCACGAATTAACAATCATTGAATTCTGTTAATTAATTTTGTAGAAAGTTTTATCGTCAATGATCTGAGTACGTGGACAAGTTCGTTGTCTCTGTCATTCTCAATTTTTTGTCCCGAGAATTTTGTGTGTTGTTTTTTGCAGAAAATCTTCAATGAAGCTCTGCAGAAAGGTACTATGGAAGGATTTTTTAGGCTGATTTCTTACTTCCAGACTCAGTCTGAACCTGCTTTTTGTGGCTTAGCTAGTCTTTCAATGGTTCTGAATGCTCTTTCGATTGACCCTGGAAAAAATTGGAGAGGTATACTTCAGTTGGTAACTATTATTTTTTTAGAAGACCACATTCGGTGGTGGGTTTTTAACATTTTTCGTTTCCCATAGGGCCTTGGAGGTGGTTCGATGAATCAATGCTGGAATGTTGCGAGCCGCTGGAAATAGTGAAAACTAAGGGCATTTCATTCGCAAAAGTTGTCTGTTTGGCTCATTCTTCAGGAGCAAAAGTCGAAGCTTTCCGCACAAATCAGAGCACCATAGATGATTTTCGCAGATATGTGCTCAAATGTTCGACTTCTGATAATTGTCATATGATCTCTACATATCATAGAGAAGTGTTCAAGCAGGTATCCAAATTTTGGTCTAAACTGCGTGTATACTAACAGCGATATGGCACTTAGGTGAAATCCATTACCCTGAATTACCGTAAGACGGTCCTGTGTGTGTGAATGTTATTACAAGTTTAAGATTGCTGAAGTCTTTTGTCTTGCTACGAAGTCTCTTGTTGATTGGGATTCTAATATATCTAATTGCAGACTGGAACAGGCCATTTTTCACCTATTGGTGGCTACAATGCTGAGAGAGATATGGCTTTGATTCTTGATGTTGCACGTTTCAAGTATCCTCCTCATTGGGTTCCTCTTAAACTTCTTTGGGATGCAATGGACAGTACTGATCCGTCAACAGGGAGACGTAGAGGGTACATCATCTTTCTTTCTTCCTTTGTATTGGACTGTTCTTGTAAGATTAAAGAATATTATATTTTCTTTCTTACTGAATTCGATTTATTTCGTTATTCGACTTTACATCCAGGTTCATGCTTATATCGAGACCCCACCGAGAACCAGGATTGCTCTATACTCTAGTAAGTCCAAAGTCGTGGTTCTATTTGTAGTTTCTGCTTTCACGCATAGGTTGTTGTGAGTGATCTTTATCTATTCACAATCTAATCATCATCATCCAAACGGATAGAATCAATCACATCCCACATAAACTGTTTTAATGTGAAAGTGAACTATTTTTATTTACATTTCTTTTAAATTGAACTGACTGATGATTTCTATATTATTGATATGAGAATTATAAGGATGAGAGCTGGATCAGCATAGCGAAGTATTTGAAGGAAGATGTTCCTCGTCTTCTAAGTTCACAACATGTTGATACTATTGAAAGATTAGTATATGTCGTATTCCAGTCACTTCCGGGAAATTTCAACCAATTTATTAGATGGATGGCTGAGATTCGAAGAGCAGAGGATGTAAATGTAAATCAAAACCTCAGCTCAAAGGAAAAATCAAGGCTCGACTTAAAGGTTTCATTTGCTTCTGAGATTTCGTTTCCGTGTTAATTTCCATCAATTTACTCATAACTGTTCAATTGTTCATTTTTCTGTAGCAAGAGCTACTGAAACAAGTGCAAGAAACTGAACTGTCTAAGCACGTGAATAAGTTACTATCTTCTGTGGGTTACGAAGACAAAAAGCCATATGTTGCTGCCACTGTTTGTTACGAAGGAGATGAAATCTTATTGAGAAATGAAGGAGATGAAATCTTATTGAGAAATGAAGGAGATGAAATCTTATTGAGAAATGAAGCAGATGAGTCATGTTGTCAGAAAACTTGTGTGAAATGCATCAAAGGTAAGTTTTTTCTTGCATTTTGATAATCTTGCTAAGAGTCATTGATTGGTACGACAGAGTGCTCAGGATCACGACAGGAATCTATGTCCAATAATGATAGATGATGTCTCCTTATATTTTGATTGCACATTTTCTGGAAGTCACAATCAGAATGTACCTGATGAACACCTTGGAATTTCTTATGATCTGAAGTTTCTATGTCAATGAACAGGCAATAACATAGTCTACAGTTGAGAATTTGGTCATCTCTAATCTCAACCCTAAATAATGTTTATAGGAGTAGAAGCTGTGACGAGTCCTGCATCGGTTAGTTATTAGGCTAGCTAGTGACTTGAAAATCCATGATGGCCCAGATGGTACCTTTCATTATCAAGCTAGCTTTCAGGGAAACTTGACTTTTAATATGTACAAAGTTCTTATCAAGAGAGAACTCTCTTTTCTTTGTTTTATTGTTGTCCATCAAGGTTTCAGCGAGGAGAAAGTGACGGCCTTAGCTAACCCATCCAGTAACGATGTGCTCACTGCTCTTCTGTTGGCTTTACCTCCAGAGACTTGGTCATGTATCAAAGACCAATCACTTTTGTTAGAAATGAAACAACTCATTTCCATAGCTAGCCTCCCAACTTTGCTTCAACAAGAGGTACATAACTAAGCCAATATACATCACTCTGAATTTGTATTTTTTTCATGGAGTTAAAAAAGGCTTTGAGTTCTTCTATATTGTGTTAAGAGGCTCTGGTTATTACAGGTTTTGTATCTACGAAGCCAACTTGAAAGTGCTAAAACAATGACAGAAGACTAAAGAAGACGAAGAACATTCTTCTTCAACCTAATCAAACACAACAACTACTCGCTAATTCCTCAACAACCAGCAAAATATTGCTACAAAAGAGATTTTATTACTCGGGTTCATACAACTATATATTACCCATTACATTCCTGAGACAGTGAAAGGTAACTAATTACCAACCATCACTTTACTATAGAAGATTACAATATACTAATCAAACCCATATGTTTTTATTTACATATATAAAAAGTAAAATCCTTTGCACTTATGGACTGTGACCAGTCTTCACCATTCAAAAGGAGTGGCTCCTGCTTAAGAACCGTGAAAATGGTCTTGTTTTCTTCTCATCAACCGAAGTCAATGCCTCCATAAGCTTAGTGTATCTCTCTTTAGTACTCTCTTCAATTTCTTTCAAAAGCTTTTCATTCTCTTCTTCCAATTTAGCAGCTAAAGTCTCTAACTCCACTTGATAAGCTTGTTTCCTTTCTCTAGACCTAGCAGCAGATTCACGATTCTTAATCATTCTCTTCTGTCTTTGAGCTGTTGCTTTATCCATTGCCTCCATCATCGTCACTCTTCCTCTCTTCCCTCTTCCTCCACCGAGAGATCCTCCAATCATCTGAAATGAAATGCGTCGTTGCGGCATCATCATCGGATAATCGAATGTATAGTCGTTGAATTTCTTCTTCACATCGATTTCATCTGAATCTCCATCATCCATTGCTGCTTTAGCTAAGAAATCCTCAAGAGTCATTAATTCTTCCTGTGCTTCTTCTTTCATCTTAATCGTTTTATTCTCTCCCGATACGATCTCTTTCCAAACATCGTCAACACTCTTTACGCCATTAACGCTGTTTCGATCTCCGATACTTCGATCAGCATCGATTGTCATCTCCAATGGCTTTGAATCAGACGCGAAAGTATAATCGTAAAAAAAATATACTCCTGAGTTATCGGTGTGAGGATCAGGTCTGAGATTGTGAGATGATCTAATAGTTGGTGATGATGAAGCAGAAGAAGAATTAAGACGAGAGAGATCGGAATTTGAAGATGATATCATCTTAAAGGAAGCCATTTCCGAGGTGAAACCAGACAAATTGAGGGAAATCTGTTATGTCTGATTACAAGTTTTTTAGAAAAAAAATCTCACGTGCACAATTAAAACGCGTGAGCTTAAAGTGAAGAGTTAAAGAAAAAAAATCTCACGTGCAATTTACTAAAACGCTGTAGTTTGATATACAAAGGCCTGAATTGTGCGTATAGAATAGGCCCACTTGATAAGGTTCAATAATATTATGTCAATATGTATTAGTTAATGGCCCAGATTTTAGTTTTATTATGGGCTGCTTATAAGGTCAGGTCCACGCGCGTGTTATGTAGCTAAATTCATAATTAAAACTTATTCCACGCGCAGGGGAAGCACGTATAGCGCGTGTCGCCAGATTCCGTGGGTTATATAACCCACCAAAATGGCGAAAGTTTAATATTTTTGGAAAACCGAGTAAATTAGACGTGTGAGACATATTTGATATGATTTAAAAGAATTGAAAACAGAGAATGGCGCGTATAGAAAAGGCCCATGTAATAGGCCCGTGTTGTTCAAATTAGGTTCAGCAATATATTAATATATATTAGTTAATGGGTCACATTTTAGGTTTATTAGGGACTGCTTATAAGGACAGGCCCACGCAGGTATTGTGTTTGTGTAGCTTAATTCGGATTTCATTTTAGACCAAAATAACTTAAAAAGTTTTCAAAATATTCAGAAAACATTAAATTTTGATGTTTTAGATCATTTATTAACTTTTTCTGTTAATTTTTAACATTTTAAAATAATGTTAATAAAAACACCCAAACTGAACCCAAACCGAATTGGATAACTATTGGCGTAAAGATCAATTTTTCATATATTTACCTAAACCAATCTAAACCAGGCCGAAAGCACCAGAAGGGCATCAAATTTAAAAACCAAAAATAACCGAGTGAAATTTAATTAACAATACCTGAAAACACGAAATGTTCCATGACATCAAATGCAAATAACTATAATTTCTAACGACACACGATTGTTAGAACAGAAAGGTAACTAAATCTTCTTTGCGACCATGTACATAACTCTGGCTCAGGACAACAAGTTCCTGTACTTTGAATCAAGCTTCAAGACCATAAATAATTAACCACATAGAAATGAAAACCTAACGAACCTTCTACTCAAAATTCCAAACCAGAAGAAAGAAAAAGAGTCCACAGTTCTTTTGTACATCATTCCTTTTGATTATTTTTTAAAAGACAATCCAACTATATATAAATATATATGGACACCATAAAAATCTCTATGAAACCAAAACAAAGATGCAAAAGTTTCATCCAATTGACACTCTTTGGAAATGATGATGAATCTCCACTTCTCCATCCTTATCAGAAGAAGTCTGGAACGACTGTAACCTCCAATCCCCGATCATGGATCTACAAGACATAAAAGCAATCCACTAAATGGTTAATGCTCTTGGATTTCACAATACATACAGGTTCTGAATCATCTCCACGAATCAGAAGTCTCCTAATTTCGTTGGAACATTGGTTTTTGAGTAGAGTTTTCTATAATCTACAAGCATACGCATTTCCATTCACTATACGCATGTGGTTAATAAGATGCAGTGCAAACTTACCACTATGAACTAAAATGGAGGTTCAAGTGGTTCATCCCATACATCTGCACTCCCATTTGAGACTTCCTCTACATCTTCCTCCATTGACAATCTCACATACTCTCTTTGAGCAAATCGATCCCACTCTGTCAAATTTGGATCCTCCCGTTCCTATTACAATAAAAGAGAAACATACTTGTTTTTATTGCATCACTATGAACTATATTAACAACTGCCTTTTGCAGTTAAGCATTCATAATATTTTTTTTTCCCTCTCATGTCTTACAAAAACTCCAGGGGAAAGCCAAGCTTACCTGCCGAATGAGAAAGGGGTCACGTGTTTCAAATGCCATGAATTTATTAAGGTTGAAGAGTATATTGAAGACGTTTCCTGAAAGTTTAGATCTTTTCAGATCCCGGAGGGTGATGCAGTTTTCCTTCTGTAAAGTCACTCGCCGAATCAGGGATCCAAATCAAATTATCAAACATAAAAACATCTCGTAAAATCAAATCAACATTTTCTGGTCTATTAAGTCTCCAACCTCGGGTCCAATCATGTCAATTATTTGACATAGGATATCGTTGAAGAGAACAGGTTCCTGGGTAATGCATTCCATGCGATGCAACTGCTCTTCGAAAAAAAAATCCATTTCGTTTGGAGTGATCACCCCATTTCCATCCAAGTCTATGCACTTGAACCTGTACAGAAGATTATGATCAGTAACAAGGGGTATGCACCGAATTGCCAAAAAAACCAAAATTGTGTTTGACATCTCATGAATAAAAATAGCTATTAACATGGAGGGGAGAAATGTGTACCAATACTCAAGACTAGGCTCAGAAGACTTGTCTTCCTCGGCGAGAATGAAGTATACAAAATCTTCATAACTCATCCTCCCTTCAAGTTTGCTTGTAAACTTTCGAGGAACCTTATAGAGTAACATCGCCACAACATACATCGATATCAAATAAAAAGCGTCACATCTATAACTTAGCTGTAAAGAAGGTCCAGGTGGGAGCAATTTCAGGAACTAACCTGTGAAAAGATTCTATCAACAATCCTGTAGGTAAGGGCATGATTACCATATTTGATGAGATTATCCTTATCAATATAGCAATCATGGTCACCATCAAGTTCCCAAAATCTGCAGTATATGACGTAGAAGTGCTCATAGGAGAAGTATCTGAAAATTAAAAGAAAAGACATGATTGTGAATTGTTGAATCTGGAGTAAGTATGGTCACAGCAACTACATGAAGACATTAGCTGATACTCATATAGCTCTTTCCCTTTGCCTTCTTTTAATGTTATAAGTGATAAACCCACTTAATTCACTACATTTTTGTGGGCTTATATACCTCTTATATAATAACAGAATATTACTTATTAAGTGCGTTTGAATTACAATTTTGTTGAGAGTTATGAACAGAAATATATATTTACCTAATAATTTTATTGATGTCGTCCTCTTCATCAAGTTGTTGCATAGCAGCAATAAGATTTCCACGTTTCAGCTCTCTAAGAGTAATGCACCCATTTCCAGATCTGTTAATGTAGTAAAATATTCTGTAGATGACGGTTTCAGCTGGGAAATCAACAAATGATTAAATTAGTACAAGTATGAATCTAACATAGCCTGTAGAGATACAAAGGCATATGCACAGAATGAACGCCTTATTTAGCATAGAAAAGGCTAAGCGAGTAGATTTTCATCATATTTTAACACCACTGACATTAATAAGTCACAACTCAATGATGCCTACCGTATCTTTCTTGAAATTCACTTGTACTCCTCAGAAATTCTAACCCAGGATGTGTTGCCAAAAGCTCATCAAGAATTGGTTTTAAGTCAGCCTGTAGCCAAATCCAATTAATGATCAAAGTCTTCAGAGCAATGGATTAAGAAAAAGGACAACAATCGTTGAAAAATAAAACAGAATGCAACCAAAGATAAGCGGGAGTAGAATCACAACAAGACCTGTCTGAGGTATTTGCAGCCCTGCTGCCTTAGTATATTAAATATCTGGGAGGCTGTATCCGTAGTTAACATATTTCCATCAATCCAGTACTTGATAAACGCATCCCTGGGGACAATTGTGGTCAATAAGCAAACATTACTAAACCACCAACCACTCAATAGAATTTTATTTTCCAAGAACTAGAAAAGGAGATATAACAAGAAACAAAAGACTGGCCTACAACAATTGTGTCTATTTACATGAACTAATGAAATTTATTGACAATTTTTCCGCATTATGATTTGAATTATATAAAAGATATCAATCAAGTACCAGTAGACATAGTAGTTACTATGAATCTAGAAATTATTAAAAAATGGAGCAAGCACACAGTTCTCTTGCTATTTTTAATACACATACACAGACATACCTACATTAAACTAATATTGAAAAAAATGTTTTATACAGAAAATAGCATATATGGAGCTACCTTGTAACTATACCAGTGCAATTGGGATCTATCTTTCTGAAAAGGGAAGAAGAAAGTAAAGAAGGCAGCTTGCAGACGTCTTTCGTAATGGATTTGAATTCTGCAAGAACAACAATAATGCTAGATGAATTAAAATGCCTTTAAAATTCCTTAGAAGAAAAAATGTGAGCACAAAGTTGAATTAAAACATCACCATCCACATGTAGTCCGTCAATGTAGTTACTAAAAAATTGATCAACCATGGATATACATTGCTCCTTCAGTTCTTTTGCTGGTGGACGCCCGTGTTGGAAGTAGAACTGCAAAAAAATATTGTCGTAAATATAGACCACAATCTCCCTTTCCCTATAAACTGTTATGAGTAAACTGATTACCATAATAAGCTATTATCATGTCACTGAAGAAACATTATTTTCTTCAACCCAGTTTTACCTACATATAAGTACCTGTTTTTAAAATTTTTACCCTGCATCTATTTATGTAGCTATCTGTTTCAATGACCAATCAAGTGCAGATATATACCAGACCAAAAACACGAACCCAATGCAGTACAACTATATCCATGTGAGCATTAGCAGGAAATGAGAACAAACCTGAGGAATGAGTTCGCGCTTTGGTTCCTTGACTGATCGCAGAGGAGACTGGAGAGATGGAGGGCTAGTCCTTTGCCTCGAGAAACGGGGGGAACTAGACGAGCTTCGTGGAGATAGTGGGGGAGTGCCGTTGCTCAGAAACACAGCTGGCAAAGCACTTCCACCAGAAACATTGATGCTGACATAATTCTTGGACACCTTAGTTGGTGTTCGAGATTTAGCATCATCTATCAAAGACTTGACCTACACTTAACATAAGAAACGTCTAATTAAGGTCATGGAACACACTTGTGCTACACAACTTCATATTCCGTTTCTGGGATGAGAGAAAGTACCAATTTGCCTGTTTCTGGAAGTGAGAGCCACTGAGAAAAAAGTTCATCAGCAATATGAGAGCTTGCTTTGAGCTGAGCAGGAGTCAAACCGGGAAGCTGCAAGAGTTCAGTATCTAAAATATGCGCATCGTCTACTCCGTCAAGATCCATGATCTCCTACTCAATCCACTGAGAACAAGAATTGCCGCACACAAAAGAGACTCGCAACTCCACAAGCGCAAAACAGCAAGAGAAACCCTACTTCTCGAATCAATTGAAGCGGTAGTGTTTCTAAATAAACCCTAATATTATAAGTCGTCCAAAAAATCTTAGAGAAAACTCGAAATTTTTTTTCTCTAACTGCACAAAATCCTTACAAGCAACTTAAGGTAACGAAACCGCCACGGAAATCCAGAAACAGGAAATTCAACAACAGCCGTTTCGAAAAGTCGAGACGACGGTATCAATAACTTAAAAACTTATTATATTTAGGAAACACCAATTTTAAGCAACCGATTCGATAAAACCTAGTTCGCGAAATCAATTCACACCAAACTACAAAATCATAGACGATTTGTTAAACAAACAACTTCTTCTGCAACTGAAGAAGATTTCGGCTCCGAGTTGAAAGGAGTTTGCAGATAAACAAACAAAACACTGCGATCAACAATCAGGTAAACAAGAGACTGAAGCGATCGAGGCGAAGAACAACAGGAAAAAATTTCCCAGAAAGTTATCAAAGTGAAAGACTCGAGAAATATTTATTACTCAGCGGCCGAATGATTTTTCACTTCTTTCTCTTTGACTCCAAGTCAACCACAATTAGCCGCCTACTATAAATATATATTTTTCTTTAATTATTTTAAAATTAGTAATTATAATGAATAAAAAATTAATTTTGTTAAATCCGATTTATTACTGTAAAACGAAACTCGCAAGAAATAAGCAGGGCCGGGCAAAATATCTTTAAGATCGTATTCGATCCCGTATTTGATTCAATTCGATCTGAAAATTTCAAATATCCGTAAAGTTTTAGAGCAAGCTAAATAGCAAAATCTAATATCCTTTAAAAAAAACAAATATCAAATATTAATTTTCAAAAAGCCGGATGTGCACTCTGCTTCGTATCTTACTTATATATTTAAATTTTAATTATATATACATATAAAATAATATAAATAGTGTTGTGCATATTTATATAGTTGGAAATGAATAAAATATAATATGTAATTAATTTTTATTGTTTTATATTTTTTATTTATGATGTTATTATTTTTCGTAATGTGATATACTATAAGTTTAGTTTTTAGAACTAGTTTGATTAAAAGTTTTTAATTCTTAATAGTTAGTTATATTTCTTTTTTCAAAATGTATATTGAAAAATATTTATTTTGGGTTTAGAAATTTATATTGACATTGTTTTTTTTGGTAACTTAACTCATATTGCAAATACAAAGGCTAAGGAAAATGAACATTGTGCAGAAAAGCATGAGACCGAGAAAATCTTTTGCTAGGTGATCAGTTTTGTGATTAAGTGTGTGTGGGATAATGATGATGAAACATGACCGAAAAGAGTTTCGTAGTCTTGAAAAGTTGTCCAGATAAGGAAAGAAAGCAAGCCAGGCGTGAGGCTCATCATTCATCTTCAGAAGTTCATAATAGTCAACTAGGAACTCAACTTCCAAAATCTGCAGAGAAGAAAAGCAGGTCATATCCCAAAGAAGCACCTCAAATTCTGAGTAGTGGAGAGAAGACAAACTGCGTCTGATACTTTGTGCTCTGTAGTTCATGCCTTCAGTACTGTCCAATAATTTCCATAGTTGTTTAGTGAGTAATGCCAAATTAAATTCCTTAATTGCCCTAAAGCCTAGACTCCCTTCAGCCTTAAGCTTACATAGTTCCTCCTATCGAGCACAGTGGATACCTTTGCCGGAATCAAAATTTTGGGATCAACTAGGGTAGAATCCTTTTGAGTCTGAGGCATACGACTTTGGATATAGTCTTATATATAACATTGCAAACACTTATAGGACAAAATTCTGCCATTTTTATTGGTCTCACAATTTTTGAGATAAGACAAATATTTGTTTGATTTAACTCTTTTTCAAAACATTCGGTTGATATAAAGTTATTAACCACTCGTATATCTTGTTTAATGACGGGCTATGAAAGGACATTGGTATTTTATATATATATATATATATTTTATTATTCTGTGTTTTTCTTGTATTTTATCTTTGCTAATTGTTTAAAATCGGATCATAGCGGATTATTCACGAATTTTTGATAAAATTTAGATATATGAGATTCTGGATATCCGAAATTTTTTAGATCGAACCAAATCACAAATTTAGATATCCGGGTAAAACGAAACGGATCATGGATATTACGTAATCGATAAGAAAATTGAAAGCTCCAAACTTTGCTGCGATCCTTTGACACATTGAAGCAAAATCTCTCTCTGCCTCTCTCGAACACAGAGTCTCCGTGTTTCTGAAGCTTTGAGACCATCTTCAAGCAGAATTTCCAATTTCTGTCGTTTTTTTTCAGAGAGAAGGAGACAAAACATGAACATCTTCACTAAGAAACCGAATCCGAGAGGTTAAATTTCGAATTATATAACCAGATTTTTTTTTTTAGAATTAGGTTTGTATCAGCGATATATGGAATTTGATCATTCGGTTTCTTCGTGTTCGCTAATAGTTGACTTTCCTCTGTATTTTTGTGATATGATCGTGAATTCGTGATCATATTTGTAATGCTTCATCTGAAATCATGAAACCTTGTTTATGAAACGACATCAATGTCTATGATGGATGACTCTGAGGATTTGAATATATCGTTGTTGGTAATTGCAGAAGCGCTTAGGGAGAGTAAGAGAGAGATGACACAAGCTACAAGAGGTATGTTTTATCCATAAAACTGGCTTAAGATTCGTTTAATCTAGAAAAGGTTAAATCATTGATTCTGATGGCTTTGTTGAAAAGCTACACACTTGCATTACACTAACTAGATCTTTCTCAAGTTTGAATTGCTATATGTACCTAAATTCCTCTCAAACTGATGGTCCCTTTTGTGTGTGTTGTTTCTCATTGCTGCTTCAGGAATCGAAAAGGAAATCGCATCTCTGCAATCAGAAGTAAGAGTGCTAATGTAGTGATGCTTTCATTCTATCTTTTCTCAGGGAACAAACCTAACAATGTATTCTTTCATGTTTGATAGGAGAAAAAGCTCGTTCTCGAGATAAAAAGAACTGCTAAAACAGGGAATGAGGTATTTCAAGCATTCCTTATTAATACCGGGTTTGTACTAAGGTATTTTGTGTCTGTAATATCATCCAGTTGATGTATTGTTCGACATCTTTTCCTTATTTTAATGCAGGGAGCGACTAAGATTCTTGCTCGGCAATTGATCCGGCTAAGACAGCAAATAGGTAAATTACAAGGCAGCCGAGCTCAAATGAGAGGCATAGCTACTCATACACAGGTATGTTAGTAGATTTCTGTTATAAAGCAAAAAGATCATTATCTTGGTGTAAATTTCAGACACCATACAATTGAGTATTGGAAACGTTCACTTTGGTGTTCAGGCTATGCATGCACATACTTCAGTTGCTGCTGGAATGCAAGGTGCCACTAAGGCAATGGCAGCTATGAGCAAGGTCAGATTCCTATGTAACACTAATCAGATATGCTTAAGTTTATTGAAATCATCAGTTCAGTTTCTGAGGGTCTTCTGATATTTCCAGAATATGGATCCAGCAAAACAAGCTAAGGTTATGAGAGAATTCCAAAAGCAGTCTGCACAAATGGATATGACTGTAAGTTCTATCTATTGATCTTTCCTCTATATTAAAGAACACTCAAATAGTCATTCTAACCTATTCATATGGTATTCAGACTGAGATGATGTCAGATTCCATAGATGATGCTTTAGATGATGACGAAGCTGAAGACGAAACAGAGGATTTGACAAACCAGGTACGTTTCCATGTCCTGTCCATAGGTTTCAATTCTAAAATAGACAGTTTCTAAGATTTACCTAAGTGTTGTGTTTTACTTGTTAGGTTCTTGATGAAATTGGCATTGATGTTGCTTCACAGGTTTGTTTTTGACCATCAATTTTCATTATTCTTCTGTGTCTTCATGGATTCTCTGTAATTAATTCTCTGTCTCGTTATTGATCCATCTGTAGTTATCATCTGCTCCAAAAACTAGAATTGGTGGGAAGAATGCAGAGGATGTTAGCAGGTATGGTAATCCACTAAACACAATTAGAACATATCAGTTTCGGAATGTAATCGTGATATTTCTGTGCAGTTCTGAAATCAATGAACTGGAGAAGCGCTTGGCAGCACTTAGATAGAAGTGCCATGAACTTGAACATGGTTCAGACAAAATTCATGTAATCAATGTGTCTTCCACAGTGTTTTTCCTGGGAAGAATGTGGATATGTAAACAGAATAGTGACTGTAGTTTGCTTTTTGTTATGTTCTAACCTTTCCTCTACGATCTCCAAAACTTCTTTGGTCAGTAGTCTGCTTTGTATTTTGCATACGAATATTATGTGCCGAAGGGGTTAAGTCTTTCACTTGATGAAGACAAAGACAAGTCTTTCACTTGATGATCAATGTTGATTGCAGGACTAGTCTCACGTATACAGACAAATACCACCAACATACTTTGTTAACTGTATGGCTCCTGGTATCGTATCTGTCAAGAAACGAGAATTTCTAGGACAAAAAAGACATCTTGGCGAGAATCCAAGATATGTTATCAAGCGATCTATTGAAAACAGCAGCAAAATATATTGGAGTAAGTAAATGGGTCATGTCCAGTTATTCCAACATCCATTGCAGGAGCTCCAAAGTTGGGAATGTATAATATAGATCTTGGATTAGGAAAAGCCCTGCAAAGTGGAGATTGTTCACAAAGAAACAGGTGGTTCTATCGCGTTTTCAGAGTCCAGGGACAGCAATAATGAACTTTAATTTGATTGAACAACAGGGGATCAACAAAATTCGAAGTATAAAGCAGCCCATTTTTCTTATCAAGGAATATAAGAGAAAATAAGTTCTTGCTCTTTTTCCTTCAATAACATGTATCAATTAAGTGAAATACAACTCGTACAGCAAAACACCCATTCAGATTTGGCACAGAAGATAATGTAGTGATCTTGTTTGACTCAAGTCTCATTGTTCAAAAGAGACGGAAGTTGATGAGAACACTGGCAACTACAAGCACTAAGCCAAAAGTGCAAGTGTGTAGATTAAACTCAGTAGAAATATCAAACAAAGAGTAAAACAAACGATGAATAATTCAAGAGCGTCTCAGTTAAATCCAAAGAATTCAAAGAAATTGCAGCTTCTGCCAAGGGGTTCTCCCTGTAAACAGGGTCTCGGCTCCACTGCACCTCATAAGATTGGATTAGATCATCATCGACATTCCAAATTTCAAAAACAATGTAAGAAAAAGGTTTGACATTTAGGCTCAGATATGAATACAGCTTTTTCTATGTGAGTCAATTGAAACTTTATCATAATCCCAGTGGTATCTCGGTAGCAATTCCACAGTATTGGTCTGATTTGGCTTATACTAAAGAGCATGAAGCTATCCTTGACAAAAAAAGTGGTTAAACATCGAAATGCGGCAGCAACAAAGGTTCTAGTCAAGTGAAAAGGTTACCCTCCAGACAAGCTACTTGAGAATTTTATCAAGATTTCTCAGCCAAATTTCCAGCTTTTGGTGATCATTGAGGGCAAGTGGTCTTTCAAATGGGGTTTATTTCGGTTATGTGGTTTATATTTCGGTTATGACAATTTGCTATTTTCAGCCTTTGGTTTACTAAAAGCATTTATGCTTTCTGCTTTTGCTTTTTGCTATTTGTAAAGAAGGATTGCCACATTTTACATTTAATCAAAAAAACATTTTGTCTCATCTTCTCAAAATTCTCTCATTTCTGTCAACACTTTCCACCATTGTTAGGCTATTCCCAAGGTAACCTTCTTCACCGTGTTACCGTCTGAATAGTTTATCACCTCTTTTCGGCTCTACTATAGGGTTCTAAAGAGGATTCTCATCTCTGTTCTGATCTCTGTATCACTTAGTTCCTCAAGTACAGTAGTAATCAGATTAGCCCGGGAGGCTCCTGCGAATCATAGTACAACAAAAAACCCTAAGCTATTAATTGAAGAAGACTAATGTATAATTGTAAGAGAAAAAACAGGTAGAAGGTGAGCTTAAATAACCACAGAGGTTCACGCGGCTGGTCAAGGCCCTAGCTCTATTTTCTATGCCAAAAGTCAAAATTGCCCCCGTTAATTTCTTTTCCGGTTTAAGTTTTAACCGGTCCAATGGACATATCCGGTTGGTATGGCTCATATTCACAACTTCACATTGTAGTTGTCGTACCAACACAAATAAGATAAACTAACTCAATCAAGCATGTTTACTACAATTACAAGTGTAGATTTTTCTTCAAAAATTTATTTAATTTTCACAAATAACAGTATGTATATATGAAATTGATTTAAAAATACAGGTATATGCAGAAAAACGTTGTTTGTATCTTTGAAGCAGATTCTCTTACGATGATCTGTTCTTTGTTTGGTTTTGTCTGTATAATCTCCTTCTTTGTTGTGTTTCATTTCCGGAGAGATAGAAGCTCAAAGCTTCCTCTTAGTTGATCTTGCCGAGTGTTTGTAGCAGGACGAGAAAATGTTGAAGTTCTGGATTCATATCCTGGTTGGATTCTCTGGCTTGTTGATTCACGGTTTCTTATTACTCCACTTGAAGTGACTAGACGGCTAGAGGATCGGTTATTACTAGGTCCACCAGCGGAACTTGGACGAGGGCTCGAAGCAATTGCTCTCCTTGAAGAGCTTTCGTATCTTGAGGAATTGTGTAGTCTTTCTGACTCGCCATACTGTGAACATTGCAGCAAAATAGAGACTAGTTAGTGATTGCATCTCCGGTTTAACCAAATGAAAACTGAACCAAAGATCCGATCTTTAAAACTTGATAGAGGAAGCTTGTGGGGTTCTAAAAGCTTTTACCTGATGCTTAGACAAAGGTCCATCATCGGAGTTTCTTGATGCCGAGCGATCACGCGGTGTACAAGTTGGATGCCTTCTTGAGAAAGCCTCTAGTGCACCCGAAAACTGGCTCTTATGGATCTCCTTTTCTGCAAGTTTCATACAAAAACTTAACATTTACGCGTGTGTAATGCATATTGGTTTGAGATTTCAATAACAAGCAAACAGAGGGCACATTTACCAGCAATCCTCTCCGGTAATCCCGGTTTTCCAGTTGTTTGATTCTGGAAACAGAAAATATTTTACAGTTTAATGCCTGAATAGAGAGAAACTTGTTAACCAAAACAGAAAGCAGTATAGGTTACCCGTGTCCGTGAACTAGAACCAGAGCTGGAACTAATCTGAGGATGCTTCAGAACTGTCCAGTCAAATACATAATCAAACTGATAACCTGCCATTAGAAGTGAAAACAAGAATTAAGAAATTGGAGAGACAAAGATCATCTACTTGAAATAAGAAAGGTGAAGTAATAACCTTCTCGAATAAACAAGTCGCGGAACAGCCTCTTAAGGTAAGAGTAATCAGGTTTGTCATTAAACCGTAGAGACCGGCAATAACAGAAGTACAAAACAAACTCAGACGGTTGGTTTTTACACAATACCTGTTCTTTCACATCTATAATAAGTCATCAAAGCTAGAATATAAAGTAAGAGTAATCAGGTATGAAACTTTTTGATACCTCTATAGGAGTTGATGCTTTCTTCTCACTAATTCTGTCATACTTTTGCTTCTTTGTCCCAGCTTTTAATCCCTGCCATGGTAAGCTGAAACAAATAAATATTTCAACATTTGTTGAATAGGGAAACCAATATGGAGAATGAAGATCAAAAGAGAAGTTTAAAGATCGGTATGGAAACCGTAGACTCTTACCTTCCTTTGAGGAAATACATAAGCACATAACCAACTGATTCCAAATCATCCCTTCGACTTTGTTCTTTAAAGACACCAGCATGAGAAATTTCTTATCAGACTCAAATACACAACAGTTGGAATATTGATTAATCCTCAATTAGAAAACACTTACCAATTCCACGGTGAGTGTTCACACTTGCATACCGAGCTGTTCCAGTTAAATTTTTGTTTTCTCTGCCCCCAAAGTTTGATATTTACACTTAGGCTTCAACATATATCAATTTTCATGAGAAAAAGGAAAGTCTTTACCTGTAAGGAATGTGCTTGTGAGTCTGAAGGTCTCTGTATCTCTTCCCCAATCCAAAATCAATGATATAAACCTAAGGTAGTCAGGAAAAGCAAGTAACTCAGAAGTTTAACAATAACTATCTTCTCAATCAACACATTATTATACTTTTCAAGATGTAAAACCAGTCAAGCTTTTCTATAAAACATTCATATTAAAGAGCAGTCACACAGTTTTTCTCTGAGATAGCACCTGATTTGTTTTGCGCCCAGAGCCCATTAAAAAGTTGTCTGGTTTAATATCACGGTGAAGGAAACCTCTAGTATGCATAAACTCGACTCTGTTTATCTGAAAACCATGGAAAGATAACATTTGACATAGCTGTCGGCTACTGATGAAGATGTCATATTGAAACTGAAGAAATTACAAGATACTCACTAGTTGGTCCGCAAGCATAAGAACGGTTTTTAAAGAGAGTTTTCTGTCACAATAGTTAAACAAGTCTTCAAGACTAGGACCTAGAAGGTCAATAACCATAACATTGTAGTCTCCTTCAACTCCATACCACTTGAGGTTAGGAACACCAGCTTCAACAAAAACAACAATTTGAGGATGAATAAAAAGTACGTGAAAATTATCTTTGATTTCTTGTGATGGTCAATTAAATTACAGTTTGACATATAAAATGAGACTTACTTCCACCTTGAAGCATCATATACAGCTTTGACTCATAGTGGAGTTGGGGATGCTTAGTTTTCACAGATTCCTGATAATTGAATTGGGAGGAAAACAATAGAAGAATGAAAAAACAAAAGAAGGAAAATCCAATGAATCAAAAGACTTATCTCTTGCTATTACTATTCTACCAAAAACCATTATTAAAGTCTACCATTGTAATAAGCTTACCAGCTTTACAGCAACTTCTTCTCCTGTTTGGACATTTACACCTGCAAAAATATTCAAAAGCCTTAAAACTTAAGCAGAAGAATCAACAAAAAAACAGTGTCCTTTTATCTTTTTTTTTTCTTTATGATACCTAGATAAAGCACACCAAATGATCCACTACCAATTTTCTTTCCAAGTTTAAATTTTCCACCAATCAGAAGATCCATAATTCCTCCAACCATCTCTAAAGCACAAATATCGAGCAGCAAAACCCTCCTCTCCTAAACTCGACCTGGATTCGTCTTCCAATTCAAGAACATTTAACACCAAGATAAGAACTTTCCAGATTATACACCTTCTTAAAAACGACAGCCCTTAAAAATCTCGAATTGGAACAGAGAAAGAAGCTTTCAAAGATTCATAATTGGATGTTGTTTGTTCAAGTGTCAGGAGCAATCAACGACAAACCCTCATGGGGAAATCCGAAATCGAATCCAGTATGAAAACGATGACACGAGAACCGCTTCTAAAATTGACAGATCATAAAAGGGCCCGCTCGACTGTCAATCAAAAACCCTACTTTGGATAAGAAATCGAACTACCTCCCTTATTCCCATAGACATTAAAGAAAGAACCAACGAACAAAAAAGCCGTAAACTTCTTTTTTAGCTGGATTTGAGATGAAAAATTTAGACAAATTTGTCGAATTTTCGTTGAACCAATAAGAAGAAGATTCGTTAGTTCGTTAATACAAACAAGTTTGGAACAACAACAAAAAAAAGGATAATTTTTTCTGTTTCTGGAGTGTGTAGAAACACGTGTAATCTATATTCCTGTTGTTTTTTTTTTCAATTTCTTTTATTTCATCCTAAATCGTTACAAATAATACAGAATGTGTTGCAATTTACAAATTAGGGTTAACAATTAACAAAAAAAAGAGAGTAATCTTTTGGAAAGTCTCCAACTTGCCAACTTGATTCGGCATTTGTGTCCAAAAGTTAAGTAGTTTAAGCTCATTATGTCCGTTTTAATTTGGTTTACATATAGATTGGATATATATATTCAGACAGTAGAAGTCTCAGGTTGGGTCAATGGTGTGTTGATCCGAACCAGCAGCTGTTTCCCAAGAGTCCGACGATGACTCAGATTCGCTATCTGTGAAATTGTCACAAATGTATGTAAAACTCGATTGTGGTGATAATGAATTAGAAAAAGTTGAGAGATTTATGGGAACATGAGTGAATTTATCGTACCGAAGAGTGACTTAACCGATGGTCTCTTTGGTCTTGTCTCTTTCTTATTCAATTCGGCTGGTATAAATGTAAACCGGAACGTTAAATAATTTCGTTTCTGATATCATTTAAAAGCATTTAACATGTAAAAAAAAGATAAATTATACCAATCTCAGGGGCTTGATAATCATTGACAATTTCAAAGTTTTTGTATGTGTATCCAACGAAATTTATGTCTTTTGATGATAACATCTGTAAAATAAAAATAAAAAAGTAAAAAAAAAAGTTTTAATTATTATTAAGAAAGGAGAAAATAAAACTAAGCTTACTTTTCTCCATGGTCCTGTTCTTGAGGGTGCTTGAGTTTGATTATCTTCCTAAACATACATCAAAATTTAATATATAAATCAAAGGAAAATAACAGAGTAATTATAGCTTAAAATAATGTGAAAATAATAAAAGTAAAAACCTCATCGAACTTCTCAAAGTTTTGAGTATCTAAATCGTCATAGACTTCAGGAATAAAAGCAGCTTCGATATTGAAAATATTTTCCCAATCTACACCTTCGAACCAAGGATGTGTCTGTAACATCATTGATTTGTGACATTTTTACGAGTCATTAAATAGTATAATGGGTTCATGAAAACGTCAACAAAAGCATACCTTGATTTGGGAGGCACCATTAGAACCAAGTCGTTGGCTAACACTACACAAAAGCTTACAAATAAGATCCTTAGCCGATCATGATAGTTTTGCTTCTTCAGGGAACTTCAAATGTGATTTCCAGTTCACTATCTGTTTAACTAATTGTGATTATCATAACTTTCATTATAAATCAACTCAACTCATAATTGAATTGTTACTGCAAACTCAAACCTTTCTACAAGTCGACATTGGTTCGTCTGAGTAAAATGGTGGATACCCTACAAGCATCTCGTACATTATAGCTCCTAATGACCACCTGGAGAATGAATTCCTTTGTTTGGTTAGTTCATAAACACGTGTGAGAAAACAGGATCTAGGTGGGGAAGTGTCTTAGGTAAAGTGGTTGAATGTCACATCTACTGTTTTCCACCCTAGTTCGACTTCAAGAGTTTGCCTTACGTGATATTGTTAGAGGTTTGGCAATAGATCGGGTATTGTAGATCCAAATGTTGAGAAAAAAGAGAGAGAACATGACAAAAGTGAATACACATACCAATCACATTCCATGCCGTAACCTTTCTTTAACAAGACTTCAGGAGCAATGTAGTCTGGTGTGCCAACAGTTGAGTAAGCCTGCAAAGTGTTTAAACCAAACATTTAGTCAAATCACACTCATACAAGCATTCTTCGATTCCTTTGAAGAAGAAGATTGATAAGACGTAACATACAAGCATTCGTCGATTCTTCTGCCAATTTTGCAACTGTTCTTGCTGTGAGCGTTTAGGAGCAGTTGATGCTGTCTCTTCTCTTTCTGAACCTCCTCCATTACCAGAGAAATCTTCTCCTTCAATAACATTACGATCCAATGGCTTACATAGTCCAAAATCAGACAACCTCAAATGTCCATTTCTATCAAGCAACAAGTTATCTGGCTTTATGTCCCTACAACAACAAAACATCTCATATCAAAATTTCAATCTTTCTTTTGGATTCAGTAATCAATATGATCTAACCTGTGGATATAGTTTCGTTTATGGATTGATTCAATAGCGAGAACAGCTTCAGCAACATAGAATCTAGCTTCATCTTCACTTAAAGTATCTTTTCTCATCAAAAGAGTCATCATATCACCACCAGGCAAATACTCCATTATCAGATACAGATACCCATTGTCTTGAAAAGAACAATAAAGCTTCACTATACAGTTACTGTCTACTTCTGCTAATAGATTCCTCTCTGCTTTCACATGCTCCACTTGGCCTCTACGAAGCATTTCTGATTTCTTAAGTTTCTTCGTGTTCTTCTCTCGAACAACTCTAACTTCTCCAAAAGCTCCTTTACCAATCATAGTTAAGAGTTCAAAATCATCAACACTCATTTTATGTCTTTGAAGTCTCATATACTCTGTTTCTTTCTTCTCAAGAAACTTTAGGAGATTGTTTTGATCTTCTTCACATACATCTGCATCTGCTAACTTCTTCTCCAACATTGTTCGTCTTCCAAAATTCAAAACACAATACCATCAATAATCTTATACTTTGGTATATATATGTGTAAATATATATGTATCTATATATGTACCTCTCTTTTCTCTCATTGAGATTCTTTCATCTGTTCCTTATAATGATTCTCAATGTACTGTTTCGCTGCAGCAACTTTCTGTTTTGTTGAATTTGAAAGTGCTTCTCCATCTCCGCCTAGTGGAGGAAGTTTCGTCGACGTCTCTGTTTCAATTCCTCCGTCGGGGATGGTGGTTTCTGTTTCGTCGCCGTGAGTGTTTGTGGAGAACGTATCTTTTTTCCGAGGCTTCTCTCGTGGTTGTAACTTGTGAAACCAATTTCTTGCAGAATCCATGTTTGTTTCTTCTTCTCAATTTCTAACGGTGGGCTTTAGACTATGGATCGGGGCTTGTCGATCCAATTGTTGACCAAAAAAAAAAATATATATGTTGGAGAAAAATGGAAATGAGGAAAAACAGAAAAGTAGAAGTTTGAAAACGATTTGATCATCTAGAGGACAAGCCAGATTCCTAACTTTTTTTAATTTTCTTGATATTTATAACACTTTAATAAATCTAGCGTAAACTCCATATTTTTATCATTTTTTCTTCTTTAAACGTGTAGTTTGTACAGGGAATTGTTTACAAATTAAGTGGTTGTGTCTACTCCCTATGCACTTTGATATTCAGTTTCAAAAAGCTTCATCAAACCTAAATGGTTGATACATATTCAGTAAAATTTATTATGTTGGTTTGTTTACGAACAAGAACAAAGAAACAATGTTTATATGTAATATTGAGTTTCTTTGACGATATTTATGTATTTAGTAGGTTTCAATGTTTCATTAATGTTCGGAAAAAAGAATAAAATAAAAATGAAATGGTTGTCGAGGAATGCGTATCCGATGATATGTTAGAGGTTTGATCCTCTCCCTTTCGCGGCTTGCGAGCAATATTGTTCGATATATGGGATCTAATACTATCAATGGTTATGTTTCAAATCCATATTAGTGATGGAGTGGTTATATTTTATATAGTTTGACATCATTTTGATGATATTTTTTGTGTAAAAAAATTATGGGGTCACATTGTTCCAACCATATTATTAAAATAATTCTCTTATAACAAAAAACCAATGTAGTTTTGTTTTTTTCTTCTTCTGGAAGTGGAGGATTAGGAGAAAAAGAGACATCAAAAGGAGATGAAAAGGAAACGAGAAGTAAGAATAAATAATATCTTCTACACCACTACTTAAGTTCACCAACACAATCTTATTATGATTTTGAGATCTCAACTTAACCAACTTCATCACATTACTCTCTTTCCCAACCAAACACACACATTCATGTCTACTACACCAACTTTTGTACATTAACCAATTCACCAGCTTAAGATTTGCTCTAGTGATCAACATCATATTTTGTTAATATTTAATCATAATAACATTTAAGATTTTGAGTTTGTCATGTTGACAATTTGATGGTGACATTAAATAAAATAGTGAAATACTTTTTTTCTGAGCTTAGAAATGAACTTGAGAATAATCCATTTTTGGTTTCCAAAATCAAAACTATTTGGACTATGTATCTCTCTTTTCTTACAAACAAGGCCTAATAAAACAACAGCCAAAGTCTTACAACTGACAGTTTCGTCTTCTCCGACCAAACAACGATTAGTTTATCGTCTGTAACGATGTCGTTTAAAGTTGAAGTACAGATGCAGAATCCCACGTTCGAACGTGCATTTGAAACCTTTCTTATGAGAATACTCCCATTCTTTATTCACAATCCGGAACGCCTGTAAAACCAAAAAAAAAGAACACTAATCCCAACGATAATTCACAAGTGATAATGAAAGAGGAGAAGTAATGGTTGTGAATACTTACAATGTCTTCATAAGGAGGACCAGCATGAAACCTGATCATACAAGTTTCAGCACTTGTACCATCTTTTTCGATAGTGTAAATGGGAGCCTTAATCTTGTCAACTAAATCCGGGTAGAAGATGTTAAACTTGTAACCTTGAACGATTTTTGGAGGTGGGTTATCGTGATCATAGTGAGTTTGGTTATACTTGTTCCACTCGTAACCTGTGTGAACTCGGTTGAAGTACTTAGGTTTTCTTGGCCGGTACTTGTCATGCCACCAGTATACCTGTTGGCGAAGAAAAAGTTCAATGTTTTCCATTCAAGACATGTAAGAGAACAGAGAAGAAGATAATAGCACGATCAGTGTACCTCGGAATCAAGGTTTACTTCAGCATTAGAGCCAAATACTGCATCACCTTCCTCCATTGCGCCCATTGCTTTCATTGCTTTAAGCTCTAAGTTATCTTCGACAGGTGCTGGTTTCGAGTTCATAGCTTCTTTTAGCCGCTTCTTCTGTTTCTCCAACACAACCATCCGTTTCATTTCCTGTTACAGCCGCAACCATATTTTAGGTTAGTAAAGGAACATCGACAATGAGTAATGGGAAAAAGTCAATTGTAGGAGCTGTGGAAGAGTACCAGTAGCTTCTTATCCTCCTCCGGATCTATTGCTTCTTCACGATCATCACCGTGCATGAGCTCTGGCGAAAATGAACCAGCCTCTTCTGCTGCCACGTCAGCTTCTTCTTCCTCCGGAATTGGCTCTGGAGAAAATGCTTCTTCAGCATCTGAAAGATTCATAGCATTTATCTCCTCCTCATTTTCTTCCACCACACGTGTTAAGCCATGATTAACTCCTACATCTTCTTCACTTTCTGAAAGTTGCTCAAGGCGATGTAAATGTCTCCTCAGCATCTCAGCGTGTATTTCTTTCAAGCATGCCTGTTTAGCATTAAGACTTTCAGTGAGTATGTGAAAACAAAGCATCGGTTTTCAAAATCAAACACCTCAGGGTCATTCACAAGCAAATACCTTCGCCTTGTATATATCAAGACGTTTAAGAACAGCTTCCCAATACTCGACAACTTTGGCTGACCCAGAACGCAGCTGTGATTCGATATCCAACTGCAATTCTACAAGCTCTGCATGAGTCTTCCCATCGAGAAGTTTTCTTACATCAGCTTCAACACCAGCGTGTAGTCCCCTCTCTTGTGCAAGCAGTTCTGCAGGGGGTTCCTCCCCTCTAACTCTAGCTCGATCAATGGCATCCCTTTTACGAGCTTCAGCTAATTCCCAATCGCATACCACAATAAGCGCCTGGAAAATTCAAAGGTTAAGCCCACACATTTACTCTTACGCATGTATGCATACATGCAATAGCATAAAAAAGGAAGCAATGGTAATCAACCATCAAAAGGAGACAGCATGACAGTCCATAGAATATATTTCTCGGACTGCATCACAATTCCATGCATGCATAATCACTTCAAACACATGAATCACCTCGAATGCGAAAGATAAAACTAAAAGTTACCTCCCAATATTGTACACGTGTTGGAGTTGCCCGATCCAAATCCAGATACATTTTGATATCATCACGAAGCTCTTCCATATCTTTGACAGTGAGTCCCTACATCATTAATAAGACGAAGAATACATCAATTTTAATAATAAGTATTACAACAATCTGATAAAACCAAACCAATGAGCTCCTCTTTGTTCACCAAAAGAAAACACCTACACTATCGGAGACTTTGTTTAAAGAGAGATCTACACTCTTAAGCTCAAAAGCAAATCATCCGGAATCCTTCTCAAATTCTGCTTCCAATTTTAATCTTCATACACTAAACTACATTGAGATTGTTTACGTTGAGCTGGTAATCCAGCTAAATTCCTATACATAAATTGTTGGGTGGCTATCTTATACATTCGTTAATACATTTAGTTACCCAGAAAAGCTAACCAGCATAAAAGCTACTTCGGCATCTTCTTGCTAATGGCTTACACTTGCAGAATAACTTATCTAATCTCAAGCTTCTTTCCCCTCTATAATTTTCACAAGTTAACTGATTAAAGAGACTAAAAATGTTATGGTATTGAACGAAGAAAACTTAAACCTAAGTGTAAAAGCTCCATAATTTGACACAACATGGTTTTACATGTTAACATGATCTTTGTAAATACCTTGAAAACCATGTAGGGTTCACTGAGCTCAATATCCATATCATCTGAACCATCCAAGTGCTTGCAGAGGACGTCGATTGGCTTAACTCGACCTTCACGTAATCGGATCTCTGACCTCACCTTACTTTGATCAAAATGGAACTGCAGATAGATCAACCAGATTTATCAAGCAACATACACCAAATCAATGTTAAAAGAGAAAAACAAAGAAAATGTAGTTATACCTCTTCCTCTTTCTTCTCCCAGTCTTGGAACTCAGCTCGAGCACGTTCTCTAGCCAACATTGCCTGCACAAAAAGAAAAATTTTAGTCCAAAAGCTAGATGTATTGAACAAACTCGAAAAATATTTGGCTAATAAGAAACTCAATCGTCTCCATCATCCTGATACAAATAGATCTTTGAAAGACAAAGATTTTCGTTTATTTTCAACATGATTTTTTTTTACCATTTCTTCCTCATGTCGGGCTTTCTCCACTGCTCTCTCTTCTCTCCTCTTCTTAACCTTTTCAACCTCTGCCTGCGCATTCAATTAAAGCTCTTAAGACATAAACCAGAAAGCTCATTTCACCAAACAACATAACACATAGTTAAGAACCATAAAGATATGCAAATTTTTCACTTTTTCTTTTAGTGTGCATACCATTCTTTCCGCACGTCTTCTTTTCTCAGCTTTAGCAGAAAATTCGTCCAGCGATACTCCATGGTGAACATCCTTTTCAATCTTCTTCCGCCACACAAATCTGAATTTATTAGAATTCCATGTCATGAGAATTGCACTCTTCAAAACCAAATCAATCACACGTATAGTCTGAATAAATGGATTATGCAAACAATATAAGTTTGACTACCAATTTCAAAGTTGTACAATTAGGACTATAATTATTATGTATTGATTACAATTAGAACTAAATTATATACTCTATAATCCTCTAACAAGATCCTACTCTCAAAATTACAGAACCAAAAGTTAGAGACAATAGTCATCTACGAATTACTTAATAGTGATTCACTTACGTCTCAGTGAGATTTGAATCCCCAAATGGGTTTGAATCATTCGAGTAGCCTGACACTGACTGAGTTTTTAGCTTCTTTGCTGCACGTAATGCCTACAAAGAATTTAACAAGTAGTATACAGTTAGCAAAATCACCTCTAACATATAAAAGAGGTTAAAAACGACACAAGATGCAAAAAATGTAAATTAGAGCAAAACGTTTACCTTCTTCTGAGCCCTTTTGGCCATATATTCCTTGAGTTTTTCCTCCGAGTACTTGTCAGACGAAGATCTCTTCCTACTCTTCCCTCCAACATCGCTGTCACTGGAATCATCACTTGAGCTACGGCGTCGACGACTGCTGCTGCCTTTCCTCCTCCTGGAACTCCTAGGCGGCGAATCTGAACCGTCTGAGTCAGAGCTGTAAGACTCGGATTCAGACTCTGGCTCGGATTCGTCTCTTCGCTTCTTCTGCCTTCTACGTCTATCTCTTTTACTCTTACTATGAGAACCCATGTTACAAAAGTATCCCTCTGTCGAAGATTGCGAAGATCGAATTTATCAGTCGTTCACCTTTAAAGAAAGCCCCTAAAAACCAACGCCTAAACCCTAAAAAGCATTCACTCCAATAGAACAAAACTCAGTTCCACATACATCGACAAAAAATTCCTTGTGAATTCAGATAACATTCAAGCTAATTAACAAATTCAATGATAACAACTAATCAAAGGCTATAAGTTGCTTTATTGCGAACTGATGCATAGAGAATTAAAATAAATCAGCGAAGTATAAACACTCAGGCGGTATTCAATTTCTCCAAAACCTAATCCAGACCCAAGATTTGGTTAAAAGACCAAAAATGAAAAGAAAAGCTCCTAATTCAAGTTTCACCAACAGTACGAGAATGTACGAACAACTATTGAACCAATAAACAGCGAACAAATAAGAGAATTGCATACCTAGTTGGTGACAAAGATCTAGAAATCAAAGGCGGTTGATTGCGGCGTCTGCGCGACGGTGGTGGAGACAGTAGAAACTTCTCCTCCCCGATAATGGGTCGAAGACAGTAGAAACTAGAATAGATATATCAAGTTTCGCAGTGATTTTAGGGATAGTCTCGTCATATTCCAACGTCGGTTCCTCGTTCCTTTATATTTTTTTTGGTTTATGTCTTTTTTGGCTATTGTTTTCTAAATTCACACAAAAAAATATTATTAGAATTAATATAAAAAAATTAAGGTAGTAATTGTTCTTTCTTAATTGTATTATGCCTTTATGGCTTGAATCCATTGTTAACTCAGAGAAACTTGTTTGTTGATCAGTGATTTATGAATGAGATGAATTATGTTGACAAAAAGAAAAAAAATTGTTCTTTCTTTCTTTCACATATAAACATAAAATACAAAGATGTTGGTAAAGACATACATACAAATGTATGTGTTCAAAGCAATTGAAACACATATAGCAGTTAAACAAACACAAACTGCGAACTGTTCTTACCGATGATCATATCAATGATCACAATGGTAGTTACCAATCATCGGTAATAAGCCATGTGTCTTGATGATCTAAAAGGAGAGTTATCAAATGGAGATGGTTTTCGTGTTGCCACAGGCGGCATCTTCTTCTTCTCGGGTTTGACTTCTGAACGGAGCCAAGATTCTCTACCACGGATAGAAGGTTGTGGTGAAGTTTTCAGCTCCTCGATATCAGCCATTTTCGAGAAACGATTCAGCTCACTATCCTGAATGTAGGCCAACTGTGTAGCCCATGTCTCTAGCCCGTCGAATATATGAGTTGCATATACGATTGTAGCTCCTCTCTGAGTTAATCAATGTTGTAAACAATTAAAAGATAATGCAATAATCAAACCACTAATACACAATGACAAAACCAAGAGAGCTCTCGATAAATCTGCATTTACTCGTCTCATTTCTAAATTCTAACCAACGCGAAACTCTTTCAATGTTCAGGGATAAGTGAAACTATTGAATTGGGTACAAGTTATGTTTTTTCTATATTTGCATTTGCAACTGCATGATACAGGTATGCTACTAGTAACCTTCCCGTCTTTCGGCCTAACACAGACACACAAGGACCTAATACTAGACACAGGCAAGAGCACTTAGCAGCAACAAGAACCCGATATGAGAAGTCTTTCCTTAAATGCTTAAGTGTACTATTTCAGTTACTGACTAATACAACCATGTAAGAAAACGGTGTATATATACTTATGAATCAAAGAGATATTAAATAGCTTACTAATAATACCTGATCACATTCTTCTTTGAAGAATTCCAACAAATCCATCCGTGCAACGACGTCTAAGTCAACAATGACCTCGTCGAGCAGAGCCGTATCTGACCCCAATAGTATGAAACATTTGAATGGATCCCCTGATTTTTTAAAGGCCCCAATTAGTGAAAATTTCTATTATGTGGCTTTGTATATATATCTGATATATAGCAAAATTTTGATAAAAAATGTTAAGTAAAAGATAAATAACAAAATTATTGTATAAATTTCAAAGTATTTTATGAAAGTTTTTAGAGGAAAATAGGTCGTCAACCTATTTAAATATTAACATTTTTATTTTTAGAGGCTCCGAATTAGTAAAAATTTTAGTTATGTATCAGTTATATACCTATATGTAGATTTGATATATAAATTGAAAAAATGTTTAGTAAAAATTGGTAACAATGTTATTGTATGAATTTTAAATTAATATGATGTAAATATTAAACAATTTTTTATTTTGCATGGTCTCGAATATTTCAAGTACGGCTCTTTCATCAAATAATAATACTTGTGATCAGAGCATCAGGTATTTATAAGAAGATTGTAGAATCAGATTAACATTAAGGTCGGCAATCATGACAACACAATCAGAAAGAGGTTTCTTATGATATGAGCCAAATGAGAAATATCCTACACCGATGATCATGTGAGGTTTAGAGTTTACATAATGATTAGCCTCTCTGAAACCATATTATTTTTACCTTGAATGGATGTAAGAGTCCCATGCATATCTGCACTCTCCGTTTCTGCCCATCAGAAACCTTATGCATACGCCAATGAAGATTAATATGAAGAAGATCGATTAGTTTTTGTCTTCTTACGGGATCAATTCCTTCAACTAGTAGGAAAACAAAAAAGATAGCTTTCTTCAATTTAAGCCTGGAAAACAGGGAGAAGGAAGAAACCAAATTACAGAATATCATTGCAAGGACATAAAATATCACCTCCAAATATCATATATTCTGCTGAAAAGTCTCCCTGGAGAGGAACCTTACCCTAAAAATTGCAGCAGAATCAAGAAAGTAAATAATTTTCAGATGCATAATGCGGTAGATTTGTCACTCTCTTAGCAATAGGTTCCAGAAAGACATCACAAAAAGTAAAAGAAAAAATATGAGAAATGGAGGCCGAAAGAAGAGTAAGGAGTACTCAGTACTCACAACTGAACCAACGGTTTTACTCCAAGATCCTCCAAGGTAAGACAAGTCACCACTGCAGACAAGCTGAGTATCATGAAAAGCAGACCGGCTAAGAACTTGTACAACATTTTTTCCTCCAACCATATGCTTTCCAGCCAGAATCTTCAATAAGGTTGTCTTTCCTGAAAAACAAGTTTCAAATAGAAACACAACTCTTAATCTTCCAGCAAATCCGAACCAAATCCCCAATTCAGAGAAAGGGAAAGTAATTTCAATTGCAAGTGCCATAATTAAGTTAATCGTAGTCATACGATCCACAGTTCGGATTCAGAAAAAGAATAAACCAAATTCTACCGACGATTTTCAAAAACCCCAACCCTAGAGCGAAAGAAATTGATAATCATAAGACTGGCACATATAGATTCTTTTTTTTTTTGGGGCTAAAACACATAGATTCTATATTTGCAAAGACACAGGAAATTTTTCACAATTCCATACACCATACTGTAAATACAATCAGAAGAAGGATGGCTTTGACTTTCAGAAGTGGAAATCCTGATAATAAACGTAAATCACAAGCTAAAATCCTGATTACAAAATTGATCATCGTACCAGAACCATTGGCGCCAACTAGAAGGCAGCGAGATCCAAGAGGAAGATGGAGGTTGAAGTCAAAAAATAAAGGATCCTCAAGTTCGTATGCGAACTGCATACCGCTAACTCTGATTGCTTCATCTCCACTCGCCGTCGCATCTTTCTCCGCCATTTTTTCTCCGTCTCTGAGGGAAGATTGTCAGTCTCAGTACTCCTCGGAGTACAAGGTAGGATTTTACATGATAGGTTAGGTGGACCGAGATTTGTTTGGGTCCTTTTAAATATGTTTCGTTCAACGTTTGTATCCACGTCACACCAATATATTTTCCCCACGTCACCAATCACTAGGCCCGGTCCAATGTCATGGAACGCCTTGTTCTTTTTTTGTGCCCTATATTATATGGGCTAATAAAATGGTCGGTCCAGCCAATTATCGTCAAATAATACGACAGCGTATTGCGTGGCGACCGAATACTCCAGTTATGCAATTAGCAGCAAGTAGATTTCATTAGTTTTTCTTCACTTGACCAAAACAAAACGGAGAAAGAGAAAGATGGAAAATCCTCTTTAGAATATTATAATATCATGATCCGGGATGCTGATAAGTATAAGTGATATCAGATAATGAAACAAAGATGAGTTTTTAAGAGATAAAATATTACAACAGGGAGAGTGGGATTCAAAGAAACACATCAATTTACCAGTAACACATCAAAAAGACTCTTTGTTGTTCACCATTGGTGTCTAGTGTCTCGTGCTCTCGAGTCACAAGAAGATGAAGCCGAACAGGATGGATCCAATCATTGATCAAAAAGCTGCCCAGCCTGATGCAGCTCCTGTTGACTTGGTCGATCCTGAACCTGTTGTTGAAGGAAGGTTCTTCTGCAAAGTACAGCAAAATGGACAATTCAGTGTGCCTTAAGAATCTCAGAACAGAGCATATTTAGATTCGTTGTTTGTTGATTCTGAACTGCAATTATGGAGAGGGGGTTTACTTACCTTGAGCTGAGATACATCAGATAAAGGATCGTTATTGCGTCTTGTATTATCCGTTGATTCCTTATTATGACTGTCCGATGTAATCCTTGAAGTCACTGGATCATTTGGAGGAGGCGGTAAAGGAGACCTGGTTTTTATTGCAGCATTTGGTGGTGGAGCAAGTGCTAAGGGTTTTGGCTTCCCGGTTCCTGAAAGAGCAGCTGAGAGCATCCCAGTGCCATTTGTTGTTGGTTTCGGCTTCACGTTGATTCTAATGGTTTCACCTTCCTTCAAACCCATCAAAACACAACAAAACAAAATCTCTTTTAGGTTCCACTGAATCCCAATGGTAAAGATGGACTTTGACATTAACAAAATATTGATACCAAAGCTATGATTCAAGAAGAGATAAAACTAATATGAGCACGAACTCAACCAAAATCAGAAGATCCATTCTCCGCTAATGTGAACCAATGCTAAACAAACAAGTGATTCTGAAGCATTTATAAAGGCTAAACTAGCAAGTGGAGAAATCTAGCACCATCAGTTTGAAGATATCAACTACAATTAGCAAGAACTTCAAAAGCCAAATAATCAGAATCATTTTGTAACTCAATCTCAGCTCTTCAACCTATTGCAAACAATGCATCCAAATAATCCTCTTGACTACTAATCACCAACACCAAAATTCTAAGCCTAAAATCAACAGAAGATCTGCTGCAAATGCATCTGAATGGATTTAACTTCACAGTTCTTTCTACAAAAGTAGCCTTGATCAGGTTGATTCAAGTGATCAAATTACATATATCAAATCCCAAAGCTTATGAACAGATTCGAGTTACCTTCAATCTGTGATTAACAGCAGGATGGATATCGATGTGACTATCGCTCTCACTCGTTTCCCCTGCCTCTTTCTCTTTCTCCCTCCTCACATACTTTTCGTGATCCGATAAAGCAACATTGAAATCAAACGCCTCGTTCCTCTCGCTAAATCCAAGCCCGATAAACGCATACTTCCCTCGCCCATCATCGATCCTGAGAACGAAATACCTAGATGAATCAAGAGACGGCTCAACAGAGTTCTCTCTACGTCCAGGATCTACGAAACAAGCCGCAAATAGATCGCCAGAATTCGAATCCTCGAGACGGATCTCGCATCGATCCTTATACGATACGACGCGGAGTCTACCAGACCAGATCTTATCAGACTGAAGCCATTCGCCGCACTTGTATCCACCGGATGTAGTTCGCGGTGGGATCTTATAGACGGAAACCTCACGAACCACCAGAAGTGTATGCTCAAATGCCTCCTCTTCGTCTTCTTCCTCGAACGACATCGAAGTTTCGTAGAAAAATCTGCGACTTCGGAGGCTCAGATGACTTATGGACAAAGACGTGTCTAATCGTTGCGGACTTCGGAAACTTTTATGAGACCGGAACCTTTGTTCCTTTTTATATTCTTTTCTTTTTTTTTTGTTAGTGTCAAAATTTTCCTTTTAAGCGAATTTGATTTAAATAATACTCTAATCATACTAATCATAAAAGCAAAGATGTAAGCCCCAACTATCATATTGTTTTGGTTGGGTAAAAGATTGAAATTAAACTACCAATTGTCAATCGGAGCCGTAAAATAGTATATAAGTGAGAATTTTTAATCTGAATTATTGTTCTTTTATATATGGGATAATCCGATTTAACAGAGATATTATAAACAACAAAAGTTCATGATCATTGAAACGGATCATAAGTCTGAGTTAATACATGAGAGATCCGACTAATTTCATGTTTAGGAGAATTATGTGAATTTTACCTATGATATCGCGCGAATGTCATCTTATTTTCAAGAGCATTGAATCCGAAATAACACATAACTACTTTTCTAAATTAAATTCTAGTACTACCATTAAACACTTTTTATTTTCTGTCTTAAATGAGTCCTTCATTTATTTATTTCTTTCACTTGAAAATCAAAAAACATTAAAAGAAACCAAAGACAAAAGCTTAAGAAGAGCTTGATGTCATAGCCAACATAATCTCTTGCTGACTAAACTTGATCCTCATTGCTTCTTCTTCAGACACTCCATAAGCAGCTTTGATCACATCTTTGGGAACTGCTCTCAAGTACGATGTTCCACCACTGAGTGTGTTAATATAAGCGTTATCATTTGTCCTAAATGATATCCATTCGAAACCAGTTTCACCAGCTATTTTCACAACCGCAAAGCCCTGAGGAACCACAATGACTTGGCCTTGTCCCACTTGATCATTGAACACAGATTGACCATTATCATCCACCACTTGTATCTTAGCTTGACCACCTGTAACATACAGTACCGTGTGCGCGTTTGCGGTCCATTGCGGCAACACCATTCCTCCCTATCTCCACAAAAACCAGTCATAAATACTGTTATTGCGAAAATTAACAACAAACAAAGTTTAACGAAAAGACAAATATCTAATCACTATGAAACTGAGCTGTTTTCGTATCTAGCTACTTCTCTTTTTTGTAGGTTTTAGTGTTCGAGTATTCAACGATTTAGGCTTCTAGGCACATTCGGTTATGAGTCTTGAGACCGCTCAGACTCACCACTAACAAATACTATCATTAACCGAACCTATAGATATAAATGAGAATACTTACACTGTAGAGTACGCCTCTAACGGCGTTAAGTCTGACTAGACGTAGAACAGGGAGGTTAAGGCTGTTAAGAGTGCTGATTCTACCGGCTCGTGTGCTAAAAAAGTCGGTTCGTTCTGGATCATCAATGTTCTCGTGGATCCTCGCCGTGCAATACGTTTCTTCAATGCCATTAACAATGCTATCTTGCTGCCATTGCCGTGGACGTGGAGTGATAAAATGGAGAGGACCATTTACTCGGACGATGTTTCCTCTGTTGTCTTTCTGGTTCTGTAGTTGCTTAGCTGTCTCGACATCAATCTTGAATGCTTCTGCGATTATGTTTGGGTCGAAACCACTGAAAACGTTGTTGCCTGATGGCCAGTTTAATGGTTGTTGTTGTTCTCCTTGTGTTATTTGGCTCCCTGCTATTTGGAACATCTACATATAAAAAGTTCACAAATTAATTTTGTAATGTGCTATGAAAACTTATCTAGTCTTGAATTTGTTACTTTATTTTGCTTTTTAGATGTCTGAAAATCTAAAAATTAAATTCAAAATTTAAGAAAGATAAATATTAGTAAAAAAAATTGTAACTAGATCGCAATTACGGAAACAAACACGAAAAATCATCAAATAACTAAAGAAATCATTAAAAAATTATGACTTAATCACCATTTAGTGTAGCAACGACTATATAAATACAGCTAGGAAATATTTATATGGTCGTTGAAAAAAAATTGTGGCTAGATAGTGACTTTTTTTTCCCCTTAAACTAGTTTCACTAAATAGGTAATTAAAAGATTGCATGCAATATAATTGTAAACTTTCTTGAAAATATGTAATTAAGTACCCTAGGGGTTTGGTCAAGCTGGTTTTCTCTGTTGGTAACATCAAGAACCATGACAATGACAACATCAGAATTGCCACGGTTGTACCACCATTGTGAAACTCCGGCAAGCGAAGCAAACACATCTCCTCGCCGGAAATTCTCCAACTTCTGGTGCATGTCCTCAAAACGTCGATGTGGTTTTCCTCCTTGCGGTCCTTCAACCTCTTCATAAGTCTCAGGACAACCAGAAGCAATCGTCCCCATCACTCCTTCTCCTGAAAATTCGATATTAGTTATTAGTAAGAAGAATAAGAAACAAACTTAATTACACAATATTGTAGAATGTAATTGATGTCCCAATTGAATTTTGTGATTGTTTTAACATAATATATAATATGAATTATTCCAGTCACTATCAATTAATTTTGAATTAGAAAACCATAATTTATTATAGTATCATAGTCTAAGGTTATCAAAATATGCATGATGCATCTGTTGTAGTATTTTGAAATGTTAGAATATATCACTTACATAGTTTATTAAATATTGTCTTACCTTGGACAGCGTAAGCGAGGGCAGGTGGGCTAAAGAAAGCTGGCAAGAAAATTGAATTGGGTTGAAGAGTGATGCGAGCCACGGTCACACCTGCGCACCGAAGCTCAGGGCTCATGTGATTCCATACTTCCATTTGACCAGCTTCGAACTTGGTGACCTGAGCCGGGCCGAGGCTGTTGATTAGGCTGAAATGGCATGCGTTTGGAAACGGCATCTCTCGCTGGCGTGCCTCATTGCCATTTAAGAAGATGAGAAATAAAACGAACGAGAGAAGAGAAAATAAAAGCTTATGCATTTCTTTTGTTTTGTCTAAAGAATTTTGAAGAGAGTCGTAGGAAAATTGGTATTTGAAGGAGATGGCTAGTGTTTCTACTCTAGTTCAAATATAAATTTTGTACAGAATATTTTTAATAGATTATTGAAACAAGGAATCATTTAGGAGCGACACATTCTGATAGAAATGGCCAACAAGAGTCACATTGCATGGCAATGTCACAGTCTGTATTCTAACACATCATCTTGTCATCCATGCCAATTGTCTCGAGTCTCTACCCACATTCAATGTAAATACAATATTTGTGCCTTTTAAGAAAAACTATAGCATCAATTGTAATGCCAACCAAACCAAAGACAAATGATTTATTTTTACATATAAATTCCAATTTGTACATGTTTTTCTTTAATCAGACCAACACATTAATTTGGATAAGAAACCAAGAAAAACTAGTAGCCAACGTAAACCAGATAGTATTAAATGTTCCGGTAATTATATTAGAACTTCTTTAAATTAATATTTGATTCGTTAATAAATTCTATAAAATCATATAATTTTATAGTTCCAAATTAAGTTTTTGGTACAATTATTATATCAATAAATTAATAATCACCATAAATTAATAAAAAATTAATTTTTAGTGTAATCCCAATCTTGTACCAAATGCATATTCCGGATACATATAGTTCGATTTGTTACTGCCCAAATCATGCATGCATGCAACCACACATTACTCATCAAGTGCTTTCACGTTCCCATCGGTCTACGCATACATTTAATTATAACATATATATATATATGATTAAATAATAGACATGATCATTATAATAAGTGGATTTATTTGCATGGAGAGTGTATTTTAAAAAGAGAAAATTAGTAAAATGCCATTTGAGTTCCAAAATTATAAAAAATGCCACATTCCCAACCCCTTTCGGAAAATGCCACTTCTGAGAAATCAAAATGTCTGAATTGCTCCTCTCAGCAACTGCCACAAACTCACAAATCATCTTTGTCTCATAATCTTAAAAAAGAAGACAAAGATCTTCAACCGAACCGAAGAAAGTCGATATGTTCAACCGGAACAAATAAAGAAGATGAGATCTTCAACCGCAGCACAACTACCAAAATCTCAAAAATCGTGTTTGTCTACGTTCTTTATGCGGATGTCCATGTTTTAGGTCTCGGAGAACCGTGTTTGTCCATATCCTTCAGTGTACTGATACTCGATATTAAAAGGGTTCTGTGTATCAATTATTAGAAAATTTAACTAAAATAAAACTAAGTGAAACGAAGTCGGAGAATGAAGAGATTAAACAAGTGAAGTGATGATGTGATGTGTCGGACGCGACGAACTGTCGTGACGAGTGTAAGGCTGCATGCTGGCTCTATGCCACCACTTGGATCCTTCTTTCTAAACCCATTTTCTTCAGCTTCGTAAAATGAACTTTACCAAGCAAAACATAAAAATACTTTTATTACAAATAAATTGAAAAATAAACATATATTTGTTTTCGTAATTCACTCTGGAATATGTGTTGTGCTATTTTGAATCTATACGTCTTCCATATAAGAAATATTATAATTTCTACATGTCTTCCAAATTTTGTCAAAAAAAGAGAGTCAATATTTGGCCTTTATTCTCAATATTACCAATATGTATGGGCCTAATTTAAAGATTAGCCCACTATACGCAATTTACGGACCAATCTGTAGGCCCAATATTTAAGCTTGCTCTCCAACTACGTGCCGTCTTATTCCAAGGAGAGACAGCATGCACTTTACGAAAAATTATGGAGATCGTTTTTTTTTTTGGTCAACCCATTTCATATGTTTTTGTATGCTTTTTCTGCAACATTTAAAATGTTAAATCGTTGACAGAAAAAATGCATGAATGTTAAGTTAGGTGGGCATACACGAATTTATAATTTTTACAACAAACGTAAAAAAACTCACAAAAACAAAAGAAATTTACATACAAAATAATACTATTGATAATAAACCAATTAGTTTGTCATATTAATTAAAAAACATAATGCAAATTGATAGTGATCACGCAATATATGAACTTATCGGTGTTCCACTCTCATGTCAACATGCCAACTTGCAATTCCAAGCTGTCACTTAGTCACAGCTTGTCCACTCATTTTTGTTCTTTTTTACAGAACACACACATATATTCTTCTTCATAGATACATAGATACATACATTGCTACATGTCTAAGCATCTCTATATCTAATGTATTCTACACTGTATATTTTGTACCGTTATTTTTTCTAAACATTAGATTGAGGAGATTCGATCCATAATTCAAACTCTAAACTCTATTATAATGGATTACGCGTCTACATAGAATCAAATTCCGATGGAAATTAGCGGAAATGAACATTAACCATTTGGCCAAAATCATTTTCCCGTACAGAAAATAATTTATAAGAATCAATATAAAAGTTTTCTTACATTTTATTATAAATATACTTGAAATTTCTAAAGACTAGTTTCTTGTAGAGGTACGAACTTACTAGGACCTTAGGTATACTCAGATAGCAATACTCAATGTGGAAAATTTTACATCTAAAGGATTTTTAGCAAAATCATAAGCCGAATTACGTCCACCTTAAGTTGTGTTGTCGAACATTATCTTCTATTCAAAAATTGTAAGTAAAATAATTAGAATTATTGACTCTGGATCCCATTACATGTGATGTGGGCTCTACATTCGGATCCACCAATCTCATATTCTATTCTAATATTCTTCTCATACACCAAAAGTGATCTTAACGGCTAGCTAGATATAATCTTATTGCTTATATAAATGAATTCATACATATAATAATACCTCTATAGACATTATTTTGTCTACAAATGTTTTGTATTGACTTGGCCATCTCATTCCAACAATATCACAACTCATCATTTAAACTCCCTTATAAACCATCCCTTCCGATCTCACATTCTCAATCACTCTTCTTCACATAAACTCAAATCACCAACAATGGCTACTCATCTTCTCCTCATTGCCATTGTCCTTCTCACCACCAAGACAATGGCTCAACCAGCATCCCCAGCTCCAGGCCCGGCCGGTCCGATCAACCTCACAGCAATCCTTGAGAAAGGTGGTCAATTCACAAAATTCATTCATCTTCTAAACATCACTCAAGTTGGTAGCCAAGTGAACATTCAAATCAATAGTTCATCTGAAGGCATGACTGTATTCGCACCAACAGACAATGCTTTCCAAAACCTTAAACCCGGAACCCTAAACGAGTTAACTCCAGATGAACAAGTTAAACTCATCCTTTACCACGTCAGTCCCAAATTCTACTCTATGGATGATTTCCTCTCAGTTAGTAACCCGGTTAGAACTCAAGCTTCTGGTCGAGACAACGGTGTTTATGGTCTTAACATTACCGGTCAAACCAACCAAATCAATGTCTCCACCGGTTTTGTTGAGACACGTATTAGCAATGCTTTGAGAGAACAACGTCCCCTTGCAGTTTATGTTGTTGATATGGTTTTGTTGCCTGGTGAGATGTTTGGAGAACACAAACTTAAGCCAATTGCTCCTGCTCCTAAATTTTCTTCCGGTGAAGTTTCTGATGACACCAGCAGTAATTCCACTAAAAAAGCGGCAGCCTCGCCGTCGGATAAATCAGGTTCTAGTGAGAAGAAAGTTGGATTAGGGTTTGTTCTTGGAGTTGTTGTCTTATGTTTGAAATCTCTATTTTGATAATTTAATATTGCATTTATCCTGTGATTTGAAGTGTGAAATATGAAATTTGTTGATTAATTTTCATGCAATAAAAATCCTATTCAATATCTTTTTTTTTCTCTTGATTTTGATTGAAAGTTCCACTTTATCCCATTAACTACGTGAAAAAATTAAATTAAAATCAATCAATTGGTAGTTAAGTAAATTATAGAACTGATTAAACTATAAGATTATTTGAATTATTTTATTGGTTAATCAGATCCGGAATAATAGCGTCCACGTGAAATTACTAGACATGGACCAGGACCACATATGTATATATCTCTTTGTTGTGATATCTAATTTGACCAGCAATATAGATTAGTAATCATAATAAATTAATAATACATAGAAAAATATATTCAGAGAGTTGTTTATTGTAAATGATAATCCAGTTGCAATTAAATTTTCTTATAACGTATCTTTAGACCATGTGCATCTATTGTAAACACGTTACTCACACAACTGCCAATTAAAGGTGACCCAAAAATTAGAAAAACTTAACTGTAATAATTTGGTTAAAGTCCGACCAAAACACAAAACAAAAAAAATATAATGGGCCTAACGATATTAATCTTATAGTGGGCCTAAGAATATCTAGCCCAAACATTCAAGAAGTTAGTTTGCTATCGTGGAGACATATCCGATTTCTCAATTCTAAAACCCTAAGCTTCGCTGGCTGCTCTGATCGTAATTCTTCCTAAACCCTAACATCGCCGGTGATCGAGATCTGAGCTAAGGTATCATACATTTGTTTCCTCCGAAATTTTACTGCGTTTATTGGTATTATCTGTTTGGGGGCCGATGAAATTCGAGCTGTGACTGATCGTCGTTCAATTTGATAATCTATGCGTGATTTAGAGGCAAAATGGTCGTGTCAAGACAGCTCGTGGATCTGTTCTCTTATGGCTTGTTTTTTCATTATTCATATTAGACGATCTATTGTTACTGAATCTATTCGAAATCGTTCAAAGGTAGATCGAATTTAGCTGTGAGTCGGTTACCATTTCTTTCAGTTTTTGAAGCTTTTTTCTGCATCTTTTCGAATTCGTGTTTCTCTCCACTTGTCGCGCTGTTCATTGATTCCCCTAGTAACACCAGTGTGTGCTATCTTGGATTTTGTTTCTTTTGATCTGGAGGCTTGTGAATTGATTTTTTCATATATGTTTGATTACTTATGCTGTTATAATTTTTTCTTATCTGCTGACAAACGATTCTGTTCCAGAAGCATTGTTATTTGTTACTTATAAAGTTTCTAGCTGTGATTTTTTTCTCTTTGGTATCGCAGTGCGGTGTTTCGTTATTTTTAGGTCTTACGAAATGAGTTTCAACAAAGTTCCCAACGTTCCTGGATCTCCTGCTCTCTCTGCCCTTATTAAGGTCAGCGTTCTTGGTGGGCTCGGTGTCTATGCCATTACTAATAGTATCTATAATGTCGATGGAGGGCATCGTGCTGTCATGTTCAACCGATTGACTGGTATCAAGGAAAAGGTGTTGTATTTCTTAGACTAAAAAGAGTTACCTTTTAGTTTTTAGTCTTGAAATAGTTGTTTTGTAAATAGTGACTGTTGCTCGGATATGTGTTTTCAGGTATACCCAGAAGGCACACATTTTATGTTGCCATGGTTTGAAAGGCCAATAATCTATGACGTCCGTGCACGACCTTACCTTGTAGAGAGCAGCACCGGTAGTCATGACCTTCAGACGGTGCGTTATGGTTTCTTGTTCTCTTGCCTTTCTATTTTTTTCTCGGTGTGTTTGTACTATTATCTAGCCTACGCTATAATTTCAAGTGTGGCTGGTGAATGTGAAGCTATTGTACATATTTTACTAGACCTTCCTTCTTTTGACGGTATGTTGTGATCCTTAAACGTAGGCATTTTAAAAGTCTGGATGCTGTTTATCGGTATGGAGTTGTAGATTGAACTTCATTTATTAGGATATTACATGATTAATTTATATTCGTATACGACCTGTGTGAATGTATGGATAATTGATTAGAAAGAAACAGAGAAAACTCTTACTAGATTTCTTTGTCTTCTACCTTTTTTCTTTATCCGCTTTAGGTTCTGACTATGAAACGAGAAATCAAATCAGATAGATTTATAGGTGGAACAAGGAAAACCAAGTTTCTCTGTTATATCTTAAGGATAAACCTGTGTTTCTAATATCTTTCCTGGTTATTGCACAGGTGAAAATAGGACTTAGGGTTCTCACACGTCCCATGGGTGATCGTTTACCTCATATTTACCGAACCCTTGGCGAGAACTACAGTGAAAGGGTTCTTCCTTCCATTATCCATGAAACCCTAAAAGCCGTGGTAGCTCAGTACAATGCAAGCCAGCTCATTACACAGAGAGAAGTAGGTATCTCAACAGAATTCTTCTTCTACAACTTTTTCTGCTATTTTGTTTCTAATGGTGGTGTTTTAACCATCCTTCTTCAGTCTGTGAGCAGAGAGATACGCAAGATTCTGACAGAACGAGCTTCTAATTTTGACATTGCTCTTGATGATGTCTCCATCACGACTCTCACATTTGGCAAAGAGTTCACTGCAGCAATCGAGGCAAAACAAGTCGCTGCTCAGGAAGCTGAACGGGCTAAGTTCATTGTGGAGAAAGCTGAGCAAGACAAGAGAAGCGCCATTATCCGTGCGGAGGTATAGGATTGTTGATCTTAATTGCAAGTTGAATAATAGAGATTACAGGTATTGGCCTAAAGCCATTAGGTATTTTGATTCCTTGTGCAGGGAGAAGCTAAAAGTGCTCAGCTTATTGGACAAGCAATTGCAAACAATCCTGCATTCATAACTCTGAGAAAGATTGAAGCTGCGAGAGAGATCGCTCAGACCATTTCACAATCTGCTAACAAGGTTTACCTAAGCTCCAGCGATCTGTTGCTTAACCTTCAAGACATGAACTTGGAGCCTAACCCTAAGAAGTAAAAGAAGTAAGCTTTCTTCGTTTCTCTTGTCTGAGAAAATCTCCGCCTTTGGAGTAAACGATCGGGTTCGATGTTTGTCCAAATGACCATTTTTACCATTGTCGTGCCAGATTCTGAAAATAGATAGACCAAGTGGACACACATTGAGACTCGGATTGGCTTTTGGTTATTATGTTCTATGGGACTGATGGTATATTTTCTTGTGAATTTTCGTTGAAAATTGAAGAAGATGAAATATAATAAAATTCACACTCATATAATTTGATTTGTGTCAATAGTATTTACAATTGGTATAATTATTTTTGTTTTTATTTTCTCAAAAAATTAAACTACAAAATCAACTTAAAATTAATAACATTGTCTTACGAATATCCGTTTGGTTTTTGTTTTAACAATTGGGTCGAGAAGTCTGTTTTATAGTCTACCAAATGGCATTTTTAAAATTGAATTAGGATAGAGAAAACAGTAAATGGGGTACCGATCAGTTAACCAAATCGGTTTTCCATTCAAGTGCTTTCTCAAAAGTTCTTATGTTCTTTTATTTTTGATGTTAAACTTGCTAATTCAAGTTTTGTTTTTCCACAAGTTGGCAACGTTATCCACCTGTAAGGATTTGTATTGGAGAGAATTATGGAATTTTAAAATAAAAATAAAATATTTGCATACGTATAATAAGATATGAATGAGAAGAGCAACATGGACTCTTTGTATATAATGACGTCTTGCCGGCGCCACTATGATAGAGACTGTCTTTTTCTTTCTTTTTAACGGTGAGGAGTTTTATGGCGCTGACGAAACTCCGGCGAATATTCCGGTGACGTCATAATATACAATAGTTTGACCAAGTAAAACTCTTTTTTTGTTCTTTATACTTGTATGAAACTGATGGCTGCTTTTTAATGATGTCATCTTCTCTCATTAATTCATTACAAATAGAAAATTACAAAAGAAAGTTTTGGAAAGCGTAGACTATAGACTACTGATAGGAATTTATTGATGTATTGTTAACGAAAAGGAAAAATAGAATTACAACAACAGTCGTGTTGTAATGATAAAGCGAAATAAATTTAAGATTGTAGTAATATACTAAATGATTCAAATATATCATAATATTATGAGTAACATTTAAAGGATTTTATCCTAGTTATGGTGTAGCCCATCGAATTCTAACTACACACCATTATCAGAAACAAAAAATGATTATTTATTACACGCGTTGTAATTAAGTAAAGAGGACACGGCTTGCTGTTTCGTAAAGTTAAAGGGAGACGTCATGTAGTTTTTTTATAGTCACGGTGAGGGTCCATCTATTGTCATAATTTCCATACTTCTCAGCTGTTTCCTTTTGACGAAAGGAGTTGTTACATTTATTTTCCACAAAATTCAAAACGTCATCGTTTTGGCTTTTATAAGATTCGTGACGATCGTCCAATGTATATAGTTGGTCTTCAAACACAAATCTGTTTTTCTCCAAATTCAACTATAATATAAAATACAAATTTGATATCTTCTTTCATAATAAGTCATGATCATGACGTAATAGAGATGATCTAAAAAATCTAATGGTCCATACAATGATTTGCATTTATCCATAAACGTAGAAACACAAAATTTTAATTAATTAATTATGACACAAGTTTTTAAACAAATTAAAAAATGTGTTCATCTAAGCCTTGTCGTAAGCCACTTCATGTCTTCGTCATCATTTATCTTAAATTAATAATTTTTATCGTGCAAGTCATTGATTTAAATTTGCTACAATTTTCTCAACTTACAATAGGTGGTTAAAAACGACATTACGTTTGTATAATTATTAAAAGATTGTGTTGTCGCATTTGATTTCCGACAATGTGTTCAAGATTTATCTTTCACTCCTAATTTAAATATATATTTTAGTGTTTCAATGATCTACACTCAACATTATTAAACGAATCATAATATCTTTATCCGATGATTACAGGTCCAATATAGTAACTCAGAAATCTGAAATTTGATTTCATTTAATTGTATCTAGAGGTTAAAAAGTAAAGGATTATAGGGATAAATTTAACTATAGATCAGATTGGGCTCTACCCCACCGTATATAAAAGTAGTATAGTGCATCTATACTTTTTTTTATTTGAAATCGACTCCAAATAGTCACGTCTCTAAGTTCTGGACGATAAAAAAGAAGAGGAACGGAGAAGCGGGCGGTATTATGCGTGAGCCATGCACGAACGTAGGGATATAGCAAGTAAGCATCAAAGTTCTTTAAGACCGACTACAACAAACTTATCCCCGACATAAAAATTTTATAAGTTTGGGAGTTTGGTTATGCATCGGTTATTGTTGATTTGATATAAAAAAAATTAATATTATTTATTGCAGATACGGTGACGTGGCTAGGGATATTATGAGAATACAATTTACACATGCTTCGTTGACCCTCAAAACCCAAATGCCCTCACAAAATTCTCTATATAAATTCTCTAATCCAATTACACAACTCTCTCTCACAATTTCTCTCTTTCTCTCTCTCACATCAATTATGCAGAAAGCAATAAGACCATTCGAGCCATCATGGACAAAGACCATACCAAGCAATAGCATTTTCCATCCAAAGAATGAAGATAAACCATCATCATCATCATTATCATGGTTAACATCATCATCATCAAAGCCATCATCTAAATCAATGAATGTAGTGGTGATGGAGAATGCCGTTGTGGTGTTTGCAAGAAGAGGATGTTGTATGGGACACGTGGCAAAACGTCTGTTATTGACAAATGGCGTGAATCCATTGGTTGTTGAAGTTGATGAAAATGATGACGTGGAAGATAAACAGAAGTTACCAGTTATGTATATAGGAGGAAAATTATTTGGAGGTTTGGAAAATCTTATGGCTGCTCATATTAATGGTGATTTAGTACCTAAACTTAGACAAGCTGGTGCTTTATGGCTTTAATTTTGAATACTTTATTTTCTTCTTCTTTTTTTGTTTTTTGTTTTTACATTATTTGTTTATATTTTAATGTAGATTTATTATGTCTGTGTGAGTTTGTATATGATTGTTACAATATTGGTTTGATCATTCAGGAACACACGAAAAATTTAACAAAAAAAATTCTTCTTATGCTATGAATTATTGGCTCTTAACACATTTAACAACTTATCGAATTTTCGGTTAGTGGTTTAGATAGTTTAACTAATGACTATCGCATGGAGAATTTGATTTTTCTCCACTATAAGTGATCTAACTAAATAAATTTTAGGAAATAAAATTTGAGTTATAAATCATGTTTTGTCGATTTGATTGTTGACAAAAAACACCCACTTCTACCAAATCAACTCTAACAAATAGACAAAACTTCAAATGTCAAATTTCAACCCTGAATTTAGATTTTGTAAATTAAACTTGCGGCTTTTGATTTGGTTTCAGACTCAGGTTTCTTCAACCAAATCATCAAAGTCCCAATCTTTGGCAGTTTTTTAGTTTTACAAGATGGATCTTGTTAAATCTCCTAATAGGTTTGATTCTTAATTCTAAAGGGTCCGGATCGATTTTAGGGATTTAAATTATAGGGCTTCACAGCCCATTCTTTGACATTTTAATGGGCTATTAATGTGACAACATTAGTATGGCCCAATATAAGCCCATATAACTTTTACTGCTCTTCTACAAAAGTCCCAAATGTACCAAACTAGTATGCGTGCTATCGTAATTTTTACATTAATTTCTTTTCATATATTGTAATAGTTACAAACTTTTAATACATAAAGCAATTGTTACTGTTCTGAATTTCAATTGTATGTTGTTGATACATATATTTATATAATTTGTTTTAGAGATATTGTGCAGATTTTCTATCAAAAAATAAGTATAAGACAAACGCATTAGTGTGTATAATGATGTTTAAGAATTGTAAGTATATAGAAAGAGACCATACAAGTGATTGTGACATATTTGATTAAGCTATATATGATGAGCTTTTTCCCACTTTCAATCATATAACCAATAACATTTCTTTGATTAATATAACTATTATATATAAAAATTGCAAAAAGACCACTTTTATGTAATTATCACCACCTTTTTAATATGCTTTTTGGGAGCCCAGTTACTGTATCATCGAACCATTATGGATGATGGTGGACCAATTTTGACCGTTTGGTAGCAATTTTTAGATATTTAATATTTAAACTAGTCTTTTCAAATCTTTATCCACATATGTAACATGAAAAACGCATTTGTCCTAATCACTCAATGATATTTGTTATCAAACAATTCAAACAAAATCATGTCCGAGAATATTGATTTTCTGTAATTATAACTTGCTAATTAACTAATCCATTGGAATAATCCGCGTAATCTAGCACTTAATTATATTTTCTAAGATTTATTTAGAATTTAGTAAGATACATATTTATGAAGTAATAGGTGTAAAAGCATTGAGAGATTCATAAAGATAGAGGACAATGACTAAATCAACTAATTATGTTACATAATGATAAACTAATTATGTTGTAATGATAATTAACTACAACTTGATCCTATGTTTGGGTACTACTCTCTTTTCTTCACTTTGCCCCAATACTCATGGATATGTTTTCTATCAACTTTGTAGAAAAATGTTTGAAAAAGTGTTAACTTTATCTTTTAATTACTTTCATGGCCCATTAAATAAAAAATAATAAGTTTTTCTTCCTTTTTTAGTTTCCACAAGTAATTGCAAATACAAATACAGTGCTATAAGCAACAATACAATTGCAAAGTTCAAAAGAAAACGAAAAAGATAAGTTTTTTATTAAATGGTTAGTTTCATCTTTGCTGATTTTTTTTATTGAAGTTTAATTTTCAGTATTCGCGTAATCTTCATGTAATATTATTTGAGGTTATAGAAAAGAGTTTACACGGATCAACTTTTCTTTATCTAATTATTGGAAAAAAAATGAGTATAAAATAATAAGATGGTTGAAAGAGAAAAATAAAGCCATAAAAATAAATATATGGAGAATTATGATTTGTAGAATGTCGAAATCAATTTGACCAAAAATGAATAATGGAATGGTCAAGTCCAAGTAAAAAACAAGATGAACATTATAAACCACAAAGTGACATATGAAAACTTTAAGTCTAATCATAACTCCATTATTTCTATTTCATATATCGCCAAGTTTCTATGCTCTCTTATGGATCTATCCTTTGTCTTCTTTGCCATGTCGTTTATTGCGTTATCTTTATTTACTCATACGTTTTATTAAATACATGTATATGATTGTATTCACATTTCTTTATGCCTTAGACTTCTCCTAGATTGTGATTTTTAATGAGTTTTTAATTTTTCTCCCAAGATTAAGTATGGATTCTAGCTAGTGTTGTTTTATGTAAATCCATCTAAAGACTTTTTATACTGTGCTAATATTATTGTTAATTAAGTGTGTATATATATATATATATATATGTTTATAATGGAATGCAGATAGATGTACACAAGCTTTAACAAGTAATAGGATCTAACACAATTTGCTTACTCTTTGGAGTAAAACATTGTTTATAAATCTATCAAAATATATTTGGTTTTATGAATATAAAATTTGGGGAAGTGTTTTTGGTTAAAATGATGTTTTTCATATTAGTTCGATTCTAATAAACCGTGTAATCTTATGTGAGTTTTGATGTTTTGAAGATAAACATGAACTATAGATCGAATCTTATCGATCTAATTGTTGAGGAAAAGACTTAAAACTTCCATTCATTTTCAGTTGATGGTGTTTTAATTGGCTGTATATTTTTTGCAAAAAAAAGAAAAAAAAATTAGATGGCAGTTAAATATATATATGAGTTTTTTTTCTTATAATATATGCCCTTTATAAAAACGTAACTACACTATTTTATGAACCAAAAGCATGTGGTATTATCTGTAATGTTCTAAATGGATCTAAATCTATCGTATCAATGTTATTCTTCTCTTGCATTTGTCCTAAGAAAAAATTATAGAAATAATCGATTAATTAGGTCAGGGAAAAAAATATCATGCTCTGATAATACCTCTATGTAATTAAGTTTGCAAATTTTAAATTTTATGCAAGTAACTATACGTACAAACCTAAATTTTAATACTGATTACATATTCAAATTAAGATTTCTTAAATTGTAGGAGGTGTCTAGATACAGCTGGATATATGATTCCAACTTATTCATAAGAGGATAAATCAAGTTTTTGAGTAAATAATTTTCGTGAAACTTTATTTGTATGGGATCGAGTCTGTATAATTAAAACATATAAACGTATTTATTTAATTAAAGTTTTAAAAACCTAATGTTTTAGTGTCAATCTGTGAATCTTGATAAAGGGAGCAATAGTATAAAATAAAATAAGTCTCGAAAAATTAGGGGAATATTCTAAGGCCGCCAAAGTTCAAGAAGAAAACTCCAAAACTAAAATAATAAAAAAATGAAGTTAATTTTATAGGAATCTTAAAACATGATTACATTATGATTAAAGTGTAAAAATACCTAAAGAATGGTAATTAAGTCAGCCCACAAGCTGACGACCTCTCTTCCTTCCAAAAATTCACCTGCATTTTGTCAGTTCTCTGTCTCTTTATTTCTTTATATATATATATTTAATTCAACTTAATTATTTTTACTTTTGATCTAGGCTAAGAAATTTGTTTGAAAAATCGATGTCGAGACTTTGATATATTAAAAAGTTAAAGACTACGAAGCATGACCTAAACTGTTAAATTAGGTCAATATACTTTGGATTAATAGATATTATTTCTTTTAAATAAACTAGACAGGACATTACCAAATTCAAAAAAGAAATTACGTTTGTAAATAAACTATTTGAAGGAAAAGGAAAAATTAAATAAATAGGGGGAAAAAGTTTGGTAAAGGAAAAGATGAAAAAAGGAACATTGCGAAAAGATCCTTGTAAGAAAAGCATGAAAAAGATACTCGTATCATCCTACTTTTGATTTTAATTCCACAAACCCAAAAAATAAATGTTGAAAATACAAATAATTTAAAGGTAAAAAAACTAGAATCATAAATCGAAGTTTATCATTATAAATGTTCTAACTAATAATTCTGATATTTGAAGTTCAACTATATTCTATATATAAAAGATTTTAAAATATGAAATTTATAGATGAGTTTGGATTATAAATCAAATTTTATTGATTTTTTAGTTTTTTCGATAAGTAACTATTTGATCGACAAAATTTAATATATAGCCTAAGTTCTCTAACTAGAAAATGATGGGATTCAAACTCACCACTTGGTGTATAGCTAGTAGCGAATCTAAAACTAATTTTAATATGAGACATTAGTTTAGTTGAATGAATGATAAAATACATGTGAGACGCAAGAAAAAAAATTTAACTAAAAAACAAAAAATATTATGTGAGCCACTTGTCCCATTTATATACTAAATTGTCGTGTGTATAGCTAAATTAGGGACAAGTAAATCGGACTATCAGTGTTTTTTGTTGAGTTTTATTGATTTAAAACTAGAAAAAAAGACTAACATAATTGTGGAGTGAATTGATTGGTACGGGTTTTGGTTTTTACAGTTGATTATTCTGTTTTGCAAATTAGGTTAGTAATAGATTTGTCGTATATGGTTGGAATTTACCTAAGGAGCACGTGCATGGGTACACGTGCATAGCAGGCTTTGTTCTCAACAAACGGTGCGATGTGACCTTCACCGTTCGATCTGTTTACTTCTTTGACCCACCTTTTGTTACGGACTACTTTATTTAACTCTCAAACTGTCTTTTAACTGATCTAACTTGAAGTTTCTGGTCGGAACGTAGCTAAATCAAACAGGATTTTAGGTGTTTTAATTGCAACGTTATATATATATATATATATATATATATATTAATAATTGCAAAACCATGTTTGAACTTAAAATAACACTAAAGTAAATTATATATAAGGAGTAGAAAATAAAAAGAAGGTAAATATTTAAAAATTTTGTATGTTCGATTCATCTGCTATGCGAAACTAAAACATATTTTCCTAATCATTCTATACGGATATGTATTTATGTTTTTCGTTCATTTGAATATCTGAAGAGATGGTATATCTGTGAGCTGCACATCTTAATAGAATAGTTCAGACCGTTTCATAAGGTTTCTGAATTTATGAGTTATAAAAAACAATATTGACTGAAGTTAAATAAATGACCATTAAAAGAGAAAATAAATAATGAGTTCATCATTCCAAATAGAAAAGACAGACATATTAACTTTCTGTGTGTCATGACGCACTGCCATGAAAAACAAATAATCACATATATATTTTGTTGGGCTAAAACAAATAATCACATATTTAAAATAAAATAGTCAGATAAAGTTAAGGTGGACATGGAGCGGATATTCAAAAAATTTATAATATCCGTGATCTACTCTGTTTTTAGTTGAATATTTGATTTTATAATCCATTTCGATCCGAAATTTTTTGAATATCCAGAAATTCAGATATCCATTTTTTCTAAAGATCTGCGAATAATTCGTTTTGATCCGTTTTCTTAAATCAATTAAGATAAAATACATAAAAATAATAAAAAATTTATTAGAAAACAATGTCCATATTAATATTAAAACTCAAAATAAACATTTTATCAATATAATTACTTTTTAAAAGTAAATATAGCTAATTTTTAAGACTTAAACTTAAACAAACAAGTTACAAAAACAAAACTCATACTAAATCATATATATATAGCGGAAAATAATAACATCATAAAAATAAAATATTTAGCAGTGTGCATTTTTTATATATAAGTAAACAACCAACATAACTTCTCTTTTGTGTTTTTCTCTCATTCATATTTGCATCAAATTTCAAGTATCTTTACTTATTAAGTTTCTCTTATATATTAGTTACCATCTCTAAACCTTAACTACTCTGCAACAAAAGCACTTGTCCAGAAGAAGACATGACAGTTGAAGATCAGACAATCTCAAGTAGTGGAGGATATGTCCAAACCTCATCAATAACTGATCATGTTGATCATCATCATCATGAACATGAATCTCTTAATCCTCCTCTTGTCAAGAAAAAGAGAAACCTCCCTGGAAATCCTGGTAATTATTACTTAATCAAGCTTATAGATGATCATTAATCTCAACCCTAATCAAACAAAAAAGAAGAAGAAGTAATTTTCTTGATCATTGATTCTATAGCTGATTCTCCGTCCGTAATGTTAGAGAGTTTCCTCGTGATTATTCTTATATAGACTCTATTCCACTTTCGTGGCTTACTTGATTTGAGTTTGTTATTTGGATCTCTTGATCTATAAGCATGCATGCGTTCTACTAGTTAGATCCTTCACAAGATCTATACTTAAAACTATTTCGATCTTTGTAGATCCAGAAGCCGAGGTCATAGCTTTATCTCCAAAGACACTTATGGCAACAAACCGTTTCCTCTGCGAGATATGTGGAAAAGGTTTCCAAAGAGACCAAAATCTACAGCTTCATCGTCGAGGACACAACTTACCATGGAAGCTAAAGCAGAGAACAAGCAAAGAAGTAAGGAAAAGAGTGTATGTATGTCCAGAAAAGAGTTGCGTTCATCACCATCCAACAAGGGCACTTGGTGATCTTACTGGAATCAAAAAACATTTTTGTCGGAAACATGGTGAGAAGAAGTGGAAGTGTGAGAAATGTGCTAAGAGATATGCAGTTCAGTCTGATTGGAAAGCTCATTCTAAGACTTGTGGGACTAGAGAGTATAGATGTGACTGTGGTACTATTTTCTCCAGGTACTTAACATTTCTACATATGAAATTTATAGATAGATTTTTACATTTTCTTCACCTAACCCTAGCTAAAATGATTTTTTTCTCATGCTCAAAACATTAAAGTTCTAAACTTTATCCCAAATCCATAAACACTTGTTTTTTCCTAGCTAGTTATAAATATACAGAAGATATGTGTCTATTTAGCTATAGGTATAGGTATAAAAGTTTTTAATAACATATATTAAGTTTGTTTGTAACTAAAACGAGATAGATTAGCCAAGATAATTGTGGTATAATGGCTGAGCGAAAAGACTTAGGAGAGCAGTAATACGTTATATGAATTTGAACTTCTTCAAAATAACATTTGTGTAAGTGAGAACATCTACATATCTCCCTTTGATCCCAGATGAACACGAATTCGGGAAAGTGGTAACACACTATTTGAAATTGAACCACCTAGGATCTAGGTTATAAGAAAAATAAAAAATAATAAGAGAGATTATTGTATTGTTGTTGATAGTAGCTCGTGTAGGGTCTAAAACCAAATAATTGAAGAGCTTTTTTTGAATATCTATACTTCATTCTCTGAGCGTTACTTGTTGCTTGATTTCTTGAATAAGATAGTTTCTAGGATTCACATATTTTCTGGTTAAAGTAATCATAATCATAATATGCTCATGTGTATATATATATATATATTGATATATTGGTGTGTTCTATGTGTTGAAAACAGGAGAGATAGCTTTATAACGCATAGAGCATTCTGCGATGCATTGGCAGAAGAAACCGCAAGACTAAACGCAGCTTCACATCTCAAAAGCTTAGCTACAACTGCTAGTACTAATCTAGACTATCATTATCTAATGGGTACACTTATTCCATCACCACCACCACAACCACCGTCGTTGTTTCTATTTGGACCACCACAACCGCCGCATCACCACCAACATTTCCAAAACGTAACCACCACTTTCGATCATCATCAGGACGCCATGAAACCTGCGTCTTCACTGTCTTTATGGATGGGAGGAAATATGAATAATCATCATCAGCAAGTGAGTATAGAGGACAATATCACAACGCAGACGCAATCATCTCATGAGGATTACAATTGGGTTTTTGGAAACGCTAATAATCGCGGTGAATTAATCACGACTAGCGATCCACTAATGATCAATGAAACTAATATCATTGTTCAGAGTAAGGAAAACGCAAACGCGGTTTCTTCTCTTTCCGTGCCGTCTCTTTTTAACAACGACGATCAAATTGCTCAAGACGCAAACGCAGCTGCTGTGAATATTTCAGCGACTGCGTTACTTCAAAAAGCGGCTCAAATGGGTGCGACTTCTTCTACGTCGAAGACAACCACCGATCAATCAGCGTTTCTTCAGAGTTTTGCGTCGAAAATCTCCGATCAAAGTCAGATTGAAGACGATAATGGCAGTGATAAGTTCTTTGCTTTGTTTGGATCGAATAGCGTCGGGTTAATGAGTAATAATGGTCTTCATGAGATCGGAAACCCTAGAAACAGCGTTACAGTCGTTTCAGGGATTGATGAATTACAAAATTACCCTTGGAAACGTAGAAGAGTTGAAATTGGAGATGCAGGAGGAGGAGGGCAAACTCGGGATTTCCTTGGAATTGGTGTACAAACAATGTGTCATTCATCTTCTATCAATGGATGGATATGAAACACTTTCAATTAATCAATTTCTTAGATTTTTCTACCGTATTTATATAAAAAAATTAAAGCTAGTTTCTTAACTAATTTATAGTCGAAAAATGTTTTTGGTCGTATTCTCTATTAGAGTTCGACTGAAAAAATACCTAATCTCTAAATCATATTATTTGAAATTTTAAAGTTGAGTTTTGACTGTATATATCATATTTTATCAATCCAAATATGAGAAAAATACTAATTTATAAATTAGATTTATCCTAGTGTTATATACATTATTTCAGTAAAACAAAATCAGAATTAGTTTAGATTATTTCAATCGAAGTTTTTGGCTAAATTTAGGTAAACTAGTCTATTTATCTAGTTAAGCTTTTAAATGTATAGAATTTCTTGCTACTATATAGACAAGCATAACGAGAATGTTTTGTATTTAGTGAATTACATATTGGTATTATAATAAATTTTCGTTGAAGAAAAGTGAAGATTCATGCATATTTTCACGATGTGTAGAAAGGTCTTTGATTTGCTTTTTAACATAAAATCAAGTACTTTATAATGTATGTATTTTGTAAGAGTAGATGGAGAAGTGGTGGGCACCAAAGGAAAGATGAAGGCTTTTGAGCTCAATAATTCTAACTTAACTTGCAGGGCAATTCATAGTGGAGGAGAATAATTTAAAAAAATAAAAGATATATCAGAAGAAAAGATAAAAAGAGACCTATATATATATATTTTATTTTCCTATTTTTTTAAATAAGATAATGTATGTCATGTAATAAAAAGCAAGGTAATTGTTCACTTTCTCAGCTCATTATGGGCTTTTATTTATGAGCATATACTTATGGGCTTTACAAGTGTACAGGCTTTTATTCCAGGAAAAGCTTGATGGGCTTATACTTATGGGCTTTTCAAGTATACGGACCAATAAAGTTCCGACTTTCAATGACCTGTGGACATGGGTTTTCATTAATTTCCATTTTTCTTTACTTCTAAATGTAATTAAAACCAGTTAAAGAAATTCTTTGCATATTTATCACAGAGATCGCTCTCTCCAAAGTTCAAATCTTTTCTTACTGTATTTATCAAAGTTTAGCATTTTTTCATCACACTAACCGGACCCTAGACGATCGGAGTAAACCCATTGTAATTTGGAGCGAAGATCTTCAGTGACTCATTATCACTTGGAATAAAGGAGACGCATTTTCGGGTCTTTATGAGAGAGTTAACGGCGTCGTCCTTTCGGGCCGTCCAATTGGTTTATGTAGATGAGAATAGGAATTTGAAGACGGACCCAGAAGCCATCGGTGCTCTTCAGAAGCTCAAGGGTCCTGTCGCTGTTGTCTCTCTATTCGGAAAAGCTCTCCATGGCAAGAGCTTAATTTGGAAAAAGGTTTTTTCTTTTCTTTTTGGGTTTATTCTGTACTTTTGTACTGTGATCAAGGGTTTAGGGTTTTAGTACTGCTTGCCTTTTGTCCCTTTGTTTCGCTTTTGGAATCTTTGGTTCGTGTTATTGGTGCATACTTGCAAACTCGGGATTTCCTTGGAATTGGTGTACAAACAATCTGATGATCTAGAGGAAGTTTGATTCTTATTTTGTGCAAATCGTCAGATTTATTCCTGCGAAATTTGAACTTCAGGATGTCTGATTTTGAATTTTGATGTGTAGCTTCTTAGCAGGAGCATTGGATTTGAAGTTCAAACTCTTCACCGGCCATGCACTGGAGATATCTGGATGTGGATTGAGCCTGTGAAGAGGATTTCAGAAGATGGCACCGAATATAATTTAGTGTTACTCGATGTCGAAGGAGAAGACTCGAATGTTAGTTGTTTTTTAATCTTATCAAAAGTTCAAGTGTTTTTAAAAAGAACAATAGGGTTTTTAACTTCAGGATTAACCAATCCAGTGAGATGTTTATTGATTTGGTATTTTAGGCTACGCGCAACAGTCATATATTTTCCTTGGCGATCCTCCTATCAAGCGTGTTTATCTATGGTCCGGTAAGTACCTACTACTGAATGATTTTGCTTCTTGAAGAAAGTTTCTTTAAATACACATTTAGTACTTTGTATAACAACAAAGGTTGCTTCATGTTTCAGACACTTGGTGTGAATGACATTGCACTTGATCTCTCTCATCTACTTGAGATTAGGAAGCACGACCTCATTGTAGAAGCTAAGGACAATTCATTTTCAGGGCTTGGGCAGTTCTCTCCCATGTTTGTTAAACTTATGAAGGTGATAAGTCCTTATCAAAATACATTCTTAAGGCTTTAGAATCAGCTAGTCTCTGATATTTGTGAACGATATTTAACATATTTACAAACAGGACACTGACTCTGAAAACTTGAATGGTGGAGAAGATGTAACTCAGATTAGCAAAGTGAGTTATCCTCTCCTTGTCTTCTTCAAGTTTTGTTATGTACGAGAGGTCAGTTTTTTATTGTTATTGTTACCAGACTGCTTCCCTCTTTTCCTTGGTATGACCAATAACCTGAATATAAATACCCAAATCAAGCCTCAGCGTTTTATTTTTGCTCCTTTTCTCCTGTCCGATTAAAATTGTGGTTTCCTTTTGTGAATGAATAGCTCGAAAAGCTACAACCTCAGCTTCTCTACGGCATTGATGGTCTCATGAAGTTTTTCTCTGAGAGAGTAAGGCCTAAGAAAAGAGGTGATATCATTGTCACAGGGCCACCTCTTGGTGGTTTCACAAAGGCATTTTCAGAAAATGTCAACAACAACATCGTGCCTGAAATATCTTCGTTATGGCAGGTAATTAATATGTCAATTCTGGATATTCGAGTGTTCTCATCAAATTATTCTGCATGTTTTTTATGGATCATTCATCTGTATTTGAAGACTGTAGAGGAATTAGAGGGTCGCAGGGCCCGTGATTCAGCTACTGAGGTATACATGTCGTCTTTGGAGCGTACAGAGACTCCTGAAGAAGTGAGTTTCAATTCGCCTAGCATTCAGTAATCGCTTAGATGCAGTAGTAGAATCAACTATTGATATGATTGATCTGCAGTCGATGCTGATGGAAGCACACAATAAGGCCGTTGTCGAAGCTTTGACTGCATTTTGTGAATCTTCCATTGGAAACGTTGAAGTAAAACAGAAATACAAAAGAGAACTCTGGAGTTTCTTCGCAAAGGCGTTGGAGGTAATCTTTCTCTCTGTCTTTATACTGTTTTGCAAGTATGCAAGCCTCTCTTTTTTGGCTATTTTACTAAATAGTGTTTTTGTTTCCAGGATCACAAGCGAGTGGCCAATATGGAGGCGTATTCGAGATGTTGCAATGCCATAGAAGATATGGGAAAGAAATTATGGGCTTTGCCTTGTGCAAATGATGCTAATATAGGCGACATGATCAAGGTGCATGTTTTTTGTTTATACTTTGCCTGTCTTAAAACTGAATTATCCATCACAACATATACATAGTAAAACCTCATGCATAGCAACTCTTAGCCATTGGAGAAAATATTGCTTTTGTTATGAGAACATTGATGGAATCTCGTATAAAACAGGCCCTTGATACTGCCGTTGCGGAGTATGAAGTATCCATCAACGGTCCTATGAAATGGCAGAAACTATCTTCCTTTTTGAGACAGAGGTTCTTGTTATGCCTACAGATTTCCACAAATTAGAAGTGAGTTATTTATGTTTAATCTTCTGGAAAACTTAACCTTTCAGTTCTAAATTGTCAGTATACAGGACATTCTCGTTCATCGCAGAGGGAATCAAATGGATGACCTTCTTTCTGAGAACTCCAAACTCAAGCTGCAGCACCATTCCATGGAAAGCACGATGAATCTGCTCAAGAAACAGCTTGAAGGTGGAGAGAAAATGAACAAGGAATATCAGAAACGTTACGAGAGTGCCATCGATGATATTGGTAAGCTCTCAGATCAGTTCAAAAACCGGATTCATGACCTGGAAAGGAAGTGCAAGTCAATACACGATGAACATTCGAACCTCATGGAGAAGCTGGGATCCACAAGACTTGAGGCTTCCGAGTGGAAACGTAAATATGAGGAGACTTTGGATGAGAATGGCGTGAGCAAAAATGGGGCAGGGGTAGATGCATCGTTAACTAGATGCAGTAATAAGTCAATCGATTGGAAAATCAAATATGAGAATACTATAAGTGAGCAGAAAGCTGTTTCAGAGAAGATAGCGGCGATGGAGGAGAGGTTAAAGCAAGCTTCAGCCATGGAAGATGACATAAGAGCTGAATTCTCTCGTGTTTTGGAGGAAAAGGTAATTATTTTTTGAATTAAAAGAAACTTATCATATGAGGAATCACAGGACGCAATAACTTGACCGTTTGGTCAGCTTCGCAGTAGATTGATTAAGTTGTGTCTTTGATTCTTGGATACTGATAGGAGAAGGTAATCACCGAGAAAGATGCAAAGGTTGCGACTTTGGTGCAACAATTGGCCTCTATGCGTTCAGCATTAAAGGTGAGCTTCTCTAAAAGATTCGAGTCCATATTTCTGATCTCGTAAGATTCTGCTTATTTACTGAGTTAATCTTTGTGAAGATTTTAACGACTTCCATATAAAGCAATATCTTTGGTCAGAGTGCTGCAACACGTTTTTGATGGTTGTTTCCTTGCAGAAAGGTGAATTGAAGGTGGAGGAATGTTCTTCGGAAGCAAAAGACCTTAGGCTTCAAATCTCGGCTCTGAATGATAAGTATGAATCTGCGAAATCAGCAGCTGAATTGTTGGAAACTGAGATACTAGCATTAAAGCGAGAGAAAGACGAATTGGAGAAAGTTGGTTTGAGACTGAAAAATGCAGAAAGTGAAGCTTTAGCAGCTAAGGAACTTGTGGATTCATTGAGAATGGAAGCTGAAGCAGCCCGAGACAATGAGAACAAACTTCAGACATCGTTGGTGGAGAAATGCATTGACATTGACCAAGCTAAGAGCCGTATCGAAGAGCTTGAAAAGAGATGCTTGAAGCTTAATAGTTTGGAAAGTGAAGCTTCCGCATTAAAAACACTTTTGGAGTCAATGAAATTGGAAGCAGAAGCATCCCAGAAGAACGAGATCAAAGTCCAGACACTGTTGCAGAAGAAATGTATTGAAATCGATCAAGCTAAGAGTCAAATCGAAGAACTTAATAGAGTCTGCTTGAAGTTAAAGGAGACAGAAAGCGAGGCTGCAATGGCCAAAGAACTTGTGAGTTCGATGAAAGTGGAAGTGGAAACTGCACGGAGCAACGAAAACAAACTCCAGACGTTGTTGCAGGAAAAAAGCATTGAAATTAACAGAGCTAAAGGCGTAATCGAGGATCTGGAGAGGCAGAAGATGGAACATTCGGAAATATTGGGGACAAGAGCAAAACAAAATTTAGAAGGGGTTTCTGAATGGCAGAGAATGATCAATGCAAACACTCCGGTGAATATGATGGAGAAAGAATACTCTTTTATGGTTCCAGACGAAGCAACACCAATGCAACGTGTGAAGCGTTTAAAGGTAGAAGCAGCAATGACCTGTTCGGGTTCAGATTTCGCACAAGAGACGGAAGAAGATGTGGTTTCACAAGAGAGCAGGAAGATTATGGCAATGACCCCGAGAAAATGCACGAGCACAGAAGCTGGAGCGTCTTCTTCTTCAGGCACGGATCATTCGAAATACACAATGAAGAAGCTGAGAAGTGAGATACTGGAACATGGGTTTGGGGCTGAGTTGGTTGGGTTAAAGAATCCAAGGAAGAGAGATTTGGTTCAGCTCTACGAACGATGTGTTTTGCGGAAGTGAGCTGTAGAAATATGAAACAAAGTCAAGTTTTTTTGTTCTTGAAACTTTTGCCACTTCAAAATGAAAAATGTTACTGGAGCATTATGAATGAATTCTTAAGAGCTTTTACAAATCCATACATAAAATCTAAAAGCAAATCAATACATAAATTGTTCTTTACTGATTTGAAAAATATTTAAAAATCAGATGAAAGAAAAAAAAAACTAAATTTACAAGAAACAATGAAAAAAATAATTCAAGTTTGTGAAATTTCTAACGATCAAATGAATTATAGGATCCAAAATCTGATTAATTTTCAGATCTTTTGTTTGTAAACTTAGTACTAAAAACTGAAAAAATTAAAAAAGAAAAAGATTTTAAAAACTGAATAATTTTAAAAAAACGAAAAAAACTTTTAAAACAGAAACACTGTACAAATATTTATAACAAAATATCAAAGGTAAACTTAAAAAAAAAAATTAAAATGCATGACGAATATCAAAATTTGAAAAATAAAAACCATTGTGACGTCAATAGATAATCACTTTAGTGTTACCACAAAATATTTTCTGACTGAAGTTATATGGTCGTCCACCATAACCACAACAAGTTTTAATGCTATGTTTCATACCTTTGAATAAACAAAATTGAAAAGATTCAGTTTAGTGAGCAATTATTCCAAAGGTTAAAACAAGTAAACCAAGTCCGGTTTTTGCATTACATACCGTATGATTTATGGTGTTGAAAGAGGTCAAGCAAAATCTTGCGAGTTTCTAACTAAACTCCAACATCCATCACACACAGTTTCAAACCCTAACTCTCAAGCAAACACCAACACCTTTATCTTAACTCGCAAGTAAACACCAAAACCTAAATCGTGACTCGTATGATGTGCGTAAATGCGTAATGAACTGGACTCTCGAGATTCTCTATTTATAATATACTCATTTTCCCATTTTTAGTCGTTACTTGTTTTTCTTTTAATATAATTGTCTTAATGATTTGAATTTGACCATTAGCTATATGAATTATTAAAATTATTAACGTTTAATGTTTTAGTTAAAAATGTAAAATCTCTAATTATCATATTAATAAATACAACATATTAGATATTCTTTATAATTGCAACATTTGTCATTATATATATTTACAAAATTACAATTAGAGTAATCATGAAAATATTAATTGGAATTTTTTAAAAAAATTTATGTTAAATATATTTATGGTAATAATTTGAGGTAAATAAAATTATTATATTATGATCTTGTCCTATACTTAAATTTATATTGGTTATTGTGTAATTCCAATATTTATATTACTATACTATATATTATCACTATTTTCATTTCAGGTAAGAGACAAATTTAGACATTAAGAATTTTGGATAGTTGTGATAATTATAGAGAGTTGTGGCCAAATTGTAATAAACATTTTTCTCAACAATTATGTCGATAAGATTTGATATAGTTCAAAATTTACTCTCTAATTTTTTTAAAAAATTTTCACCTGTAATGAAGAGATTCAAACCCAATGTCAAAATCATGAATTTAAATATTTATACTATCATATTCAGAAGAGTTGGGCTCATAATATCATCATACAGTTCTGTATTATTATTATTTTAGAAAAAAAAAAATTACACTTCTGGTTAGAGAACCATCAACGAAAAGCAAATTGCTGATTTGAAGAGTCAATTAGAAGAAATAAAAGTTGAAAGAAAAGGGATTTCAGCACAACTCATCAAATGGATAAAATTATATATTGATCATGATAAAATAACTTCCATAAACTAAAGTCTTTTCTCGAATCAAATTACAAGTCATTAAAATATTTTCATTAAATTCAAGTCATCCATATTTTCATGTGAATATTTATGGGGTAGTATTGTCTCATCTAGATTTGCTAGTTTTTTTTCTCATATTTATGTCTTTAGATTGTGAAATTACAATCGTATGATTCTCTTTATGTAATGGATTTAGATTTGTGAAACAATGGGTTTAGTTGTCAAATATATAAGATAATTTAGGGTATCAATTGTACTTATTTTATTTAGTGTAATGGTTGGGGTGACGTGTTTCAATTCCAGTGCAATCTTTCATTCATGTGGCAGTTCCATTCATTGACAAAAAGAAAGAAATGCATGAGCTCTGTTCAATATTAAACCGATATTTAGAGTGATGTTATTGCATTCAGTGCAAAGAGTATTAAACATGTTTCTCCGACAAACCTAAAGAGTGTAACAAATAATTGCCAACGATCACGGAACAAAAAGCTGTGATAGCTTCAATTTCACACTAAGCAATCTTCTTCGAGTGAACCATCATTACTCATTGTCCCATGCTTCCAAAAACTCTTTATTTTTAGGAACTATCAAAGTAGTGAAATTCGAATCTATTTTTATCAAAAACTTGTGATTAATCATAAAATCACATTTTCAAGACTTATGTATTGTTATTATATAATATATGCTTTGACATTATCTAAGATTTGTTTCCACAAAACATGATCGAATACCAATCTTCATGAGTATGTCAAAAGGCATGTGTAAATTATAATAAATTGTATATATTATATTCGCGATTGCTTATCTTTTTGACCAAACAACAAATTATCCATCTCGATTTATGAGACAAAACTCACTTTATTAATAGCTTTTAGCTTTTTTTATTTAAATCACTCGCCGCGAATGACGAATTTATCTCCTCAATCTTCGCATGTTTGTTTGGGCCATTATTGATTCTATTTATACATTACCTCACTCACACTTTCAAAGTCACATCTCAAATACTAAAATCTCTTTCACTCTTCTCTCTATTTGATGGCTTCAATTGCTCTAAAATCCTTATTTTCTTTCATTCTTGTTGTTTTTTGCTTCATTGACTACAATGTTGAAGCTCGAGAAGGTAAACTCTTCTTTAGCAAGTTCACTCATTTAGACCGTCATGGTAATATAGAGGTGGTGGTGGCTCTATCTCCAGCTCCAGCTCCCGGTTTAAATCAAACCAATGAAAGACTCGGAGCTGGTTCTTTCGGACCAGGTTCTGGTATGATTCCTCAAACCAAAGAGTCATGGCCAGATTCATCTACTACAACAGATGAAGAGTTTGAGAAACTGATGGCTACATTTGATGAAGAGAAAAACAACCAATTACCAGAGGAATTTGAGGAAGATGAAGATCCAGAATATCTCAATGAGCAAAAGGATAAGTATAACAACGATAATGATGGATACACTTACACTTCTAACAATAAGTATGATGATAATAGGAGAGGTTACAACAATGAAGTGCAGAGGCAAGGAATGAGTGATACAAGGTTTATGGAGAATGGTAAGTATTTCTATGATTCAAGAGGAAGGAATTCTAGAAACAATCCGAGTCGCGGGTATGAGAATGCTCGAAGAAATGACCATCCAAACGAGTTTGAAACTATGGAGGAATACTACAAAAGCTTGGAAGGTAGTCAAGAGGAGTTTCAGCCTTAAGAAAGAAGTGAACTTGTGTGTGGGAAACAAAATTAAACAACTTTTGGAGTGATTGTGAAATCTACTTTTACTTGTCTTTTATCAAAAGTGAAAACTAAAACACTTGAGTTATACGATATCAAAGTTGTGAGTTAATGTTTAGTATCTTAAGCTCAATTTATGACCACAATTTCGCATGTGAGAGTATGTTGAAAGTAAAATCATAAGACTAATACCAATTTCAATAAACAAGCTCTGAGGCAAACAGAATAAAACTATTCAGAACTATGCAAGAGCAAAACTACAAGATCTAATCTCAAAACTAATCCAATGGACCACCCTAGAGAGGTTGATATGCCCTGGAAGGTATTTGTGAAGAAGAAGAGGCCTCAGGAAAAGATAAATAATGAGAATGAACATGAGCCTTTAATGAAGACAACAAGGGATAACGAGCAGACTTAATCAACGGTGGGTAATGAGCTTTAGTTAAATGGATTAGTTTGTTACGCTTTGTATAAAAACATATCTTCGACTCTGAAAAGAACTATTCAGGCATTTGTGTAAAAGAAACTTCTTCTTCATCAATACAGAGAAAGTTACAGAGAAGACTTGTGTACCTTTACTATTCTATGAAAATCTCTTAACAACTGGTGCGGTATTGAGCTGACTTCAATGTCTGTGATGACGCGTGTTGCATATATGATTCCTTCAGTGGTGTTGGATGCAAGATTCGCCGGACTGGAAGCACGGATGGATTTAGCCGATGTTGAGAGGCAAGAAGCGGACAAGAAGGCGGAGGAGCGCCACAGTTCTATGAGCAATCAACTCGCCGCAATTCTCAAGCTTCTGGGTTCGTCGGGTTCCATTCTTCCTCCGATTGCTTCCACTACTGTTGCCACCGATGGCAACTCTTCGGCTGTTCCCCCGATTACCTCCCCTGCTGTCACTGAGACATCATCTTCTCTTCCGAGTTCTCTATTACATAACCCCTCGCCCATTTCTCCAGTGGCGATTAACTCTAGCAATAACGCGAATATCGACGCTGTTTCTAATCGCGAAACATTTTTAAAGAAAATTGACTTACCGGTCTTTGAAGGTTCGGAGGCCCACACTTGGCTCAGCTTTGTCGAATGCTTCTTTGCTCTGGGTAAGTATTCTAACGCCGAGAAATTCGAACTAGTTTCCTTGGGGTTATCGGGCAAGATACTTAGCTGGTACGATTGGGAGGTGAGTCGCGCTCCTTTCACGGATTGGGAGGAATTTTGCGCCAAATTTCTCCTCCGTTTTGGATGGAGTTTGCTTCCAGTGGATCGATTTCATGCTTTGGTTCAACATGCTTCCATCGAGGATTATGTCCAAGAGTTGCAGCGTTTATCGGCTACAATGACAGACATTTCTGATAGGCATCAAATCGTAATTTTTAAGAAAGGCTTTAAACCCGAATTACAAACTCTTCTGAAGCTTTTAAACCGCATATATTGCCAGAAATGATTAGTGTGGTGTTGGATATGGCTCCATATGTGATGGCCAAGATGATTAGTGACGCGATTACGAGTGACGAACAGTCTTTACCATTGCAGGGTTCCAGTCAGTTTTGTACCAAACTGGTGTCTGCAAATTCGTCGAATTTGAAACCCAGATCCCAAACTACATGCTCTGTTGTGGAATCCAGTTCTTCTAAGCTTTTTGCTTCTGCTTCAGCTAAGAACGGAGGTCGACGCCATCTCTCACCAGCAAAATATGATGAGAGTTGCAAAAACAAATCGTGTTTTCATTGTGATGCTCCATGGATGCCGAATCATAGGTGCCCTAAGAGCGAGTTACATGTTTTACTTTTACAGCATGACTGTGAGGTGTTGCTGGAGTAGAATATCGGTGATGATGCTTCAGATGAGGAAATTGTCCTGAAACCACAATGTTGTCGTCTCTCGTTAAGTGTTTTCGTGGGTGAGGACACACCAAGGACTATGAAACTTTGCGTTGTGATCGGAAAATTTGAGGTGGTGGTTTTGATTGATAGTGGGGCTACACACAACTTTTCAACTCCAGCTATTATGAAACAGCTTAAGCTCAGGTAAAATGTGTTGCCGAAATGCGAAATGTCTTTGGGTAATGGTGTGCGCGTACAGAGTTATGCCTTATGTCGTGGTGTCACTTTGACATTGGCGAATGCTTCATTTGAAGCTGATTTCATAGCTCTTGAATTGGGAAGTGCAGATTTGATATTGGGAATGTAGTGGTTGCACACTATAGGCATTTGGAAGTGCGATTCTGATGAGCAGATGCTGAGTTTCACGTATAATAGGCAGGACGTTACTCTGTATGGCAATCTTTTGCTACATGATTTGGGCAAACCGTTCGAGAAGGCTACAATGAACTCAGCTCTCTTAGTACATGCGGCTTACAATGTTTCATTCTCTGCAATCTCATGTGTTGTTGCCATCAAACTGCCCAAATGGTTCAGAACCTGATCACGCAATTCTGTAACATCTTCTCCGAACCTCCGGGCCTGCCACCAGTCCGAGGTCATGAGCATACCATTAACCTTCTTCCAGGGACGTCACATGTGAGTATCAAACCTTATCGGTACCCACACGCACCAAAAGAAGAGATGGCGAAGCAGGTGCAGGACATGTTGGACAAGGGTGTTATAAGGCCAAGTCATAGAACTTTTTACAGCCTTGTGCTATTGGTACCAAAAAAGGATAAGTGTTGGTGTTTCTGTGTCGATTACAAGGGTCTTAACCGTGTTATTATACCATATAAGTTTCATATCTCTGTGATAGATCAATTACTAGACGAATTGTGTGGTTCCTGCGTGTTTTCTAAACTCGATTTAAGGTCTGGATATCATCAGATTAGAATGCGTGAGTCTGACATCGAGAAAATTTCCTTTAGGACTGTTGATGGCCACTATAAATTTGTTGTCATGCCATTTGGCCTCACTAACGCACCTGCGACATTCCATAGCTTGATAAATGCATTGTTTTACCCTTTCATGCGCAGATTTGTTCTTTTTTTTAATGACATTCTCATTTATAGCACCTCTCTGTCATTGCACATTGATCACCTTACACAAGTGTTTCAGGTCTTGCAGGAACAACAACTATATGTTAATCAGAAGAAGTGCTCTTTCCTGCATGATAAAATTGATTATCTTGGATATGTTATTAATGTGGAAGGTGTTGCAACTGATCCGAGTAAGAATGAGGCGATGTTGAATTGGCCTACCCCTCGAAACAACAAAGCTTTGTGTGCTTTCTTGGGACTTGCTTGGTATTACAAGCGTTTTGTGCATTACTACGAGTCCATTGCCAAGCCACTCACTTCCTTTTTGAAGAAAGAGTCCGAGGAAGCCCAATCTGCCTTCGACAGCCTTAAGAAGGGCTGTTGCAGCCTCTTCCAATTCTAGACCGCATTTGGTTTCACATCGCCATGGATTTCATTGAGGGACTTCCCTTATCGGGTGGGTTTAATGTCATTTTGGTGGTGGTTGATCATCTCAGTAAATTTGCTCATTTCATAGGCTGCGACACCCATTTACTGCAGGTGATGTCGCATTAAAGTTCACTAAGGAAGTAATTCGTCTCCATGGTGTTCCTGAGTCCATTGTTTTAGATAGGGACAAGGTGTTTCAGAGCGCATTTTGGATTGAATGTCACAGATTGGCCAAGACTAAGCTGCAGTTTACATCTGCTTATCACCCTGAGTCTGATGGCCAATCTGAGATTGTAAATCGAACCTTGGAAACGTACATGCGTTGTTTTACATCGGCACATCCGCGTAAATGGTCTTCCTTCCTTCATTTGGCAGAGTTTTGGTACAACTCCTCTTACCACACTGCCTTACGCACTACTCCTTTTAAGGTGGTGTATGGGCGTGATCCACCAGCTGTGATTCCTTCTGAAGAGAGTTCTACTACTAATTTCTCGTTGGAGCAGTCCTTACAAAATCGTGATCTAATGTTGCAGGACACTAAATATCATCTTCTGCGCACTCAAGAGGCCATGAAAAATGCAGCGGATAAGCATCGGCAAGAGTTAGAATTCAAAGAGCAATAGGTGACCAAGCAGCTTTGCCAATTATTACGGTCCCTTTGAGGTGGCTGAACGTATAGGTGCAATGGCTTATAGGCTGTTACTTCCTCCCTATTCCCGCATTCACCCGGTGTTCCATGTTTCTCTCCTAATGTCTGTTTTGCGGCGCCATCACACGGTAAACCCATTGCCTAACTCACTGAATGATGCTGTAGAATTTGTATTTATTCCTCATGAGGTCAATGATGTGCGTTACAATTCGGGAGCCAATTTGAAAGTTTTGATTGAATAGAAAGGTTTGCCTAGCCATGAGAAAGTTACTGAGAATACTTGCGTACTTTTACTATTCTATGAAATTCTCTTAACAGAGGTCTCTGAAAATTTAAACTAAATAATTGCAGAGAGAAGCAGAACACACACTTTTTAGTCATCAAACAGGTACATTGACCATTTCATACTCTACCACAGAGAGATTGTTGTCTCGATTAACCTCAAACGAAGCACTATCAGTAACTTCAATGAGTCCCCATTTGTCGACAGCCATTCTCATCGTGCCCTTAAACATGTCGATCTTCGCATTCCTCAGTATAACTGTTGCTCCTGCCTTCATTAGATCAACTGCATTTGCACAACCCAAAAGAATCTCATGAGTACCACATAAATTCTCCACAACAACGAGGGATTCAAAAGAGGTGAACAAAGAATATACAGATTGAGTAAGAGTTTTTGAGTAATGACATATTTCCTTCTGTTGTAATCCAGGTATAATGAAGTTAACATATTGGACATAAGCAAAAACACTCTAAGAAAACGAAAAAAGTAAACTTTATGATCAAGTGTTAGTGATCTATGTTTGATATCTCTTCACCGCGATAGATTTCATTGCACCAAGAAGTAAACTTTATGATCAAAGTCGTAGCCTGACTATGAAAATCCATTATTTAACCATAAAGATTGCACTAAGGCTTATACACTTCAAAATCTGTATATTTTATTACTCAGTACTGTTCAAAAAAAGAGTAATGTTGCAAAACTTGAACGCCCAAATCGAATTCAAGCGACGAAGATAAATAAACGATGCTAAAACCAAAAACAATTCAAGAATAAAATTCACAATCGTGTGTACAATAGATCCTTACCTTGATCATTACGAGCAGTGAAAAGAATGCAACCAGTATCGTCACCGATTAGGCACTCAGCGATACGAGGAGATCGGATAGGCTGAGTTGACGATCCTTTACGAATCGCCGGTTTAACGGGATTAGATTCAACGATTTTCACGGTCAAAGTATGGCCGCTAGTTCCTGGTTTCAACTGATCCACCTTCACAAAAACTGGTTTCCGCTTCGGTACAGTCGTCGACGCCATAATGAAAGTCGCCGGCTTTTCAAAAATCCTAGGGTTTATTCAAAAAATTGAAAAGACTGGGTTTTATATATTAGAGTGACGATTGATTAGGGTTTCAATTCTTCAAAAGGGTAATTTAAATCAAAAATCTGACTGGATTATCAGATAACTAATGACGTTTTAACATTTTCTTTCCAAACAACCATATTTTAATATTCTCGGTAATGCGAAGCTTTTCCAAATTATATTAGGCTCTCAAATGAATATAAAAAAAGCCCACAGGCCAGAAATTCAATTCAAGGCCCAATAATGGACGTTTGTTATTATTATTATTTTTTTACCGTCAAATTATGAAATAATAAATCGTCATATTTTTAAATATATTTTTCAATAATCCCATTTATTATCTTTACAATTAAAGTAAATAATTTGTATCAGTGTGTGGATATGTATCCAATTTTTTTTTAACCATGAAACTGACGCAAAATTTACGAAAAACTAATTTTAAGAAATTTCTTTAGATTACAGATTAAAAAAATCAATTTTGTAGTTGACAATTTTTGGTAAACAGAAAAATATCCTAAACAATTTTTTTTGTCAACAAATAATTATATCGATAAGATTCAATTCATAACATAAATTCTCTAATTAGAATATGGTAGAGTTTAAACTCACCATTGATATCTAGCTAAACCAAAGACAAACTAAATAGATCATTTCAGAATATCTTAAACCGTTTAAGTTATCAATATCATTTTTTATTTATTTTATGGTCATTTACTCTTTTATCACTTATTGAAAAATTTGAAAGAAAAAAAAAACTCTTTATTACTAAAAGTAGAACACAAGGTAGCTTGTCTTTTGCCTAATTGGTGGGAAGAGGTTAGACTAAAGTGTTGGTAATAGAATAAAATAAAACGTATCTGAATTGTTTATAGACTTCCTACACCGTAACCATTGGGTCGTGTTGACTGGGAATGAGGTATTGGTGTCAGGTGTGTGTCACGTGTTCTTTTAGCCGCCCACAGTGACACGTGGACTAACAAATCACATCTTTTGCTTCTTGTCTTTTTCTTTTCTATACTTTTTCTTTTTTAGCTAAACTGCTTTCTATTAAACTAAACAAAAAGAATTAAAAGAAAAGAATTGAACCAGTTTAGTAAGTCTTCGTCGAGTTAGTGACAAAATTGAATTCAAACAGAGTGTAGCTAGAGAGTCTTTAATGCATGCGAGAGTTAATGAGGCAACGAATTGTTGATTTGAGTCACGATAGGTGGAGATCCGATTTCGCATTGTTGAGTCAATGAGCTTTACAATAGCCGATTCATTTCTATAGATTTTGTTATGTAATCTCTGATTTCTTTCTGCCTAGATGTTGTAGATCGAGCAATGAAGATCTAGATTTAGGAGCTGAGCCTTTTGGTTGGATCTAGGAAGACTTTGCATATGAAGAAGAAGTTGTTCCCAATGTGTTGGAGGAGATGATTGACACTTCTGTGAGACTCTCCTCCAGATTTCCTTGGTGTAATGGCAGTCAAAGTACAAGTGATTCTGAGTCTCAAGGTGGGAGTTGTAGAGAAGAAAGAGATAGTGGTTTGCTAGTCCCCAGTTGGTCAATCTGTCTGCAGTTGGGCATCTGTTTAAAGTGAATAGCCACATAAGGAAGCAATGTTTATGTATCCCACGAGAGAGCCAGACGACATTCTTCCATGGAACCATTGGTGAGTGATGCGTGAGTAGATTGTAGATGAAGCTTGTGGAGAACCGAGAAGAAGAGGTAAGTCCTGGATTCCATTTGTAGTAATCTTCTTTATTCGTTAAGAGTCATTGTAGTGAGGTGAGCTTGTAGTGTAACTTGTTGATCCGAACTTGCATAGGGGAGTCTCCAAGTTCCATTGGCGTAAAGGTTAGCCAATGTCGAGTTCACAGAGATCCCTAGCCGTGTAGGAGGTGAGAGGTTCAAGAACTTCCGAAGTTCTCCAAATGGGCTCCAGTTATCAGTCTAAAATCTGCAGGTTAAGCCATTTTCCACTTTTTATTTTATCAATCATACGCTACCTCTCGAACTCGAATTAGCTTGTTGATCAACCAACAATGTTTTTGCCTTGGAGGAATAGTACAGAAGTTCCTAAAGGAGCTTGAGAGGATGTTAGTTCTGACCCACGCTACCCAAATTGAGCTAGACCGAAAGAATATAACCCAAATCAAACGTAAAGCACATGCTTTATTCTAGTTAAGAAGGTCTCTAACCCTCAAACCTCCTTCTTCCTTTGAAAGAGTGATATTTTTCCTTGCGACTCTAGCAGTGTATTGTCCCTCGATTGAACCACTCCAGAGATAACTATTGCATAACGAGTTGAGTTTCTTGATGCAGGTTTTTGGAAGTATAAATGTCCAACACCAGAAGTTGGTGATTCCTGCAATGACCGTGGTAAGTAGTAAAAGACGACCTGCAAAGGAAATAGACTTTACGCTCCAATTGTTGAATCTTGAAGAAATTTGTGAAATAAGAGGCTCGCAGTCTACAATAGATAACTTCTTAATTGGAAGCTCGCCTTGGCGTAGGCCTGATACAACAATGATATGGCCAATTTCCTGCGGTGTTAGCCCTGAAGCATACAATGAAGTTTCTGGAAGACTCACTTGCAAACCTGACATGGTACCAAACTGTTCAAGCACCCTCAAGAATGCAGTGATAGAACGGAGTGTACCATCTGTGAAGATTAACAAATTGTCTGCAAAACAGAGGTGCGTAAGCTTTGATTCCTTACACTTGGCATGGTAGTTAAACTCACCTTCTTCTGCTGCTGTATTAAGCATAACTAGGCAATTCATGGCTATTACAAAGAGATAAGGGGAAGGAGGATCTCCTTGACGGAGACCTCTCTTACCTTCGAAATAGCCAAGAACATTGCCATTATACCCGATAGTAAAGGATGGAGTAGTAATATTGGTCGTTATCCAGCATAGAATTTTAGCCGGTACATTGATTCCCTTTAAGTAGTTAAGTATGATGTCCCAATGAAAAGTATCAAAAGCTTTTGCTATGTCCACCTTTAAAGTGACTTTTTTGGTCCCTTGTTTTTGTGGTATCCTTGGACAATTTCAGATGCTAGGAGAGTGTTTTCAAGCAGCAGCCTGCCTTTTACAAAAGCCGTCTACTTCGGGAGCAATAAGTGAGGTAAGATAGGTTTGAGTCTTGATACCAGCAGTTTTGAAACTACTTTGTACATGGTCGAACAGCAGGAGATAGGCATATATTCTGTTATGCGAGAAGCTCCATAGTGCTTGGGGACTAGAGTTAATATAGTTGAGTTGGCTGATGCAGGTAAGAAACCAGATTGGAAGAAGTACATGATAGAGTTAAGGCATTCAGATCTAATAATCTGCCAAGCTACCTTAAAGAACCCTGTTATGTGGCCATCCGGACCAAGTGATTTGTTAGGATTAAGCTTCATAATAACCCTGGTAATCTCCTCAATATCTGGGTATTTAACTATTTGGTGTTGTGTCAGCTCCTGAGAGGAAAATAAGATTGAATCAGCAAACCATAACGGCGAAGGGGAAGCCTGTGAGACTGATGGAGGAGATAAGATTGCTTTAAAATGAGAGATTACATGCACACTCATCTTCTCTGGGCACAATAGAATGGTCTCATCCTCTAGGGTAAAAGATCTGATAGCGTTGAAAGAGGCTCGTACTTAAGCTACCTGGTGGAAGTAGGTTGTATTCTGATCGCCTTCTTTGACTCTGGATTTTTGTTGTAGTAACTCTCTTCAATTTCCCGCAGGAAACACCATCGGTCATTTGCTTCTTGTTCCCGCTAGAAAGTTTCGGAGGATGGGTTATTAAGCACATGTACCTGCAAACTTAAAAGATAAACATTAGCTTCTTTCACTTTTTTTGAATCTGTGAAAAGTTCTCTCTTTTTAGAGTTTTCAGAGCTCCCTAGATGGTCTTTAGCTTCACAAACAGATTAGTTATATCGAAAGCATAGCTTCCAGCAAGAGTCCAAGCATTCTCAATTGTAGGTAAGAAGTCAGGGTGTTTGGTTAGGTAATTGTAGAACTTGTATGGCTTAGTAACAGCTTGGGGAACAGAAAAAGAGGTGTTAAGGAGACAAGGGTAGTGATCCGAGATATTAGGCCCAAGGAATGATGCATAGCTAGTGGGGAATTCGTTGATCCAATGCTGATTTGATAACAATCTATCCAACTTCTTTGCAATAGGTGATGCAGGATGGTTATTAGTCCAAGTAAAGAGTGGGCCATGATATCAGAGATCAAAGATTTCTTGCTGCAAAAAAGTGTCACGTAACTACATCATCGGAGTTGAGAGAACTACGATCTCACTGGAGAAGTGCTCTGATGGATTAATGATCTGACTGAAGTCACCACCAACAATCCAAGGGCAAGTATTTAGATTGAATTCTTGATAAGTTTGTAGCAGCTCAACCCATAGGTCAGTCCTCTCTTGCGACTCATTTGAGGCATAAATTGCAGTGTAAACGAAATTGACTTCTTGTGTGATGTTAACTTTGCAGGTCATGCTTGCTTAGATTGCTGCAGGACAGTGACTGATAAAGGGCTCTTCCATATAATTATGATTCTACCATCTGGATCTGATAAGTAATTGGATGAGTAATTCCACCGTGTTCAACTGAAGACATAAACTGGTTCAAAGACTAATCTTTTAAATGAGTTTCCAAAAGGGCACCAAAAGAATGTTGATGGAGCGCTAGCCACTCCTTGAAAGACTGCTGCTTAACACCATTAATACTGCGGACATTCCAAAAGAAGATTTTTGTACACATTAAAGAGGGTGGGGAAGCTCCTCTAAAACAGAGGAGCTTCTTTCAGGAGACATCAAAAAATTAGGAGTAGAAGGTAAGAGGTCAGGAGGAATTAGTAAGGAAGTAATCGGGTTAGGGGTAGTTTCTAAAGGGCCAAAAGGGTTAGGTTTAGTAGCTAAAGGGAGGAATTTACGGTTTAAGAAGGGTCTGGTTTTAGCCAAGGGATGGTTTTTAGTGAATCCCGGAGGAAAAGTTGAGGGTAAGGCAATTACCATAGGGGTTTCCGCTGCTAAGGTAGACAATGCTTTGGGGCTGAGAGAACCCGAAACAGAGAGATAGGGGGAGGGGATGGGTGAGATAGGCTTTCGGGTTGGGGAAGATGGAAAAAGTGGAGTAGTTGGATTCTCATTAGGAGAAGAGGTATCCATCGGGGATGAGGTGCCCTCAGGATTAAAAGGAGGACCAGTTAGGGAAGTGGGAGTGGTAGGATCCTCAGTATGTTGAGGAGCAATGGGATTATCAAGAGATGAAGTGGAGTTTGGCTGATCAAATGGTGGAAAAGAGGTAGTAGTTGGCGTGGTTTTAGGGACCCAAGTGGTTTTTGTGAAAATGCAATCCTTCACAATGTGGCCAATTTTGATACAATGAGTTAGGAAGGCCGTACCCAAGGGTAATTAACTTCGATGGGAATTATATCTCCATTCTGGTGAATAATCTCTACCAGTTTAAGGAGAGGACAAGATAGATCAGCTTCAACTTTAACCCGAGATAAATGAAGGTTTGTAAGATTTTTTGTAGAGATGTCGACTTCGAGAGGATCTCCTATCAGCCCAGCAGCATAGCTTAGACCTTCCTTTGATCTAAGTTCTAATGGAATACCCTTCAAGACATCCCATAATGCCAGCGATTTGATTTCAGTTGAGGATGCAGCTTGGTTTGAGGTCAAGACAACCCAGTAGCCTTTTTCAAGAACTTTATTGTGGATGAATTCATTAGGGATCCTGACGAGAACAGAGCGCCGGATGGGATTAAGGTGGATTTCCAATTTTGAACCTTTTCCCCACATGTAATTGAGGATACTCTTAAGTTTGCTTAAAATATGGAGTTTTCCCAAAGAAGAACCCGATGATAAATTCTTTGTGTAGTTCAGCTCCTCTTTTGAAAACATTATCTGGAATGATTACACGTGGTACACCCTACTCGGAGAAAGACACTAAGCCCAATTTTCGAGGGAAATGTCAAAAGTAACACTGGCTTTTTTCGCCCAGGTAACAGGAACTATAGGATCAGTATACTCCATTGGATTTGTGCCATTAACCGAGTTTGGGGATTTAGGGTTTTTTCCAGGAGGTTGGGAGGTGAAGGCTGTAGGGATGGTTTTAGGAGTTGCGGGTTTTAGTGGCTTTTATTGAGGAAAACTTAGTTAGATTTGGTTCTACATGTTTACGGTGGAGAATCGTGAAATGGTTTGAGCCAACCAATGATTGAATCAGGTAGATTTGCAGAGACACTTGTCGAAGGGGTTTCAGTAGTTTGCTGAGGAATTTTTAGAATTTTAGACGAAATTAATGTGACTTTAACCTCAGATTCAGGAACAGATCTAGTTTTGGAAGAAGACAGAACAATAGAAAGTGATAGTAATGGAGGGAAAGTGTATAGGCCCAATTTGACTGGGCCCAATTTTTCAGCCCAAATCGTCTAAGCCCAATAAGAAGTGGCCCACTGACAGAAGGGCCCAAATACGCATGGCCCACATCCGGCCAAAATGACACCTGTACGATGACAACAAGCATAAGGTTCCGACACGTGTCCCGTAGACCTACATGCGAGCTGACACTTGTGATCCGTGACCACCTGCTCGCCATCATCCTCAGTCCACTATAAAAGGGAGGCCTAGGTCAACAGAGAGACCATTGGAAAAATCTTGGACAATTGAGAAGAAAAATCAACTCGACGAGCGTAACAAACGAATCGACGAACACAACTTAAAAAGATCTTATCGACGAACGTAAGTTATCAACATAATTTAGGATATTAAAAACGACGAACGAGAGAACCGAAATTTTAAACGACGAGCGTAGTCTGATCGACGAGCCTAAACACCCTAAGTGGTGAGGCAATCGACGAGCGCAAGAATTAAAATATAAACGACGAACACAACTTTACATAATCTGATCGACGAGCCTAAACACCCTAAGTGGTGAGGCATTCAACGAACGTACACTAAATCGACACATTGACGAACAGAAATTCAACACCTACACCTGTGAATTAAACACCCTAGTGGTGATATATACTGACGAGCGCACTAATAAGACACAATTTACCGATCGACGACCGCACGATCGTCGAGCATTATTCCAGAAAGAAACAACGAGCAATCAGTGGTTGACGACCATCTGACCATATAAACGAGAATCTCAACCCACTCAATCTCCATGTCCCTTCGAAACTAAGAACTACGAATTGACTTGATTCCGTAAAACGGATACGTAGGCAGCCCATACAACGGTTCAGTCAAAAATCACAAATATCATTCGTATTTGAAGCGTGCTAAGACCGGTACGAACAGAAAGCAGCTTGGAAACTGGCTTGGGTTAGAGACAGAAGAGGCAGAGGAGGGTGGGGGGAAGGAGGGATGATTGAGAGGCTCCGACGACCGAAGCCAACGGTAAGACTTTTCTAATTTTTTGATGTTTAATTAAAGCTTTTATAAAGATCTAAGTTAAAACCTAATCTATCCATGACTGCCAAAAGTAATACAAAAAAATTAAAAATATTTAACGTTCTTTAATTATATAGATACGTGTGTGTTTTGTATATATATAATATGTTTATAGCAATGACTAGAATTCATAAAGACAAAAGGAATTATACATGTTCGTAGATTCAATCCACGCACATGATGATAGTGTACATTCCATATAATATGATGGCATTGCCAATCGACACGTCTCAATGTGTACATCTGTCCATACATATACACATGCCTCCTACGATGCGCTGTCCAAAAATACATAACAATTGGTGAACTTATCACATATTTTTAATACAACCAAATTATATTTATGATTATATCCTTAGGGCAACATATACAAAGTATTCTCGTCTATCAATATTACAACCAAAATATGACACGTTTCAAGGTCAGAGTCATAGATAGTTCGATAATTCTGCTTATGTAATGTTATCTACATTAATAAATATGAAAAAAAAAACACTTTTCAGATCAAAAACGTCATGAGTACGCCAATTACACTTTTTATACATTTTTTGTTTTGTAAACATACTTTTAATTTTATGCATTTTGTCTTCACTTTTTATACATTTAACCTATTTACCAAATAGAAAACTAGAAATGGTGAAAATTTCATGGTCTAAATCCGCTAATTAAAGTATTTAAATAAAAAAGACTATAAATACATTAAAGAGAAAATATGTATAGAGAATTAGAGATGCTAAGTAATTCCACAAGATATTACAAGTTCAACATATTATTCCATAAAAATTACTTATAAAAATACAAAAGACAATACATAAACACTTCTTAATTAGCTTATGTCGAAATTTAGAACAATAAAATTTCCGAAACAAATTTAAACAAACAATCTCTTCATGCAGTGACCAAACCGCCCATTACGAACCGGTTATTCATGAATGTGATTAAAATTCCTCCTTAACCGAAATTTACATTTCCAAGTCAGATCTCCTCCTCGCATCTCGACCGTTGATTTTATCAAGTCAAGAGATCATTGACCCAACCTAGATCAGGGTCACCACAATAACCATCCTCAAAACTAGGTTTAACGTCTCTAACCGGCGCCAACGCCGTGAAATCATTCATTTGTCTCCGACGAGTGAATTCATCGTTGAAGAAGTTAGCCTGAGGCGAATTTAGGTGACTTGGAGTGGAAGGCGAAAGAGCAAATTGCAAAGAACTACTTGGTTGTTGTTGTTGAAGATGGATACGTTGATTGCTCAAACGGCAGGAAGACGCAAACGCAGCAGCGGCAGCGGAAACCGGCGTTGTAACCGGCGAAGTGGAACTCGCCTGAAACGCTTCAGCTAGACTCATAGAGTCCAACGAATTCACCAGCTCGCTTAAAACATCTTTGTAGTTAACCGAACCAGCGGCTGCAGTTGCAGAAACGGCGTGGTTTCTTAACCGCGAAAACGCAGCGGTCTTGTGAGCCGGAGACACCGGTGGAGACAATGACGGAGATCGAGAAAGATGAGAAAGATTTCCCAATAGAGTACTTGTTGGAGAACTGCTACAAAACAAGCAACACGGATTCTTCGCCGGAGAAGCTGAAGCTGAACCGGTACCGGAAACGTTTTCCGGTGGAAGAACCCTAAGCTGACGTGGCGAATGAGCAAAGAAACAAACTTTTCGTTTACAGTGTTTACCATCTTTACAAGCTTCAGTACGGTAACGAATAGGATGAAGCCAACATTCAAAGACTCCATGAGCAAACTCACAATCATCTCCACGGCTACAATCACCACCACGACGAAAATCAGGACAAACCTCACCGGAATATTGATAACGACGAGGATCACGACGACGAGCTTTTTCACCAGGATGAGCAAAAGGACAATCAGTCCAATCATGACTTCGACTACGAGTACAACGTCGGATCTTAAATTCAAACATCCGGAAATGATCACTTGCGTAAGGATCATCAGAATCAGAATCATAACAATACTCTTTAACCTCCTTGTTTCTCATGTTATCTTCATTAAAACTGTCTTCTTCTTCAGATGTAATCTTGTTACTCTTGTTCCAGTTTTGCTTACGAGGAGAACGAGGAGAAGAAGAATCCGACGGTGGAAAACTCTTGGAAGATAACAAAAGCTTTCTCGGAGGAATCTCCACCGTTGGTTTGGTACAAACAACATCCATGATGATATTTAATACCTAAGTTTGGTTTCTCTTTTTCTTTAGGTTTTGGGGTTTGAGAGATGAGTGTAAGAAGAGAGAAGAGAAACGGAGGTGTATATATATGGGTTTAGAGAATAAGTTAAAAGAAGAGAGAAGACAAGAGAAGAAAAGTGAAAGAGAGGGTCGTGAAAGGGTATGGGAGAGAGATATCGTGGCGAGAGAAGAGAAGAGTAAGAAAGAGGTTTCATGCAAAGAAGCAGGAGCTGCCTTATTCTCCTTCATTCAGACCTAACACATGTGCTTATGTTCATCATCATCCCATCTCTTCCTCTATCCCTCTTATCAATTTAATATCTATATTGTATCTTTCTTTTGTTTTTGTATAGAAAACAACTAACTTTATTACATATATTTTATGGTTTTATGTATTACATTGATTTTGATAAAACTTTGTCTTGTTGTTTGTTACCAAGTATTTTGTGCTGTTTTAATACCAAAAATAAGTGCACTGGATTAACCTTAAATTGTTAAATAAGTTTAGGTATAAGAATTTAATGTAAGTGTTTGATAAATATTTTGTTAGGAGCGATGAGTTTTTTTCTTAACAGGTGGATCGGAAATTAAATTTTGATGTCAAAATCATTAGTTAAAATATCATAATCACCAAATTAAAATAAATTTATTGACAAGACTAAAAGCCGTACCTCCTCTTAGAACGAAAACCAAATTATTTAATATAATTCTCATTTAGAAAACACATTTTTTCTAAATGAATTTGAATTCATGACTTTTTCGTTAAAGAAATCTGTTATACCAAAAACCACTTGATCTGAACATTTTTTGTATACACTTCTATATTAATACTTTAAATTTCTAAAAATATATTAATGCAGATTGAACACTTTTATGTTATTTTTATGATAAAAAAATATTTTTATGTATTAATCAAAGTAACTGCAGATTGTTAAAGTTTAGAGCTGAAATATGTGTAGGTAATTACTGCCATGTACAAAATAACGTAGTACAAAACCTAATATTAATATGAATATATGATGCCGAATTGCTTTATGTCGATCCAGCTAATGATTTGGTATCAAAATTTAATTTTTATCTACTATATTATGGTATCTTAAAAAAAAAATTAAAGATAGATTTTAGGTTATATATCGATTTTGTCGATCCTGTTGACAAAGAAAAAATGAATATATGATAGTAAATCGATCAACTTAATGAGCAAATTGATAAAATTCTGAACAATTAATTGGTTAAAGCTTTAAACTTGATTCATCGATCCCCTCGGACTATAGGTTCATCAATTACGTTTCAAGTTCATAAAACCAACGAAATAATAAAAATGAAGAAAACTATATATAATATATTTAGTTTTGTTTGTTTTGGTAGCTCATAAGCATATATTAGTCACATATTTCAATAATACAATCTCATATTTCCGTGTGTTTGATTTAATCGTATATTATACAAGTTATTATAGAGTAGATATATGAAGAACAGAGAATCTAACAAGACTTTGCAATACAGAAAGGATATGCACAAGAATGAATACAAGAAAAGAAATATCAGAAATACGTATTTCTATTTTATACGCCAATTTATCATCAAATAAAAATAATTAAATATGATTACCACTTTTTATCTTGTTCAAAGGTTAAGTAGAATGGGTGCATGTGTATGTACAAGTGTCACATTTTCCATTGGTTGCGTGGCTCTGATGGAAGCAAAGACATTTTTGGTTTCTACCTTCAACTCATATATTTAATATATTGTTTCTACAAAAATTTCTAACTTTATATTCGCCCAATCTTTTAATGGATAAATAAGTTTAAAAAATTATGTTTTCTTTTGGAATTAGATAGAATCATGACAAATATATTACATAACGAAAACGGTAATTTACATTTAAAGTATAAACGACAAAATTTAATAATATTGTTTGATGCCAAAAAAGAACATTGATTTATACATCTTTAGTAAGTTCAATGTTTTGGTCCGTATTTCATTTTGGTATCTAATGTTTAGGGCTTCGTCTATGTCCGTACGTACGTCATTGTTCCACAAAACCACAAGCTTCTTAATGTTTGGTTTGTAATGATTTTATTGTTCGACGGGAAAAAAATTCATGCAAGGACTAATATTTTGGAATTTTAACTCGTCTTCAACATAATTCAAAGAAATAATATTACCAAAAAACGTTAATCACGAATCTTCAAGCTTCTTTAAGATTATACAAGGTTGGTGCGAAAACGTTGAAACGGCACCGTTTTAAGAGTAAAAGAACGTAGGCGTGTAGACGTTGAAACGACACCGTTTTAAGAATAAAAACATAGGCGTGAAAACGTTGAAACGACACAGTTTTAATGATAATTAACAGAGGGCGTGAAAACGTTGAAACGACGCAGTTTAATGATAATTAACAGAGGGCGTTAAAACGTTGAAACGACACAGTTTTAAGGATACAAATACATAGGCGTGAAAATTATAGCCGTTAGAGACAAGAGCCAAAGCGGAAGGGAGAAAAAAGGGAAAAAAATGGCCGTTAAGAGGAAACACAGTCTTCTATGTTCAAATTTATATGACCGTTAGTGATCTTCTTCTTCCTTTTTTATTCTGATTACAGACAGACACGTTCTCTCTGATATAGAAGGAACCAAGAAACACAACTTCCTGATTTCATTCAGATTCTATTCATTCCCGCTTCTTCTTCTCTCACTCTCTGTCTTTACTTCTGCGACTCGACTTGGTGATATGGAAGCAACAGCGGAGGAACCAATCGGTAGTTTAGTGACGAATATGATCGACGAGACGTATGAGTTTTTAGCGCCGCGATGGTTTGATTTCATTAACGGAGAGACTGAAGATGAGTCTCGTCAGGCGGAGCTTTGGTTTGAATCGGCGTTAAGCTGCGCTCCTTCTCGTCAGTTTCTTTTCCCTCTATTCTCATTTCTGATTAGGATTTAGAAATTCTGGTTTGATCTCATTTTCATGGATTTTGTTTAGTTTTGTCTAGGACATAGTTAAATGATTTCTTCAGATCTGTGTCCTCGTTATCAGAATTTTGAAGGATATTTACGATTTGGGGAAAATTGCGACTTAGGTCAAGTTGTATTCAATTGGTTTCTTTTATGTGTAGCTTCGGTTCCTAAAATCAAAGCAAGGAGATCATTCAAGGTAGAGACCATGTGCAACTTCAATGAAGAAGCAGAAGAAAACGAGAAACCGCTCAAGGTTTTGTTTCAATCAAACAATGATTAATCCATTACAAGCAGTACTATACTCAAGATCAACTTTTAATCATTCTAAGTATGCGCAATTTGCAGGAAAACGAGTCGTCAGAACCAATAGATGCTAGGTCGGAGCCTTCTGAGGCCATGAAAGATGTTACTCCGATTGAAGCAAGCACAATTATGGTATCTCACGACTCTTCAAAGGACACAGAGCCCAACAACACAGCAGATGCTAGGTTCCTTATCGTTCCTTTACTGCAGTTACATAGTTAGATGAGAGGCTGTTCTAACATTCTTTCTTTTGGTTCATTCTACAGTAATCCAGGGACAGCTGAGCAGATAGATAACAAGGAGAACACTCCTCCTGCTACCACAGAAGCTTGCACACCTAAACCACCACTGCAATTATCTCAAGGAGGGAAGTCCATAGACCTTAAGAAACAGCATACTGCTAGAAAGATAGCTAGTCTGCTGAGGAATCCATCTGCACTTCGGCCAAAAAGCCGGTCACAGTTGTCTCAGGCTAAAGGGAGTCTAAAGAAAAGTGTGAGCAGGTAGTTGATGTTCTTAATAACCATTTGACATCCTGAATCTGGTTTTGCCTATCCCTACTAATAGTTTCTTTGTGTTGACGCTTCTACAGGGGTGTTATAAACGAGACTGGCACCACCAATCTGATTCAGGAAAATCAAGCCGTCAAAAGGCAAAAGCTAGATGATGGCAAATCAAGACAGGTGAGCTAAATCATTTATAATTCGGCAGGGTTCATTTTATTTCTCCCTGCATGACTGAAACCTTTTCTCCCTCGTCATTGATTTATCTAGATTCTCAATCCAACACCAGCAACTCTGCCTCACAAGACAAAACAAGGTCTTGTTAATACCGGTTTCAACGCATGTCCTTCAGTTACTAAGTACATTCCAAAGGAGAACAGAAAGGTGCGTTGTGCTTCACGGTCGCTTATATAATTTTCTGTCAGAACCTCTCACATTTTCACTTTTTAAAGGTTTATGTCCGTGAGCAAAATGCACCCTTCGTTTCAACTGCTGAATTGATCAAGAAGTTCCAAACAAGCACTCGAGACCTGTCACTGCCTCACACAAACACTTTACATTCACAGGTAACCAATTGAACATCTCAGATCCCAGTTACTTCTTTAGTATCTTTTTTTTCCTTGGAATCTCTTTGATTAAATTCCAGGATGGTGCTGTTTTCCTTGTCCAGAACCGACCTAAGCTGAGACTGACAAGACCCAAAGAACCCGAATTTGTGACATCCCAGAGAGCTCGTCCTTTGAGAGTTAAAAGCAGTGCAGAACTTGAAGAAGAGATGTTGGCAAAGATTCCCAAGTTTAAAGCTCGACCTGTAAACAAGAAGGTAATACATGTAGTTTCCGTGTATATATACTTCAGAATGGAGAACACTAAACAAAACAAAACAACGGGTTCTGTTATTCGATGCAGATTTTGGAATCTCCAGCTTTGCCTGCACCACAAAGAAGTACACCTCATCTGCCAGAATTTCAGGTAGCGACCCAATGAGAGAGTATCATTCCTTGGAACAACCTCCTGGCTGGAATTGAATGAATCTGTTATTTGATCTACTCTCATTCTTACTGTTGCAGGAATTTCATCTTCAAACAATGGCAAGGGCTATGCAGCATGCAGAGACATCTTCAATAGCTTCAACAGAAGTGTCTAAGCAGGTACGAGCTTCCTAAGAAGAGTTGTATGTATACAACACACTTGGTTAGTTAGTTATATGCCATCTGAATCTGATATGCCCCTCATACGCAGCATAGTGATTGGAGGCCGCATCTTACCGAACCGAAAAGCCCTATGCTCCAAACAATGTTAAGAGCTCGTCCTCCTAAAGCAAAAACTACTGCGGAACTTGAACAAGAGGAACTCGAGAAGGCACCAAAATTCAAAGCAAAACCTTTGAATAAAAAGGTACTATACTCTAGTGATGTGATGTAGTTTTACTATTATCTACGTCATTTTCTCTATCGATCTAACTTGGAATCACATCAACCATCCAGATATTTGAGAGTAAAGGAGAGATAGGCATCTTTTGTAACACCAAGAAGCACATAACCATACCGCAAGAGTTCCACTTTGCAACAGATGAGAGGATATCACGACCAGATTCTGTCTTCGATATATTCGACAAGGTATATCAATAACCAGAATCCACTATATGCAAGTCTTCTTTAGTTATGTTCCACTGCATATTGCGGTGTTTGACACAAATTTTTCCTCAGCTCTCATTGAACTCCGAATCTTGCCATCCAAAGCCTCTACCAAGGAACACTGCTCCAAATCCCTTCAATCTAAGGACAGAAGTATGTGTACAACGAACAACATATTAAGACTACCAACCAATCTTTACTGAGCATTTTAAAAAAAAATTACTCTGTTGAATGCAGGAACGAGGCGCGGAGAAAGAGAAGCAGTTTGTAATGGAAGTCATACAGAAACAGATAGGAGATGAAAGGGCCAGGGTTCCAAAAGCAAACCCATATCCTTACACTACCGACTACCCAGTGGTATGCACATCCTAAGTATCTTATTTTTCTTCTTTGCTGTAGTTTGTGAGTTGCGAAAGAGATGAATGGTGTTAACAGGCTTTACGTGGTCCAACTCTCAGGTACCACCGAAACCAGAACCTAAGCAATGCACAAAACCGGAACCATTCCCGTTAGAGAGTCTAGTGAGGCATGAAGAGGAAATGCGAAGAGAAATGGAAGAGAGGGCGAGAATGGAGAGAGAAGAAGCCCAAAAGAGACTCTTTAAAGCTCAACCAGTTATAAAAGAGTAAGTGACCCTTGCCCTTCTACTGTTTGTTTATCTCCAGAAGTTTGATCAACTTTTGTTGACTATGGCTTTGACCACAGGGACCCAATCCCTGTTCCAGAGAAAGTACGAAGGCCCCTCACAGAAATTCAAGCGTTTAATCTCCGTGTAGAGCATCGAGCTGTCGAGCGAGCAGATTTTGATCACAAAGTAAGGTTTTCAGTCATTTGAGCCAAAAAAAATGATATGCGTAACTCTATTGATAAATTTTCTTTCACTTAAACCAGATCAAGGAAAAGGAGAATCAATACAAGAGATACCGTGAAGAGAGTGAAGCTGCAAAAATGGTATGCATCATTCATTACACACGCTTAATTTACAATATGCATATAAACGTTGCTCAAATATACCTGTCAATTTTATCAGATGGAAGAAGAGAGATCTCTGAAGCAAATGAGAAAGACAATGGTTCCTCATGCTAGACCTGTTCCTAACTTCAACAAACCCTTCTTACCCCAGAAGTAAGTTTCAAATGAACAAAAAATATCCTCGAGAGACCAATCTTCTCTTGCCTCAAACATCTCATTGATTGTAAAACTTCATGTAATATATAACACACAGGTCTACCAAGGAGATTACAAAACCAAAATCGCCCAAGCTTAGAGTCATCAAACGAATCGAGAGAAAAACGATGATGGCTACCAGCGCCTCTGCTGCTCAGATGAGATAGTTTTTTGCAGTAAATTTTTACGGAAGCAGAAGCAGAAGCAGCCTGAAATGTTCATGAATGCTTGAACCTACTACATTTTCTTTGTATATTATTGATTCAGAACCAAATTGTTCTGTGTAATTCATTCTTAGTACCTACTAATATAATAGCTCTGTAGCAGTACTTATTATGTATTCTGATTCAAGTTTATCAAACTGGAAAAAAAAAGAAAACCTTTTTCATGTCTGACACAAACATAAAACAACCAAATACTCTTGAAACAATGATAAAAAGACGACTGGGAAATTTTTTCATTGTCTGAATCACTTGCTCAATCTCTTCTACTCGATTTGCATTTGTCGATACATTACAATCTGAAAGGCATCAAACAAGGGAAAGTTTCAGAAGCCATTGAAGCAAGAGACGCATCAAACAAGGGAAAGTTTCAGAAGGCATTAAAGCAAGAGACATGATTTCAAGATTTAGATTAGTTGAATTATAGAGACAGTACCATAGATTCATGGCTTGATTTAACTCTGAGCTCTGCCAGAGATTTATCATCTTTAAGACTTAGCATCTTCGCTGATGGACTTGTATCCTTAGTTGTCTCATCCTTTCCTTCAGAAACCAGCAAATCAACCTCTTCAGCCTTCCTCTGCGTCTGGAGTGCCACAAACTGTTCACCATTCATATAATCCAAGTATCAAGATTTGGAACATATTTGGTTTTTACTCTCATCCCCACAAGTGGAGACTCCAGACATATAATACCAGAGAAAGAGAACTCACTTCGCGAAGTTGTTTTACAAGCAAAGTGGGTCGGCAACAGAGATATGGCTGATGTAAGTCTGGTAAACATTTTGTATCCAACGAGATAAGCTTAAGATGAATATCTGACTGCAGAACAAATTTAAGTTTTTCCATAAATTTGACGTTATTCTCTGTAATCTGTAAACACAGGTCAATAAAAAGCATTATCTTTTGTTACCTCGAGAATATTGCTCTCTAAGCTCCCGAGATATTCCACAAGTCTATTCAAGCGAGCATTTCTCATAGTCACACTCTTACTACTAGCTCCTTGGTTATTATTCCCTTGCCTTGTGTTACTCCTTGTCCCGCCTCTTCCCCATGCAAGTAGTTCCGCGTTCCAAACCAGCCCAGGTGATATTCCTCTGCTGTCCCTATGATGCGCCTCCTCTTTGTCATCCTCTCCGTAGTCATTATTTTTGTTTGCCTTTGAAGTAGAAGGGTTAGCTGTAGAACGCCTTTTTCTTTTTCTCTGCAGGGTTTCAGTACAAGGCTCATCGGAGGAAGAATCTTTGGATCTGTTGTTATTATTATCGTCATCATGGGCTTTTTCTGATTCATTCTTTTCCATGTTTCTGCAGTTTCTTCTTCTTCTAGAGCCACTACCAATACGTCGTGATGTTGATAAGACCGCTGCCTCTTTACCAGAAGACCTTCTCTTTAAAAGGGTCTCAGATTGTCGTTGTGATACTTGAGCTATAGATACTTGAATCTACAAAAGAAGAACATGATGCCCAAATTACTTAGTCACCATAGAAGAATTAAATTTACCTAAGTGAGTGTGTCTTCTGTTACATGCGAGGCCATGCATCAGGTTTCTGACCTGCTTATTACGAGCCTCGTCATCTTCACGGAAAGTCAATTCCTGAACAAAAATGAAAGGCATATAACACCAGGAATCTCTCATGAGTAACCTTTCTCTTCAATTGTTGAAGAGTACACAAAAAGTGTTGATGCTTCACCTCAGCTTCAAATTGATCAATATCTTGAAATATAGTTGCTATAAAGGCATCAAATTTTGGGTCGTCTCTTAAAGAACGTCGGCTTGCACAATGTTTCCTGCAAGTAGGACACTCGTTGTTCCTGAAAATGTATTCGCCAGTTAATATAACCCATTACAAGCTTTACATCCTTATATAACGCTGAATATGTAAAAAATGCATACCCTAGTCTTATTGACTTATCAATACACTCTCTGCAAAACCGGTGGAGACATTCCATCACAGTCCTTGTTTTCCTTATAATTCCTAGAAAATGATAAACCAATACTCACATCAATCGAATAAGTAAACTGTAATATCAAAGTTGATGCAAATAGGGTGAACGACTCTGTAAAAGCAGGATTACGAGAAAAGTTGGAAATCCAAGACATGTCTGCAGCAAAATTGTGAAATGCCAGATTCAGTACCTAAACATATTGGGCATTGCAAGTCTCTACGAATATCTCCTAGCTCAATATCCATAAATCTGCAAGGAAAATCATGACTTTAGAAATAGCAAAGATCAACAACTACCGTTGCCTAGTGCAAGACGTCCACTCAGTCAAAAACTAATGCTAAGTTATAAGAGACAGGTGAACACAGAAAGCTTAAGTCAAATGGAAGATAAACAACCTCAAGATCAACTTTGCACAATGTCGTATACTCGTATTCATTACTACTATAGATCAAAGTCTAGGTACTCAAATTGTTCTTCCACGAGAACTGAACAATTTGTGATTTCGAGACGAAAAACGACTGGAACTATAACATGCACGCAAGAACCAAACAATGCATCGGATTAATGAAACAAAACCCAAGTCTTAAAAATAGAAACTGAAGACATCAGAGCACACGAGTTTTGCTTATAGATCCATCAAATACAATAGTGAAACCAATAATGAGAGAAAGATATAATTGTTACTCTGATTGCGATTGCTCTCCAGATGAGGAAGCTTCACTTCTCTTCTCAGAATCTGAAGGTATCAATCAAAGAAATCGATCATATTCACTTTCATGTTATATACACACATACTCACGTATTGATTAATTCCGATATCTCACGTATCCATCCAAAGATAAACAACAACAAAAACGAAACTTTATACCTTCTCCTTCTTCTTCTAACGCTTCTTCATCCTCTACATCTACTTCGACAGGTTCCATATCCTCGTCTTCACCTTCGTTATGATTTGTATCGTTCCCATTCATTTTGTCTGGATCTTCTTCTTTCTCCTCAGCTTCGGGATTAAGCTGGTCCGCTTCGCGGCTCAGACACAGGTGGTCTTTCTCTTCCTCTTCCTCGTCGGTGGAAAAGCTCTTCAAAGCAGGCATTGTTGATTGTTGATACAGTGATCTTTGCTTATCAGATGACAGACAAACAAAGAAAAAGCTTTCAACTCTCTCTCACCCTCTACGTTCTCTGACTAATGAGAGGCTTCTGGTAATTCTTCTTCCTTCGTTGTTTATGTTCGGTGCCGAGGGAAAGAGAGATGGAGACCAAAGGCGAAGGAAGAAAAAGGAGAGAAACTTCTTTACCTTTTTTCTACTTCGTATTAATTTATAATTTTTTTCTTAATTTATATTGTGGTCCTTTGTATTAAGGTTTATTATATACACATCCCAAATTATTCTTCTTATCTCTTTAAATCCTAATGGCATACGTATGTTTAATTAAACTTGTGGATCTAGTTATGCACCTTAAATTTTTTGGACTTTAGGCTTAATTTCTCAAATTCTTAAGATTAAAATGTAATATATTTATCCGTTTCTATATAAAATCAAATCTAGCGGACACAATTCATTTCTGAAGAGATATCACATATGTCACTTATTTATTTACGAACGGATACCACATCTGTCATTTACTTAATGTATTTAATTTTTATATATAATCCATGATATTTTTTTTAACAAAAGGCAATATATCTAGTACCATTTGACTAACTAATGTATTTTTATTAAATATATAAAAATTCTAAATTTATCTATTGTTAATAAAAAAAAGTTTTTGTAAGTTAACAAGTAACTAAAATATGTTATTTGGGTTATAATTTTATCAAAAATATTGCTTCAATTTTGGTTTCTAGATAATGTAGTATTTGTAGTAAAAGTATTTTATCATTTAGCTTATATTACAAAGAGCTATTTCAAGTATAACATCACTAAGACCAAAACTTAATTGGTGTATTATATGCTTAATCATAGTTTAAAGATAGTATGACAAGTAAAAAAACATACTAATTATACATATATTTAATGGAAATTTAGACTACAGACAAAAGTGCATAGAACTGGTTAAGTAGTCATTTAGATTCTGTCTAATAGTTTGTGAGATTTGAATCTAAAAGGAATTGCAGATTGGTAATGAACTGAAGTAACATGTCTCAACCTTCTTCTAGTTGCCAACCCATTTGCATTATCTCCAATCTTAGCATTACATGTGACACATGTGTCGGTAATAAATACATTACTCCTTAAATAATCATGATTATTATAAATATTATTGGGCCGTAATAGATAGACCCATAAACATTTACACGGGAATTAGTACATCATAAAATGGGCCATAATAATAGATCGGCCCCATAAGAATTTACACGGGAATCCTTTTTTAAAATTCAAATTACTTCATAAATGGGCCATAATAGATCGGCCCATAAAATTCACTTCACTCGCTTCCCTCTCAATTTTCCATTTTTATTTTTTGTGAAGTCGTTGCTTTGCTTAAACCCTTACCGGAATGGAGTCGTCGGCGAAAGGAACAGTGACGCCGTTAGCTTCGTTGTTCTCAGAGGAAGAGGCAAGGAAAGCAGCAAGTTATGTGGAGGAGAAAATCGGAGAGAAGCGAAGAGAAATGAATCGTCTTCAACAATTCGTCGATGAAAACGACAGTCTCATCAATCTCGTCAAAAAGCTTCCCGATCAGCTTCATCATAACGTTATGGCGAGTTTTCTCATTCATTAACTCACTCCCTCATAATCTAATTTCGTGCCCGTTTGATGTATCTGATGAATTTCACACAGGTTCCATTCGGTAAATTGGCTTTTCTCCCAGGTCGATTGATTCACACCAACGAGTGTTTGGTAGGTTTCATGAGGATTATATATTTGCTCTTTTCAATTTCATCATAGTATTGTTTTGCATTGAGGTTTACGAGTGTCCTAGTGAGCTATTGACGGCTTGAGTAATATTTTTGGGGATTCACATAGGTTTTGTTAGGAGAGAATTACTATACTGACAGATCATCGAAGCAAACGGTTGAATTTTTGAAGAGAAGAGACAAGACTTTACAGTCTCAAATTCAGTCTCTTAAAGCTGAGATTGAAGATTTTAAAACAGAGGCTTCATTCTTCTCTACAACTGCTTCTGAAGCAGCGGTGAGTTTGTTAAAAAAGTGGATGATGTGTTAGATTTTTGTGCTTTTTCGTCTTTTAGAGTCTGCATTTGTATTTTAAGTGGTGTTTGTGTTTTTTTGTTTTAGGAAGGACTTGTTGAGATAAGAGAAGAGTATGTGGAAGAAGATTCTTCTCCAACTGTCTTGCAGTCCAGTGAAAAAAAACTTTCTCCTCTTCCTGAAGGAGAAACTGCAGAAGATGAACCAGATGACGATGATTTTGCACGAATCATGTCGAGGTTGAATGAACTTGAAATGGAAGAAGAACAGGAGGGTGAAGATGGAGACGATATAGGTGAAGAACATGATTCTCCAACACAAAGTGTAGAGGAGAGCGGGCACGATATGGTGAAAGGAATTAAAAGTGAAACAGACCGCAATAGGATTGAATATGGGAAGCAAGAAGCTACTATATCTGTTCCTAAGAGTACTTCCGGCGATAGCTCTTCCATTCAAGAACGGAAATATGCAGAGGTATCTTCAAAGAGATTTCACATCTGGGTTCATGTTTTATGGTTAATAGTTTTTCCCAATGTTAATTCCTTTTGATCCAGCCAAGAGTTAAAGGCAAAGTTATTGAAGTGTTGCCAGAGAAACATCCACACAAAGATCTAGATGATCCGCTATGTGTAAGACAAAACTTTTCATTGTGATGATGTCTTCTTTCGTTAGCATTTACAGCTCCTCATATATGGCCTGTTATTGCATTTTGGCAGCATATCGGACCAATGACACAGTTTATCCCCGAAGGTTAGCTCTATGATCTACAGCGTTTCATACATCAGCAAAGTAGACTTTATTGTCAAGTTAATCTGAAAAACTGAAATATCTACCTGAAAATCATTCTCTAACGACATCATGTTCTTTTATTACCAGAAATTCAATCACGTGGCAGGATACCCCAGCAGAACGCAGGAACGTGGAGGGACTTTCAAGTAACCTCTGATGTTTCCAAAGCCAAGGCAAAATCCAATGTTGTAGGTCCGCAAAATATTAAGGTATTTAGCTCTTATCCTATATTCTATACTTGGAACCTAAACAGATCAGTTATGCATTTGAAATCAAGCTATTATGGCCTTGCATTATGTGTATCTACAACAAAACTTGACCCACCTTTAGAAAGCATCTCACAAATTATCATGCCAACTTTTTTTGGTGCAGTCACCTTTACAGAAACCGGAGGCCAAGTTTGATAGTAACAAGGTTACATATCTCTTCCGCACAAGCGTTTGCTAATAGTATTGCTATGTTATGGCATACTCGTTACATTTCTGATTCGAGTCCTGCAGGCTTTCACTGGATCGATTGTAGAGCACGCCCATAATCTAGAAACCAACACTCAGGGCCCAACGCAGGTACTTTTCTACTACACAAACGACACAACACTAGCAATGCAGAAAGATTATTCTTATTATATTTTTGTTTGTTTGATTGTTTGTTTATATGTAAACAGTCTTCCGGGCCTCATCCATCAAAACCACTTTCAAGATTCAAGGCACAGAGAAGGTAGCCAGTCAGTTTTATATACAATTTTGTTGTTTTGCCTTGTGATATGTAAGATTGTAAGATGAAGAGCACATGCATATGTGAGCTTGTAAGCTTAATATATACAATCAACTAATCATATATACATCTAAGATTTCTGATTTTGTTATTTACCTTTATCTAGAAAGTCTTGAAGTAACTTTTCCCTGTCCAATGGAGAAGTAGACAATACCCATCTGCTAAACTCTAATATATCCATGCCTTTAAACTCGGCCAACATCTTATACTTCTCTCCATTTCGTTCCCTAACTGAAGAAGACATATCCTCTTCGCTACAACCTTTAATCTTCTTCTTCTTTCGATACCCACCCTGTAAGTTCTCATTGGTGTTGATCTGAGATGTTGTTGTTGTCCTTCCACTGTTGATGGTGTCTTCATTTCGATGTGCATACACAATGCCTATTCATAATCACACACCACGAGCAAATATAATATCAAACCGTCACCGTCTTTTCCATACACTCCAGCAAGAAATGCAATTGTTTGAATGGTCATGCCTAATCCTCTGAGTCACTACTTATTATCAGAGTTCCACTATCACCAAACATAAACTATAACTTTCAATTCACCAGAACATTTTCAAAAAATGAAAGATATATATAACTGAAAGAGTTTTGGGAAAAAGTTGTGTATTGTATTGATAATCAGGGTATTTATAAGAATATTCTAAGTATATAGAAATATAGAAATATAACATATTTCTCTCTAATACCCTCCCTCAAATTGGAGGTGAGAGGTGTTGAATCTCCGACTTGAACAGTAGATATGTGTAAGTTGTTGCGGACAAAACTTTTGTGAAGAGGTCTCGCGGTTACTTGAACAAATTTGTATCAATAGAAGTGCAGATCCAACCTCGGTAGTAGTAATAGAAGGCTCAACCATTGTTGATTAGTCAATCAATAGTGAGAAACGGTAGATGTAGCCTCAGTAATAGTAGTAGTAGAAGGCTCAACCATTGTTGATTAGTCAATCAATAGTGAGAAACGGTAGATGTAGCCTCAGTAGTAGTAGTAGAAGGTTCAACCATTGTTGATTATTCAATCAATAGTGAGAAACAAAGATGTAGCCTCAGTAGTAGTAGTAGAAGGTTCGACTGTCATTGTAAAAGACGTGAACAAGAAGGATAGAAATAGTAGAATTTATTTATTTATTATTTTTTTTTAAAAGAAGAGAATAGAGAAAAACTAGAATAGAAGAAATTGATCTCTAGATCAAAACTTTAGAGTGAACCTGATCCCATGGGTAAAAAGTATTAAAAGAGACATTGATGAAGTCTCAATAGTAGTAGAAAGCTCAGTCATTGTTGATTAGTCAATCAATGACGAGAAACAAAGAAGAAGAAAAATCATGGTAGAAGATAAAGGAGGCGTTACAGAGAAAAATATTAGGGTTTTTCATACCATGAAAGAGTTTTGGGAAAAGTTGTGTATTATATTGATAATCAGAGTATTTATACAAGTAGAAAATATGTTAACTAACCTAAAACCCAAAAATAAAGATAAGATAGAATCTAAATAAGAATATCCTAAATATATAGAAATATAGAAATATAACATATTTCTCTCTAAAACTCACATGTCGTCGCCAAGAATCCCACCATAGTTTTTATAGAGATTATACAGAAAATTTACTCCCTCTCGCTGATGTTCAAGCAATCTGCAGTTGATAGAAGCCGGTACCTACATCAAATCACATGGAAATTTCAACTGAAGTTCCAGATTTCGAGAAGAATCATCAACGGTTTGATTGTATATACATGAGCACAAGGCTAAGACTTTCGTCAGAAAATAACCTGTATGATCGGAATTTCTCCGATTGATGACAGCACAAGTGGTTCATAAGGACAAATTCGGCCCGCTTTAATCCGGGTCTTCCAAATTCCATCTCATCGTTTTCATCTTTTTTTTCTTCTTCAGGCTTAGTACTTGGTTTGTGATCATCTTCGACATGATCACAATCTTCTACCTAGGGTTTTAAGATTCTAGATTTGTGTTTCGAGGAGAAAAAGTATGAATCTTCGAGACGCAGTAGTTGCTGTGAGAGAGACGATTTGGAAGGTTTTCTCGACGGTTCATAATTCTTGGGTCGATGAGATACTCAGCAATGATGATGATGATAAATTGCCACAGGGCTTCAAGGTCTCTTTGAAAGTGTGTAACAACGGCATCGCAAATCGATCACGATGCGAGAGAAAAGAAAAAGACATATGCTTTTCTCGAGAAACTGTGGAAAAAGTCTTACTTTTAAGAAATTTGAAAACTTTTTCACTGTTATTGTAATTAAAAGAAAATAAGAGGGTCAAAAGTAAATAAATTTTCCTTTGTACCAGTACGTAAACTAAAGTGACTGATTGTACAAAATGGGCCGAACTCAAAGCCCAAACTGTACTTGTGTTCAAACATACGTTTAGGTTTAGGGTTTCTTGTTGACCTCCTATATATATACGTATCAATCTCCTACATTCAATCACAGAGACAAAAGACTCCAATTTTCTTTACTTGCTCATTTTCTGTATTTTTGTTTTCTCCAATGCTTTGGATTCGTTGTTGGTGAATTATTAAATTTTCAAAGGTTATTGTGAGGAATGTGATGAAAGTTGTAGATCGGTGATAATCTTTTGATTCGTATGATCGATAAAAATTCAACTCGCTACGTTCTTTCTGATTCATACCAATTGTTTAAAGATCGAGTTTTTATTTTCTTTCTTTTACGGTTTTGGGGTAAAGTTTTCAGTTTAATCGGATTTGTTTTTGGCTTTGAATTTGGTATACTGAAGAAATGATGAGAAATCAGATAAATCTTAGGACACCTTCTGACACAGATTAACTCTCTGTGTATGAGAATGACATCATAATCTGATCTTCAGTTCAAATCTTTCCTTTTTTGGTTCAAACTAATTGATTTTGGTTTTAATCTGAGTCTAGCCCTGCATTGAGATGATATGATTCTCAGGAAAACAAATATAAAGGAGAGATTTTTTATATATGTAAATATGTACACAATATGACGAACCTCGGATACAATATCTGTTCAAACCATCGTAGCTTTACGCCATAAAAGAAGAATCTATCATCCCAATCTATGAAACCAATAGTAATGACAAATACAAACGCTTAGATATATATATATATCTTTCTGTACCAATGAGTGCATATTAGCCTTGTTGGTGTGTTTTTTGTGCTTGTCTATTTAATTCTTCAAGTTGCCGATCGTGTTCTTCGAGCATCAGATCTACTTTGCTTGGCTGAGCCAACAATGGTCCAGACATGTAAATTGTGCTATCACTTGGATTATACTGTGACATAGAAAACACAGTAATGCTGAGGAAATTCATTGAACTGAGAATTAAAACAGAGAGAACATTGAACTAACCCAAACTGGATCAATTGGTGCTGTCATATGTCTACTATCCATAGTATCAGCTCTACTGTATGTTCGTCGATCCTTTCTTCTTTGGTTCATGACTGGTTCGTCTAATAATGTTTTGGAGGATGCTGAGCCTAATAACATCTTCTGGTTTACTTTAGCTGGATGGTATCTAGGAACTGCATTCTCTTTCACATGTACTGTTGACTTAGACAAGTTCCGTTTGCTCATCAATGGACCTGAGTATGAACCTCTCCCACTAGTTTGATTGTTTGTGGTTTGCATGTTTTGATAATCAGGAACTGGTTTATGGGGAGTGCTCTCCTCAAATGACTTGAAACTATCGTTCATGCTCCTCAAGTCTTGATATTTATTCTGCATTTGCCAGAAGAGTGAATTGGTTTACAGTGAAGACCGTTACAGTGACCTTAAAAGGGCCCTTTTGAAGTTACTTACCTCCACTGTCATTGATATAGGGTGATTTTCTTTGATCGGTGGGAGAAGGTTTCTCTCGTTTGAGCTTCTCGTCTGAGAGTCCTGCCTTTCAAGTTTCTCCGCCTTCGTGGGTCGTTGGCTTTTTCCTTCATCTCGCATTTTAGCATCAATCTCTTTACTAGGAGGATATTTTGGTAGACACGACGGATCGCAAGCAAAGGGCTTGGTCTTGAAGTACTGGCAAAACACACAGTTTTGTTACTACTAGTGAGCTTCCATGATCACAGGAAACCAAGAACAGAGTAAAACATCATAAACACGTTACCTGACTCTCAAGGGCGCAATATGCAGAGCTCCTGTGATCAGGATCTATGGAGAGTAAAGTCTCTAAAAGAGAAAGAACACTTGCAGGGAAGTCTTTAAACATCTCTGATATTTTCTGTCTGTAAGGAATAGCTGTTCTGAATCCAGCTGAAGACGGTAACTTGTATTTTCTCCAGTAATTTCCTGTTGGAGAACCGCAAAGCTTGAAGATTTTATGCAATTGCTCTACCTAGAAAGATTAAGTGCTAACATTTGAGTGGAAACAATTAGGATACAAGAAGAATATGGAGGAAATGAAATCTACAAGAATATGCATTACCTCAGTTTTACCAGGTAAGATTGGTTTACCAGCATATAGTTCACCTAAGATGCAACCTGTGCTCCATAGATCAACCCCAACACCATAATGAATGGCTCCAAGCAAAAGTTCTGGTGGCCGGTACCAAAGAGTGACAACATGGCTAGTCAATGGAACACTGTTTGCAGGATCGAAAAATGTTGCTAACCCAAAATCTGCTATCTTCAAGACTCCATTACTGTCAATCAGTAGATTTGAGCCCTTTATGTCACGATGAAGAACACCGCGGCTGTGACAATGTTCAAGCCCACTTAGAAGTTGTCGCATGTAACATTTAACCTAAACAACAGAAACATAAAAGAAAAAGAGTTTTTGAAGCCAACTAAAACCTACACTTTCTAAGTTAAGAGGTTAGCAAAGCATTTATAGGCAGTACCTGAGGCTCTGAGAACTTGACACCAGGTAATGAAGAAAGTCCTAAGAGATCATGATCCATGTACTCAAAAACTAAGTAGAGGGATGATGAAACAGGGGTAGTGATCAATCCATCCAATTTCAGGACATTAGGATGATCAAGCCGTCTCATTACTATAATCTCTCTTGCCATAAACTTGACACTTTCCATATCATTAAGATCAAAACGGACTTTTTTAAGCGCAACAATCTTGTTATGAAGAAGATCACGAGCCCTGTACACACTGCTATAGGTTCCTTGGCCAATCTGCATCCATCAAGAAAACAGGTTCTATTTAACAAAACAAGAGCTGGACTAAAGAGAGGTACCAAAAGAAACTTACTTTCTCCAGTTTTTCAAAAGTGTTTGCTCGGCGTGGAGCCCAATCCACTAGTGCCTCACCAGCAACCGAGACTAGCCAACTCGGCCATCCCGCTGTCACTTGCTTCTGTTCTTTGCTTCTTGGACTAACAAAACTCGGCTCCCTCTTCAGTTCCCGAGGAACTGCTTGAACCGAAGCTTCAGTACCAGTCTTCTCTGGTTCCTTTTTAATCTGATGATGATCAGAAAACTTACTGGAGCTCAACTTTTTGGATTCAGTCAACTCAGCTTTGGAATCTCTGCTATTCAATCTCTCTAGCTTTTGTTTAAGAACCATTGGATCGATCCCCACATGCGGGTCTACAACAGTACTAGAGGCCCTTCTAAATCCCTGATCATGAACAACATATATCTCTGGATTCTCTGATTCCTTTTCAATCTGATGATGTTCAGAATACCTACTGTGACTCAACTTTTCTGATTCAACCAACCCAACTTTGGAATTCCATCTTTCGAGCTTTTGTTTTATAACCTTTGGATTAATCTCCAAATCCGGGTCTACAACACCACTACAAACCCTTCTCAATTGCTCATTATGAACACCTTGATCTATATCATCATTTCTCTCAGGATTCTCCAATATCTTCCCAATCTGATGATCATGAAGCGTATTGGAACTAAACATTTCGGATTCAGTCACCTTAACTTTAGCATTTCCCTTGCTACTTGATCTATCAAACACATCTTCCGGTTGAATCCAATCTTCTATCTTCGACGAATCAATCCTCGAGGATCGTCTCCCTGATGATTCGTTCAGTTTTGACTTTCTTCTAAATGGCCTAAGCTTAGAACTTACGCAACCCATCGTAAGCTCTAAAGCAAGAAACTTTACATAACATAAACACGTAACCAACAATGAAACCCATAATTCACAATCCAATCCATTCACTTCCCTCAAAGCTAAACCCTGATTTGAATCCGCTCCTACAAACAATACTGAATTTTAACACAAAGCTTCAACGGATAAAAAACCCCAACTTTACTAAAACCAACAAAAACCCTGACCGACGTTTTTCTTCTTCTTCTTCTTCTTCTGAAAGAAGACCACTCACTGCAAAATCTTCAGAACAGATAAACAGAAATCAGAGTGATTCAAACCGGAAAAATCAAAACTTTCACCGGACAGAAAAAAAAAATGGATTGGATTTATATACCTAAAAATTTGATGATGATTGACTTTAAAGTTTAAACAGAGCGTTGAATAGAATCAAAGAGGATTCGAAGAGAAAATGTATACAAAGGCTAAGATTGTGGCAGATTTGACTGAATAAACGCATACGCTCACTCAGTCACATCATTGAATTATTTATGAAAAAAATGTACAAGTGAATACAAACAAGCATATATAAAAGCTTATAGTAGTAGTTGAATGTCAATAACTAATATAGCAGCCTTTCCTCTATTAAAGTTTTGACTTTTCTCCTTATCCATGGAATTCTCTTTTAATTTTCATTAAATATATGTCGGATTTTTGGAATGTTAGTTAATACTTTCTTATGTGTAATTGTTGTCCTTATTTCATTTAAAATGTGTATATATATAGCTGTATTTTTGTTGTCAACTATATATATATATATATATATATCTGTATATAGCCAATTCAAATATTTTTCCCCAATTTAGATGATTACATATGAGGAATTATTTTGGTCAACTTGGATTCTAGATAAAATTAGTTGAATTTAAATTTAAAAATATATATTCATACCATATAGTGAACAAGTTATTTGATTATTCCGTTTTTTTCGGTTCAATAAGGCATTATTCATAGTGTAAAATACACTCCTAAAATCCTTTTTTTAGTTACCATAATGTAGTAGATAGGAATCGAATTCTGGTGTCAAATCATTAACTGGATCATTCTAACCATCAGACCAAAAGCAATTCAACGATTATTCTGTTTATATGAGTGATTGTATTGTTTTGTTTACAATTATTTAGATTATTTGACTGTTGTAATTAAAAATCATCTTATTTGTTAAATCACAACAAAAAAAACTTCACTAAATACTTGGTGACTATTTATGATGATTTTTTGTAGTACTTTATTTCTTATGATAGATTTTTTTTCCAACTTAACTCATGTAAAAGATAAAATATAATTAATATTAAAGTATAAATTTTAAAAATAAATGATTTCTCGAGAGCTTTGTAATATTACGAGTAAAAAATCAATTTTATAATTCTACTATTAGAAACTTAGGAATCGAAGAAAAAGTAGAAAATACTTCAAAATCGAGCAAACTTTTTAGTGTATAGATTAAAAACTAATTAATTTTTTGGATTTGTCACAATCTTCAGAATTTCCTAATAATCTATCACAAAAGCGCACATACTGTTTCATTGTTCCGAAGAGAAAGAAAAACATCGTCCATAGAAAAGCTTCCATCTCTAAACGAGGAGGAAAATTTTGTAGTTAAAAGATACTATTTTAAAAGTATTTCTTATATATACTTGTAATTCAAGAATGAGAACTTAAAAATAATGAAGGAAAAATATAGGGAAATATTATGAAGTTGCTAGATACATATACTTTAATTGACTTGGCTCACACGATAGGACGATGGCTTTAGACAGAAACTAATCTACTTATACTCACTTTTTCTTGTTTAATTAATTTTTCTTTGTTTTCCCACTTTTCCTTTAGTATTGTTAATTTGAATGTACAACAATGAACTATATTAGGTTAATAAGATGCCACTAATGACCATGTTGAATGTCATTGAATTAAACATTGATGATTGATTACATGTAATTAACAAAAAACTATAAACTTGGAAAATACGACAAGAAATGTTTTTTTATTTAATTTTCTTACAACTCCCAAAGTTTGTGTCAACTTCGTAAAAAATAGACAAAATAAATAGAGGAATTAAATCACGCAGTTTCCATTTATGTCCTAATTTCCATGTTTATGTCTGGTTTATTGGGGAAAATCAATAAATAAACGATAACTAAGTCATTAAGTGCGTGTATCTAAAGGCCTCGAAATCAACGAGTGTATAACACGCTCTTTGGTATGAGAGTGGGACTCACGTGAACTGATCTATTTTCCCCCAAATTTCAAAGACTTTCACACAAAAATCATCTTTTTTCTTCTTGTTCAGTTTCAGACAAATCCCAAATCACAGAGATTTCAATTCCAAATCCAACAAAAAATCCTTCAAATCTAGATCTTCAAATGGTGGATCCAACAGAATCTCCTCGAACATCGAATGCTTCTTCTTCTTCAAGATCGTACCTTATCTTTATGCAAATCATGAGCAAAAGACGAACATGGGTTTGTCTCTTTGTAGCTGTTTACGCTATTCTCTTATCATCTTCATGGAACTTTCTAAGATCTGTACTTGATTGGTACAAACTTCAATACACTTTATCACCATCACCGTCAAAATTACCAGCGATTTATGCATCTGTGGTTTTAGGAGCTGTGTTTGGAGCTATGTCAATGATTGCTGCGGCTGCGGTTGCGGTTCCTGCGGTTATGGTGATTTGGATATCAGTAGTTGTATTGCTTGCGTTTTTTGGAAAATCGAGAAGAGTTTTGGTTGTTGAAGCTCGTAAAATTACAAAAGAAGTGTTTGGATTTGTGTTTAAGATTCTTTTGAAAGAAGGTAATGTTGTTGCTGTGATTTGTGCTGTTTTGGGTTATTTTTTTCTTGTTAGAAAGGATTTTGACTCCACTTAGGGTTTTTATTTATTTAGGAGTTCTTTTTTCCTGCAAATTTGATGATTATATGTAGAAAACTTTTGTTTTCTTACTTCTTTTTTTAACAAACTATTGCTAATGTGACAATGTATATGTACATTTTAATATGACCCATATAAATGGAGATGTTCACAAATCAGTAGCACTATTATTTTTCATAAAATTGTGTCAAAATGTTAAATTTTTGGAAGTTATTGTTGAATTAACTCTGCAACAACAAAAATTCTTAAGTTTATGGCAACCAAATTCTAGTAGCATTCTGGTACAAAGCTTTAAACCAAACTAAACCGAGCCGGTAAAGAGGATCAGGTCGGCCCTTAAATATTGTTTTCGTAAAGCCCATTAGGCCCATTAATAGAATCAGGTCGGCCCTTGAACATTACCGTTGCGAATCAGTTTTTTTTTCAGTGTACCGTTGCGAATCAGTTAAGCGTCATCATCTTCTTCTTTTTTTTAAACAAATCAAATCCAAGATGCTGGAAAAAAAAACAAATCGGAATCCAAATATATGTATATGTTTCGTGAGATTTAGCCTTGAAATTTATAGTATCTGATTTAAGATTTTCGAAGAAGAAAAGGATCGACAACAGAATGGATAGAGAAAATGAGCAAAAAGACGTAGAGAACCAATGCGACTAAACCGGCTATTAAAGCTCCGGTTATCTGATCGCAAAATTTCGGCACTTGACCGCATATTGGTAACCATCCTGCGTTTGCGTTTCCTCTTTTCCCCACTTGTGCAACCGCTACCGCCGCTGATAAGCTTGACGTCAACAGCATCGTCACCATCTTAAATCATATATTTATCAAAAATACACAAGTTTTTTGATAAGCAAATAAACAAAGTTAAATGTCTAAATTTGACAGTAATTAAACTGTAATTAATCTAAGTATATAGAGAGTATAATTAATTACCAAGTCCAACACAACTACGAACTTCCACAATAAACTCTCCTTTGGAAGAAACAATACGAGAAAGCTATAAACGCTTACAATCGCGTTTGCGATCACGAAGTACCTGACATATACACACACATTAATGCATAACATATCATTACAATACAAAAATCAGAAACATTTAAATGAAACTTACTTAAAGGCGACCAAATCGCTATATTTAGCAACTAAAGAGAGGACAAAGAATGAAGATCTTTCACGGCTTGTGACCATTGCGATGACCGCTCCTAAAGCGGCACAAAACGCCGCAAATCGCAGTACCAAACCGCCCAATCTCTGTGTTAACTTCACCATTAGTTTAGGCTTGTTTTCTTCTTTTATGTGATTTCTCTACAGAGATTTTAACTATGGAAAGAGAGAAAATGTAAGTATAAGCAAAGTCACGATATATAGACCAAAGTGAAATGAATATGATATTGAAGTGTTTGATAGGTTGGTTGAGTTTCTTTCAACGGTCTCTACCGGTCACGCAACATTTATTTTTGCCCAAAAATCAAATTTGAATACAATAATAATTAATTTCGATGGACATTTTCAAACAATACATGAAAATCAAAATTCCAATTACATAAACTGGTTCAACAAGGTTACAAAACTTCTGTCTCGACTGGTTCAGTTGTTAGCAAATGCTGATGGTGTTTCTTCCTTTACGAGTTATGGACCTGCCCATTCTTAAGCGACGTCCTGTAAGTGAGTCCAGTAGTTGGACCAAAACTTCTTCCACTGCATCAGCGTGTTTGTCTAGGCCATAGCTGCTTAACTGTGGGAGAAGGCTAAGTTCGGATAAGAGTCCAATGGCTGCTGCAGCTGTGCAAGTTCGGTCCCATGATGGTTGTGGCCTGTATGTCAAAGGAGAGTACTTTTATGGCAGAGAGAGATTTGGAACAGGAACATATTTGGGACTATTGTTACCGGAGTTTGTGCATTGCTGATGCACCGGTTGCAAGAGATATGCAAGGAAGATCTTCGTCCCCCCATACCAACTTTGCATGATCCTAAAGATGGGATTAGAGTTTAAGCATCTTTTGTGTTAAGCAAAAGTCCTTTAAAGAAAGGAAATAAACGAAACCCATGTGAGATATGGTCAATCGCATGGATTGTACTGTACCTTTAAACGCTTGAGCATTGCAGCAGAATTGTTCCATGTGCCATCAAGCAGAATGAAATGCATAGTTTTATCCTCCTCTGTCTGGGAAATATAAAGTTAGAGACCTTTTAGTCTATATTCTTACACAACTTAATCTAAGAAATTTTCTGTTTGAAATAAGCATACAATAGAAGAACAGAGAACCTATAGTCATAATTTTGCGGTCTTTACCATGGATGATCCAGGATTCTCTGAAGCCGAATTACCAAAAGCATCTTCAACCGAGAAAGATACTTCCGAGTTCTGGCTGGGATAGAGGCAACGGACTTGGCTTTTTCCTGAGCATCCATCAGAATAAAAAGGCAAGGGTTTTAGCAAAACAAATAAATATTTTGTATGATATCTTTTAAAGGTTATACAAATGCATCCCAATTTGCAGGGATCTAAGACTAGATGAACAAAACACCTGCACGCTTGAATTCATTCCACATGATCTCTTCATCTTCAACTATTCCAAAGATGCAGAGTGTAGCGGACTGGACGCCGAATATCTGCCACAATAACTTCCCTGTGTTGTTCTGGCGTAGAAAATCCTGCCAACAGCTAAACAGCATATCAATCCACAGGAGTTGGGGTACAATTTCAATTGGAATAGCCGAGATGGTGGGTGCAATACTAACCCTAGGATGCATATATAGCCAAAAACGTATCTGTTTCCATAAACCACATGGCTTGACATATGAACACATGCAATCCTCCATAGCAAGCCAACACTGCAAATAAATAAGATAGGTCTGACAAAAGAGTTCATATACATGAAATCACTACACAATACGGCCATTTAGAAACAGTAAATGAAGTACCTTCTGGCATAAATAACCTCTGCTACCAAGCAACCGACAAGCAATTTGTCGAGCAGAAAAAAACCGGAACTTTTTCTCTGGATCATCTAATGCTTCATATGTAGCCCTATGTTTCTTATCTTCGTATGCACCAAACGGTCCCTATGATAGTTGCACGGAAGTGGAAGAATCATAACTTCACTAACATCTAAGATACCAAAGATTAACTCAATCATTTCAACGAGGAAGTGTCCAAGAGCAAAACCTTCGTAACCATAGCTCAAATCAAAACAGCTTTCGGATCAACTCTCTAACTTAGCTTACTAGTTTAAACACAAATCACAAAATCAGAAACTCTCATTTCATAGTTCTTCAATATACAAAAAGATCATTAGAAATCAGGAATAGAAGCACTAAATAATCTAAGATAAACAAAGTTTAAGCATCAGCATAGTTATGGTCATTTACCTGTAACTTGCCACCATTTCCACCAAAATCTATCGGCGAATCCAATTTACAATCCAGAACCTTCATATCATCCACAATCTGTTTGACCGCGGCGGGAAATGGAGACACTGGTCCCCATCTCCGCCACTCCTCTACCGTAATGATTCCGTCATCACAACCCTCGGATTCCATCGGCTTAGAACGAGAATTCATAATCAGTTTCCGGCCAAAAGCTCCGAGTTTACGACGGCGGATACGGCAGTGAAACAGTAGAGACGGAGAGAAATCGAGTGCGGATGCTCCGGCGATATAACGCATCGTATTCACTTGGGTTCTTCTATCGATAATATATTAATCTTCTAAAACGGGAAATATAAATGTACATAGGCTTTACTGAAATTAAGGCCCAATGGGCTTAGACAATAAATCGTGACATAATTTCTAGCTTTTGGTTTGTAATTTTTGGTTTTGGTTTTAGTTTTTCTATAGGTTTTGGTTTTTACTTTTATCCTAAAAGTTTAAATTATTAAAGTTAAATTTTATTTAAATGATTAAAGCTAAATTTTATAATATTTATAGGACTATTTTAAAAATATAAAGTCATATTTTATAATATTTAAAACATAATTTTTATAATGTTTAAATTTACTATTTTATAATATTAACATAATTTTTAAAGAATAGTAAACTCAAATCGTATAATATTAAGTACTGTTTTTAAAATATAAATTCTGATATACAATCTTCAAATTTTATAATTACCAGTTTTGTCTTTATAAATGAAGATAAATTTTATAAAATTTAAAAGTGTTGTAGATAGTGTATATTAATTGTGATATTAATATTGATAGATATATTAGAATATTTTTACATATACATGACATAAAGAAAATGAATACTATTACATATATATTAGAGTGTTTCCTTTTCCCTTTTTTTACTTTTCGTTGAATGAAGTTGAAAATAACAAAAAAAAAAAAAAAAAACTTTCGAAACATTCGCGAAAAACTATTGAAACTAATTTTTAGTTTTCGTAAATAAATGACTGAAAACACTTTAAAACTATCTTTCCTTCTATTTTAGGAAAACTAGTTTTATAAAAATTTAATTGGCAATATTTTGGATTTTTTTAAAAAATAAAACCAAAAATTGATGAAAAACACATTTGATTCATGGCCTTAGTGTTTAAACCGTATGAATTTAAGGATATTACATGACAAAAATTAGCTCTAACCGTATTTCACTTACATAATAAACTTGCAAATAGATTCTGATCAAGTATGTAAATTATTCATGATGAATCCTTGATAATTGATTAGTTGTTAACAATATATGAATTTGACAATGTGACTCCTAATAGGTTTCCACTAAATTCCAGAAATGAATTTTTAGATTCTCATTAATAAGCATGTAATTATATGTCATCAAAATGAGTTGAAATGATAGAAAGAAATCCAAAGTAGTTAGCATGAAAAATTGTAAATACTAGGAACAAATTTTACACGGTTGTTGCGTTGTTACTTATATTTTAATTAAAAGATTCTTCTTGTAACAACATTTTTTTGGTCGAAAAAACAGACGACTTTTTATTAGTCAAAATTACGTTTCCAATTTTCAACTTATGTGTAAAAATGATTATTTGTATCCGACAGCTAAATATTATGTTAGGTTTATAATATGTAAATATTATAGATATTAAGGATTGCAACTTTTTAAAAGCTAATTATTAGTTTTTCTTGTGTATGTAGACTCGTCAAGATTTTATTAGTATACAAGACATGTGCTCATACTAAAAAACATGGAAATTAGTACAAACAAAACATACACTCATTTAAAACATACATGGGTGTTAAACTCGTAGTTTTTATTGTGCTATCAGTAACGCGGTCTTGAGCTAAAGCTCATAAAACTAACATTTTAGGCGCTAAATATTATAAAAAAATTTAGGGTATCAAAAAACTAATTATGTCTCTTAGTGTAGTGGTCTTAGTATTTTTACTTGGTAGCTTACAATTTTTTAAAAGTAGATCTACTAAAATATTTTTCATAAGTAGTGTATTGATGTTTTTTGCATTGTTTTAAACACATTAACTTCCATATTTTTTGCGATATTTAGTATCTTATTATTGAAAAATTAGTATAATTCATAAAACCGTCAATTTTATTCGTGCTTTAGGCGTCATATAACATAGGACCGACCCTGGTGCCATAATCCTCATTCCTTATTATCATTATCATCTTAGAGATTTCAAATTTTCCAAGAGAATTATACTGATGAACAAACGCAAATACATTAGCCACCTTATTCAAATATTGTTAAGGTATGTGTCAACGAAACTCAACGCATATGGGCAAATGGGCAGATGGGAGCTTATAACATTACAAGGCGAAATTGGTAGCAAGGGGTTACAGACAACAAGCTATAGTAGATTTCCTTGACACATTTTGTCTCATAGTAAAAATGGATACTGTGAAGCATATTCTAGCTGTATCGGCAACGAAGAATTGGAGTCTTACACAATTTGACATATTGAATGTCTTGCTCAATGGAGACTTATATGAAGAGATTTTCATGTGTTTACCAACTGGATAAACAACAAAAGAGGGTGAAGAGCTTCCACCAAATCTCTGCAAGTTTCAGAAATCGAACTATGGATTGAAACAAGTTTCAAGATAGTGGTTTCTGAAATTTAGTTATGTTTTGATGTCTCTTGGCTATGTAAAATCCCAAACTGACGACACACTCTTCATAAGACATATTTTAGGAAAATATGTGGTTGTATTGGTGAATGTGGACGACAATATTATAGCCTCCAATGATGATGATTATGTGTGTTCATTGAAGAATGCTCTGCAACAATCCTTTCTAGGACTTGAAATTGCTCCTTTTTTAAAAAGAATTTATGTCTCACAAGACAAGTATACGTTGGAATTATTGGAAGAAGCTGAAATGTTTGCTTGCAAGCCCTCAATAATCCTATTGGAGCAGAGTATAATCCTCTTTCAATACAGTACATAACCTTTACTTGAAAACTCAACAATGTATTGTTGGTTAATAGGTCATTTATTGTATCCAACAATTACACGACAAAATATCATATATGCAGTAAAACGCCTTCTCGTCTCAAAGCAGCCTACAAAATTCTTGCTTATCTCAAAGGCAACATCAGGTTATGTCTTTTTAATTCAGCTAGCTCTGATTTGATATTGAAAGAATTCATAAATTTCGGAGAGTGTAAGAACACTAAAAGATCAACTTTAGTATTTTGTATGTTTGTAGGGTTTTCTCTCCTCCAACAAAATCAATTGCATTTTTATGTGATTTTCAAGCTCTCCAGTAACCCAATTTTTGTATGAAGGCTTATGGAATTGGACATGGGCTTTATTGAAATTAAGACCAATGAATTTCATTTTTAAATTACATTATTTTTTAGCTCTAACCGTATTTTAATATCATCCAAATCATTCTTCTTCTTATCTCTCACTTTCTCACTATCATCCTTTTCATATTTTCGTGTTTTCTTTTGTTGTCTGCTTCTTTTATTTTTTCTGGATATCAATACATTTGGGAGCTCAGGAGAATCTAAGGAATCAAATCTATCGTGTGTTGTCCTTGCTTCTCTCTACAATGGCTGCTTTCACATGTACTTCCCGTCCGCCGATTTCTCTCCGGTCAGAGCTGAGGATCGCATCCTCACCGACGGGCTCCTTCTCTACTCGACTGATGTTCTCTGTCTTACCGGAATCGAGAGGATTGAGGACTCGTGTTTCTCTATATTCAGTCTCGTTGGTCTCGAAGAATTCTAGGGTTTCCCGATTACAACGAGGTGTTATCTGTGAAGCTCAGGATACTGCTACAGGGAGTATGTTCTGGTCTCTTTTATCTCTTCTTGCTCGATATTGCTTTTGTTTCTTTGATTTTTGGAATGATCTTGCTTGATTTGTGAGTAGTTGCCCTGTTTAAATTCTTAAGTAATCTCTGCGTGAATTTTGGCTGTACTAGTCAATGCTTAGAATTAGTTCGAAAAGTAATGAACTTGGAAGAGACTAGAAACTTGTCTTTGGAAGCTCAGATATTTAAGAAACATCTACTCAAAATTAGATTGGAAGAACGACCTCTGCTCCATTTGTATTTTTTTGCAGAAGGTTTGCAATTGTAGACGAATCTATAGAAACAGAGATATATATTTATTGGATAAGGCAATAAATGGATTGTTTGGTTAGCAAAAACGATTTTATATGTAGGCCAAATAGAAAATGGAACTATATGAAATGCAAGTAGATGTGACTGTAGAACTTTGATCTCTTAATCGCAAGTAAGCTTTTATAAAATCTTTCATCAGTATTTCATTATCATGAGTGATCTGTTTTGTGAGATGAACGTTATGCTCTAGGATTACTGACATCAAACCACAGTACTTAATGCGTTTCGTTTATGTTTGTAAACCGTTTCTTTCCTCATATAAGTGTTAACAATAAACTACTTCTGTGCTTGTTATGGTGAACTTTTTTCACGTGGCTTAAACGAGTCAGCTATCTCTCTGTGCATAAACATATAAAGCCTTATGTGAACATTGTTTTTTTGTCCCTGCATTCATAATTTTGGATCCACTGTGACCATTTATGTGTGTTTTGCTATTTGTCCATGCAGTTCCAGTGGTCAATGATTCAACATGGGAGTCACTAGTTCTCAAGGCTGATGAGCCTGTTTTTGTGGATTTTTGGGCACCATGGTGTGGACCCTGCAACATGATTGATCCCATTGTGAACGAACTAGCACAACAGTACGCAGGGAAGGTCAAGTTCTACAAACTAAACACCGATGAATCTCCTTCAACACCAAGCGAGTATGGTGTCAGAAGCATCCCAACCATTATGATCTTTGTCAAAGGTGAGAAGAAAGATACAATCATCGGTGCAGTGCCTAAAAGCACATTAGCAACGAGCATCGACAAATTCTTGCAATGAAGTAGTAGTCTCTGTTAAAAGTCTCTCCTTTCTCTGTACCTGAAGTCTAAACTTTTACTTATCTGCTCCTCAATCATCACTGTCCATCTAGTCCTGTTTAATAATGTCTCATTTTTAGAAATTAAAGGTGTGATAAATCAAAAATCAGATCTTTGGTCTTTTTTGTCACAAAACTAAAATTTGTGGGTCAATTCATAATTTATAATAGTTTATATAGTCGTCGCCGTCACTTCGCATCATCCTCAACAAAGGCGATACCTTTTTCTCAACATCCACGAAAATAACGAGAGAATCAAACATCCACGAAATCGAATCTTTCTAGAATGGAGAAAGGAATTGTAGTAGAGCTGATTAGAGGGTCGAATAATTATGGCAAAGTTGTGGAAGATATCGTGAAGCTGGAGAAGAAAACGTTTCCTAAACACGAATCTCTCGCTCAAACTTTCGACGTAGAGCTACGCAAGAAAAACGCTGGTTTGCTATACGTGGACGCCGACGGAGAAACAATTGGTTATGCAATGTATTCTTGGCCATCTTCACTTTCCGCTTCAATCACCAAACTCGCAGGTACAGACAGACGTCCACCAACTGTTCGACGATATTACGCAGTGTTAAAATACTGTAGCTTTGGGTAAAAAATGTGTTAAACACCTTTGATTCTGGTAAATTAGAGAGATTTCAAGAGAATTTTTACAAGAAAACATCTTTACATTGTTTCTAGATTTGTTTTTGCATGACTATAGATTAAAGAAATTAGCCAAGAAGCCATGAACACATTAAGGAAATACCTCTTATCAAACTAACATATCATGAAGAATACATCTCAAATTTACTTTCTTTTGTTGTTTTAAATTATGTATGTAGTGAAGGAGAAATGCAGGAAACAAGGCCATGGAGAAGCATTACTAAGAACAGCTATCGACAAGTGCAGAAGCAGAAAGATACAACGGATTTCACTTCATGTCGACCCGACAAGAACTGCTGCTGTGAATCTGTACAAAAAACTTGGGTTCCATGTAGACTGCCTGGCAAAAAGCTACTACTGGGTGGATAGAGATGCTTATAGAATGTACCTAGATTTTGATGACTCCATACAGGCAACTAAAGGATAATAAATGTTTTTCAGATTTTGGCTGGTTAGCTAGTGAATGAATTGCCTTGTATACACTCATTAACATATATTTATTGGATTGTAGATCACAAGAACTGAAACTCATAGCAACCATTCTGATGTTCTGATATAAGAGTACTCCTATTGTCTTACATTTGATAAAGTTTTAATTTGAGTAATAGTCATCTGCGGGGATAGCTCAGTTGGGAGAGCGTCAGACTGAAGATCTGAAGGTCGCGTGTTCGATCCACGCTCACCGCATTAATTATTTTTATTTAGAATTATTCTGAGCCCATTGGACCCTTCTTCCATTTTCAAATCTAAGCCCATTTACCGTGTTCTACAAATCGTATTAATGAGCCCATTTGTAGATGTGGGCCGTATTAAATACTAATTGACTTTGTTTTTTTACTATGTAAAAATGACGGCGTATTTGGAGAAAGGAACTATGAAAGGATCCGAGACTGTCCTGTTCTTGCCGGTGTTTTAACCGATTTGTTTATTCGATCATCGGGAAAATCTAGAAAAGGAAAGCTTTTTCTTTCACTCTTAATGAATTATATTCGGACTTAGAATTCAATCCGTTGGTCGTATCTCTACAGTAACAAGTCATGGAGGATTTGATCAATCTAATTGTAAGTGTCTGCAGATTCAAGTTCAACTCTTTAACTCTGCAAAATTTCACTTAAATATATTTTATTTTCAGATTGAGAATTATGGTACATGTCACAAAACATCGTAACCTCAATGCATTTTGATAAATAGATCTTCAGTTTAAGCCAAACCAACAAGCTTCTCGCTAACTTCCCACAGTTTCTTTGCCTTCTCTGCATCACTAGCTTCTTTTGAGAGCTGATTCTCGAACGAAGAAGAGTTATTGTTCCAGCTCCAATAAACACCTGACTTTCCAAGACTAGGGTCACTCACAACCTACACAAAACACAGCCACTGTATCAATTATCAATCTGTTTTACAGATTTTATGTACTTATCAGAGAGGAGTTTGCAAACTGACCTGTGCTAGTCTTTTCCCAGCTTCCTCTTCAGATACATAACCTTTGGTGATATACTTTTGAAATGGTGGGAAAAGAAGCCGAAACAATGGTATGTGTTCTCTGAACAATCCAGTTGTAGCAATGCAACCAGGGTAAAGAGACGCAAATGTGACTCCTGTTTCCTCGTGATAACGTCTGTGAAGCTCTTGCATTGTAAGCATATTGCAGACTTTACTGTCTTTGTAAGCTTTAGCTCCATCAAACTCCCCTCCATCGATCATGGAACTGTTTATTCCATTTAATCCTGATGCTAAGCCTCTTAGGTCTCCAAGGTTTGCTTTTGGTGGCACATTCCCAGCCAAAGTGTTTGTGTTTCCTGTAATCATTCAGAAAGAACATTCATCATCTCAAACAAGGAAACATTAGGTGGAAATTGACTCTCCTTTTCTATTATTTACCTGTTATAGATCCTACAATGATCATACGTTTTGATGGATAATCCGATTTTTTCAGGTCATCAAGAAGCAACCTTGAGAGAAGAAAGTGACCAAGGTGGTTGGTTCCAACACTAATCTCAAATCCCTCAGCTGTAAAAGAAGGTTCTTTAGCAGTTGGTTGGTAAACCGCGGCATTGCAGACGAGAACATCAAGTGGTTGTTCTGTTCTTCTGAAATTTTCAACGAACTGCTTCACGCTTTCAAGCGAAGCAAGATCAAGATGCATCACTGTGTAGTCCTCCTTTGACATTCCAACAGCTCTCGCTGCTCTCTCAGCCTTGAGAAAGTTTCTACAAGCCATGATCACATGCCATTTTCCAGTATCTGCTAAAGCCTTTGCTGTTGCTAAACCTAAACCAGAAGATGCTCCGGTGATCACTGCAGTCCCTTTTCTCTCAGTTTTCTTTTGCTCCGGTGATTTTGCTGGAGGGGTTGCTGTAACTGTCTGTGCAAAAATACCGGTAGAAAACTGCGGTTTTTGTCTTCTCTGCTCCTGCAAACGAAATAAAGTAAAACCTCTAGAACAATTCTAAATCTTTCATAAGTTAAGAGGGTGAACAATTCTAAACCTCTAGAATAGAGTGATTGATTTTTACCTTGCTGGTTAAGAGGGTCGAGATCTTCTCGGTTCTAAGATTGTTAGAAAACGAAAAACCAGTTAAAGTCGTCTCCTTTAGAGAAGCATTGAATTTGCCCTGCAAAATCACCATAGCATTGTGGTAAATCCTTAAGACATTTCTACATTTAATCGAAAACCATAAATGATGAATTCATCTATAACTGAGCAAACATACCTCTTTTTGGATTGAAATGGTTGAGGGAAGAAGAGAATAAGCAGCCTGAAGAGCCATTGTTGTATTGTACGGAACTGAAGCTACTAGAGTTTCTTCAGTATCTTCGAATTCGTCAATATGATGAGGTTGAGACAAAAGATAAGATAGTATTGAGTTAGTGCCACGTGTACTCTGATTCAACCAATCAGATCACTGGTTTCAGATTCGTTTTCTAAGCCTCTCTGTTATTGGGCCATGTAATGGACTACACATTGTCTTCTCTTCAAGGTAGCATCATTATTCTCAAGTTCACATATCCTTCATTCATACAAAACACAAATACATGTTAGAGTTAGTTTGTAACATTAGTTGGATAAATTGTACATAGGAGACAAGACTTCAAAAGCTGCAAGATCGTATAGTTGTACATTTTGACAAGACACGTCCTGATCATCAAGTACCATCTACTGATTTCGAGTCCCATTTTTCCTATTTTTCTATTTCAAATATTGCAATATAGATGTTCTAAAAATCAGGTTAGGCGGCTGTTTAGGTGGGCGCAATCTGATTCGATTTTAATATAATCTAAAGCATTAGGTAGACAATTTAGTTAGGCGATTAAAACAGTGATTAGACAGAGCGGACAATCATATTTAAAATATTAAATTTTAATGGCTTAAAGTTACCTAGACCTCGACTAGATTTTCTAGGCGCTACGCGAAAGTCATCACGCACTAAACACCTAGCATTTTTTTTAATACATGTCAAAGACTCAGAAGAACTTACTTGAACTGGTGTCTGTTTTTTCTGTTTGTGTAGGGATTGTAGATTTATTGCTTTAGAGAATTTGCTATTTTCAGCAAGAACTTATCCGGTAAATACTTTATGTATTTTTATTTGGTAACAATTGTGGATGATGATGATGGATTCTGTGGAAAGTGGATAATCTGGACCGTCCAAATGAGCTAAGAATAGTCTGGTGAAAGAGAGAAGAAGGCGGGAACATAACGGTCAATGGAGAGATTGGAGAGAGACAAAAGAGAAAAAAGTTTACTTTTGGATCACACCTCTCTTCTTCATCTTCTGTAATTTGTAAAATTTGCAAAATTCCAATGAGGAATTTCATTTTTGCCTCTAATTTTTTATTTTTCTCTCTTCAATTTCTCCTACCTCTTCCTCCTCCTTCATCGACACCATTTTCAGACCATCTCCTCCTCCATTGTCCTGATCCTATCTCCTTAACAGGTTCACTTTTTTCCTCATTCATCTGAAACCCATCACAGATAATCATTGTTTGTTTGCAAATTGTGTGTTTTGCATTGTAAAGTTTCAAACTTTGCATAATAATGAAAAGAAAAATTGTAGCCTTTAATTGCGGCATTATGTTAGTTACAACTTCTAGAGACAGTTTTTTGATGAATGGAAATGTAAACAATGATGAATTGTTATGTGACTGTATTTGATAGTAAAACAATGAAGAAATATACAATCAAAGGTTTTTGATTGTTACATTTTCTAAATTTAACTCATTTAGGAATTAAAAAAGCTTTGAAATTTACATATAACAACCAATGATTCTGTCTAGTTTAACTAAATGTGAAATAATTAAGAAAATATTTCTATTTTAAACATCAAATTCTGACCTGTATGCAGCCAGAAAATACATTAAAACTTATTTGTGACCAACTTTAACTCTCTTTAAATCTTCCTTCTATTGTTTTTTCTTTGTTTACTCAATCATCTTTGGACAAATCTAAGCCTACTTTTTACCATCCAACTTTGCATCAATTAGGTTTTTACCTTATAGATTTTTGGCAAATCAAATAACTTTGGGTAATTATCTGTTTATTTTTACATGATTTTATGATAACAATGTTCTTTTTTTTTGGTTTTAATGTTAATAGCAATGTTCTTTTTAGTTTAAAAGATATCATTAATTAGTATGATCTTCCTTAAGGTATCATTAGTTCAATCTTATTTTCATTGAATATTTGTGTTTTCTCTTATGAAGTTAAAGAAAGTACTTTCCTTTTTGTTATTCTCTTCTTCAAGTAATCATCTTCTCCAAGCTCATCTGATATTTGAGTTTGTATCATCAAATTTGCTATTACATTGTTCTTATGTATTCTTTAATCTTCGCGTTTTGATGATTGAGTGTCATTTCTGATGTTTCTGAGTGTTTGCAGGTAGAGGAGGATGAAGCGTGGGAAAGGAGAGAAAAAGGCAACAAAGAGCCGAGAAGGAAGTGGTCAAATAGTTCCACTCACGTATGGCTAAATACATCTTTTAGTGAGTATATATTGATAGAGAGATCACAAAGATCTATTATCATCAAATCTCATTTGTAAATAAATGTTTATTTATATAGTGAACCGGTGGTTGTAGCTACGGCTATGGTTGGAACACGAGCTTGGATAGGAGGTCTCTTCACTCGCTCTAATAGACGTCATGATAAGTCTATTGACTACACTTTGTCTCCTCTTCAGGTTAGCATCATTATTCTCAAGTTTCACATATCTTCATTCATACAAAACACAAAGACTACTTTGTAACATTGGTTGGATAATTGTACATAGGAGGAAAGACTTCAAAAGTTGCAAGATCGTATAGTTGTACATTTTGATGAGACACGGCCTGATCATCAAGTAAGTATCAAAAAGATATGTATGTTTAATATAATGGTGATTGAACAAACATAAACTATAGGCATTTTGTGTAATAATTGTGACAGGAATCACTTAAAGCATTGTGGAGTATTGCGTTTCCGAATGTAAAACTCACTGGTTTGGTTACAGAACAATGGAAAGAAATGGGTTGGCAAGGTCCCAATCCATCTACTGATTTCAGGTCTCACTTTTTCTATTTTACAATTTAAAAATATTGCAATATAGATGTTCTAAACGTCAGGTTAGGCGGCTGTTTAGGTGGGCATTATCTAATTCGATTTTAGTATATATAATCGGAAGCATTAGGCAGACAATGTAGTTAGGCGGTTAAAACAATGATTAGACAATGCGGACATTCATTTTTTAGAAAACTAAAATTTCAATGGCCTAAAATTACCTAGACATCGACTAGGTTTTGTAGGCTCTAGGCGAAAGTCACTACACATTAAACACCTAATGTTTTTTTTTAATACATGTCAAAGACTCAAGAGAAATTAGTGAATTGGTGTTTGTTTTTTTTGTTTGTGTAGGGGTTGTGGATTTATTGCTTTAGAGAATTTGCTATTCTCAGCAAGAACGTATCCGGTAAATACTAATCTATCATGAGTATATACAGTATTTGTTTTGTAATCATGCTTTGTTGCTTATTTATTCTACAAATTGTGCTTAATTAATTATATATATATATATATATATATATATATATATATATATATATGTGTGTGAATTAGGCTTGTTTCCGAAGGTTATTGTTTAAACAAAAAGGTGACCGAGCAAAGTGGGAATATCCATTTGCGGTGGCCGGAATCAACATCACCTTCATGTTGATCCAAATGCTCGATCTACAAAATACTCGTAAGTTTCCTTAATTTATTTTCACAATAATTAAACATTCAATAACGATTTATGGAGTATAATTAGATATCTAGATGATGTTTTCGTCCATTTTCAATAAATAACTAAAAAGCTTTAAAATTTGCGTGTTTGTTTGCATTGCAGCAAAGCCGAAATGTCTTCCAGGGACAAATTTTCTAAAACTCTTAGAAGGTAAATAATACTAATATATTTTTTTACAAAATTAAATAAAAAATTGATTTTTAAATGTAATTTGTATGATAATCTCACAAACTAAGTCTGAAAATAAAAACAGAAGACGAGAAAGCATTCGATGTATTATATTGTATAGCTTTTGCAATGATGGATGCTCAATGGCTTGCAATGCACGCTTCTTACATGGGTTTCAACGTATGTGACCTAATCAAAAATCTCATTCAAGTATATAAATAATCTGATTGATTAGCTATATGTTCTAATAATTAATCGTATAAATAAATGTGTGTATCAGGAAGTATTACAGGCGACTCGGAATCAGCTAGAAAGAGAGCTTTCATTGGGTGATATTCATCGAATTCAAGATCTTCCTGCTTATAATCTCTTGTTCCAATAGATTCTTTCTTTCTTTCGTTTTTTCTAGTTTTTTTATATGTTGTACATGAATTTATGAAGGAAAAGAAACTTTGAAACCAATGAAGCTTAGGAAAAAGAATATAAAAATGAATGAATCATGACTTTATGTATTCTTATTTTGTAACAATTGTGGATGACGATGATGATGGATTCCGTGGAAAATGGAATATTTTACTTTTGTATTTACATAAAAATCAACTCTTTTGTCTCTCTATTACTATTACTATTACTATTACTATTACTATTACTATTACTATTACTATTACTATTACTATTACTATTACTATTACTATTACTATTACTATTACTATTACTATTACTATTACTATTACTATTACTATTACTATTACTATTACTATTACTATTACTATTACTATTACTATGAATAATATAAGTATTTTCGTAACTTTTTACATATAAAGTGAATGGTTTGTCATGCTATTCACTAATTTTTTTATCATCGATTATGTTGATAAATCACATAACACTAAATAGAACAAATGAATAAAAACCAAAACAAGAATCAAAAAATTAAGAGAAACCGAACTGTAAAAGAGGAGAAATTGTCAAAAGGCTTGTAATCTAGTCTTTTTTGTGCTTAGCATATTGGAGATCCTAAATTCAAATCCTAAGAAAAAAAAATATATAAAAAATATTTTCCTACCTCAATGATAGTAGTTGGGTAGATGAATAACAACCTATGTCTTAGGGAATAAATTCGCATAGTTTCATGTTTGATTTCTGTTTGAAATTTGTAGCGATGTTTTTGGATTAGACGGTTTTATATTTTTTTGGATGATACGAGGTCTCTACTAATATAGTGTCGGAGGTTTTAGTTATTTCAAATGTAAACGATTAACATAATACATGAATGTTTGACGAACTTTTATATGCGAAAGATTCAACCCTTGTTATAAAAGAAAAGAGAGAACTTTTATACACGAGAGATTTTATAAAAGAAAAGAGGGAAGAAAAAAAAAAAACTCAACAAAATGAAACGATAAAATTATTAGACAGAAACACACATAGTTATTATATTAGTTACTTTAGTTTGATCCAATCAAATTCTAACATAAAATATGAATCAATATTATTAAATCTCTGCATCAAATAGATTCTAAAAAAATCGTTAGAACAAAAATATGACTTGGGTCTGATTTAAAGACCTTTTGGACATCTTAAGCTTCTTCACACGTCTGCATTGGAGTTTGTAAAGTGGGATGTATATTTGATCTTATCCACTAAAGATGACGAAACAAAAGGTTCACTTTTTTGAATCCTAAAGTCAAGTATCAGATGCCTTATCACAACATTCTTGCCATTCTCTTTTTTTACTCCACTTATCTATTTTCTTCCATTTTATAACATTTATTTAATTATTTTTACATGTATATAAATTTACATAAATTATGCAAATGAAGCCTTTCATCAATCCAGACCTTCATTTCTTTTAAGATCAACGATCTGTTTTCTAATAAAGTTTGGTGTATCTTTACATATATTGTAGTTCGGTGGAGAAACCAAGAAAAACATGAAAGTCCATAAAAGTCAAATCTCCAAATCATTTTTCTGACTTTTTTTGTCATACCAACATGTGATTTGTCACTAATAACTATAATTTGGAACAAAAATAAAATAAAATAAATCCTATTAGAGTATTTATAAACAATCAATATTATACTACCAAACACTATTTAGTTTGAAATCAGCTATTTCAATTGAAATAGAAGTTTAAAACAATCTTTCAAATGGTCTTGGAGGACATTTGAACAATTATTTTCAAACGAATTTATTTATGAAGGTTTCAAAATAAACGCTTTTTTATTTTAAAGAAAAATGTATTAACTTTTATCTAATTTTTGCTTTAACAGAAATTTAGTTAAAGATTTAAAATACATAATATAATTAAACTTTAGATGATTCGTTCCACAAAAAGATAAACCTGTTTAGATGATTAGTTCGTTACAACACTATTTCAGGTAACGGTAATGAGGCACAAAAGTTCTGTTCATCTCCATCATGTTTAAATCTTACAAGAAACTATAACTCTGTTTCAACAAGCAACAACAATTACTCTGTTTCCAACAAACAACAAACTCTATACACCACAATGTCTCTCTTATAAAGGTTAGATAGATGACTCAAAACCGCTTTTCTAACCAAAACACTGCCAAAAAGCGACTCGCTTCATTGCGGTTTGAAACAAAGCAAAGGATTAGACATTATTAGGTAACAAACCAAACATTAAGTGGCATTAAGACCAGGTTTTAGCCACGAGGAGTCATTGACATACTGCAGAAGTAGTTGAAGTCATGATGTTGGACCCTAAGCTGTTTTAGCCAAGAATCTGCAACACTGTAAAGTGAAGCTAATCTCTCTTGGTCATCATGATCCTGCGACAGCCAAACATTGCCTTGCATCTTGTAAGTAGCCATCCCAAATGGAAGCAGAGTTATATCTTCTCCTTCTTCCCGGATCCTTTCCTTGTCTCCACCATTTTCTTCTGGTTCCATATCTGTAATACTACGAAGCATTAAAAACCCGAGCCAATTCACCGGAGTTAAGACTACTGGATAGTAGAAAGAGAGGGAGATAGAATGTGGACCTTGGAAAGAAGAAGAAAGAGTATGGTAAGTGAGGAAACAAGTGGATAAGTCCTTAATGGTTCTTCCCATTGGTATATGGTAAATCGGGTACCAAGCTACAGACATCCAACTTGCTGGAGAAAGATCTATGCTTCTCAATGACATCACTCCTGGGTATCTTCGAGCCAGCTCATTGATCTGGAATGAATTCATCATCTGTTGTTACTTCAAGTGTCAATCTAGCTCATATATGATGCTTATTCGATCGAATCAGGCCAATTAACAGATAGCACTCTTCACTTTACCTTATCCATGAGAGGAACTCTGGTATAAGGAGCTGATCTCTCAAAGTATTGGAGATAAAGGTAACCCAACCGATCATTTGGATGCAAAGGCGTATTATTCTCAAGTCCTTCCTCAGAGACACTTTCATCGCTACCTGAATCACTAAACGGATCTCTACCCTCACATTCCCCATCTTCAGACTCTTCCCTAATCAATCCATGAGAACAACAATTCATCAAGGACTCATACATAAAACACTATGCAGTTCCTTCATAACCTTACAAGCTAAACCAGAAACCACAATATTCCAAATTTCATTCTGTAACAATGATTTAGCCAGAATTACCCAAATCTTCATTAAAAGAGAAAGGGATCAAACCTTAATCGGATCAAAGATGAATGAGAGGTGAAAATCTGGATGGAAGAGAGATAAGGAACATAATATTGAACGAGAGATTCTCCATTGGTTAGATGAATAGGAACGCTTGCTCCATAAGCGCTCCATTCATCGTAACAGTCCCACAAATCACTCAACCTAAAAAACTCAACTTTTTCTCTTTCCCATGGATGCCACAATCGATTTAGGGTTCTAATCTCCTCCTGCAAAAATTCCAATCAACACCATCGATAATCACATGAGTTTTCAACATTATGACAAATCAAAAGAGATTAAAAAAGAAGACATTTTTCAAACCTTAGGGAGAGATTGTGGTGGCATTACAGGTGTTGTACAATTAAGAAATCGATCGAGATTCGATAAATTCATTGACCCTTTACCATTCACCATGATTCCTCTCGACCGTAAGAAAAATTATGGGTTTCTTCTTCGTTAGTAGCAGAAGACGAAGAAGAAGAAGAATGATGGGAATTTTAAATAGAGAGACACGCAAACGCAAGCGAGTATTCTGAGCTTCAACGTTATGAAGGCTGAGTTTACGGGACAAGCAATTAAAAAAGGGAAGCTCTTTAAGAGAATGTATGGAGAAAACGATTACAATCGAGAAGACAATGAGTAAGTAAGATCGAATATTGTTTTCTAATTTTTTTTTGTTTCTGTGATTCTCTTAAGAATAATTGAAGCCACGCGTCGAGATTTTGATTGAAGACAGATCAATCGAGAAGGACCGGAAAAAAAGACAAAAAGTTTAAAGCCAGAAAATCAGGGGGAAATAGAAAATACCCAGAAGAGCAGAGTCAAAATTCAGATGGTTGTTGATTAAAAGGGAAGAGATTTTCCCGGGAAAGTCAAAACCTTTTTTCTCGGTGAAATCAGGTATACGAACAGAAAAGAGCTTGCTTTACTCTTGACCCTTCGTCAAAATTAAATGTTCTTCTTTGATGTGTCAAATTTCTCTCAAATGGTGTTTTTTTGGTTCCTTTAAATTTTACAATTGTATCTCTCGAGATGATCACAAAGAACTCAGCGTCAGCGACACAAAGAGAAGGTTTTGATAAAGTGAAAAAGCTTTAGTTTTTTTTCTGAAAAAAAAAGCAAAAAAGAAAAAAGAAAATCTAATTAAGTTTGACCGATTTTCCTCATTTTTCTTCACGTGGTTTTGTTGTAATCTTCGGTGACTCCTACTATTTATAAAAAAATCATATCCAAATCTATGAAGATTTAATAATATTATTAAAAAGTAATTAATTATTAATTAACAAATGTGGTACGAAATAACATAATATAAATTTTGTAAATAATGTTGAAAATCTGTTCGAATTAATTATCGTATATAGTAATTAAAGTATTTTATTGCATGCGGTGCTGTGAAGCAATATTGACCTTAAGAGAGATTATAATAAATTAATTATTGACCAAACACATAAAATTAGGCAGCAGCAAAAATTAATTTAATTTAACGTATTGGGAAGGTTAGTAATATGTTAGACTTGTAGTTACAGGCTGAACACACGTGTAGTTATTAATAACGTTGGACTTCACAAATCACAAATTGTACCAAACAGCTATTGTTACAACACTCAAAACACATTGAGACATAATAGTGTAATCTCCAGCCATGTGGGTATTGACGTGTGGACCTGCACGCGACATGTTCGTATGTCTGTGGAGTTGTGGTCACTTACTTCTAAATTAAACTTACCAAACCCACAAACTTAGTGGGCTTTATAAATGGGCCATAGACACCAGTTGGAAATAATAGTTGGCAAAAAAAAAAAAGAAGTTTTGAGTCAAAATTAATATTGAATTATTGATGGGTAAAATTGAATAGTGTAATTAGATAAAGTTAACGCTTATAAAATCGTTTATGCTCAAAACTACAAAAGCTAATTTATGAATTAAAATACGGTTTGGGGATGGTGCTCAAACACTAAAAGTTTCTATATTTTAATTGGAAATTACTAGATAAATTGTCAAATAAATGATAAATAAGTAATTATCATGAACGACATTGTGTATTTTACAAACGAACCAAAATGCAATCCAGCAAGCAAATTCAAGTGTCTCTTCTCATATAATTTGATTGGCAATTTTAAGGATAATAAAACTCATTTAACAAGAAAATTCAGAAGAAGAAATTGTTAGATCTCACTTTTGATTTCATCTTCCTCTTGAAAGAGCTTTCTCAGCAGTCTCCATTTCTTCTAGAATCCTTGCCTTCCTCTTCGCCGGAAGTGGAGCCGTCGGACCAAAACTCACATAATGACCTGAAACTGCATTCAACGCCGAGTAAATATCTCTAAAAGAAGCTTTTCCAAGCAAAGCTTTCTCTTTCCGATACTTAGCAACCCATGAATTCGATGCTGCTCTTAGCTCTGCAACAGCATCAGCCACATTTGGATCTGTTTTCGCCATTGATAGTGTACTCCTAACTTTACTTATCACTGCTGATGTATCTTTAATATACTCTTCATCTTCAGCTGCAGAAGCTGGTGATGGAGTTACAAAGGAGATTGATTGTGTTAGAAGCGTTGATGTGGCTGCTAAAGAGAGGAAATCACGGCGGAGGAGGTGGTTACGACGTGGGGGAGGAAGAGGTGGAGATACAGAGGCGGTGATGATCGGTTTATGTGAATTTGGTTTGAGAAGAGTTGATGTCACTGAAGCTGATGCTGAAGCCATTGTCGGAACTCGAACACAGGTGTTTGAGAGTGAAGAGTTTTGTGTGATAGTAATTGGGGAAAATGTCTTAGATGATTGACACGTGTCCCTTATCCTCTTATCTAGATTGTATGGTTTTTGAGGATCAGAACTGAAGATCGAACTCAAAAACAAGCAATGAGTCTTTCAGATGTAGATCTTCTATGGATCCCACTGCCACGTCGTATTTTTAAAAGCCCAATTGTTACCTTAGGCCCATAGTAAAGCCCATAATCCGGAAAAGCCATTCAATCAGTGTGGCTTTTGGTTCAATTGACCCACAGGCACGTGACAATTCAATTACTGTCATACACACATGGGATGATAATTATGGTGAACCCTCTGGATTTCTCTAATTTCAAAGACTTATCCACAAAATTTAGATGATGATTTTGTCAATCAAACACTTTAATTTGTTTTTTTCTTTACAGATAACAAACTAGTTGAATTATTTATGATCTAAGATTTATGATCATATAAATGTATGTATTAGATTTTTTTCTTTGTTAATAATTAGATGATTTTTTTTTATTCATAATCTAAAATCTTTTTATAATTTAGTAAATGTAGTTGGAGAAGTCGAACCTCTAACACCAAAATTATTGACTAAATTATCATAACCACCAAATTAAAAACAACAAGTGTGGTTTTAAATTCGAGTTTTAAATCACAAGAGATAAGAAGAACCAGTGTGGAAAAATATGACAAAACGTTTAGGCTGAGAAGTGCCATAAATATTTGTCAAACTAGAGTTTCAACCACAAATGTGAGACATCTCGAAATCTAAAATCATTAGGTAAGAGAAGAATAAGTGTGGACTTGTTCGGTAAGAGGTTGCAATAAATATTTTAATTTAAATTGGTGAAGTGAGAAAAGAGAAAAAAACGAAAGCTAAGGGACTATGCAGGGAATCCGTGAATGATTTGTCAACAGAACAAAAGTGGGAAATAAGCTTTAATAAACTCCATCTAATTTTGATATAGTCATGACCGACCAACCAACCTGTCCTTCATAGCTTTTATTGTTCAATTTGCAATACAATAACGAACAAAATCAATAAGAGATATGTGTTTGGATTTCATGAATTTTTTTATAATCGAGAGGTTCTGATTTTTAAGAGGTAAACAATTATAACCTGTAGAAATCTTGCATCATTTTCTAAATAAAACTGGTGTTTTGACATAAAAAATTACTATATTATCTTTTATTTATCGTAGAGCCGAAGAAATCTACGTAAACGTTCATAACCAAATACAAATGATAAGTGTTTTGTGCTTTAAGAAAATCGATCTCTGACTTGGATCAACAACAATTTTTTCCTTAAATAAAAACCACTAAACCAAATCACAACTTGACTGGATTTTATAATTCTCTTTTCCTATCCTTGGAGTCTATCTTTCTTCAACTGCCAAAAGAGTAAAACATTGTATCTAGTATCTACATTTCTGTTTGACTGACTAGTCAATTATATGCTTCTCTCTTTCTCGTAAGCAATTTATCGGTAGATGAAAATGCATTGACATTCACAAAGTTGAATTGAAACAAGGAAATAATGACGCAAAAAGGAAGTGGAGCAAAGTTGAACAACTCATCTGTCTTGCAAGTGAACCATTTAGTTCTACTCGTCTCTTTTTTGTCCTCTTGTTTTGATTTGGACACTAACAAAAGGATGTGAACCAAAATCAAAGCTAACCACATCCTCCATATTACCATATTTTTAGGTGTTAACACATCTCTAAAACATGACATTCATTGTCTGGTTGGAAAAATGAACGTTTGAAACCAAAAACGTTTGATAACGAACAAGTAGCGATAGTAGTTACCAAAAAAAAGTATGTAACAAATGTCGCTCGAAGATTAAACAAAACAAAAAAAACATTTTATCATTTGTAACAGAGTTTGATATAAAAAACAAAACAAAAAACATTGTATTTACTATACTTCTCTAATAATATAAACGATGATTGTTTCAAATAACTTTTTAGAAATAACTATTCAAACGTATATAAGTAAATTTAAACGATATTTTTAGACATCGTATTCAAAGACACGTTTCAAACACTGGTTTCTATTTATTGGTAACAAAATAAACATGCTGTTTTACAATCATGAACATATTACATAGTTAATAAGATAATATTTACATTGGTTTTGATCCTAATGGTGTCTGGAGTTTTAAATTGTACTTTCAATTTCATGTAGTTTTGTCTTACAAAAATCACGTTATCCACTAGTCAAATTTTAATAAAGTTTTAGATAAAAAAAATAAAATAATAATTAAATAGTATGGAAGCTTTGATTTGTTATTTCATGAAAGAGGGGAGAACCACACAAGATTCTGTAGGGAAGCCTCTTTGTTTCTTATTTTAATCTTCTCTCTGTTATGTCTGCTTCTTCTTCACTTTCTTCAATTAATGAGATCTCAACCATCTCTACGATTACAACTACACAACTACTCTATCACTAACTCTCTTTTATCTTTCGCTCTCTTCTCTACACTCTTGTCATTATCTCTGAATCAATTTCTCATGACTTCCACTAGAACTTCCCAAAGGTTCGTTCTTTTCCTTTGATTTGTTCAAATTCCTCACATTTTTGGTTTGTTTCTCTCATTCTTGTACTGAGTAATCTCATTTGGATTGGCTCGTTCGAGTTTCGTAGGGTCTTAGACTGATAAACCCTTTTTGGTTTCACTCTGCACTTGGTTTGGTTATAGAGGAAACTTTCTTAGATCCATTTACCTAAATTGGATTTATGTAAAGTGAATCACTTTTCCACTTGAAAAATCTTACCTTTTTCTTTTAAGGGTTTTATCAATTTTGGATTAGTTTATTCGGAAGGATTTGTGAAACCTTTACCAAACATAGAGCACTATGAAGTCTTCAGACTGGTCCAATGCCAAACGATTAGGATTTGTGAGCTGTTATGTAATATCTTTATATTCAATTGCTGAGATCACATGCTTGGTTTTCTGCTTTTCTTTTAAAGAACTTTGCAATAAACTAATCACTAAATCATTTTTTTCTGCAATGTTTTCAGCTCACGGTCCATGCATTATCATTGACCAAGATTCGAAGAAAAGGTTTTGCCCACAAAGAGTTTTAATATAGATTACTTGTGTTAAAACTCTTTGATTTGACCATATGTGTTGCTGAAGCATTTACATTGGAGGATCTGGTTTTATCTGTTGCCTTTTGTTTGTTACTATTTCTCTGCGATCAGATCCATTGTGTATGCTTGCATTGACCAATGGGGGGTTGTGTCTCAAAGAGTACTTGGAGCAATGAAGAGTTTATGTATCGACCATGTCTCGGAATGGGATGTTGTGGGAGCAAAATGGGAAAAGACCGCATTGTTTCGCTCCATAACTTGGTCTCTATTCCAAATCGAATCGTTGGCAACGGAAAGAGCAGAAGTTCTTGCATTTTCACACAACAAGGACGCAAGGGTATCAATCAGGACGCAATGATTGTGTGGGAAGTGAGTTTCTTCTTCTTTTACTTTCTCAATGATGTTTCTTAGAGCTTTGCTTTGTGTGCCTCCAATAAGCAAGAGTTGGTGTTGTGTTTACATAGGATTTTATGGCGAAAGATGTGATCTTTTGTGGCGTGTTTGATGGACATGGTCCTCATGGTCATCTTGTTGCTCGTAAAGTGAGAGACTCATTGCCTGTAAAGTTGTTGGCTCTCCTGAATTCCATTAAGTCGAAGCAAAACGGGTCCACAGGAACTCATACAAGCAAATCTGATAACGTAGAAGCTGATAAAGAAGCATCTTTTGAGGAGGATAATTTGAATTTCTTATGGGAAGAAGCTTTCTTAAAATCATTTAATGCTATGGATAAGGAACTGCGTTCCCATCCTAATCTAGAATGCTTCTGCAGTGGCTGCACTGCTGTTACAATCATTAAACAGGTAATCTTTGCTACAAAAGATCTCTCTCCTTTTTTGGCTTCAAAATTGGCTTTCCTAGAGATTTCCATTGTGTTACAAGTATTGGTTTTGATTGTTTCAGGGGTCTAATTTATTCATGGGAAACATTGGGGATTCTCGGGCGATACTTGGATCCAAAGACGGCAACAATTCGATGGTTGCTATTCAGCTAACAGTTGACTTGAAGCCCGACTTACCAAGTATAATGCGTTAACAACAAATTGTGTTATTTCCTCTCAAGTCATCTCTACTTGTATATTCATTTTCTCTGACTTTTGAGATTTTACTGGTTTGCGTCTAATAGAGGAAGCCGAGAGGATCACACAGTGTAAAGGTCGTGTCTTTGCGCTGCAAGACGAGCCAGAGGTGCCACGAGTTTGGCTACCATTTGATAATGCTCCTGGATTAGCCATGGCGAGGGCATTTGGTGATTTCTGTCTGAAAGAGTACGGTGTAATTTCCATACCAGAGTTCTCACACCGTGTTCTTACAGATAGAGATCAATTCATTGTCTTGGCTTCAGATGGAGTAAAGCACTGAAACTTAATAAGTCTCTTCTAAGCATTATCAAGATGAGCTGCTTTTACTTATGATTCCAAGCTTTGTTTTGATAGGTCTGGGATGTGCTAAGCAATGAAGAAGTGGTTGAAGTTGTAGCATCAGCTTCAAGAAGGGCATCAGCAGCTAGGCTCGTGGTGGATGCAGCTGCACGTGAATGGAAGCTAAAGTACCCAACTTCGAAAATGGATGATTGTGCAGTGGTTTGTTTGTTTCTAGATGGGAAAATGGACTCAGACTCATCAGATTACGAAGAACAAAGCTTCTCTTCAGCAACTAACGCAGTAGAATCAGAAGAAAGCCAGGGAACAACAGAGCCGTGTCTTCAGAGAAACGTCACAGTTAGATCATCATTAACGGATCAAGTAAACATTAATGTGAATGCAGAGACTAATGATGCAGATAAGGAGAAAACAACGGAAGGAGAAGAGAATTGGTCTGGACTAGAAGGTGTTACTCGAGTGAACTCTCTTGTTCAACTTCCGAGATTCTCTGGAGAGACACCGGGGACTTGAGACATGGCTTTTGATTGTTTTCAAGAACTGATTTTAGTCAGAAACACAAAAAAGTCTTCTGTTTTCATTAATCCCTGAGCATTACGAGATTCAATTTTTTCAGTTGATAGCTCTGAGTGAAACCCACATATGTAAATGTCTTAGGTCTTTGGTCTCTCTCTGTCTCAAAATCTGTGCTTGTGAACTCTATAGAAAAATCAAAACTTCGTGTTAAAAGGAAGGTTTGTGCAAAGACGGAAAAAGGTCCCACCGAGACTTGAACTCGGGTTACTGGATTCAGAGTCCAATGTCCTAACCACTAGACCATGGGACCAATTGTTACCAGTTGCTTCATATTCTTTTAAGAATTTTGGTGTCGGAGAACTATATGATCGATGTCGCTGCCGCACCGGCAGACTGAAGAAATAACCGATGCGAACAATATCTCGGAAGCGCTTTTCTGTAGCTTCTCTGAATCGTCTGCGAAATTCTTCGCAATGTCTCTGTCTATACATAAATAGTGGCTTTGTCTCTGATGGTGATTCAAAGTGCTTGCCTTTATCGAGCTCAAAGACGAGTGTTAGGTGGGTGTTCAATAACAGTTCACTTCCTCCTCCCGAATGGATAGAACCCTTTAATGATGTCTCTGATCTAGTGAAATCGAATTGTAATCTCCAGCCGTCTCCATGGGTAAACCAAATTCTCAACCTTCTCGATGGTTCAGCTTCCATGGAAGTGAACCTTGAAGATTTCTGCCGTAAGTTTCTTATTAAACTGTCGCCCAATTTTGTTTCGTTTATGTTGAAATCCGATGAGATTCGTGAAAATCCCGATATTGCTTGGAATTTCTTCTGTTGGGCTCGTAAGCAAGACAAGTATACACATAACCTTGAGTGTTATGTCTCTTTGGTTGATGTATTGGCTCTGGCAGAAGATGTGGATAGAATAAGGTTTCTTTGTAGTGAAATTAGGAAATTTGAGTTTCCTTTGACTGTTTCTGCGGCGAACTCTCTGATTAAAAGTTTTGGAAAGCTTGGAATGGTGGAGGAATTGTTGTGGGTGTGGCGCAAAATGAAAGAGAATGGGATTGAGGCCACTTTGTATACTTATAACTTTTTGATGAATGGATTAGTGAGCTCAATGTTTGTTGATTCAGCAGAGCGTGTTTTTGAAGTTATGGAAAGTGGTAGGATTAAACCAGATGTTGTGACGTATAACACAATGATCAAGGGTTATTGTAAAGCAGGGCAGACACAGAAAGCTATGGAGAAGCTTAGAGATATGGAGACGAAAGGACTTGAGGCTGATAAGATTACTTATCTGACAATGATCCAATCTTGTTATGCAGATAGTGACTTTAGTTCTTGTGTGGCTTTGTATCAAGAGATGGATGAGAAGGGAATTCAAGTCCCGCCTCATGCGTTTAGTTTAGTGATTGGAGGACTTTGTAAAGAGGGGAAATTGAATGAAGGGTATGCTGTTTTTGGAAATATGATTCGTAAAGGATCAAAACCAAATGTAGCTATATACACTGTTCTGATTGATGGCTATGCGAAATGCGGTAGTGTTGATGATGCCATAAGGCTTTTACAGAGAATGATAAACGAAGGATTTAAACCTGATGTGGTTACTTATTCTGCCCTTATCAATGGGTTGTGTAAAAACGGGAGAGTAGAAGAGGCATTGGACTATTTCGAGACTTGCCGGGTTAACGGGTTGGCAATGAATTCAATGCTCTATTCTAGTCTTATTGACGGTTTAGGAAAAGCCGGTCGAGTATATGAAGCTGAGAGGCTTTTCGAAGAGATGTCTGAAAAGGGCTGCACTAGAGATTCATACTGTTACAACGCCCTGATGGATGCGTTCACAAAGTATGGTAAAGTCGATGAAGCATTAGCATTGTTTAAGAGAATGGAGAAAGAAGAAAGTTGTGATCAGACAGTTTATACATACACTATACTGATATCCGGAATGTTCAAAGAACATAGAAATGAAGAGGCTTTAAAACTTTGGGACATGATGATTGATAAAGGCATTACACCAACTGCAGCTTGCTTCAGGGCATTATCAACAGGGCTTTGTTTGTCAGGAAAAGTGGCGAGAGCTTGTAAGATATTGGATGAGTTAGCTCCAATGGGTGTGGTGCTTGATGCAGCTTGTGAAGATATGATTAATACATTGTGTAAAGCTGGTCGGATTAAGGAAGCTTGTAAGTTAGCTGATGGGATAACTGAGAGAGGAAGAGAAGTGCCTGGGAGGATTCGTACTGTAATGATAAATGCTCTGAGAAAAGTGGGAAAAGCAGATTTAGCAATGAAGCTAATGCATAGCAAAATTGGGATTGGTTATGAAAGAATGGGTAGTGTCAAAAGACGTGTCAAGTTTAGGACTTTACTTGAAACTTTTGATTCTACTGACTTTTAAATCCTTATTATCCAAAATTTATAAAAGAAAGATATTTTCAAATCTCATTGGATCATCTATTTCCATTTTTTAAATGATCATTAACGGGTTAGTAAGTTCCATTAATGACAATCACTCTTCTATTTCCATTTTTCTTACAGCCGTTGGGTTTGGCCGTTAGGATCATCCTCTATATATAACGACATCGCTTGTTTTACTCTGTCTCTGTCAGACACTCTTCTCTTCTCGTCTTCACCAACAGAGAAAAAATAGAGCTTTTCTAATGGCGACGCTCATCTTATTCTATCTATCACACTCTTCTCTCTTTTCCACTAACAGAGAAAACCAAGAGAGCCTTCTAATGGCGGCGATATTCTGTCTCTCACACTCTTCTCTTCTCCACCAACAGAGTAAAAGAGAGAGCTTTCTAATGGCGAGGAGAGGCAGCATAACTGAAGAACAGAGTTTTTGAGGTAATTTTATGTCTTCTTCATCTTTTCAATAACAGAGGCAATAGTTTGATTTTACTCTGCTTGTGTCTTTACTCTGTCTCTCACACTCTTCTCTTCTTCACCAATAGAGACAAGAAAGAGAGCTTTTCTGATGGCGATGAAATCTGAAAACAGAGGTTTTGAGGTATTTTTATGTCTTCTTCTTTTGAAAAATTGGATTTTTACTGTGATTGTGTCTGCTCTGAAACGAAATTCTGGTGAATCTCTTGCTTTTTGAATGTGGGTTTAGTTTCTTTTAAATCTGTTTGCTAATTTCTTCTCACAGGCTGATTCTATTGTCTCTGCAGAAGATCTAGAAGGTCAACAAAAAATTAATGATTCTACCCAAAACTTTTTTTAAGCTCAATTTAAGCCATAAGAACTTAAGAAAGCTTTTTGTGTGTTTTTGGTTTTGCAGGTGTTAAACTCTCGAAGCTATCGAATGGGACAACATTCACAACACTTATGCACTGTAAGTAAATTTCCAATACTTGAATGACCTCTTCTTCTACTACTACTCATCTGATTTTTAAAAGATGAATTTCGTATAAAACTTAACATTTACGTATGTATTTACATCTTCTTCAAAATGGTTTAATACGTTTTACCAAAATCAAATTGAAGTGTTAAATTGCAATTTTTAATGCGTTGTAATACGTTTTACCAAAAAAAATTTAAATGTTTTAGCTAAAAATTGAAATGTTTTGTCGTCAAAAAAAAAAAAAAATGAAATGTTTTAATACGTTTTACCAAAATGTTTAAGATGTTTTCAAAAATTGGAGCGTTAAATTGCAATATATTGAAAACTAACCGAAACTTGACATCTAGTCTTTAGGATTTTTTTTGGTCCGTTAGAAGTGTTTTAGTTTCAACATGTTTTCATATATGTAAAATTAGTATTTTAATTAAATTTAAGATTTTTTGTTTTAAGTAAATTATTATGATTTAACTAAAGTTTCTATATACAAAAATGTTTTCATTCTCAAAAAATAAGTGTTTTGAGTTTATTTTGTTTTTACATCATGTCAATTTAACATATGAATTAAATTTTAAGATTTTTCCTAAATAATATTTTTAAGTAAACCATTTCGACTTGACTAAACTCTGCTTGGGACATGTTTGCACGTTGGGCTGAAAAATTATTCACATTAGAATAACGTGAATTTATTGAGATTTGTTGTTATAAGATCGCTCTTTTTAATTTTATCACAAGCGAAGTTGTGACCTGTAACTTTCGAACCGCTAACCACAAAGTTCGGAGACAGTTGGTTCGTTCACTCACGGGTCATTACATGTGTCCAATTCTTAAACCATAATCAAATTGAATCAAACCGGTTAAATCAAAACCGGAAATCCAGTTAAAAGCCTCATAAAATTCAGTAAACCAATCCCAAAACCGAATTGGAAAAATTCCCTGTTGAAGAAAAACGAAGCGAGCACCTTTTAAAATGCCTTCAATGTCTCTGGCGCGCACAAATGCCATTCATTTAGTTTTCTCTTTCTCTGACTACAAAGTACCCTTTTCGTTGAAACCATTTTTCTTCCCATTTTCGATTTCTGTCAATATTCAACGACCTCCAAACTCTTTCTTTCTTCATCTTTAAAACCAACCATCTCAATTCTCAAAGATGGCACGACAAGATCCTAATCCATTTGCTGATGAGGAGATCAATCCTTTTGCGGTAAAGAGCTTTGTTTTCATGAATATAGAACAAATGTCTGACCTATTGTAATCTTGTTGATCTCGATTTTGTAATGTTGTAGAATAATACAAGTGTTCCTTCTGCGAACAACTCCTATCTCAAGCCGCTTCCACCAGAACCTTATGATCGTGGTGCAACCGTTGATATTCCTTTGGATTCTGGCAAGGTACGATATCTTCAACACCTTCTGCATTTACCTTTTCTTGCTTGCTTAAGGTCTGGTTCGATTGAAACGGTGAATCTCATTTTGCTGTTTCTGTTTGAAGGATCTTCGAGCTAAAGAGATGGAACTTCAGGCTAAAGAGAACGAATTGAAGCGTAAAGAGCAGGTGATTTCCGGTTATCCAAGCTAATTTCGAGACCTACACTTTCAATGTGAATTGAATAAAACGATCTTCTTCTTTTTTATTGTAATGCAGGAACTTAAAAGAAGAGAGGATGCAATAGCACGATGTAGACAATCTTTCTATATCTGTTTTTCTACATCTTCCACTGACCTTTCACGGGTTTTTGTAACTAACTTGATACGGTTGTTTTTGCAGCTGGAGTTGTCATCGAGGAGAAGAACTGGCCAGAGTTTTTCCCTCTAATTCATCATGACATCCCAAATGAGATTCCAATTCACTTACAGAAGATCCAGTATGTCGCATTCACCACGTTGTTAGGTATGTAAATGTGCTTTAGATCACTGCAACAAATCCAAACAAACGTTAACAAACTAAATATGGGACTATGCAGGTTTAGCAGGATGTCTCTTGTGGAATATTGTGGCAGTAACAGTAGCTTGGATCAAAGGAGAAGGTTACAGTTTTACCAAACAATCAGATTCATAAACATTTTTCCTCTTATCATGTTGATTTATCTGATGTGCTTTTGTTTATATATTTATTTGCTTTTCATAATCAGGTCCCACTATATGGCTTCTTTCAATCATCTATTTCATTGCTGGAGTACCTGGAGCTTACGTATTATGGTACCGTCCTCTTTACCGAGCTACCAGGTAAAATTAGCTCTGTATATACTAGAACTTGCTAGGGAACATGATGCATTATGAAAGGATTTATGAAATGAGTCAATAATACAATGTTTGCGTACCTCTTGCAGAACTGATAGTGCCCTAAAGTTTGGAACTTTTTTCGTGTTCTATGTGGTAAGAAAATCGCATTTCCATCAGTAGAATTTCTCTGCATCAAAGTTTTTTCAGGAAGCTATGAGAAAAGAAAACATCACAATTTCTGATGTTTAGCGTGTCTCTTGCACTTTTTCAGTTTCATATCGCGTTCTGTGGCTTTGCTGCAGTTGCTCCACCAGTTATCTTTGAAGGAAAGTCACTCACGTAGAGTTTTCTCCTATATCTATGCATCAGAATCAGCTTTTTGTTTTACATTCTTTAACGATATGCTATTCATGAAGATGTTTGAACCTTTTGAGTCTTTGATGCGCTCCATCTGATTACGTGTATTGTTGGTCTTGTGAACAGAGGTTTCTTGCCAGCACTTGAGCTTCTAACTACTAATGCTGCAGTCGGGGTAAGAAACTTTTCCCCATTTACAAGAACTTAACTTTGAATTGTGACTGTCTTCTTACTAAATTTTCTTCGTTTTTCCCTCACAGATAATGTATTTCATTGGTGCGGGATTCTTCTGCATTGAAACACTTATCAATATCTGGGTCATTCAGGTATCTAAACTTCTACTCCAGAATTGATCAACATTGTAAATCACGTCAATCCATCTGTTTTCCTAACCCATGAAGTGCAAAACTCAATTTTCAGCAAGTATATGCATACTTCCGAGGGAGTGGCAAAGCTGCAGAAATGAAGCGTGAAGCTACAAAATCGACCTTGATGCGTGCACTATGAAGACAACACTCTTCACCAAAAAACTGTATCAATGGCGGCTTGAGGTTAAAACCATGATTCCCCCACATAACATTTTGAAACAAAACCCTTTCTCTGCAAAGTCTTAGCTGGCAAAATCTTTTTTGAATTACTTTGTAAAGACTAATCTCTTATTTGGAGACCTCAAGGCAAAATTGTGTGGTTTAAACTTGTCAAAACCATTTCTTCATGAATACTAGAGCAAGATATTTAGAGGACTAGGAATCTTTTTTAGCTCTCTAATGAGCATCAATCCAGCTCTGTCCAGTAGTCTTTGCTACTCCTCTTCTCATCATTAACCTACGAATCTTGAGTGCATCACCATGACGACCTATCGCCTTGTACATGTTACTCAGAAGCACATAACTCATGTGGTACTTTGGTTCCAACTCCATCATTCTCTTTGCAATCCGCTCTGCAATACTAGAGGCATCCGAATTTGCGGCACAAGGTCCAAGTAGAACTCCCCACAGAGACATATCATTTCTACACTCTGCTCTCTCCAACAGATTCTCTGCTTCTTCAAACAAACCTGCGCGACCTAGAAGGTCAATCATGCAACTGTAATGCTCGGTTCCTGGTTTAATCCCGTAACTCTCAGCCATCAAAGCAAAGTAATTTCGTCCTTCGTCAACCAAACCTGTATGACCACATGCAGTGAGAACCGCGATAAAACTGATGTAATCAGGTTTTATCCCCTGTTTAACCATAGTATTGAAGAAACTAACAGCTTCTTCACCTCTTCCATTCTGAGCCAGCGCAGATAGCATGGCGTTGCATGTTATCATGTTCCTAAATGACATCTTGGAGTACACACGACTGGCAAAATCTATGCACCCGGATTTCCCATACAAGTCAATTAAAGCCGATTCCACAATCACATTATCAAAACAACCTCTTCTCACGTACTGGCCATGAATCTCTTTCCCAAGTCTTAGTGCCGTCAAACCAGCACACGCCTTAAGAACAGTCCCGAAACAATAGAGATCTTTCTCTTCCATTCCCCTGAACATCTCAATCACTTTCTCATGCTCTCCGTTCTGACAGTATCCCCCAAGTAAGGCAGACCAAGATACGGTGTTCTTCTTAGACATCCCATTGAAGACTTGCCTAGCTTCCCGTACCGATCCACATTTACCATACATATCAAGAAGACTACTCTCAACAATCACATTGCCACCTATCCCATTTGTGATAAGCTTTCCATGAATCTCTTTCCCTTGTTTCAGCCTTCTCAGATTACCACAAGCCATCAAAACAGTTCCAAATGTAGACTCATCAGGTATCAACCCTTTTCCTCTATGCATCGTGCAAAAAAGTCCCAAAGCTTCCTCATACAGGTCGTTCTTCGAAAACGCAGAAAGTACAGCTGTCCAGCAAATAACATCTGGTTCACGCATTTCATCAAACACTCGGCGTGCATCAACTGGTTCTCGATTCACACCGTACATATACGCCAATGTGCTAGAGATAACATGGTTCCACTCGAACCCACAAGTAATAACAACACCATGGAAACACCTCCCTAACCTAACTTCTCCGAGCTCAGAGCAAGCCTTGACTGCGGAAGACAACGTAAACGCATTCGGCTCCAAACCACAACACACCATCTCCACGAACATCTCTAGCGCCTTCACATATGATTTACCCGCAACGTATCCAGACATCATTGAAGTCCACGAGATCGCGTCTTTAACCAACATTCCATCAAAAACCTTCCGGGTCTGTCTCATCTCAGGTCCCAACTTGAAATACATAGAAAGCAAGCCGTTCCCAACATACTGGTCCGTTTGGAGACCCAATTTGACGACATGGGCGTGAAACTGAAGGCCATGAATAAAGGAGTTGACTTTGGTGCATGTTTGTAAGAGAGACGCGTAGAGTTTCGGCTTTGCGGAAATTTCAAACGACTCTGCTGAGTTTAGGATCCGAATGGCATCAATGAGCTGACCCGATTTACAGAGCTCCAGGATCAAATATTGTTTGGTAAGAGAAGAGGATGCAATTGACGGCGTGAGACATAGAGATGCGTGTTGACTGAAATGGCGCTTCAGAATGAGACTCATCGGAGGCGCCACAATCACCGGTAAACGGGTAAACACTTCAAATGTTACACTTTTACATATTATATTTAAAATTAAAATAAATAAAATAAAAAAGTAAATGGAGGGAGAGATGAACGGCTTAAACCCTAATTGGCAGAGACACCAACAGAGAGACTACTTTACTCTGCTCTTAAAACCCTAACGTATCTACGATAAACCCTCGCGCCTTTCCTCAAGTCGCTGCCTTTATAACTTAGCCGCCACTTTTACTCTCGAAAGTCATGCTCTTTAACTTTCCTTCGCTGGTTCTTCTTCCTGCTCTCTCTCCCTCCCCTTCTTGCCATGGTTGGATTACCCGCTAAACCAACTAAAACCGTTGAAGAAGTCCGAGCTTTGGAAGTCGTTGTTGATCAAGACCCCAAGGTAAAAACTTTCAAGGACACTCTTGATTTCCCTTCCATCGATTCTTTTCTGGATTTCGATTCTGTCAACTGGTTGGGGAGTAATCGGAACATTGAAGAGTTTAGCATAGAAGATACGGACTTTGATTTCTTTATGGACAAAGATATGGAGATAGGACAAGAAGAAAATCCCGAGCTTAATCAGGCTATGGTTAAGTCTGAGTCAATTGAGGGAAAGCCTGAGCTTTGTGATGACATTCCGGGGAAATTTGGTGTGAGTTCGAGTAAGTCTGAGTCGATGGTTGAAGCTAAGCCTGTGCTTTGTGAGGTCATGCCTGAGGAAGTTGGAGTGAGCTCAATTAATTCAGAGTTGATGACTGATGTAGATCCTAAGCTTTGTGGTGACATGTCTGCAAAAGTTGATGGTGGGGCTAAAGCAGTAGTAAAAGTGTCAGAACCGGTTACTTCTGACAACTCTAGGCCGATGGAAGGTGAGACTGGGACTGAAGCAGTAGTAAAAGAGTCAGAACTGGTTACTTCTGACAACTCTAGGCCAATGGAAGGTGAGGCTGTGCCAGTTTCTGTGTCTGATACGTCTGTTGCTTGCCCCGCCATGGATTTGGATAAATCTGGGTTGAAGAAAACAGATGAGGGTTTGGCTTGTTCTATTGAAGTAGGATTAAAGAAGTTTAGTTTGGCCATCGATGATGATGAGAAGAGTGTTGGGGATACGGGGAAAACTGATTGTGCTGAGTCTGAGAGCGAAACCTTGAGCTCTTCTGCGAGTTCCAGTGATAGTAGTAGTAGTGAAGAAGAGGATAGTGATGAGGAGAACGAAGAGGAGAGTGAAGAGGAAGAAAACAAGTTTGAAGATCAAATGGTAATGGCAAAACAGGATGATGTGGCAGGGGAACTTGAAGAGGGCGAGATAGAGGGTGTAGATGATGACGATGAAAATGAGGTTGAAGATGATGATGATGATGACGACGACGATGATGAAGTGAATGAGATGATTGCTTGGAGCAATGATGAGGATGATGACCTTGGTTTGCAAACAAAAGAACCTATACGGTCAAAGAATGAGCTCAAGGTACCTATGCTCAAGCTTTTCACATTACATTGCTATAAGTAGTTGATTATTCTTTCTTTTCTTTTTCTCTCTAAAGCTTGGGTAATTGTGGATTACTCCAATGTCCGAGCTTTTTTATTTGAAAGAAGTACCATCCTAAGGATATTTGACATTGCTCTCAACTCATAGAAACTTTTTCGTATTTACTTTTGAAGGAGCTTCCTCCAGTTCCAGCTGTGGATGTCACTCTGGAACCACATCATGCCACGCTCCCTGTTGGAGTTGTTCTTTCGGTATCATAAAACTTACCACTACTTTTATGCTATTTCTTCTCTGTTTGATGTCCTGGCCATCCAGTGCTTAAAGTAAAACACAGTGTGATTTGTGGTTTTACAGGTAATGAGCGCACAAGTAATTGTTCAGGGAATGGAACAGCATAGTCCTTTGACTGAAGGTTCTATCCTTTGGATTACTGAAAGAAGAATCCCATTGGGATTGGTAGATGAGATCTTTGGACCTGTAAAGTGCCCATATTACATTGTGAGGTTCAATTCAGAGAGCGACGTGCCAGAAGGGATCACTCAAGGTACACCTGTCTCATTCGTCGCAGATTTTGCTCAACACATTCTCAATATCAAGGAACTGCAGAAGAAAGGTTACGATGCTTCTGGGGATAATGACGAAGAGGTATCAGAAGAGCTTGAATTCTCAGATGATGAAAAAGAAGCCGAATACAGAAAAATGCAAAAGATGGAGAAGCGAGGAATGATTAATGACCAAAAATCCAGTAACACAAGAAACAAGAAGAAGAAAAACCGAGATCTTGGAAGGCCTACAAACAGTTACACTGGAGAATGGACAGAGAACAAGGGAGCTAGTTCTCTACCCTCAAATCTATCTGATCCTCAAATGGGTGGTCCAGTTTCAAACTTTCATCCGCGTCCTCAAATGGATGGGTTTTCTCCCAACAATGCAGCATGGAGACACCAAGGTAATCAACAGAACCCATATCAGCTTCCTCCTATACCTAATCAGATGGGAATGCCCAATGTAGCCCCATTGCAGTTACCGCTAATGGCAATGCAAAATCAAAACCAAATGATGTTCCAACAGCAGTTCAATGGTGGCCAGATGCCTATGCCAGGTGGACCAGGCGGCTTAAACTTCTTTCCAGGACAGGCTCCCGTGCCATGGCCTGCATTAGTTGGTCAGAACTGTTTCAACCAACAATCGTTTGGAATCGGTCGTGGTATTCAGCAGCAGCCATTACCGAATGAGCTAAATTTTAATCTGTTTGCTCCTCAAGGTTTTCAAATGCCCCGGCCACAGTCTCCAATGAACCCACAGTTCCAAATGCAACCACAATTCCAAAACCACCCACAGTCCCCAATTAACCCGCAGTACCAAATGATGCACCCACCACAGTCTCCAGTGAACCCGCAGTTCCAAATGCAACCACAATCTGATATGCGTCCACAGTTGCAAATGCCGCAGTCACCAACTAACCCACAGTCCCCAATGCAACTAACCCACAGTCCCCAAGGGTTTAGTAGTAGACAGTCTTCTGAACAGGGAAGGGGCCACCGTGGTCGTGGTAGGGGTCGCGGTCGCTTTGGACGTGGGCGAGGTCGAGGTCGAGGTCGGCAACAGTCTGGATGAAACTCTCTTATGTGAAGCATTTTGATGTGTGTCAAGAAAACAGCCTTTATGTTGCTGTGATATGCCCTTTTCCATAAATCAAACAATTCAGCCATAATTTATGATCTTATTGTCACTCATTGCCTAACCTAAAACTTTAATCTTCTTTCCTTTCTCTTTCCACCATAGTCAAACTGGCTATATAGTCACTGGTCAGCCTTTTTTAGTCTAAAAAATAACAGCAAAAGAACAGTTTTTATTGTCTAACCTAAAACTTTGATCTTTTCTCCTTTCCTTGTACCATAGTCAAACTAGCTATTGACCAGTCACTAGTCAGCTTTTTTAGTCTAAAACTGGCAAAAGAACAGTTTTTTGGCCTCCCCATTAATTTCGTTTACTCTAACGCAATCTTATCCGTTGATAATGCCACATGTACATCAGCGATTGTATGGCCTGAGTCGTACATGATCATTAAATTCTCTACAGATTTTATATTGATTGTGCCAACAATTAAAGATATACGCCATGTAAAGTTCGGCGTTTAAACATTAAACTATTTGCCATGTCTCTCCTGTCTCGATGTTCCTATCTCTCTCTCTTCTTCCCCGCGTTGATTTCACTTTCTGTCTTTAAGACAGCTTTGAATCTGTTGAGAAATTCATTTATCTCCAAGTTTCTTCGTCTTCAAAAGAATTCTTTCTCCTCTCCACTTCTGATTTATTACAATCAGAAATTTAAACACTAATCCTGTCTTTGCTGCCCTTATTTTTCTTCTTTAGCGTCTGTCGTTTTCAGTGTTGGCTCTTAAAGGTAATAATTTCAAGACTATTGCCTAATTTGCCTTGTTCTGCTGTCTGTTTTTTTCTTCTTTTCAAAATCGATTGGAGATTAGATCTGACTCAGCATTAGAACTAAGACAAATCTTTTCTCTTTGCATGCCTAAAAAAGCCATTGCTTTCGGTTGCTGATTCGGTAGTGTCCATGCTCTTTATCTCTTTTAAATCTATTCCCCAACTTGCTCAAGTTTGGAACTTTGTTGCAAGTCTCTTCTTAGTCTCGGTTTCCGGAGTTCTGGTCATCGCATTCGCAATCAACCCTTGTGCTTTCAATCTGAAATCAGATTAATTTGCTTACTTTTCGATAAAAGATTGGGACTTTGATCGCCATTGGAATTGGGTTTCTTCGTTTAGGATAAGTGGGTAAGGAATGAGAAAACTGTATAGGAAGCTCGCTTCATTCAGAGAGCCATTCATCAAGGTGAACAGACATGTTAGTTCACATTCAGGGTTTAGTGCTTTCAGTGACCGAAGATGGATGTTCCCTTTCCTAGCAACCTTGATCCTATCAATTACACTCCTCATTTTGTTCATTTCTCGCCAATTCGATGGATTTTATGCGGACGAATCCATTGCCAGTAGAAATTGTTTCAGAGTCTAATGAGTACTTTGTAGAATCAGATTTCAGACAATCTATGTATTCGGCTGCAGGGGCTGATGTTAACTCAGAGCTTCCTCGGTTAGCTTACCTAATATCAGGAACAAAAGGTGATAGTCATAGGATGATGAGGACATTACAGGCTGTGTACCATCCTAGAAACCAGTATGTTCTGCATTTGGATCTTGAGGCTCCACCTCGAGAACTAATGGAACTGGCAATGTCTGTGAAGAGTGATCCGACTTTCCGTGAAATGGAGAATGTTCGTGTGATGGCACAGTATAATCTGGTTACATATAAAGGCCCTACAATGATTGCTTGTACTCTTCAAGCCGTCGCGATTTTGCTGAGGGAAAGCTTACATTGGGATTGGTTTATCAACCTTAGTGCCTCAGAATATCCTCTTGTAACACAAGATGGTTAGTAAATTGATTTCCTTACACGTACCTTATCTGTTGTTTTACATTTTCAGTTCTTTACTGATTATCCTTTGAGCTTCATATTTGGTTTGTGACTTGTATAAGTTTGTGACTTTTCATTCTGATTCTGTAGATTTGTTGTATGTCTTCTCAAATCTGTCTCGGAATGTCAATTTCATCGAGAATATGCAGCTTACGGGATGGAAACTGTAAGTAGAAACCATAGAGATAAACAGTTTTTATTTGAGACTCTTGTTGGAATCTAAACATGCTTGGACTCCTTTTGTAGGAATCAGAGGGCTAAATCAATCATTGTTGATCCTGGCCTATACCTATCAAAGAAATCAGACATTGCTTGGACTACTCAACGACGATCACTTCCTTCTTCTTTCAAGCTATTCACTGGTAAGCTTTTTTAATCTCACAGTGTCATTCCTTTGTGAAAGATTATGTATGTCTGAAGATGATTTATCTACAGGCTCAGCTTGGATAATGTTGACTCGGTCTTTCCTTGAATACTATATCTGGCGATGGGATAACTTCCCAAGAACAAGACTAATGTACTATACGAATTTCGTATCATCTCCTGAAGGATATTTCCATACGGTGCTCTGCAATAGCTAAGAGTTTGTCAACACTACGATCAGTCATGACCTTCACTACATTGCTTGGGACAGTCCTCCAAAGCAACACCCGAGATCTCTCTCATCGAAGGATTTTGACAATATGGTCAAGAACAAAGCTCCATTTTCCCGTAAGTTTCACAAAAACGATCCTGTCTTAGACAAGATTGATAAGGAGTTATTGGGACGGACACACAGGTTTGCACCAGGTGGATGGTGTGTTGGTAGCTCGGATAATGGCAACGATCCATGCTCTGTGCAAGGCCAGGATTTGGTGTTGAAACTGGGACCTGGTTCTGAGAGATTACAGGAGCTTATTCAGACAGTGTCTTCTGAAGAATTCAGGAGGAAAGAATGTTCTTGAGATCATCTAATGATGATACAAAATGTTATGTTGTATATTCTTTTGTTTGATTATAAATTTAGGTTATAGAAAAAGATATTTGGCTCTCATGGGCCTCATAGATTAAATAGAGCAGCATTTGCCCAAAAAATATAAAGAGATTCTTGGCTTTAATGGGCCTAATAGCGTAAGTGAAGAGGCATTAGCCCAAAATAAAAAAGATTCGCCGTTGCCGGGGATCGAACCCGGGTCACCCGCGTGACAGGCGGGAATACTTACCACTATACTACAACGACTTTGTTGTTTCCTTTATTGAGCAACATCAATAATAAAATTTGCTTGTATTTTTTGTACTAAGGCTAAGTAACGTGTTAGTCGCGTTTGTTGACGCCAACACCGAAAGCTAGATCTCTATGACCTCTTCGTATGCGTCGAATTGCACTAAATTGATCTCTCTCACTAAACAATTGAGCTCTTATGCGAACCAAGGGAACCATGAACAAGCTCTTAAACTCTTTCGTCAAATGCATTCTTCTTTCACCTTACCTCTGGACGCCCACGTCTTCTCATTAGCTCTTAAATCATGCGCTGCAGCTTTCCGACCTGTTCTCGGAAGATCAGTACATGCCCACTCCGTCAAATTTAATTTTTTGTGCAACCCATTTGTGGGGTGTGCTCTACTTGATATGTATGGTAAATGCTTGTCTGTTTTTCATGCTCGTAAACTGTTCGACGAAATTCCTCAGAGGAATGCGGTTGTATGGAACGCAATGATTTCGCATTACACACATTGTGGGAAGATTGAGGAAGCTGTAGAATTGTATGAAGCTATGGATATTATGCCAAATGAGTCTTCTTTCAATGCTATTATAAAGGGATTAGTGGGTACAGAAGATGGGTCTTATAAAGCAATTGAATTCTATAGGAAAATGATAGAGTTTAAATTCAAGCCTAATTTGATTACCCTTCTCGCGTTAGTATCTGCTTGCTCAGTTATTGGGGCTTTACGATTAATAAAAGAGGTTCATTCATATGCTTTGAGGAATCTGATTGAGCCGCACCCACAATTGAAAAGCGGGTTAGTAGAGGCATATGGGAGGTGTGGATGCATTTCTCATGTGCAATTGGTGTTTGAGAACATGATCGATAGAGATGTGGTAGCTTGGAGTAGCATGATATCCGCTTATGCACTTCACGGTGATGCGGAATCCGCACTCAGAACATTTCAAGAAATGGAATTGGCTAAAGTAACACCAGATGGCATAGCGTTTCTGAACGTGCTAAAGGCTTGTAGTCATGCTGGTTTAGCAGATGAAGCTCTTATGTATTTTCAGAGAATGCAGGGTGATTACGGTTTGCGTGCAAGCAAGGACCATTACTCTTGTTTGGTGGATGTTTTAAGCAGAGTAGGGAGGTTTGATGAGGCTTACAAAGTAATACAAGCTATGCCTGAGAAGCCAACGGCAAAGACATGGGGAGCTTTGCTTGGAGCTTGTAGGAACTACGGGGAAGTTGAGCTCGCAGAGATTGCTGCGAAAGAATTGTGGAAGATTGAACCAAACAATCCAGCTAACTATGTGTTGTTGGGGAAGATCTATATGAGTGTTGGAAGACAAGAAGACGCAGAGAGACTTAGAATGGAGATGAAGGAGAGAGGAGTGAAGGTTTCACCTGGTAGTAGTTGGGGCCTGTTCAAAGATTGACATATAAGCATGCTCATGAAATTGTTGTAAGATCATATACAATTTGAAACCAAGATTGTATTATTCTAAGGAAATATTATGCAAAAGAAGTTTGTAACTTGTAATCTTATACGGAAAACGGCGAACTCTTTTCGTTGTGCGGATTGATACATCAACTTGAAACATCGGTTTAGATCTCAATTTTTGTGTCTAATATTCAAATCCCATATATGAACTTTCATTTTTACGCCAAAACTTACATTGACCATTACCTCGGTTAATCAATGGTTAAGTCTCCGTTAGTAGAACCGGTGTGGTCAGAGGTAGCTGCCTCGTTCATTGGTCACCCATGTTTCACTTGGCACAAATGCTTTGTGGACGGGTCGTGGAAAAGTTCTGATATTTATTCTAGACTTGGTTGGGTGTCCTTCCTTGATTCGGTTGAAGGTGTGTGTTTGGGAGCTCGTGCAATCAGGCGAAGTTTATCAGCTCTGCACTTAGAGGTTGAAACTGTGCTTTGGGCAATGGAATCTCTACTTTCCCTCCAACATCTTGAAGTGGAGATGGCGTCAGACTGTGCGGATGTGTTGAAAATAATGGAGTATCGTGAGGAGTGGCCGGCTTTCCAACCCTACTATGAGGATTTCCAAAGGTTTAAGTCTCTGTTTTGCTTTTTCACTCTTCATGTAATTCTGAAATCTCTAAACCACAAAGCTGATGCTCTCGCTCGTAATATTAGAGAGTCGGTTTTTGGTTTAGTGTTGTAATGCAACTTTTCACCTTTGTGTGATCTATTAATATATTTTGAGATGGCAAAAAAAAAACTGTGGTTTTAAGTTCATGTATGAATCGACACAATGAAAAAAGTTTGCTTGGTTTTCGGCCTTTTCCCCACTTATATGTATACAAATTGAAAAGCCAATCAGCCGGTTTAAATTTAAACCGGAAAAAAGTACAGGGGCTAATTTTAACTTTTGGCATAGCGGATAGAGCTAGGGTTTTGACCAACCGCGTTAACCTCTTGTTATTTAAGATCACCTTCTTCCTTGCTTCTTCTCATACAATTATCAATCAGGCTTCTTCAATCTATAGCTTCGGGTTTTTGTTGTACTATGATTCGCAGGAGCCTCCCGGGCTAATCTGATTACTACTGTACTTGAGGAACTAAGCCCCAAAGCTCCTGCTAGATTGTTTTGCCGTTTGTGTTGCAGGCTCGCCTTATTTCGTAGGTTTTTCTGTGTCAAAAAAATGGCTAAATCTCTTTTGGATCTGTTTCGAACTGTGTTTGTTTCGTTGGATTGAAGTATTATTGGCTATGATTATAAACTTACCCGCGCTTCTGAGATTTTCAGATCAATGAAGCATATAAGGTAAAAACATGGTTGAATTTCTTAATATGAGCCAAATCTCTTGTTTTGTTTGCTTTTTGTATTTCTCGTCTTTAAAGTTTTCGTCTTTTGGTGGCTGAGTTTGTTTGGCAGTGATGATTAATTCTAACAGCTTACGCCAGTTCTGCTTCAGAAAATTCTTGATAGAAAAGCTGTATTCATATCTGAGCCTAAATTTTGAACCTTTTTATCACATTGTTTTCGATATTTGGAATGTCGATGATGATCTAATCCAATTGTATGAGGTGCAGTGAAGTTGAGACCCTGTTTACAGGGAGAACCCCTTGACAGAAGCTGCAATTTCTTTGATTTCTATGGATTTAACTGAGACGCTCTTGCATTACCTTTGTTTGGTTTACTCTTTGTTTGATATATCTATTGAGTTTAAACTATACACGTGCACTTTGCCTTAGTGCTTGTAGTCTGAAAAAACTCAGAAATCGCCAGTGTTCTCATCAACTTCCGTCTCTTTCAAACAATGAGGCTTGAGTCAAACAAGATCACTACATTATTATCTATGCCATATTTGAATGAGTGTTTTGTTGTTTTAGTTTTTTTTCCACTTAATTGGTACATGTTATTGAATCATTTGGCTGATGCTGTTGCTTCTTAAACGGGAAATGGGCAATGCTACTATTAATGAAGGGAAAATGGGCTGCTTTATATTTGGAATTTCTTGATCCCCTGTTGTTGAATCAAAGCAAAGGCATCCATTTTCTTCTTCTCTAGTGCTATTCCAATCTCAACTCCATTGCTGCCGTCCCTGGACTCTGAAAACGCGATAGAACCACCTGTTTCTATGTGCACAATCTCCACTTTACAGGGTTTTCCTAATCCAAAATCCATATCATACATTCCCAGTTTTGGAGCTCCTGCAATGGATGTTGGATAACGGGACATGACACATTTAAGTACTCCTTGTCCCCAAGTTGGTGCTGTTTTCAATAGGTCACTGGATAACATATCTTTTATTCTCGCTGTGATTGCGTCTGAAGCAGCCAAAACGCCTTTTTGTCCTAGCAATTCTTGTTTCTTGACAGATACGATGCCAGGAGCCATACAGTTACCAAAGTATGTTAGTGGTATAGGTTCTGTATACTTGAGACGATTTCTGCAATCGACATTGATCATCAAGTGAAAGACTTCGTCTTTGTCGTCCTCCTTAGCCTCTGTTTCACTGTCTTCAACTAGTGTCTTGATCAAGTTCACCCAAGTGAAAGCTAGAGTCACCACAAAGGTAGAGACGAGGGTTTGATTCTCAGACTGCTCTGCAATCCATTTCTTGAGAATATCTACCTAATTCCTGCTCACTGTAAAAGTAGCTCTGACCATGCTTTCAGGTGTGGCATGTTTCCCAGAGTTTGTGCTCCAAAATCTCTCCAAATGTCCTGTGGTTATCTCGCCTGGGTCCTTGATCATGTTTCTGCAGCTGTGAATAGGTGGAGATGGTAGGAGATTTGCTGCTGGATCTTTTCTGTTGGATTTTGTTATTGACATCCAATACTTCATGAAATGGGTGAAACTGACTCCATCTGCTGCAACATGTGAAGATGTGTTGCCTATACAGATTCCAACTCCAGGGAAGATGGTGACTTGAATCACCATTACTGGCCTAGTCTGAATTCCTTGTGGAGAGACATGAGGAGGAGGTAGCTTGGGCAAGACGCCATGCAACACTAAAGAATCACTTATCAGTTGGTCGAAATGAGTTGTATCAGACTCTGCAATGGTGAAAAGAAGAGAATCTTGGCCATCGGTGTAGCTTAAGTACGGATGGTCAGGACGGGGTGGGATGATAAATTTACCGGCAAAAGGGAAGAAATGTTGAGTAATGGAGAGTGATTGTTTGAGGTTAGGTACAAAGTCTCTGAGGAAACATTCGGTTGAGTTATGGTAAGAGAAGAAGAAAAGAGACTCGCCTAGTGGGAGAGTGAGCAAAGGAGCATCAAAGAAGGTGAGAGGAATAGTGGTTGATGGAACGGTACCGTTTGGGGGAGAAATGTGATAGGTCTCGATGAGAGATTGAAGATGAGCCATGAGTATTGAAGAAAAGAGTTATTTTGTGCTGATTATTATAAAGGAATGCGATTCTTGTTTGAACCCACCGGGCAAGTGAAGAAGTTGCTTCTGTTGTGTAATTTGATCACACACTCTCATGTGCCTCAACCTTCATAACCACATCCACCATTCTGTTTGTTTTCTCATCACATTTTTATTGGGCCTTATCTTCCTTACCCAATCAGCCCATCCGGTGTATCAGTCATAGTGGGCTTTGTTTTGTTCAGTAAATTCCAGTTTGGGCTTTGATAGTTGTTTTTATAAAATTATATAGGATAATCGGTCTATAACAATAATATACAACACAAAATATATTGAACTTTTTGATTCTATAATTGGTTTGTAGGCCGGTTTAATCAAAGTGGTTTGATTAGAGACAATGGTTTTAAACTGGAAAAGAAACAAGGGACCGTGTTTTAATTTAGGTGAAGAAGCGGTCCAAATCAGTGGACGACGACTTCTTATCATTTAATATCTCTTCAACCATCTTCGATATCGAATCCAATTCGGAAAAGAAAATGGCTTCTCATTCTTCCACTCTCCTCTCTTCTTCTTCTCCTACCTTCGCTTCCTTCTCTTCTCATCGTCTCCACCATTTCTCCACTCTCTCTACTCTCCACTTCTCTCGTCCAATCAGAAACAAACCCAATCTCGCTTTGCGATGTTCAGTCTCAATTGAGAAAGAAGTTCCCGAAACAGAACGACCCTTTACTTTCCTTAGGGATTCTGATGATCCCACTCATTCTTCTTCTTCTGTTAGGGCTCGTTTCGAGACTATGATTAGGGCTGCTCAAGACAATGTTTGCGCAGCCATTGAAGCTATTGAAGGTGGTCCTAAATTTAAAGAAGATGTTTGGTCTCGACCTGGTGGAGGTGGTGGAATTAGTCGGGTTTTGCAAGATGGTAATATCTTTGAGAAAGCTGGAGTTAATGTCTCTGTGGTTTACGGTGAAATGCCTCCTGAAGCTTATAGAGCTGCAAAGGGATCAGCTTCAGATCAGAAACCTGGTCCTGTTAAATTCTTCGCCGCTGGAGTCAGCTCTGTAATGAATTCTCTACCTTCAATTCTACGATTTGGGATTTTTCAGCTTTCATTTGCACAAGCAAAGTGCTTACCTTTTCTCTGTGATTCTAGGTTTTGCATCCCAAGAACCCTTTTGCCCCAACTCTGCATTTCAATTATCGTTATTTCGAGACGGATGCTCCAAAGGGTAAAAGCTAATTGTAAATTTGTAATCTTTTTGTTTGGGTTGCATCATTGATTCACCAATTTTTCAATTTGTAGATGCTCCTGGAGCTCCTAGGCAATGGTGGTTTGGTGGTGGCACTGATTTCACACCTGCTTACATCTTTGAAGAAGATGTCAAGCATTTCCATTCGGTCTGTAGTCTTATTCTTAGTTCTATAGTTATGAGCTTTGTGATCATGGGGTTGGTTATATATATAAAATTTGTTTTCCATTGTTGTAGATTCAAAAACAAGCATGTGACAAATTCGACCCTTCTTTCTATCCCCGATTTAAGAAGTGGTGTGATGACTACTTCTACATCAAGGTGTGTTGTTTTGTGAGATCTTTAAGGCATTTTTCTGGAACTGAAGGCCTTAGTCCTAATGTTAATTTTATGAATTATATCGTAAAACTCGAGATGGTAGGACTTGCATAAGAATATTGTTTGTGTGAGTGATTTGAAAAATGTGAGAACTCTTTGATCTTGCTTGCAGCATCGTGGTGAGAGACGAGGACTTGGAGGGATATTTTTTGATGATCTTAATGACTATGATCAGGAAATGCTTCTGTCATTTTCCACAGGTATTGGACTGCTTAATATTGCTTGATGGAAAAAATGAATGGGGTTAGTTTCTTGGTAGACTAATGTAGTAAATGGGATTCACAGAATGTGCAAACTCAGTGGTACCGGCTTATATTCCTATAGTAGAGAAAAGGAAAGATATGGAATTTACAGAGCAGCATAAGGCATGGCAACAGTTACGAAGAGGGCGATATGTGGAATTCAACTTGGTATCATAATCTAACGCTTGCTTTTTCTTTGTTTTCACTCTCATATTCTCATGAACCTTGGTCTCTAATGTATTTGTAACAATTGAAAGGTATATGATCGTGGAACGACATTTGGTCTGAAGACAGGAGGAAGGATAGAGAGCATTCTCGTATCTCTCCCACTATCAGCAAGATGGGAATATGACCATGTAAGCTCTTATTCCATATGTGAAGACACTAAGTCTTAAGTTCATTAGAATGTTACAATGTAGTAATGATGTCTTGTGAGTGCAGAAACCAGAAGAAGGGACTGAAGAGTGGAAGCTATTGGATGCTTGTATCAACCCAAAGGAGTGGATCTAGCCGTGTTTCATTCGAGACGAGTTTGTTTCCATTGTTTCTTGTAAGTTTTGAGCAGTTTTAGAGGATTTTAGATTGTTTAAGAGGAGAGGAAAAAAAATGAGTTTATCTGTAAGGTTCTGTGTATGTTAACGTGAGTATGAAACGCTGTCGTTTCGTTATAGAGGGCAGATGTTTTCACAAGTGACATGCTATCTACCCACTCCAAATTTTTTTTTTCCCATACACTTTTTCATTGATTTTACTCCAAATAGGCTAACAATACATATGGATTACACAAATAAAATAAAAGCCCAATATTAAGCCCATTACACAAAGATTGCAATTGAGGATAGCCTTGCGTTTTCTCATTGAGTTTTTTTTTCCCGCCTAATTCAATTAAGATTAGCGAATCCTCTGATATTACAGCCGAGGAAATTAATTTTATGACAGTGGAGAAAATCAGTTTTATGATAGTAAAATTGAAATCAGTTTTAAGATTGTAAAACTGAAATCAGTTTTGTACTTCAAAGACATAAGATTTAAATGAAAAGAAAAAAACTAAACAAACTCTTCACTATTGCAAAGTCTTCTCTTTTCTATTAACGATCCACATAATATCCAATTTGAGCTCTAAGAAAGATTAATACACATTTAAGGTTGTAAAAAATAAAAATTGAGATAGTTTAGTGTTCTTATTGACACCTGTTATCAAATTCCGTACGGTTATAATTCACTACTCAAAAGCTAATAAAATCAGATCATCCTTAAAAAATAAAAGTATTTATTAAATTTATTAATTTGTATGTTTCTTTATTGTTTTTGTCCGCTATTCGCCTCTGCATATCTAGGGGTATTTTCGTAACTTCTTAATCTTAGTTTTCCTCGAAAGAGTACACGTGGCAAAGTGCGGCTGGTTAGACAGTTAAGTTGATAATAAAAGACCTCTCAAGAAGAATACATAGAAGGCGGAGACAAAGGAAGACGAAGAGAAGTGAAGAGAAACGGCGTCGTTTTAAGTCTGTGTCATGGTTCGTCGGAATTCGTCACTGAGGTTGGTTATACTCGAGTCTCTGCTTATGAGTTATGTTGATTTAAAGAGTGAGTCTTTGATTAAGTTTTAGAAGGTAACTGAAAAAGCTGTCTTTTTGTTTTGTGATTTGAGTTTGGAAAGCTTTAAAAAGAGTTAAAGATGGTGATGGAATCATCAAAATGGTGGTGGATTGGAAATCACAACACAACAAATTTCTCTCCTTGGCTTCACTCTACTCTCTCTGGTAACTTAATCTCGTTCTTAATTTTGAGAAATTAACCTAATTTCTCTTAAATTTGATTTTTATTGATTTTGGTATTGAGTATATATTTACTGTTTTTCAAAGGTATGATCTTTCTGCTTGTTGAAGAAGTAGATTCACTTGGTATCTAACCCTTAGTTACGATTTTCTGAGACATTTAAGGCACTGCTTTTTAATTTAGCTGAAGAAGCGGTCCAAATCAGCGGACGACGTCGACTTCTTATTCCCTCACCATCTTCTTCGATATCGAATCCAATTCCGATCAAAGAAAATGGCTTCTCATTTTTCGACTCTTCTCTCTTCTTCTTCTCCTACCTTCGCTTCCTTCTCTTTTCATCGTCTCCATCATTTCTCCACTCTCTCTACTCTCCACTTCTCTCGTCCAATCAGAAATAAACCCAATCTCGCTTTGCGATGTTCAGTCTCAATTGAGAAAGAAGTCCCTGAAACAGAACGACCCTTTACTTTTCTTAGGGATTCTGATGATCCCACTCATTCTTCTTCTTCCGTTAGGGCTCGTTTCGAGACTATGATTAGGCTGCTCAAGACAATGTTTGCGCAGCCATTGAAGCTGTTGAAAGTGGTCCTAAGTTTAAAGAAGATGTTTGGTCTCGACCTGGTGGAGGAGGTGGTATTAGTCGTGTTTTGCAAGATGGTAATATCTTTGAGAAAGCTGGGCTTAATGTCTCTGTAGTTTACGATGAAATGCCTCCTGAAGCTTATAGAGCTGCAAAGGGATCAGCTTCAGATCAGAAACCTGGTCCTGTTGAATTCTTCGCCGCTGGAGTCAGCTCTGTAATGAATCTCTTCCTTCAATTTTATGATTCGGGTTTTTCCGTATTTCAGTTGCACAAGCAAAGTCCTTACCTTTTCTTTGTGATTCTAGGTTTTGCATCCCAAGAACCCTTTTGCCCCAACTCTGCATTTCAATTATCGCTATTTCGAGACAGATGCTCCAAAGGGTAAAAGCTAATTGTAAATGTGTAATCTTTTTGTTTGGGTTACATAATTGATTTGCCATGTTTCAATGTCAGATGCTCCTGGAGCTCCGAGACAATGGTGGTTTGGTGGTGGCACTGATTTTACACCTGCCTAGATCTTTGAAGAAGATGTGAAGCATTTCCATTCGGTCTGTGGCCTTATTCCTTGTTCTAAATATATGAACTTTGTGATCATGAACTTGCTTATATATATATAAATTTTTGTCTTCCTTGTTGTAGATTCAAAAACAAGCATGTGATAAATTCGACCCTTCCTTCTATCCCCGATTCAAGAAGTGGTGTGATGACTACTTTTACATAAAGGTGTGTTGTTTCGTGAGATCGTAAGGCATTTTCTGGAACTAAAGGCCTTAGTCGTAATGTTAAATTTAGGGATATTATGTTGAAATTTGAGATGGTAGGAACAGCTCAAAGACTTTGATAAGCATATTGTTTGTTTGAGAGATTCGAAAAATGTGAGAACTCTTTGATCTTGCTTGCAGCATCGTGGTGAGAGACGAGGACTTGGAGGGATATTTAAGATGGGAATATGATCATGTAAGCTTCTTTCCCATATGTGAAGACACTAAGTCTTAGTTCATTAGAATGTTACAATGTAGTAATTGTGTTCGTGAAAGCAGAAACCAGAAGAGTGGAAGCTATTGGATGCTTGTATCAACTCGAAGGAGTGGATCTAGCCGTGTTTCATTGAGACAGAGTTTGTTTCTATTGTTCCTTGTAAGTTTTGAGCTGTTTTAGAGGATTTTCGATTGTTGAAAAGGGGAGAGGAAAAAGAAGAGTTTATCTTTAAGGTTCTATGTATGTTAACGTGAGTATAAAATCTTGTCGTTTCGTTGCAGAGAGCATATGTTTTCACACGTAACATGTCTATCTACCGACTCCAAATTTAATTTGAGTATTTTTTTTTTCTTTTGTCTAATTCCAGTAAGATAGAAAGCCACATATGTGGAATAGTTTTACAAATGACTAATCACATGCGAATCCTCTAATATGATCGAGAAAATCAGTTTTAGATTCAAGGCCGCAACATTTTTTAGTGAAAAACAACTATACAAACTCTTTAATCTTACAAAATCTTTTAAATAGGAAAAAAATCGACCACTCATCAAACCACCTGTTTCTGTTTCTGGGCGGTCACTACCATCCTTAAAAATAAAAATTGTTTCACTTTTTTCTATTTGGAAAAAGAAATATTTATGAAATTTATTATTTTCTCGGTATTACTTTATTGTTTTTGTCCGTTTGTTCACTTATACACTATGGAAAGTTGCGGCAAAGAGTTTATCGACCGTTGCACAAACATCTTTTGCGTGTTACGCTCGCTACGGCCCACATGGCCTTCTGGGGCCCATTAACATAACATAAATTTCGTATCTATCGACTTAGCATAATTCCCAGACTACCCTCTGTTCATAACTCCATATATAAATTTCTAAGGGGTTAAAACGTACTTTAAGGATAATAAACAGTTGTAATGCTGCCATGTCATCAGCCGCTTCATCTCTAGGGGTATATCCGTAAATTACAGAAATCTTAGTTTTTCGCTAAATACTACACGTGGAAACGTGCGATTGGTCAGACAGTAAAGATGATAATAAAGAAACCACTCCGACGAAGAAGAAGAATACATAACTTCCTTCACTTTGCTCTACAACGAGAAGGCGGAGACGAAGAAAGAAGAAGAGAAGTGAAGAGAAACGGTGTCGTTTTCAAGTCTGTGTCTTGGTTCTTCGGAATTCGTCACTGAGGTTGGTTATACTCGAGTCTCTGCTTATGAATTGTGAGTGAGTCTTTGATTTAGTTTTAGAAGGTAACTGAAGAAGCTGTTTTCTGTTTTGTATTTTGAGTTGGGAAATCTTTAAGAAGAGTTAAAGATGGTGATGGAATCATCGAAATGGTGGTGGATTGGAAATCACAACACAACAAATTTCTCTCCTTGGCTTCACTCTACTCTCTCTGGTAACTTAATCTTGTTCTTGGTTTTGAGAATTTAACCTAACTTTCCTTCAATTTGATTTTGGTATATGTGTATGTCTACTGTTTTTCAAAGGTATGATTTTTCTGCTTGTTGAAGACGAAGATTCACTTTTTGTATCTAACCCTTAGTTATGATTTGGAGACATTTGAGTAGTGATAGTAGTTTTTAATTTCATTTGAGATTTTGAATTGGTGAGTTTTGGTTTTGTTTCTGAAGAATTGGGATGAAAAGACGAACAAAATGAAATCTGTTGTCTTGTTCTTCTGAGTCTTTTGAGTAGTGTTAAGATGATAAACACTGTTTGATTTCATTGAGAGTCTGACATGGTTGAAATTTGGTATTGTAACTTAAAGAATTGGATTCTAAGACAAAGGAAATGCTAAAAGTGATTGATGAGGATGCTGATTCTTTCGCTGCAAGAGCTGAGATGTATTACAAGAAAAGACCGGAACTTGTAGCTATGGTTGAAGAATTCTACCGTTCACATCGCTCATTGGCGGAGAGGTATGATTTGTTGAGACCCTCTTCTGTGCACAAACATGGTTCAGAGAGTCAGGAAAAATCATCAACTTGTGGTGAGTCTTCTTGGTCTGAGACTTGTGAGATTTATGAGGAGTACTCAGAGTCTGAAGTTGATGACGGTGAAAGAAAATGGGTCGATGAAGGTGAAATGGATGGTATTGTAGAAGAAATGGAATCATTGAAAGTCGATCATGATGAAGATCTTGGAAACTGTGAGATGGTTAATGAAAAGATAGAGAGGCTGAGAGAGGAGAATAAGGTTTACAGAGAGTTGGTTAGAGATAAAGATGAAGAGAAGAGAGAAGCTATAAGGCAAATGAGTTTAGCAATACAAATGCTTAAAGAAGAGAACTCAGAACTCAAGAGTTGTGTTTCTACTGTCATTGCAAAGCATAATAAGGAAGGTGATGATGATTCTCAGAGGAAGAAACAGATGTGGAAGCCATTCGAGTTTAAGAAGATAAAGCTTGGAGGGTTTTGGGGGAAAATAGGAGGCAATTGGGGTTTTCCACGCACAGATTCTGCTTCCAGAGAGCTCATGACTCTTTAGAGAAAACCGAGAAGTTTAAGTAATTAAAAACAGAAACTAAGGAACTTTGTCTAAACATGTTTGTACTCTGTGACAGGTAGGGTATACTCAAGTAGTTAGTGTAAGCTTATATAGTTCATCAATGTTTGTGTGTTACATTTCGTGTAGTGTATTTTTATTTGCTTTATTGTTCTTTCTTTTTGGAATCAAATTCTTTTGTTCTTTAATTATGTTAGTTCTTTGTTTTGTGTGTGCGTGTACTAAATGTTTAGTAAGCAAATTGCAGCTTCTCATAGTGATATAACGAGATTGAGATTAGTCACAAAGCAAGTGTAACCAAAACCAAATGGTTGATGATGAAGCTCCACTTGGATAATTCTCCTTCTCATGAGAAAACTAATGAACAAGTCATGAAGGTATGTGTAGTAACAATGTTAGGATTCAAAAACATGCACATAAACAGAAAACATGTGGGGTCAAAACTTTAAAGAGAAAAAAGTCAGCGGTTGTTTTTGTGAAGTTTGATGTTCCCTATCTAAGAATATAATTTACTCTCCAAGTTGCAATTTATTGGAGCTCTTGTGTTTGTTTTTTTTCTTCAAATACTTAAATCCTCCAGTTTCGATCTATATATCAAATCTTCAACAATATTTTATATGAAACAAACTCGGTTCTTTTGAATTGAATCTCCATAAAAGAAAGGTAAGATAATTAACTATTTGACAAGAAACAACAGTATCGTCGTATAAGGTAAAATGCGATTTTGATAAAAAAAAAATAGTAGAAATAACATTTAACCACTCAACAAAAAAATTGTTTTTATTTTGTTTTAATAACGATTGTAAGAGGTTCAACTCACTCTCAGGGTTTATTTGTTTTCTCTCTTCGAAAGTGAGAGCTCCTTAACCTAACACTACCGTTGTCATATTGCTTCCGAAGTGGCAACGATCGGAGGCTCTCACAGCTCCGCCGTGATCGTCGTTTGCTCCGACTTCTAGCTCTCGTTTATGCTTATAGTCATATGATGATTTCTTCAAACACAAGAAAGCACATTGGTTCACTATTTATGATACTGTAGCTTGTTTCTGAAACATACATTATCTTGCATTATGAAATTCAATCCCTTTGTCTGCGTTATGTTCAGGCTACTAGTCCATTGCAAGTAAATTATGCAGATGGCGAGTTGGAAAGACTAGGTACGCAAAATGCTTCTGATTGACTGCAATATGTTATCTTTGAGTACCATCAAGTTGATGAATGTTCTTGATCGTTGTTGATATTCAGAGCACAAAATTTTCGTTGGTATGCTTCCAAAGAATGTAACTGAAGCTGAAGTACAATCCTTATTCTCCGAGTACGGAACCATTAAGGATCTACAGATTATAAGAGGGTCTCTACAAACTAGCAAAGGTATATCCATCACTTAGCATCTTCGTCACTTCTATACCAAAGTTTTGACTCACTTTTTGTTTCAATTTATTTGTTTCTTTAGGCTGCCTGTTCTTAAAGTATGAGACCAAAGAACAAGCGATCGCAGCTATGGAAGCCATGAACGGAAGACATATAATGGAGGTATGTGCTTATTACAACTTCTTGAACATTACTTTATAAAACACTTCCTCTGTGGAGAGTGTGACGATATCACATTCTTTTGTTTCATTTAGGGTACAAATGTTCCTTTGGTTGTCAAATGGGCAGACACAGAGAGGGAAAGACAAGCTCGAAGAGTTCAAAAAGCTCAATTTTATGTCTCTAGATTCGATGCAAAACCCCTCTTTGTTGGGAAAAATGCCTATGAGTTATGTTCCTCCTTATGATGGATATGGCTATCATGTAAGTTCTTGTTCTCTCATCTCATCTGCTTGGTACAAGTTCTTGTTATTTCGAATCTTATCCTTAAATGATTTCTATAACAGGTGCCTGGAACTTATGGTTACATGCTACCACCTATCCGGACTCAACATGGCTTTCAGAATATGATATCACCAAACCAAAGTAACAGAAGCGCATTGCAGGGAGCTGCTTTGAGTGAGTCTGTTCCACCCCGTTTAGCCGCGCGTACAAACAACCAAACGCCCCTTGGAAATTACAGTTACAATGGTCTTCAATATCCATGGGATTTCCTAATGGAATGATCCCTCCTCGCTTTCCTCTAACCACAGCTTCATCTGGCTCCAACAACGGCACATCAACACCTTCCACGCTTCAAACTGAAGGTTTAGTTACTTCTAGACAAGAACAACTAAGATCCTGATTTTTCAAGTGTCTATAATCGTTCTGTGAATGAAACCTGAAACAATTTTTGTCTATGTTCAGGACTAGAAGGTGCAAATCTGTTTATATATAACATACCTCGTGAATATGGGGATCAAGATCTTGCGGTTAAGTTCAACCTTTTGATAAAGTTCTTAGCGCCAAGGTGTTTGTAGACAAAGCTACTGGTATAAGCAAATGTTTCGGTAAAGCTAGCGCTTGCTTCTCTTCCTCAAATACCATCATGTTTCCTTAAGATTCGAATTAACAATTGTGAATTTTGTGGCAGGTTTCGTTAGTTATGACTCACAAGAAGCTGCTCAGAAAGCTATTAACACAATGAACGGTCATGAAATAAGTGGTAAGAAGTTGAAAGTCCAGCTTAAGAGAGACAATAAACAACAGAGTAACAAACCGTTATTAAACGGCTTATTACACCAGTGAAAACCATTGAACTCTCTTCATCATTAAGAGTTCTTTGGCAGGACAGGGCGGTTCCGGTTTAGACATTAAGATGGATCTTGATGAGGTCGGAACAGAGAGTACAGACCGGTATTAACACTTGCCAATTCAAAGTCTGATCTTGGTCAGAAATTCTTAGTTACTCAAAAAAATGCAAAGAGATTCTCCTACACTCACTCTTCTCCTTTATTTGTTTTTTTAAGAATTTGGGTCATTACAATTTGTAATTTACTTGTCAATGAAAATTTCATGTATAAATGTTAACCATTATAAATTCATTTATTTAATCTTGGCCACTTTTGAAGAAACCGTTCTGAAAGACTTCTAATTATTATATTGTTTTCCATAAACTGATTATATTAGATAAAAGATGAGACCATAAAGGTCGAGATTACAACAAAAGAGAAAGAGCTAAATAGAGAACATAACCAGATCAAAGCGGCTAAACATTGGCTTAGACAAAAAAAGAGCCGCAATAAAACCAAACCAAAATATAAAACACGCCGTAGACTAAAGCCGTACGAGCAAAGATAGGATTGTTGAAGTTAGGATCTCAGAGGCTCTTTGGAGCTTTGTTTGATGATTCAACATCGAGGTTTGGGTATCGCTTCCTCTTCGATTCCCTGTTGATGATCACTTGAATGTCTTGTTGAGCTGGGTTTGTAGCCAGATCCATCTCGAAAGTAGCCGTGAAGTTATCACTATCTGCTTTCTGGTTTAGTATGTCTTAGATTGTGGCAGAAAGGGTGACCAAACCATCAAATCTGTCAGCTATGTTCCGATCAATGTATTGGGCCTCACCTTGTTGTGTTGCTAGTGGAGTCGAGTGAGATTGTTGAGTTTGGAGATCCATGAAGAGGTTGCTATCAGGAGAGTGGAATTCTTCTTGATTCGTCTGCAGTGAAGACGGAAAGTATTCCGTGGGAAGAAGAATGTAGGTACAGTGAGTCGTATTATGATTAAGCTTATGGCAGTTGAGACAAAGTCTTGAGACCAGCTCGTAGTAGAAATAAACTTGAGCTCTGTCTCCATTGTGCAATCGAATTGGTTTGAAAAACTTGAGCCTTTCATTCGTGTTCAGTTTGACTCTAGCACGAACCAAGGCTGCTCTTGTTATTGAAGCTTTTTGAACATCTACCTCTAGGACCTCTCCAAGCGTTCCTGCAATTCTGTGAATGGTAGCACCCGAAGCATATTGTAAAGGTAATTATGAATTTGTACCCAAACTGGAACAGTTGAGAGAAAATTGGCTGGTGGTTTATCTTTCCAACGTTGAATGACCACCAACCAACCATTGTAAGTAATTGGTTGGCTCCGTAAAACAGAGATGAGATCTACTTCCGTGGAGAATAGAAACTGCACAAAATCTCTGGCAATAATGCGACGTTGAACCTGTTTTTCCATTCCCCAGTCGCTCGGCAAATCTTCTGTCATCTCTTGGATGTTCTGTTCCACATAGTTGAGTAGTTTAGCTACAAGACTTAATCTGCTACGAGCCAAGACCGAAGCGTATGCATGATATGGAATGTATATCTCCGGATCATAACGACCAAGGTAGAACTGGTTAAGCGCACTCCAAAGGTTATTATCCATATTGTAAACTTGTTTGCTGTTAAGAGATTGAAAGCCAAGGAGACAATCCATCGCCTTTTAAAGACCAGAGACCTTTAATCATTGCCCTTTTCCACGTGTCCAAACTTTCATGCCCTAGTTCTTTATAAATTTCTTACATTTAGATTCGTGATGCACACCATTTTTGTTGGTACCGGACCCATATATCAAAGAACTAGGGCATGAAAATGCAAACTGGGCCAAAACCCACAAGTTATTCCGAACCGAGCTTCGTTTGAACAAAGAGAAACCTGTCAAAGCGGAAAAGGTGGATGCGACGAGACGACGGGGAATGTTGAGAGAGAATTTATATATGGATTGTTTTTTCCTTTTGCCTTGGAAATCCAAAAATCTAAACCAAAAATTTATAAATTTTACCAATATAAAATTATACATCAAAAAAAACCTACAACTTTAATCCTATAGCAAAAAATTATAAGTTACAGCCTTAGCCAATTAACCAATCAGACCTTTGAACTTCTAACTTTTAACTCTCCGTTTTCCTTCCTATTTATTGTATTGTGATATCACTGAAATTCATATTAAAAGATTAAAGATTATAGCTTTCATTTTCTTATGAGTTGAATTATAAATCATATTTTATGGTTCGTAATGTTTGATGATTTTTCGAGGATCTGATTTTTGTGAATAATGTTTCTATGAACTGGATTACTCATTTATTATAATTAAGTCAAGTTGACAAAAATAAAATAAAAATTAGTTCGACCCAAAAGCAGTTCCGTGAGAAATCCCGATTAATATTTTTGAGAATCTGTATGAACATTTTTGTTTTACTTTAAAATATAAGATACTTTTAATACCAACATTACATTATTTGGTGATGGATTTGTTTTTTTGTCAAAATTAAATTTGAATGTTATTATTTGGTATTTTAAATTAAAGGTATATATTTCATCTCAAATTTGGATGGTCATAGTAATTACTTTTTGAATGTTTTTCAAAAAAAGAAAAATAAAGGTAATATTTGGAATAATATTTTAGAAATATTAATTACTCTTTTGGGACATTTTATTTTCTGGTAATATTTTCCTTTTGAACAAAAATACCTTTTATATTAATAAATATCAAAATATAGAACTTGATTTAGGTACTCTAAATATCTTTATGTAATAGCCGAGTTGCTCTCAGTCTGGTGGTTAGGATGATCCAGCTAATAACTTGACACTAAGGTTCGATTCCTACCCACTGCATTATAGTAGCTTAAAAATGGATTATAGAGGTAGGCTTTAGGCTATGGATCGAGTTTTGTCGATTCAATTATTGAAAAAAAAAAATCTTTCTGTAATAATAACTGAGCTTAATGAAAAGTTATTAATAAATCTAGCTAATAATTTAATAGTATAGATTCCTAACTTTATTATAAATCATCAAACTATAGATTATTTAATAAAAATATCAAATATAGTTTAGATATACTAACCTAATTCAGTTTTCTTACAGGAACATTGGTATGGTCTGGTCTGGTCCGGTCGATAAAACCAATTCATTTTACTTAGGACAAGTGTCCCGCGATTTTCCTTTTTTAAAACACTTCACTTTTCTATCACTCCAAAAAGACCATTTTGGGCAACCAAAAACCTGTTAAGTCAGCGAAACAACAAGACATTCAATGGGCATTTTCGTAATTGTATATTTCTATGGCTAAGCCGTTGAAGACCATGGCTATTGATCATGAACTCTATTCGTTAATTACCACTAGCCGAGACAACAAATTTTGATTATAAATATGAAGATGAGTTGATTAGATCTTATCATCAATTATCACCACAAAAAGATTAAACTTGTGAATCTTCTTCTGCTATGGCTTCACTAACTCAGCAATACTCTTATCCTTCTTACCAATCGTTGATGACCTTTGCTGATACCAATGAAGATTTGCCTGGACCTCGATGTGGTCATTCTCTTTCTTCGGTTTTCGTCAATGATTCTCATCAGCTTGTTCTCTTTGGTGGTTGTACTACTGCTCTCTCTGGTGATGCTGATTCCTCGTTTTCTGGGATCAGTAAGTTTTTTTTTCCCGCTTATTATGAGTTTTCGAAATTCTTAGGGTTTTGTTGTTTTCTGAATCCTTGTCTCATCATGTTTGTGATTGTTGTTTCTAGGGTTTGATGGTGTTACGAATTTGATGCATCGTTTTGATGTTTTGACTAAAAAGTGGAAAAGGTAATTAAGGTCTTTGGTTTAGGGTTTCTGTTGGTGTATATCTTCCTTTGGTTTAATGGTGATGAATTCTATGTATTGTACAGGATTAATCATACTGGTGAGGTTCCATCGCCCAGAGCTGGTCATGCAGCGACTTCACTTGGTGGCTTGGTGCTTGTTCAGGTAATTGAAATGATCGATTTAATCAGATTACTAATCGTGTTTATGCATTTACAACATATACGTGAAAAAGGGGAAGTGCATTTAGTAAGTGGTTGAGTCAGCTGCATTCTCCACATGATATTGTGTTTGTCTCACGTGATATTAAGGGTTTTTCTTTAGATTTGATTGTCGTATTTCCTGGTTCAGTTCTTCTAGTAACTTGTTTACAGATTGATAGATTCAAAACCATACATGTTGTTTCGTTTGCAGGGTGGGATTGGTCCATTGGGGCTTGCTTCTGGAGAGGTCTACATGCTTGACATGAGTAATAATGAGTTCAGCTGGCAAAGGTGAGGTCACTTATGAATCTATCTTTGTTATTAATTACTGAATACTTTAACGCTCTTAATTAATGTATGTTCAGGTTGATGATTAAAGGAATGGCTCCAAGTCCTCGTTACGGTCATGTTATGGTTTTTGTTGCTGAGAAGTGGCTTGTCATATTCGGTGGGACGACTGGTACGAATGTCTATATATGTTTTCTGTTTATCTTAATTAGCATACAATATCGATCAAAACATACTAACACAAGTTTTCTTACTATTGTCTATATGGAGTAGGAACTGAAGTTCTCTCTGATACATGGGTATTGGATATTTTTAAACCAGCAATGGTTTGGGAAAGATTGAACCCATTTAGCATTAATTATCCAAGTGGGAGAATGTTAGTAACTTAATTGATCTAATTAAGCAGCTTTTGTATATTTAACCACATTTGGTTTGAGTTAACTCTTCATTGTCTTTAGGTATGCTTCTGCTTGTGCTCGAGATGATGGCATGTTTCTGCTTTTCGGAGGAAGAGACGACTTAGGAATGGTATGGACTTAAAGAGCTAACGTATTTTGTTCTTCCAATATATATTTACACATATTAATGCTTGCTTTTGCAGTCACTGAGAGATGCTTATGGGCTGAGAATGGATACCGAAACTGGTCAGTGGCTTTGGTATATTGTTCCAGGCTTAGCTCCTTCCCCGAGATATCAACATACAGCGGTTAGAACCACAATCTCGACTGTTATTGCGTATGACATGAACTGAGATGCACAACTTTGGCTTCAGATTCACTGTAAATGCTTCAATCCTATAGTTTATCCTTTGCTTAACTTTGACTGTCTTTCTTATTAGGTTTTTGAAGGCTCAAGAATGCATGTCATTGGAGGTCTTATGAATAAGAATCGCCTAGTCGATGGTGAAGCAGTTATTTCAGGTAGCTTTACTCTAAATACTTCTGATATTTCATGTGACTATCAATGGTTACAGGTTGAGTTCGAAACCTTTCTATGGTATAGTGATATGTTATGGAACTTATTCATTTTGCAGTGCTTAATACTGAGATTGGGGAATGGTTAGAGAGAGGAACAGTACTGAACTCCATTAATGGCCGCTATAGACAAAATCAGAATCAACTTCTGAGACGTTGTCGCCATGCTGCTGTTTCTGTTGACAGCCGCATATATATCTATGGTGGACTCAGAAGAAGTAAACTAATCCTCAAATCTCTAACATTTATGACACTATAATCAAAGACTTATATATTGCTTTCCATATATTAGTCCTATACATGGATTTTTCATATCTAAAGCACTGCTCATGTATATGTATAGATGTGTTGCTGGACGATTTAGTAGCCGCTGATACATCATCAAGGGCTTCAAGTTCTGAACCAATGAATCCATCCTTAATAAGAAGAAGGTCTAGCTACTCTTTCATTACACTCTTTTGGTCTGTGTTTTTACTCTAATCTAGTTGTTTAAACATTCTAAATCCTTCTTTCTTCCATAATGATATCAGTTTGAGTGAAAGTTCATTGGAGAAATTGGGAGAAGAATATTGCTTACCAACTACTGGAAGTGCCTTTTATCGAAGTGAATCTGCAGAATCTCTTCCAGTTCAACAGAAGTATACTCAAGACTTGGTTAAAAAGGTATTTGATCGATCGATTTCTTTCTGTATACTTTCTCATCTTCCTGCACAGCTTACACACTGCTTAATGTTTTCAGGTCATTTCGACTTTGTTAAAGCCTAAAGACTGGAGTCCTCCTGCTGAGAGAAAGTTTTTCTTAAGTTATTCTGAAGTTGAGTTGCTTTGTCGTGCTGTGGAACAATTCTTTATGCAAGAACAAACAGTTCTTCAGCTTAAAGCTCCTATCAAAGTCTTTGGTGATCTCCATGGCCAATATGAAGATTTGATGCGTCTGTTTTGTGAATATGGATCTCCTTCTACTGAAGGAGATATCACGTAAGTCCATCTTTTGCTAACTGTTGTGAGTTTTTTGTTCATGAATAGTCACTGAAACCAGTTGTATCTGTATGATTATATGTCTTTAAACAGGGATATTGACTATTTGTTTTTGGGAGATTATGTTGACCGAGGAAAACACAGCTTGGAGATCATCGTTTTGCTGTTTGCTTTGAAGGCAAGATGTTCTTTTCCCTCATCTAACTTCATATATATAATTTACAAGCTTTGCTCTAATTAAGATATGTCTGTGTCTTCTGCAGATTGAATATCCTCAGAACATTCACTTGGTTCGTGGAAATCACGAGTCTGGTGAAACCAATAGTGTTTATGGTTTCTTTAAGGAATGCAAAGAGAGAATGGTACAAACATTCGAATATATCTATATGTTATCAGAAGTTTCATTAAGCTAATGATGAATTTGTAATGATGCAGGGGAAGGTGGATGGGTCACGAGCATGGTTTCTGTTTAATAAACTTTTTGATCAACTTCCTTTAGGTGCTCTAATCGAGAAGAGAATTTTCTGTATTCATGGTGGAATTGGGAGAACCAAATTAGTACAAGACATTGAAAGAGTTCGGAGACCTGCTTTTCCTGAAACTGCTTGTAACGTGTTGAAAGACACATTATGGTAAAAACAACATTTGATTGATCCTCTCAATTGTAATTCAAGTTGTAATAACATTGTGTCTGGATCATGAAACAGGTCAGATCCTGCACGTGATGATAACATTAAGGGTATAACTTCCAATTCTAGAGGATCTCAAGTTGTCACGTTTGGGGTTAAGTCTCTCTTAATTATATTTGTTAAAAATACCATTTCAAGCTCCATTATGATTGCTAATTAATATTCTTCTCTTATATATGCATATGCAGGCTGATTTAGTCAAGGAGTTTTGTGAAAGAAACAGTCTTGATTTGATCATAAGGGCACATGAGTGTGTGATAAATGGAATTGAACAGTTTGCTGGTGGAAAGCTTGTTACTGTCTTTTCTGCAGCAAACTATTGTGGTACGTACTAGTTCGGGGTATTCTGTTCTTTAGTTTGGTTCGGGTCTTTTAGTTTTAAAAATGTGGTAACCATATAGATATACGGATTAAAATTTGTGTTGGTTCTCCTTGGTTTCGATTCCTAATGAGTACTTGAATTCGAATAAGACCCAATATAATCTCGGTTCTTAGTCGATTCAATTCCGAATGGTTACTTGTAATCAATAACTCGAAACCGAAATTATTAGTACAATAGTTAGTATAATAGTAACTAAAAGTACTTAGGCTTCACTACTAGTACATTTGTATTTGCAATGCGAATCATGAAAAACAACATTTTGATGTACAGGACATGCAAACAATATTGGAGCAATATTGGTAATTGATAGAGATTTTAATATTATTCCAAAGTTAATTCATCCTATTCCTCTTCAAATCTCATCTTCAGAAGACTCTCCAGACATTGAAGAAGAAGTGCAGGTTAATTAAACTCTTCTTCATTATCTTCTTTTGTATGATCCTGTGTTTCGAGCATATATACATGAAACATGTTGTGGTTAGTGAGTTTTGAGTTGTGTTTTTTTTTTTTTTTGTGTTGGAATCAGAAGCTGAGCATCAACAATCCGGATAATCAGAATCCTGGGCAGTCCAGTGAATAAAGGCAGAGATTTGTTGTCTTAAATCAGATGTATGTATATCTGAGGAGATTCATCATTGTTGTTGACTAAACAGAGCTTTTTTATTGTTTTAAGAAACTGATAATTTGGTTAGTAGTTTAAAGTTTAAACTGATAAATCGTTATGAATTTAATCTCATATTTTAAAGCATATATTCCTTGCAAATTATAGTTTAATATGTAAACTATATATTTCTCAAAATCATTTTTCACTCAATTTTTTTTGCATTTAATAGATTTTACAGTTTTTTTTTAATAATTTGTTTTTGATCAAAATTTATGGATTATAACCTTCTCAAAATCGTTTTTTGTTATTTTTTAACTTTTGAGATTAAAAACTTAATTTCCATCAAAATCAATGGACTATAGCTTTGATAAAGTCATTTTCACTCAATTTTATTGCTTTTGTTAATATATAGATTTTACGTTTTGAGGCTTACTAATTTTTTTAGATCAAAATATATGGACTATAGCTTTTTCAAAATCATTTTCCATGCCGTTTCTGATAAATTATAGATTTTGAATTTTTGGGCTTCAAAACTTGTTTTTGATCAAATCAATGACTATAGCATTCAGAAATTCATTTTTCATTCAATATTGATATATTTGGTAATTTATAGATTTCACATTTTTTAGTTTGAAATTTTGTTTTGGATCAAAATATTTGGGCATAAAAACTTGATTTTGATCAAAACCAATGGATTATAGCCTTCATGAATTCATTTTTCATTCAATTTTGATATGTTTTTTTTGATAATTTATTTTTTAATGTTTTTACATTTTTGAGTTTAAAAACTTGGTTTTGATCAAAATATATGAGTTTAAAAACATTTTTCACTTTACTTTTGATAAATTATAGTAGATTTTATATTTTTGGTAACAAAAACTTGATTTTGATCAAAATCAATGGAATATAACCTTCAAAAAAAAATTTGTGCTTATTTTCAAAAATTTATAGATTTTAAATTTTGGCTTATATACTTATTTTTGGAAAATTTTTGCACTATATCTTTCACAAAACGAATTTTCTTTATTTTTTGTGCTTATTTTAATAATTTATAGATTTTATATTATTTTTTGTCTACATATTTACGTTTGGTAAATTTCAACAATTATCTGTTCTTCTCAATGCTTTCTTTTCCAGTTTTCCCAAATATCTATTTTTTCTATTATTAATTGGTTATGAGTTTGAATATTTTAAAGCATATATTATTCTCACTCCGTTTTTATTATAATTGTCTGTATGTTCATAAATATAGCCTTCATTTCCCAAATTGTTTAGTCATATTATTTCTGAAATAAGACAAATTTATTTCATCATCATTTTAATAACGTAATCGAAAATTGTCAACTTTTAAATAAACAGAACCATCATTTTCTAGTTTTAGTTAAAGAGAAAGAGATAGATATTTTAGACATAACTTCATCTTCACATAAATATATATAATCCTTATTCCAAAGAGACAAAATATTTTATCTTTCATTCTCACTAAACGAATAAACGAATCATTTTTCCTTTAAAAAGTTTTTTCAACACGTTGAAACATTGTTTGTTTCTCAAAAGCTATAACCAGAAAAAAAAAAAAAGTAACCTCAGGTAATTACCAAATTACCCTCTCCACTCACTGCATTGTGTAGTGGGCCTTGTCTTTTGTGGGCCGGCCTTTAACGGACACGGCGTTTGTAACGGCGGAACCATACAGTTATATTGCAGACACAGTGAGCTACTCACCGGAATTTCCGCCGCCGGGCTGATTTGAATCCCCGTTAAGAAGTTATGTTGCAGATATAGTGTCTGTATACTCGCCGATAACAATCGCTCCACGAAACTCGCCGGAACTTCACCGGTGAAGCGATTACTGTTAAGGTAGAGATTCTCTACGCTTGAGAGAAGCGGAGATAACTCACCGGAGAATCGATTGTAGCTGAGATCGACGGTTGAGATCGTCACTTGATTCGCCGGGTTAATTGTTCCGTAGAAGAAATTGCGTTGTAGTTGAAGGTTTGTGATCGGGAAAGCGAAGATTCTCCCGGGGATTGTGCCGGTTAACCGGTTTAAGCTGAGATCGAGGTAATTGAGTTGGTTTAAACGGATTAAAGCCCGGTCTACTGATCCGGTTAACTGGTTTGAAGCTAGTGAGAGGTATTGCAACGACAGAGGAAGAGAAGCGGGAGAGATTGAGCCGGTGAGACTGTTGCGTTTGAGATCGATTCTGGTTAAGGTTTGTGAGAGAACCGGTGGGATTGATCCGGTTAAGTGATTGTGACAGAGAATCAAATTGGAGAGCTCCGGTAATGATCCGATTGACGGTGAAATGATTCCGGTTAACTGATTGTAGCTTAAATCGAGTGTTCTGAGACCACGAACCTCGCCGAGACTCGCTGGGATTTCGCCGGAGAGGAAATTCCGACTGATTGCGAGAAATCGGAGGTCTTTTAGTTGAGAGATTGTTGATGGTAATGCACCCATGATTCGTCCTGGGACAATGGAGAGCTCTGTGAGAGCAGAGAGTTTGCCAATAGCCGGGTTAATCCGACCCGATAAACCGGGTGAACCGGCTCTGGGATCGCCGAGATTTAGAGAAATTACTTTATCTCCGTCGCAGTAAACGCCGGCGAATCCGCAAGGATCAGAAGTGAAATCCCAGGATTGGAAGAATTTGGAACCGGGTAAATCATCGAGTGATTTACGAATTGCTTGAAGAGCTAAGAAATCAACTGGGTCGAGAATCGCTTCTGTTAAGCATCCGAATCGGAGAAGAAACATCAAACACCAAAATAAGTGACTAAATCTCATCATCTTCATCTTCTTCTTCGGACTTAGTCGAAACAGAGACTATATATACAACAGCGAAGCGAAGAGACAAGCTGTAAAGTAGATCAAATTGGTTTAATTTCTGATTTCTCGTGAGAAGAAAGTGGTGGATTGAAGGTGTTCTCGTGGGAGCTTCCGTGAGAACTTTAATGGCGGATTAACAAACAATAGAGAAAGAACGAAAGAAGAGATTTTTAAATGGAAAAGAAAAGTTTTTTTTTCGAGAGAAGAGAAAGAGTAATCAAAAGAGCTTGAGAAGGAAGCCAAAAACAAAGAAGTGAATAATATTCTTCGTCTCTTTCTTCTTCTTTCTTCTTCCTCCTCTTTACTCGTTTTTTTTCTTTGATAATGGCTTGTGATAGAAGACGATATGAATTTAATTAAAAATCCGACAAAAACTAATAGAATTATATTTGGGTTGTGTCAGTGAAACCATGAGAAAAGGTAATTTTTTTTTCTGTGTTTTTTTGTTTTTATAGGGAATAGGTAAATGGTAAAACGGCTGTCCGAGCCCTAGGTTCGGAGAGAACAGAGGATTAGGTTCGGTAATAGAAGTTGCAAAGCCGGTCATGTCACGTGACTTGAGTGTGGGTTTAGTTTTACAGTTTCGATTGACAGCTTGGACGAACGAGACTTCCGTGACACGTCAGCTATATAAATAGACAATTACTTTCTTTCTTTTTTCTCGATTTATATACATAAAATCGACGTGCTTTATAAGCCAAAGTTTAAGTTTTCTTTTTTATTTTAACAATCACATCGACAATATTCAATTTAAAGCTAAAAATTTACTCTGATCCAAAGCTTAAAGCCTATTTCTAAAATATATTTTTTAAAAAGTGATATTATAGTAGGTAGGAATTGAACCATAATGTCAAATCATTAATTAGATTATCCTAATAAAAGTTAAAAATTAATTTAAATTATAGAATATATAAACATAACGTTATTTGTAGTAAGATCAGTGTATGAGTGTGGTTAATGGTCAAATGCAAGAGATGAACGTTAAGTCAAAAAGCAAAACGAATCCACAAATATTAAATAGAATGTCTACTCTATAACTAAGTTTAACTGTACTATCCACTTCCAACTAATCTTACGACCAAAATGTTTAACTTTTTCACTAACATCATTTCCAACCCAACTATACAATAGTAAATTCACTCAAATTCACTTTTATTTTAAATTCTAAAATAATGAAATGCTATTTTTTTTCTATATATAAAAAATACTATTTTTTCCTTTATATGCAAGAAAACACTATTTTTTCTTTCTATATATAAGAGAATGTTATTTTTTATTTTTTTAGAGTAAAAATATAATATATTTATAATATTCTTTTTTAGAATAAAAAACAGAAGAATACATTGGAGTAAAACACACCTCTATTATAAAGTTTCCCTAGTTTAGAATAAAAAATAGAAAAATACATTGAAAATGGTCTAACTAGCAATGATACTAACTAGACCATTTCCAATATATTTCTTTATTTTCTACTTTAAAATATAGAAATTTTACAATAGTGGTGTGTTTTACTCAAATATATTTCTCTATTTCTTATTTTAAAAACTTTTTAAAATATATTCTATTTTTACTCTAAGAAAATCACTTTGAAAAAAAAAGTATTTTTCTATTTTAAAATCGAAAATAGAAATAAATTAAAATAGAATTTATTCTTAAATAGTATGTAGAGTCAGATGGATTGGAGATGCTTTTAATGTAACATTCACTTTAGTGGTTTGTATTTTTTGTTTTTAACAATATACATAACCCAAAATCTATTTTATAAAACTCGTTATAATATTTTACAAATCGTATTTCTGTTAGAATCATTAAATGTGTTATCTAAACCAGAAAGTCGACTTTTTAAATTACATTAAAATATGATTACAAGATACTTATTAATTTTATGTTTTACCAACAAAATATAATGGCTAGTAATTGGCACTTTATATGAATATTTGTTTTCGCAGATTTACTGAAAATAAAAATATGAGAAAATGTAAAAAGTTATGACAATTGTGGAAAGAAGAAAAGAAAGATATTAATATTACAAAGGTAGCTGGCAAATGGTCCTTCTATTCCTTGAGACAACGCATTGGATATTGATTTTTATTATTTAATAGAAGCAAATATGGTAAAAACACATTCTCTACATTTTTACTGATTTGGTTTTCAGTTTTTCAGTAGGTTGTATTGTAAAATGAGAAATTGTAAATTACGAGGCAAGAATTGAACAATAACTTGGACCACAATTCTCAACAAAACACATGCACAAAATGTTCAACATTTATAACACTTTTAGCCAAATGTTTAAAATTGGTTCTCTCTAGCTTGATGATACATGTTCAAGTTTTTGCCTTTTGGCTATGAGGAGATTACATGTCTACACTTTTGATGTAATATATACAAATAATTTTATATAGGTAACTGCATTTCTTGGTACCAAAAGTCTAGTGAACACAAATTCGATTCGAGAATTCACATGATTTTCTTTGGTCATGAAGATGTATAATGAAAAAAAGATGATGTGTCGATTTTCAGTGTTGAAAATTTTAATTTTCTATAAAAGATAATGCGGGATCCCACTAGTTGAAATAGACAGTCTTACAAATTGTAATTTCTTGGTTACCAAAAAAACAAAGAAAAATAATAATTTAACCATAATAAGCAGTAGATTGTATAATACGTTTCAAACAATGATTTTGCTAATCATACACATATACCAACCATGCATAATATTAAAAGCAAAAAAAAATTTGATTGAAAGAAAATAGGTATGGACGAATAGTGGACCAAATGAGATTTAAGAAAAGATATTTGGGTTTGCAAGAAAGCCAAAGCAATAAGTTCCAATCACAATGTACAAAAATAAAAAACGAGTCGAGCCCTAGAAGAAGAATAAGGGTCCTACCACGAGACAATTAGCACATTAGTGTTTGGGACTGTTTGTTTGGTATTTGGTCGAATCCTCTCACCATCGAAGAAGGTAAGATCTTAAATAACCAAACAATGATTTGGTTTGACATTTGAATCGGTTTAATACTTACACGCCTCCACATACTAATTGATGTTATTGAGTCTCTTTCACTTCACATACTCTCTTTATCAAGTGAGAGTACCTTAAACGCACATGGCTTACATATTGATTCGACACTGATAAACAAATATGTGATTCGAGAAGTGGTGAATGTCAAATCTATTGTCTTTTCCACCCGATTTCAATGAGTTGTGTTTCAGATTTGACTATGGATCGAGGTCTATCAATCCAATCGTTTGATCAATTAAAACAAAAAACAAATTCATGATTTTCTTTCTTGCATTTTGCTTTAAATACCTAGTTAGAGGTTATTACATTATATTTATTGCGTCTATGCCTAACAAAACATGACCAATCTATTTTCACTCTATTGTCTCAATCATGTTATGTAGTCTATAACATTAACTTATAAGGTATACTTTACATTCATTTTTCAGACAAATCATTGTTGATTAATCCACACATAATAAAGTTATAGATTACGCTTTTTCTCGATAGCTTAGACCCGAATCATTGTTTATAACATTATAACAATGATAAATACAATTGATGAGTGTTGATTTCATCTTGTGTGTTAGCCTTGAACATAGTTGCAGACTTGCAGCATCTCGAAGAGCATCGCTCTAACTTATATTCACCTGCGGAATTGTGCCTCCAGCTTGTAGGATCCGTTGCTCTAGCTGCAATGACAAAAACCGAATTAGGAGACTTAGCAAATGGCTTAGTAAAGCATTGCATTCAAAGGAGCAGATCAAGTAGATTTCCGCAAAGTTCAAAACTCACATTAAACAGATCCTGAAGTTTGGTCTTCAATATCTTATATTCATAATCCACTTGCTGCAAACACCTTAAACACCTACACCGTTAAACATTTCCATAATTTGTGTATAAATTAGAGGAATAGTTTCTGAGATAACTAATTTTGGAAACAGGTATATAGACAGGACTCACTCTTCGCGGTTCTGAACATCGCAACACTCCTTGAAAGATATACACACATTTTTTACCCTCCTTGCACCAACACTGTGTACAAAACGAAGCAAAGACTGAGCCATCAATGTGCTATGGTTTCTTAAAACTAGATATATTTTGAAGAAAGGTTTCCTCCATCCTCAAATAGCATGATTATAGATCAGGGGAACAAATAAGAAATCAAAGACATGCTCATATACCTTGAGCTACTACCCTTCAGTTGATGAACCCCTGAATCTACCTGTTTGAAATCCACGCTTACTGGCCGCTCCCTAATGTGATAATAAACTCATATAATGCTGTCCAGAAACCCATTAATCCAACGAAAAGACCTCAAAACTTAAGGAGGATTAGAGACAAAGTCCCAGAATCGTATCCACAACAGAATAAGGAAATCTAAAAGAGTAAGCAAAAACTTACAGCGATGTAAACATAGTATTTATAAGCTTTGCGCAGTCATCAAAGAATAGAGAGACAACTTCAGATACAAAATCAGGGGTGCCTTCATCTTGCAACTTTCTCAACTCAGAGAACTGATTATCCAGAAACCCCTTCAAAATTCATAAAAACCCCAACTTTATATACACACACACACACTAACTTGCGCTTATTTAACCCTGAAGCTATTTCTACAACCCAAGTCTAAACTCAAACATCAACAAGAACAAAAGACGAAAAAAGAAACAATGCCTCTGAATTCAAACGTCTACCAAAATCATCCACCAACATATGATAAAGGTGAAACCAATAGAGTTAATAATCAAACTTAATGATCACATCCAAAAGTTCTGATTCGAGATTCTTCACAATTCATCTTTTAAATACAAGCTTGATATGTTGAGTAAAACATACCCAACTTAATACATAGAGAAATTTGCTAATCACCAACCTGTTGATAGAGAGAAATGATGTAGTCGTGAAATTGTAGCTGTAACTGAGCAACGACGGTGTTCATGGCTAAGGAATTCAACAAGAACCAGAATTGCGGAGATTTTAAAAGCTGTTTAAACATACAACACCACCATCAAATAAAACCACATATATAACGCGATCGCAGACCAGTCACTCTGGGATTCACATTATATACATCACTAGAACTCTAGAAGCCATAAACAACAATGGAGACGATGAGTTGTATTACTAGTTTCCATAAATAGATTAAGAATCAAAAGACAATTCCGATCGATCAAATCAAAGATCCTGACCTAAAACAGATCAACAGCCACTATATATCACTACACAAAATAGACAAAAATTACAACTTCGAATCGAGCGAATAAGAGCTTCCAAACTCCGATACTCCGAGAGGAATTCGTCGACGACATACCAGTTCGAAGATAATTGCAGGGAGAGATGAATTTGATCGGAGCTTCAAATTCCGTTGACTGATTTAGACTTAAAATGCCTTCTATATTGACCAAAATCTAAATCGAAATCTGACATAACATAACCGAACCGACCCAAAATACCGGTACAACATTGACCAAACCAAATCACGAGAAACACCAAACACATGCTTGTTGGATGATACAAGAAAACTAACCAATCTACATATGCAAGAACAGTACGTGCAACCTATCTCTAACCTAAACCAAACTGGTTTAACTAATTAAAACCTCTCTACAAATTCTCCTCTTCTCCCTCATTGAACCATTGCATTTGGTTTATCAGAATGGATTTTGGTATTCATGAACTTGATTTCTTTCACCTTCATATTCCAGTCACCATAAACCACAAATGTATTGTACATCCATCAAGTCCAACACCTGCAGATCAATCTCCACATTCTAGTCTTTATCTATCAAACCTGGATAATATAATCGGAGCTCGAGTTTTCACTCCCTCTGTTTATTTCTATCGATCAAGCAAGAATCAACCCGATTATCGAGAATCTCTGATACTTAAACGGCTTCAGGATGCTCTTAGTGTGGTTTTAGTTCCGTATTATCCATTTTCCGGTAGGTTAAGAGAAGTGGAAAATGGGAAACTGGAGGTTTTCTTTGGAGAAGAGCAAGGTGTGTTAATGGTGTCTGCGACTTCTTCAATGGCTTTAGCTGATCTTGGTGATCTTACAGTGCCAAACCCAGCTTGGTTACCATTAATCTATCGGGACCCAGAAGAAGAAGCGTACAAAGTTCTCGATATGCCGTTACTTATAGCACAAGTAACGTTTTTCACCTGTGGTGGATTTAGCCTTGGGATTAGACTCTGTCATTGTATCTGCGATGGTTTTGGTGCTATGCAGTTTCTTGCTTCATGGGCAGCTACTGCAAAAACCGGGAAACTGGTTACAGATCCTGAACCGGTATGGGATAGGGAAGCTTTTAAACCAAGAAACCCTCCAATGGTGAAATACCGACATAATGAGTATCTTCCAATTGAAGAAAGATCGAATTTGACGAACTCATTGTGGGAAATGAAGCCATTGCAGAAATGTTACAGGATAAGCAAAGAGTTTCAGTGTCGGGTTAAAAGCATTGCTCAAAGACAAGACTCGAGTTAGATTGTACCACATTTGATGCAATGGCTGCACATATTTGGAAGACATGGGTCAAAGCACTTGATGTGAAGCCACTGGATTACAATCTCAGGCTCACGTTTTCGGTTAACGTAAGAACAAAACTCAACACCCTGAAATTACACAAAGGGTTTTACGGGAATGTGGTGTGTTTGGCTTGTGCTATGAGCAGTGTGGACAGTCTAATCAACGATTCTCTTTCAAAGACAACACGTTTGGTTCAGGAAGCGAGACTTAGAGTTACAGAGGATTACTTGCGGTCTATGGTGGATTATGTTGAGGTGAAGAGACCAAAGAAGTTAGAGTTTGGTGGGAAGCTAATGATAACACAATGGACCCGGTTTGAAATGTATGAGACTGCGGATTTTGGATGGGGTAAACCGGTTTACGTCGGTCCAATCGACTTAAGGCCTACACCACAGGTTTGTGTGTTGTTACCTCAAGGAGGAGTCGAGTCTGGTAATAATGACCAAAGCATGGTGGTTTGTCTTTGCTTGCCTCCATCTGCTGTTCAAAACTTCACTCAGATTCTGTCTTCAAATCATTCTGCAGAAATCAATCAATAATGTTCCAAAATATTCATATTAAAATGTTAATTCCAAATAGCACTTTGTTATTACTCTCAAGTCAACAGAACAAAGTACCAGAACAAATCTGAATTCATTATGGTCACTTACAATAGCACGACATACCAAAATAAAGAAAAGAACATTTGGTGAAGTTTCAGGCCAAAGTGTTGAAGATCTTCACATGGATCAAACTGTACAAAGATTAGGGCTTACTAGAAGGATTTAAAAACAACATTGTAACCCCAAATTCGAGAATTTAAGTTCTCGTTTCAACCAAGCCCCAACGAGACCTGTATTTACCAAACTTCCATCTAGAAAAAAATTACATGATTTTTGGTATTTGCGCAGTCATATTGTATAATAAAGAAGAAAAGTGACAGAATTTATTACCACCAACTCGGATGAAATATTTATATATATATATACAAACTCCATAAGCCTTGAGGACTCTCACAACTATTTACCTGTTCAAACACAAGATTGGGAAAGCAGCAAAGTCGTCAGCTTTAATAACAACTCTCTTAGACAATAAAACATCATGCATGTGTCTGGAGGATTAACCTTAGATAGACTCGAGGCTCTGATAGTGGTTCCGCGAGATTTAATCGCCTACAAAAGGGACCATTTCGTCTCCTTGTACTTTCTCTGTATTGTCGCTGATGTTCAGATGATGACCATTAGTAACCTCATCTAACTTCTTTTGCAGCTGGTCTTCTTTTGGATCTGCTATTGCTTTACAGTGCTCTTCACGCAAATCAAAGCCAAAGTTCATAGGAGGTTTTCCTGTAGAGACCATCTGATCATTGACAATACTATCGGTGTGACTAGGTGGTATGCTAAAACCATTTCTGATCTGGGTTTCTTTGGATGTAGAGAGTTGGGCTGTTACAGGTTTCTCAATCCACCCATTTGTGTTGTTCTTCTCTATTTCCTTGTACACACCATTTACTGTTGGGTAGAGGGAAGACGCCCTGAATGAGTTGTTCATATGATCCAAATCATGGAGATTCTCCATCTGTTTTGATGAACCTATTTCCATTAAAGCAAATTGTTACTCACACATAGCTTGAAAGAATTAGGACGATAAATTTAGTCTCTCCCTCAGGAATATTTTCCTAAGAACTGATGAACAAACTCATTGATAATTACTAGGGATGAGTATAAATTTACCCTCTTCCGTGCTTTCTGCGGACTCTACCGATCCTGGCTTAGAGCGACAGTTGATAATATCTTGGCAGATCTTTCCATTAACTTGATGAGATCCCGGTGCGGTTGTGTGGTAACATTTCATGGAAAACCTATGTCAAACGTTCCATGATTAAGAGCATTAGACATACAGATCACAGGAAACTTCTGCAGACACAACAGAAAATATTTGGAAACGAGAATGCAGAGCCTGTAAATAATCACACATTAGAATGCTTGTCCAACTAGAACTTTTGTCTATAAGAAGTGCTGATACAAGAAGATAGAAAAATTTTGTCCAAAATTTGGGAATTGGGATTACCTATCTTCCAATGTTGCTTTGGTGCTGTGGAAATGGTCAAAAACAGGCAACAACTTTTTCTGTTTTATTTCAAGTTCATGGGTCGGGATCTTTTCTATCTCAAACTCTCCACCACTGGAACTACTATCGCTTTGAGACTCCATCACATGCAACGAGATCTAGCACCACATCAAAGTAGAAATCAAGAGACAAGTGCAGCTATAAGCAAGAACGGGAGAGCTTTGACGAGACATACCTTTGAATTTTGCCACACTGGTAGTATCCCTGAGGTAACCTTTACCTCAAAGTTAGAAAGATAGCAATGGGATCTTTCAGGGGGCTTCTCAGAACAACTTTTCAAACACATATCTTCACCAAAATGGCTATTGGAATGACACGCATCCTCATGGCATGGCAAGTTATTTGGCACTGTCTCTAACTCGAATTGCCTTTCTGTGATACTCTTGGGAAGTCGTTCTTCTGTTTCCAACCAGTCAGACCTTCTACATACATCCCACCACTGAATAGGCTCGACTTTGACCCTTAAGTCATCTTCCTGAACTTGAACATGTGATGTTCTTTGCCCTCTTGAGCCATTTTCAGGTGATTCAGTGCAAACTGATGGCAGAAGTTCATGCTGTACCACATGGCCTGATGGAGTATAGACTAAGATATGCTCCAACGAGTTGGTCTGGGAATTCTGTTGAAGGTCATGAGTGACGGATTTATGAAAAACAGCAGCCACGGCACCTGATGGTACAAAAACTTTTCCAGTTGCAGCGGTGGCAGCATTGCTTACTGTGTTAAGCCACCCAAAACTGCTATATTTTATTCTGCTTACTACAGAAAGGGCAACAGCTGGTGGTGGCGATATAGACTGCTGAGTACTTGACAACGATTGAGTAAACCACCATGGCAAGGACGAAGCTGGAAGTCGGAGAGGCTCCTCACCTTCGCAAGGTTGAAACGTAGTGTCGCTGCCAGATGGGTTTAAAACAAAAATATGACAAGTACCCTTGGACGAAATTATAGCCACCCACTGACTCAGCTGACTGAAGCAAATGTCTTGGACAATCTGTTAAAAAGAGCACAGAAAACTCCAATCAAGAAAAGAGAACATTGGAAAGAAAAGGACATGTCAATTTTAAAAGTATACTAACAGCCGAAGTGATTCCTCTATGCAGCTTGTAGAGATGCACATGAGAAGATTCCCATTCATAACTTAGGTCACCAGGTGCACTATGCGAACGAGATGGCATGATCTGAAAGACATTAATATTGTTCCCACACACTGAAGCAGTAACCAATAGAGTTCCACTAGGATCAAAACAAAGTGCTGAGATAGGACTTGTATGAGCCTTGAACTGTGATACTACAGCTCCAGAAACAAGATCTTTAACAGCAACCTGTAGGATGAACATTCAAATCATATCACAATCTGGCAATAAAACAACAGAAGCAAGAATACACCTATTGATTAAGATTTTTGATTCACGAAATCAGGTAAAGTGGAAAAGTTTGTACATTGAAATATATATCTGCCATGCCTTAGATTGTTAGACGAATCTAGTGTAAGAGAATAGCATGATACACGAATTGGTCACAAAGTTCAGATCCAGAAAAAACTAACCATTCCAGCATTCTCGGCATCTGATCCAGAAACCCCACCAACTTTCCAGATCGAATTTGGTGATGCTGGAGAAGTAGAGCCATCAGGGAGCAAATCTTGGCAGTATTTTGACAATGTTTTGTATCCCAAATCCCCCAGGTTGATTAATCCATTGGCTAACTGCTTGCTAGACTCCATGGCATAACGGGCCATCAAACTACTTCCACCTGTTGATGAGCTTGGACTGAGACTGGGTGAAGAAACAATACTCTGTGGGCTTAGGCGCCCTGTTTTCATGGTCATGGAACTTTTGGATGCATATGCAAGCCACCTTGGACCTACAGCCATCGGACCATAGCCAACGTTAATCCTGGTTGTCCCCTGTCTCACTGGCTGAGGAACCGGATAGGTGAGAACACTGAACTTATTTTCCAAAGTAAGTGCATCAAAGCAATATATCTGCCCAAACCAAATGGAAAGCATCAGTGTACTACATAAGAACAAAACATAAATCTGTTACACTGAACTATAACTTTACATTCAGCATATAAAAACTCTGTTCCATTCAAGCAAGGTTAATTAGGTCGCAAGACCAAATACCAACACGTACCTTGCCAATCATATAAGATAAAATACTATTGGTATTGAAGATTTTTATCATAAGAATCTGAATTTTTTGAAGCACACTAATACTCACTTGAGTTGCAAGGCCGACAGCCACTACTCGGGAGCTGCATCTAATCATGCAAACAGATGACCGAAATCTCAAGACATACACGTAACTGTGGGACCTAATGGAGTAAAAGCGAACAGTGGTAGGATAATTGATGGCATTCCCAGAATTAGAGTCTGATTTACCATCTCTAGCAAATGAACCATTATTGGAAAAATTGTGACCCAAACCAGTGCCATTTGCGTCATCCCCAGCAACAACCAGCAAAAGAGGATGTGAATTTCCAAAACCCTCATGATCACCCGACCTCGCAGGTGGTGGCTGCATCTGTAAGAATGAAACTGGACCACCTCGTTTAGATACCAGTTCATTAAAACTAGAGGCATCTTCAACATCAAAGACTTGAAAGCCATTCTGATAACCGAGCAAGAGAACATGTCTGGTGACATATTGACCCAGTTCAAGAATGCCAAAGCCCGCCCACGTCACCTGCTCATGAAAACAAAATTCAGATGATTGTGTACAAAGTAGTCCATCTAAAAAAAGAAAAAAAGGAGTTGTTAACTCTTAATCAGAAGGAATGATGGGAAGAAAGTGAGTACGCAAACCACCAAAAGAAAGATACAACACTAAACTAGATGAGAGATGCAAAAAAAAGAATAAAAGAGATTAGATGAGAAGCAGACCATAGAGATATCTACTTTTCCTACCTACACCTAAATATATAGCAAACCCCATTCACTGAGGGTCAACAAGGAGACGGAACTAGACACCTAATCCAGAGAGTAATTAAACCACAACTAACAAACTCAACACAAGAATTTTAGAACAGGAAGAAGTATTTGCAATTTGTTACTCAGTCTATGTATTCCAGACACAGTAGCTAAAGTAAGGATATGAAATGAGATAATCCCACGAACCATCATTCCAAAAGATGTTTCCAAACAGGAAAGAATCTTAAATACGTCCTAGCTTTTTATTGATATAACAAAATAGCAAAATGAAAACTACACAGAACAATAGCAAGTTCCAAATAATAACTCCAAAAATAACAATAATTTCTCGAGACCTGATCTTTGTCATCTTCGGCAGAAGATATTGAAGCAGCGACGGACGCTCCGGCGGAACGAACCGAGGACGCAACGTTGGTGGCGTTGGCCGATACAGTTTTGAGGCAAGAAGATATAATCTTAAAGGAATTCGGCAACAAGCCACTGTTCTTCCCTTTCCCCTTCTTCATCATCTCCTTCTACCAACAACCTAAGAGAGAGTAACGTACACTACGAGCAACAAACTCAAAACCAAAGAAAGAAAGAAGAAAACCGAACATCGCTCCCTTTGATTATCGATCATCAACCACCACCGTCATCACCGTCTGCCTCAACGGCCACCAACACCCCAAAATCAACCACGGAGCATCTCCGGCGATAGCCACCGACGAACAAATATAACATCCGATGATAAAATCCGATGGATCTCTATGAAAAAAGCTTTGAGTAGAGTTTGACTTCAATCGAAAGCTGATTAAATATCAACAAAAACTGTTCTCTCTCCCTCAAATTTTTGTCTTCTCGTCTACTCCTTCTCTTACCGGTTCACGCTCTGATTTTCAGAGAAAGCGATTTTCACCAACGCATTTTTTCCGCCATTTTATTTTACAGACTTTGCGTTAATCATTCTTTTTTATGTATTTAAATATTTGGATAATCATCGGTCTCTTCTTATTACTTTATTCATTGAATTTATAGAATTATAAACGGCCCACAGTTCATTTTTTTTTTTTGAACATCAGGCCCACACTTCATTTTTATACCTTTTCTTGTTTTCAATTTTACAATTATCTTCTTCTTTGAAATTATTGATTTTCATCTAAAAATTCTGAACAATAATAAAAAGATTTAAACTAAAAAAATAAAAATAAACAATCTAATCTTCTCTGTAATGGTCAAATTTGGGTTACCTATATTCAAATAATACTACTTTATTGCTCTCCACGTAAAGTTACCAGATTTCATTTTAGTTTTTGATAACAATTTTCTTTGACTTAGCAAAATTTATAAGAATGTTTTATTAGAATTATTAAATTTTGTTGTACTCGGCGTTTTAGACAAAATGATTAAATTTAAAACGGCACATTTGGTAAGTTTTTTTATTTTATTTTATTAAAAAATAAAATACATGAGGCAAAGTTTTGACAATGATTAGATCATTAACATAATCACAGAACTATGCTCTTTTCACTACAGACAAATCAATAAAGAAGCAACAAAATAAATCAATAAAGTTGCACATTAGCAACTCCTGAGCTTCACATCCATTTACAACAACAACCTCCCACTTATCAGTTACTTTGAGTCTTCCATTTTCAGACCAAAGTCTATGTTACTTGCTATTGTTGTTGTCTACTACCATATTCTTTCTCCAGGAATCCAAATATCATCTTAAGTCGATCCTGCAGATTTACTAGGATGTTCTTTGTCACTCTTTTCTGATGTCTAGTGCTCTTTAGCCATTCAATCCCAAAGTATACTCTCACATATGTTGTCTTTGGTTTTGAAGCTGGTTCTTCCATTTGATATCTAAGATGGAGATTGAAATAGTCACCTAGTGGAACTCCATGGAGAGTCATGACCTCTTCGACAATCCATCCGTTCTTTTCTGGTACAAAGGACTTTTGCTGTGTACTTGTTACTTCTCCTCTATAACGTGAGATCCGTTTATCTCTGTAGTATGTCTGTCTCTCGTACACATCGGCCTTCTCTGACTCCCATGGGCTGCATGAATAGCTTTGGCAACCAGCTCTCTCCATAGCCTTACGATCTACTTCACCACCACCAAAGACTTCCATAAAGAAACTTACCTAGAGATTTATCAGAATGCTGTGTAAGATAACATCAAAACTCATATACGTTCATTCTTGCCAAGAGCTCAATTAGCTCCTTGTACCACATGAAAGACTAGAACTCACCGGAACAGGGAGAGTCAAAGAGTAGACCTCAATGAATCGCACGTCATCTACACCCAAGAACAAACCACTCTCTTCACTTTGGAGTTTCTGCTCTGATTCCTCTTCAACAGCTTGCACTTTCTGCTCTGGAGTCAAGGATTTTGCTTTCCACAGAGCCATTATTGTCCTATAAACACAAATCATGTCAAAAGTCTATATCCAATCATAATAATTGCTCATCTTTACTAGGGGTCTAACTCATCACTTACTTTTGTGCCACATTGAAAGACACAAATGAGTGGAAATGGAACTTAAGCCTGTCTTCCTCATCAAGTGTCTTCGCGCCTATTTTTGCGTCCTTTCCTCTACCTGGTCTGAGAGTCATCACGACAATGGGACTCCCCATTGAGGCAAGAGTGGGAGGAAGCACTTGAATATCCTCTATATCTTCCCACAGGAAAAAGAATTTTGTTTTGTTCCCAAAAAGGCTTGCATAAAAGCCAACAATTCTTGCAGACAGGAAAAGACGACCCTGCAGAAACAAATTAATTTTTAAATGTCATACTATCTTCGTTTCTAAGAAAGGAATGCTGATGAAAAGGGGATGCGGTTGAATACTAAAACAAAGTGATGTACATCAAGATTACGTCACCTGCAAAGGCATTTTCCGCCTTAAGTGACAGGTAAAGTCATTGATCAGAAATTCTTCTTGCGGGAGGCCAAAGAGCTTTTGAAAAGCTGAATTTGTTTGAGGAGACCGAACATTAATCTGAAATTTCCATTCCGCAGATAAGAATGCGCACCAACAATAGCTGTTTAAGTGTTGATTGAGAGAATAAAATAGTAGCCACATACCTTCTTGCCCACCTCTTTTTCCATCTTATTTAAATAGTCTCTAACAACATCTCCACCTCCTGTATGATCTAAGAAAATCCTCAAGTGCAGCTTGGATTGACAAGCCTGAGCCAATTTTCCTTGTAGTGGAATCCAAACATCAGCCAAATCTGATATATTAGATCTCACAAAGTTGATCTCAGCATGTCCCAGTGAAACAGCCTCGTCAAAAGGTCCATCGAAATCATAAACTTCAACATTCAGTACAGAGGGAGGATCCGCCATCGCATCAAATTCAAATATTTCTGCACAAACAGAATTCCAACCCTCAAAACTTATTATGACAAATCAAAGAGTTGTAGCAAACAAGACTTGAAGCAACAAGTGGATAAAAGTCAACTTGAGGTAAACCACTATGAAAACTAGACATAGATAAACCATAAAGCACCCATTTACCATTCCACTGAGGATGAGATTTCTGGAATTTGATGGAGCTGGTTCTCGTCTTCCCATTGGAAGTAAATACAATATATGGATCACAATGCCCGCTTGGATCCACAGCAGCTAGATCAACCCCCTCAATTAGAGCAACCGTTAGCAACCAACCATCTCCATGCGCTTTGATGCCATGATCACTGCCTATAATTGGAATTGACAGTTAATGATCAGTCAGGTACACACAACAACGCTGCCAACCAAAGGCTGCAAGAAAGAATACGAAATGCTCGATAATGTATCTTCATGGTCATTACCTTTCTGTTTTCTTGCTTGCATGAAACGGGAAATCAATTGCAATACTCTTTCGCACTGAAGAACCAGAATTCCACTAACAACAAATTCCCCAATCGAATCCGGTAAATCAAGGCCATTAAACTCAAGTCCTTGGAGTGCACTAGGCAAGGCAAACATAATATGGACACATACATATATACCAATCACGAAAGTGGAGAATACAGTGAAATTGGCAAAATATTGTATTGCCAATTTCCAGTCTGATTGAGGCTCAGCTTGCAAGGAAGACAGAGCTTGCTCCTTGTTCACCCCAATATCCTTGGAATCCACAGGCTTTACATCTTGAGCCAACAAATTGGCATACTGTTCAAAATTATCTTTTAGACCTTGTCGGGCTCCATTTTCTATCATACCTTTCATCATGGTGCTCTGCAGAAAATTCAATCTCCATGAAATTACCAAACGTGAACACTGCTCCCCAGATGGCAGCTCAGGCCCAGGACTGATGCAATAAAGCACTTCAACCTTGAAGGTACCTCCGAATGGGACATCAGGAGTTGCAACACTAGCCAAAATAGCGTAAACCGCTCCATTTGCTTTGAGGTATGACTGCTCCTCTGTGCCTTTGACAGCCTTAATAAGTTTGGTTGGTGCCTTGAGGTAACTTACAACCCGCTTAATGCTCTCACCTTCATTTTCTGGTTTCCATGGTCCTATCTGAACTTCCGTGGTCCCTTGCAATTCAGTCAATGATGTATAGAAACTCGAATTGGATGAGAAAAGCAGAATGTTAAGTTCTGATGGGGAAATCATAAACAACTGGTCCACAAGGATTCCACCTGGTAGAGCACTAGGAGGTTCACCTCCCTGATCTTTCGACTCCATCCCCTTTAATAGTTCCTCGAAGGGAGCAGAAGATGAATCATCTTCTGCCAGCTCAAGGGAATCCACAAGTCTAGACGTCTCAGATAGGTCAGATGAGTCAATGCTCCTACTCACCGACTGTGTAGGAGCCGCGACATCAGCATTCTTCTGAAAAATCTGAGTGATTCGACCGGCCAAGGTTTTCTGCGGGATAGATTTATCGTCCTTGGAAGATTGAGCATCATCTGATCTACAAGGAGAGGCACAAGTGGATGGATCAATAGGGGACTCAATTCCCAAGTCGGAACTCCTCGAAGCAGAGGCGTGATCCCCATTAGAATTTAAATCAAGAAGCGAGTTCTTCTGACTGAAACATATCCCCAGAAGTATTTCACCTGCACAAGATGGATGATAATGAAAACGAAAGTTCCAAACTTGCACCAATGTCAAAGAAGACGAGGAAGAACATACCACAATCCTTTTTGGAACTTTTCTTCTTTGGCTGAAGAGGATACCAAACAGTGCCAAGAGATTGATTCTCTGCATCGAAAACATTGGAAATGGGAACTTTAACCTGACCGACAAAGTCATCATTGAAGTATTTATCTTCGTCAAGAACAGAGACGACGAGTTCTTCGCTTAAATCATCAACACCGAAACAAAAATCATCAGCCCATTTGGGATTCAAGTTCTTCTTCACTACTTTGGTACGTGACCTCTGTTTTCCAAGCTGCAATCTGACGTAAGGATCGCTGTACCCATTGAGATCCATTGCTGGAAGATTCCTAGCTTCTAAAACTCGAACTTGAAGCTTCATCTTGCCGATGAACTTCCACCGAGAGAGATTCACAGAGTATAATAGACGATTGCAAGTAAAAGGATTAAAGATCCCCAGGAAAAAGGAAACCTCGAAAACTCAACAATGGAGGAAGAACAGAGGGTTAAGAAGACAGAGGCAAATCGGGAGATAATTCAAAATCAATGATGAAAGAAAGAGAAAGAAGTGACATAAAGGGGAATGATTAAATCATCATTGAGGATGACAAAAGATGAATGCAGCAAAATGGATTAACAATGATATAAACCCTAAATCGATTCAATCGGAGGAGATTTCAAACGATATAATCCTCAAAAGTCATCTTCAACGACCAAGTCTTCGTTCTCTAACTCTTTCGTTAATTGTCTTTTTCTTTTTTTGGGTCAATGTTAATGTCTTTATGACTTTTTCACCTACATGTAGCTTTCTATATTCAAATAAGAATACAAAATATTAAATGAGAGCTATCTAGTTTTTTTTGTGCATTTGTAATTCATAAATATTAGGACCAAACCGATTGGTTAAGTACATATTTTCCAGATATTTGGTTACTTTAAATTTTTTATTATTATAAATAACTATTCGGAATCCGACTGATTAAGAATATAAATTATTTTGAGTGAAATACAATTCAAATTTCAAGTATTGAAATCAAAAAAACTAAACCGACCAAATTTTAGTTGGTACTTATTTGATTACCACATACAAAACCGCAAAAACTAAAAACCAAAAACCAAAAACCAATCCGAACTGAAAGACCGAATGCTCATAGCTAATTCTTGTCATCTGTTATTTACAAAAGTAAAATAAAATTGATAAATCATAACCCAACAAGCTACAGTTGACATAATGTAGTTAATAATATTTAGTTAATGATAAGATTAAATAGTAGTTTAGTTTGTGTAGCTTATCATCAAACGAGATATATAGTTGCCTAGTTGGTGTGGTTGCAAATTCTTTTCCTTATTTAGTGAAAATATGGAAAGCAAAATGTTACTTTTAACCAAAGCAGTGTTTCTTCAAAGAGAGAAGAGAGACTATTGTATACATAAAGCTGGGGAGACAAAGCATTTACCCGGCGCAAGCGAAACGAGCTTGAATCCTTCTCTGGATAGTCCCACGACAAGATGGACAATCCATCATTCCTTCTTTCTCATGAAGCTGATTGCAATTGAAGCAGAGAACTTGGTGAGCACAAGGCAAGAAAACTATACTCATCTCTTCAGACAAACACATCACACATTCTCTTTCTCTTTTGACTTTTGTCATCCCAAGATTCTCTCTTTGTGTTGCTATTGAGTCATTGCCGCCTTTCTTCAGTGCTACTATTCTCGAGTAGTCTGATTTTAGTTTCAGCTCTGAAATCTCTCTGTCAAGTCTTTTGATGTTCTCTATGTAATACTTCATGTCGTTTCCTGCCTTTGTTTTGATCCGTTCTTCTTCTGCTTTTCCAAGTGCTTCAAGTTCTTTTCTTTCTTTCTTTATCAAAGAAGCCTGAGCAGTGAGTTTGCCTTTGGCAGTCTTCTCTTGTCTCAAAGTAGCCTGCAGTGGAATTTTCGTTAGCTATCTTCATCAACTCCTGCAACTATAAATACCTTTCTGAAACTTACAACATTGACCAAGCTATAGATATAAGATATCAATTGTAATCAACAAAGCACATAATATTGATATGATTCGTTACCAAAGCTACTTTGAACCTGATGCAGAAGAATACGCATACAGACTAAAAACACTTGATGCAAACATTTTTGCTTCCTTCAATTTCTCGGCTATAGCAAATGTAAAAGGCGATATATATATGTAGCCAAAACAATGAAATGGATTCCAGAAATAAGAATCTGAAGGAAGAGGTGTTATCAGATGACAAATATGGCCAGGTACTAGCAGCTAAAGATACACATCTTAAGACAAGAAGATCTAACATGAGATAGGACTTATGCCTACAAAAATAGCCAACCTCAATTTGATTCTGGCGATTTTTTGCCTTGGTAACTTCTTTCTGTAACGCTGTCACCTTATCCCTTTGACCCTTGAGCTCTTCCTGCAGCAGAAATTTTTGCCCTTCCCACGAGTGAGTATCCTTCAATGATTTTTTCCCTCTCTCTTTTGCTACTCTACACCTCTCAGCAGACTCGACAGCTTTTATCTTAGCCGCTTCCATCTCTTTCTTCAGTAAAGATTGTTCCAGCTTGAGCCTACAAACAGTATTGTTAGATTTTTCAAGCTGGCTGGATGCATTCTTCAATGCGAATTCCATCTCAGACAGCCTTTTCATCTTATTTTCTTCCAATAACTGCTTCTCTTTTTTATGCTGTTCTGCTTCTTCGCGCTCTTTCCTGAGTGCTTTAAGCTCTGGTTGGTCCTTCAGAAGTCTACCAGTTGCTTCTTTTACTTTTTGATTAGCCCAGTCAGTCCATACCTGCAGTTCAGTCTGCAGATCATTCACTCTGGGAACTAGCTTTAAAATCAATTCATCTTTTTTATCCCGGGGAACATATATACCCAGAGATGCATCATATGGGATCCCACTGTAGTAATCTGGTGCGAGCTTTGCAGATGCAGAAGTTTTTTCTTCAGACTCAGAACCAGAATTCTTTTCTGAAGGTGATGGTAACAAAGAACCAGATATCTTTTCTGAAGCTGAAGGTACCAGAGTTACAGACTCAGCACCAGACTTTTTTTGTGAAGCTGATTTTACCGAAGTGGCAGTTATGTAGCCTTTTGCATCTACCACTACCATAGGTGAATCTAACTTATTACTGTTCTTCCGTACAAAACAGCTGCTATCCTCAGCTAATGAAACCTTTACTCCAATCTCCGCTGTTATCTTTGAATTTCTTGCCACCGATTCAGAAGATGATTTGACTCTTTTCTCTAGAAGGAAGCTGCCAACTGATGCAAACTTTGCTGCCTTATAGCCACTGCCTTTGCTGTAAGTCCTAATCTTCTCCACACATGATCTTTGCCGAAGCATGGTTAGCTCTTTTTTAGTGCGGCCTTTTCGACAAGATACAAATTTCTCATCAGAGACTAGAGTAAAAGATGTACTTTTAATGCCTTCACAAGAAACAGTGCTACTTGAGGATACTTGTCTTCCTGATGTTGTTCCACTAGAATGAGTTTTTTTTGATTGGGGTATATTTGGGAAATTTCCAAATTTGAGTGGCTCACTCGGGTTGCTTTGAGCATTGGACTGTGGAGGCTTCGGGTTATCTGGGTCACTAGAGTTTGGAGGATGACATTCAGAACCAAGAGATTCAAATGATTTACTCAAACCTAAAGCAGGAGAGCTCACCAGTCCATCGCCTTCAACTTCAAAGGCTTGCACGACATTCAAGTCACACATCAAAAGCCTCCACATTGCTTCAACTGTTGACAGGGATGGCCTAACCTCCTTAACAAGACTAATCATTTCTACCAATGTATACGCAACAAGCTGTTGTAGATCTTCAAACACATAGTCTCTTGAATCAACACATTCATTTCCATTTTTGAGAACACTCAAGGCATTATTGACAATGTTTGACACAAGATCATTGCCTCCACAGTATAGCCTACTGCCTGAAATAGCTTTCAAAACATCGTCATCGGAGTAACCACAATCAATAACCTGCTTCATTGCATTAAGGAAGAGCGTTAGTAAATTTGATGACAACAACTCTTCAAGATGACACGCAAATGGGTCATCCCATCCGACAGATGCCAATTCCTCAACTTGCAGCTGATTAGAAACTTCCCCAATCGACCCATGGTTCTGAGATTTCAAAGAGGGTAACTCATATAGAGGAAATTCAGTGAGAGATGCAGCATTTTGTTGAGAAGGATCAGCTAGCTTCCTCTTGTTTTTCCTTCCTTTTTCCTGGGGTGAGACTGCAAACGCTTCTATTTTGTCACCACTGAGACCACAATCATTCATTTCTTCTTGCTTTTGAACCATACTTCTCAACTTTTCATCCATGAAACATGAACAATTTAAGTTAAAACGCACCGAAAGAAAAAACGCAGAACATAAATGCGATATTTTTCATATGCAAATCCATAAAAGCAATACACGACAACTACTTCATCTTAAAGTTGTCACTTTCGGAAACGTAATTCAATCGCCCAACTAATGAAATCCCAGACCTTATTAAAGTGAGTACATTTCTTAGTAAACGTATACAGATTCCTCAAATAAAGCGTACTACATTCTGATTGAGTGCGTAATTATAATGAAATTTACAATCAAAATCGAATTGTAAAACATAACTTAAATAATCTAACGATCATTCAACGAAGCACACCCAAAGGATTAAGAAAAATCGGTAACCAACCTTTCGACAAAGACGATAACGGCTTACACAAGATGGCTCCGGAAGAAAATCCGCAGGAGAGAAAATCGGTATCGAGAAAAAGAGAGAGATCGAAGAAGACGATTCTCTTTTGAGAGTGTAGAGAGAGCGAGAGACTGAAACGGAACAAGAGAGACGAAGAAACTGGCCGTAATTACAGCGAGAGAAGACATTTGGTGAATTTATTGTATTACTTGGTTTCTGATGAGGGTACTTTAGTCATTTCGCATATATTCTTCTCTTAGCCAAAACGAATCTATCGTCTTTGACAACAAAAAGCTAAATGCATCCGTATAAAGAAAAGCTGTCTCAATTTCACAACCATCAACTTTCACTAATACCTAATGTTTATATATAACGGTTCCATCGAATTTGATACTTGAGCTTCTTATAGCAGTTGAATCCAAATACGTTACAAGTCTCTGCAAAATTAGGGACAAAAGGTCTTCACTTTGTCAGAAGATGAAGCTTTTTTTTAATGGCAGAATTCACTTTTTTCTCTTTGTACGTCTTCTTTCAGCTTCATTTTCTGCGACTACAACGTGAAACTCTGATCCAAGCATGTCGTGTATATCAATGTTCTTTGAGTTGCTGAGGTTAACAGTCTCCAAGATTACTTCAAGAGCCACAGTGAAGCCTAGAGTAGACAGAACGCGAATTGCATTCCCAATTCTGCATATGGTTTCTCGAGTCTCTTGTGGAGTATGGCTTTGCTCTTTTTCTTTGTTCTTAGTGGACGTCGAGATCATTTCTTCATCTTTCTGATCGTCTATAATCATTGGATCTCTCACTTCGACATGTTCTCCAACCCAAATATAACCATTGCAGCCGATAATCAGATCAATCGCAAGATCTTCTATGTAGTGAAAGTGCAGCTTGCTTCTCTTAACCAAGTAAGGGTCGACTTTCAGAAGCTGCCCCTTCTCAAGCTGGAATGATTTATGGATTAATCAATACGAAAAGACTAAGAAAAATGTCACTATGAGCAGGTGACCAGATCTGCACCAACCTTCCCATACTTTTGGCTTCTGGCTTGTAACTGCAAGCTACCATCGTGCTGAATGTTGCGTACTTCGGCCTGTACATATCAAAGAGGTAACCTTTTTGTTAGATTGGCTAATGTGTCAAGGATGAAGATATGAAAGGCAGAACATTGTTAATCACGGGACTTACACAAACGACATCGTGTTCAACGAAGATATTCCGCATATTAAGTTCATCCACAGATGTTTTTCGCCTCTGCCAACAACGAAAAATTATATTGAAGCTAACATACAATGTGGAAGAACAAGGTAAGCCTGTAATCATCCGAGTAGTGAAATACAAAGAATCAAAATTGTACCTGAATACCATCAGGCATGTTCATGGAAGAAAGCATCAGTACACCATCTTGAGTAAAGTTGAGCTCAACTCTCCAACGTTTTTGAGCAACCTAATTAAGTAAATAGTAATTCAGCAACTGTACAATGTGTTTTAAACCCTTATGGAAAATTCTCTCAAAACGAATACAAAACCCAAAACATAAATATAAATATCTACTACCTCAATGACACGGCCTACAACAATATCCCCAACTTCAGGCTTGTACCTAAACGTAAATCGCCGAGACAATCAGTTCTACTTAACCTCAGAGTAGAGAATCAATTTTAATCACAATTTCTATCCAAAAAAATTACATGTAATTCGACTAGCAATCAGAGGAAAATCACATCACCTTGCTCGCAAAGTTCGTACATAGACAAGCTTATCAACACGCTCCACTACTCCACAAACCGTGGAAAGTAACTCACCATTGACCTCGGAAGTTCCGTGTCCCCTTAAATCAAAGACCAATAAGTTCAAAAAAAGAATCAAACCAAAAACGAAGACTCTAAGCTTCTTAAAGAGCGAGAGTTAGATGTAATTACTTGAGGTATGCATCTTCATGGTTGACGGGAATCGAGTCAGTAGCAATAACAGAAGCATCAGAGTTCACCGTCGATGACAATGATTGAAGCCGCTCAACTGCTCTCTCAAACCTAACCTTCTGCGTTTGGCTCAACGGTAACTGTAGCTTTCTCATCACCATCAGAGACTCTCTGCTCTTAATCCAAGCAAAACTTTGGTTTGTGCAGTGAGAGTGAGTTAGGTTTCATGGTATTTATTTGAGTTGGGCTACGAAAAGCCCATTATGTTACGTGCTATTGATCAAGGGCCGAATATGTGTTTAAATTGGGCTTAACTTTGAAAAATTGGGCCATAAAGCCCTCTCCATATTTTGCCTCTGACATTTAACAAAAAATTAAATAAATAAATATTTTTTTTCTTTTCTTGGTATCAATAAATAAAAAATTTATTTTGTAAATAATAAACATGTAGTCTAGTTGGCTTGTCCAATGGCGAAACTAGAAAAATTATATATTAGAGTCAAGGTCGATCCATAAAATTAAACAACTAAATAGTGGCTTAACGTCAAATTTGTTAGATTTTGTCCCAATTTATTGAGATCAAAATATTTATTAATTTTATAGAGTTAATTATGGTCAATCTAAATAAATTTTAAATAAATTATTGGGGTCAATTGACTCCAAATAAGCATATAGTTATGCTCATGGACTTGTTCCTGATGTAGATTGGTATCAAGTAATGAGTTTGAATCTCATATTCATTCAATTAGAGAATTTAGGCTATAGATTGAACTTTATCTATTTAATGGTTACGGAAAACAGCCGAAAACCAAGCGAATTTTTTTCGTCGTACCGATTCATACATAAACTTAAATCTTCAGTTTAGATCTCAATTTTGTGCCTAAAAATTTAAATACCATACATGAATTTCCTAATTTTGTGCCAAAATCTACATTGACCGTTACTTCGGTTAGTCAACGGTTAATTCTCCGTTAGTAATCTGTTAATCAACATGTGTACGGTCTTTAATCGATACATGTCCAACAAATTAAAATAAAATAAAATAATATGATATAATATAATATAATATAATATAATGTAATATAATATAAAATAACATAAAATAAAACAAATTAGATTAAACTAAATTAAATTAAAATGAATTAAATTAAATTAAATTTAAATTTAAATCAATTTAATTAAATAAAATTAAAAATCTCAATTCTTTTATTCATATCTCTTTCTTCTATCTAGAAAAAAACTCTTAACAAAAATCAAGCAAAATAAAACGTTGTATAATAACATCATCGACTATAAACTTATCAACAAAAACTTGTCACTCAATTGTATTATATTTGGGTTTGATTGGATTTAGAAACATAGATGACAAATTTGTCGATCAATGGAGAACATGCCAAGTTTACGTAGAGAATATGACAATCAATGGAAAGAAACGATATCGAAGACCTTATACCAAATTTATACGAAATTTATATTTTCTCTTTTGATATATCTTCTAAAAATATAAACTATTTTTATTTATTAGTTATAGAAAAAAATTCATCAAAGTAAGAGGATGAATGTAGGTTTTGTCACAAAAATATGAAGTTTTTGTAAAGTATTTGAATTTTTGGGCATAAAAATCTAAACTAAGGCTTATGAATCGGCACGATGAAAATAGTTTGCTTAGTTTTCGGTCATTTTCTCTGATGTTACTTGTTAATTAAAAAAAAATTCATACATCAAAGTCGGAAAAATAAAATAATTCATACACCAAAATCTAAATGAGAGACATGAACGAAGACAATTTTCAAGAAAGGAAATAAATACATTCATATTAATGAAATAAAAGATGGCACATTTTCACCATTTCAATGCATATTAAGGAAATAAAAGATGGCACCTTTTCACTATTTCAATGGATTCTTCTATAAAATCGTATATCTGATAAACATAGCTCACATCACTATCACCACCAAAAAATCAATAATCATGCCTTTTACTTCTCCTTCGTGTTTCTCAGAGTTTTCTTCATGTTCTTCATCTACATTAGTGGTCTCTCGTCATGAGTTCAATGCTTTTCACAAAATTGACAGAACCTTATTCACTCGTTTCGTGTTTGCTCTTAACCGAGAGATAGATCAATCATATAATGTGATTGCTTTTCTCTTGTTGCTCGAGCAAAATAGTTACGCTCGTAACATCATTGCGTATCTTGTCTCATTACCAGATGAACACATCGATGCAGTAGCTAATGAAATTGGTTTGTGTCTAAGTTTTTTGTACAACCAAAATCTATTCGTTGGCAATGTCATGGATGATGATTCTTTCATACCTTTGATATTTCGTATAACTGGAGGAAGACTTACTCTCGAATCCATCGACCAAAATCGTGAAAAGTTTCTCCATGTAGTTGCAAATAACTTGGAAGATATTTGTAGTCGAGCTTTTGAAGATTTAAGTATTAGAGCAAAAATGTACCACAAGGATAGTCTTCTCGAGAGAGAGACAGTCATTGAGGAAATGAGGAATATGAGGTTAAGTGCTCCACAAGAAATATCTACTACTAGGTCAAGAGTTCCTCAAGAAATGAGTACTCCTCTTCGTCTTCCTTCTCTTTCGTATTCTCCTGAGAAAATTACAAACAAGCCCTCCGCGAAGATTGAGGTTACAAACAAGCCTCGTGCAAGGACAGCGGAGGAGGAACAAGAGGAAAAGGTGGTGGTGGCAGATGATCAGACAGTGTTTTTGACGTTTTCAAAAGGATATCCGATTTCGGAAGAAGAAGTTAGGGTTTACTTCACAAAACTATTTGGGGATGTGATTGAAGCAATAATGATGCAAGAAGTGGAAGAGAATGATCAACCGTTGTATGCAAGGATGGTGTTGAAGATTCATTCTGCATCAAAGATGGTAGATATTGTGAGTGGAAGGAACCGAAACAAGTTCACTATCAATGGTAAACATGTTTGGGCTCGTAAATACGTTCCCAAGAACCCTAATTCCACTTCATCCTCATCTCATTGTTGAGGATCTATCTACTTTTTATTTATACATTGTTGTCTTTTCTCTAAGTGAAAAATAGTCTCTTGTCTTATTTTTTTTTGTCTGAGAAAAAAATATATTTATCTTTTTAATTTGCAAAAAAGAGAAGAAAAAAAATTTATATAGCAAATTTATTTTTTATGATTTTCTTATTGCAGACACCAATTCGCATCTTCGAGACTTCGACCGGATCAAATTCTCTTGAAACCCTAATTTCAGATAGCATCAATCGGTAAGATCTGAGCTTACACTATGAATTTCTTTAAATCCGTCTTCTCGGACAACCCAGATCCTTCGGAATCGGAATCCGATTCACCGAGAAATAGTGATGAGCATAAACCACCAGAAGAAAATAACACTAACGACGGAGGATGGAGCTTTGGTGGTCTGATGAAAACCATAGCCACCAGATCCGAATCTGTGATTGAAACATACCGACGAGATCTCGAAGAATTTGGTACAGGTTTGAAGAAGGAGATCGAGGTGGCGCAAGGATCGCTTGGTACCGTGGGACATGCTATTGATGAATTGGGGAATACAGTACTGAAAGGTACGGCTGATATTATTGCTCAAGGTAAGGAAGCGATTTTAGCTGCTGGTAATGAATCTGATTCTTCTGAGACCAATAGTAGTCAGAGTTTTGGTCGTCGTGATAGCTTTAGTTCGAAACCATATAGTCGTTTCGATGCTCAGGTTCGTGTTGTTCAAGGCGATCTCAACACGTATTGTGAACAGCCTGAGGATTCAGATGATTACAAAAAGTGGGAATCTGGATTTTCTATGGATGAAAAATCTGAGGAGATGGAGAAATTGTTGGAAGAGGATGGAGATATGAAAGGAGTATATAAGAGGGTTGTTCCGAGTATGGTTGATCATGAGACTTTCTGGTTTAGGTATTTCTATAAGGTTCACAAGCTCAAGCAAGCTGAGGATCTAAGGGCTAACTTTGTGAAACGAGCCATTTCTTTGGAAGATGAGGAAGAATTTAGCTGGGATATTGATGATGATGAAGAGAGCAGTGAGAAAGATGTTGAAGAAGCTACAAAAGAAGTTTCAAAATTGAAACTTGAAGGAAATGATGGTACGGGTAGTGGAAATGTGAATGAGATTGTGAACGATGAAGTGACAAGTTCAGTTTCTGAGGCTAAAGTTAGCACACAAGATGAAGTGAAAAGTGCAGATTCAGTTTCTGAGGTAAGCAATGTTGGTTTAAAGATAGATACAGATTCTGAGGAGAAGAAGGAATCTGGTAATGAGAAAGTACCAGAAGCAAAACCAGTTGTTGATGCTACTCCTCCTGCATCTGATAAGGCTCCAATTGTAGATTCGGAGAAACCCAAATCTGATGAAGCTGCTGCTACATCTCAAAATTCAGCTAAACCAGATGTTGCTGCTTCTTCATCAACTCAACAACCGTCTGAAGAAGATTTGGGATGGGACGAGATTGAAGATATGAGTAGCATTGATGGTAAGGAAGTGACTCGGTCTGATGGTAGTCCAAACAGAGCAGAGCTACGTAAACGTCTGAGTGCTGCAGAGGATGATGAAGATTTAAGTTGGGACATTGAAGATGATGAAGAAGAAGAATCATCCAAAGCTTAATGTTAGTTTTAAAGCGGTGTGCTTCTTTTTTTCTCCTATTACTTGTTTTTATAAGTTTCTGGCAATTTGCCTCCATTCTTCAGTTGTTTTTTCACTTCCAACGTTTCTATTTTAAATTAAATTTGAAAATATGCTTTACTTTTTTACTTGATCTCAAAATACTAAAATTGATTTATCAGGCCCTTGACATTTAGTTATTCAGTTTGGTTCCGGTCGGTGTTTTTTGTTTAGTTCAGGTACAATTCTGAATAGATAAAATTAAATTATATTATTTTTGTAACGAAAAGTAATCAAATACCAAAAATATATGATTGCTTCTAATAACCACATTAGTTTTCGTTCTTATATGGTTTTGTTCAGTTTTTGGTTAAAAATCAAACCAACCAAAATTAACTGTCATTGTTAGGAACTAAAATAGAACCGAATACCTGGCTTTTGTTGGTTCGGTTTGGTATTTGGTTCTGGTTTTTATGTAGAGGGCTTGTGAAGCCAAGTCTAAGTAATTGTTGTGAGATGCAAAATCAAAGGCAATTTAACATTTGTGAAGAACAAAAACATGGTTATAATTTGAGGCCCATTACTCTAATGATGGGCTTACGGGTCGGATAAAAAAGAATCCGTTTTGATTTAACAGAAACCCTCGGGTAAATAATTAACCCTCTCTTAAACCCCAATCACCATTTCAAGGCGACAAGCAAAAGTTTCGATCTTTCTCTTTTTCTGTGGCTCCGATCAATTCAACTCTAAATGGCGTCCGTAGCTCTTCGAAACTCTAGCTCGAAACGCCTTGTTTCATTTTCTTCTCAGATCTATCTACGATGTGGAAGTTTCATACCTTCGTCTTACTCCATCTCACATTTCATCGGAGGAGATGATCATTGTTCACAAAGTTACGCGACTTCGTGGTGGAGATCAATGGCTACTTTCACCCGAACGTGAGTTTATCCTTTCGAGGACCTATCCAGATCTCTCTGGGTTATTGGATGTATTAGTTTCATTGGAATTTGTATGTATTACCAGTTGTTGGTGTTACTACTTCTCTGGTTTTCTATTCTTGATTGGTTCTGATTTTATGCTTCTCTATAGTTAGAAAGTGGTGAAAGAGTGATGAGGCTGAAGACAAAAATGATTTTGAATTACTAATTAGTTCAAAATTGTTTATTTTTGGGTAGAAAACCTCATGTAAATGTTGGAACAATTGGACACGTTGATCATGGGAAGACCACTTTGACTGCTGCAATCACAAGGGTGTTGGCTGAAGAGGGTAAAGCGAAGGCTATTGCTTTTGATGAAATTGATAAAGCTCCTGAAGAGAAGAAGAGAGGAATTACTATTGCAACGGTCTGCAGTTATCTTGTTCTCTTATGTTTCCATTGTTGAGTAGAATCAAAGTGGTCCTTACTGGACACTACCTGCTTCTGTAGGCTCATGTGGAGTACGAGACTACCAAGCGTCATTATGCTCATGTAGATTGCCCTGGACACGCAGATTATGTTAAAGTAAGTTATATCATTTGTTTATCTGTGTCAGAGCTGTTGCCAATAATGAAATTCTGGAAAATACTATCCTAGTCTCCTTTAACATTTCATATAACATATTCTTTGTGTTTAATTTTTCGTTCTTGTGACTCTCCGTCTAGTGTAGTGTACATCAATTGAATAGTGGAGGAACATGGATCAGTATATGGTTTGTGTTTGAAATGATTTGATAAACACTTGAATCTCATAGCCTCAGTTGCTAATTTTCAGAATATGATTACTGGAGCTGCACAAATGGATGGTGGAATTCTTGTGGTTTCAGCACCAGATGGGCCAATGCCTCAAACTAAGGAGCATATTCTGCTTGCTCGTCAGGTTCACACTTTTACAATCTAAGATACTCGTGAGTTAAGATTATTGGCCAGAATCCAAGATTTGTAATTTCCACAGGTTGGTGTTCCATCACTTGTATGCTTCCTGAATAAAGTTGACGCTGTTGATGACCCAGAGCTGTTGGAGCTTGTAGAGATGGAACTACGTGGTTTGTATAAAATTCTGATGTCGTGAAATTACAAATTCGGAATCTTCCCCCACTGAGTTCAAGCATTCTTACATCAACTGTTTTGCTTGCCAGAACTTCTCAGCTTCTACAAGTTTCCTGGGGATGAGATTCCCATCATTCGAGGATCCGCTCTGTCTGCATTGCAGGGTACAAACGACGAAATTGGAAGGAAAGCTATATTGAAGCTTATGGAAGCTGTAGATGAATATATACCTGACCCTGTTCGTGTTCTTGATAAAGCTTTCCTGATGCCAGTTGAAGATGTTTTCTCGATCCAGGTAATAGCTACTTTACATTCTTGTTTTTTCTTTTCTCATCCACTCAAATGATTCTTGGAAAATATATAACGATGTTTTTACTTGAAAGGGACGTGGAACTGTTGCAACCGGCCGTATTGAACAGGGAACCATTAAAGTAGGTGAAGAAGTAGAAATATTGGGGTTAAGTCAAGTGAGTTAGTACTGGCTTCTATTACAATTAAGCATTTTTTTTGTAAATTTTCTTAAGCCTAATTGCGAGATTCAATTTCTAGGGACCTCCATTGAAATCCACTGTTACTGGCGTTGAGATGTTCAAGAAAATTTTGGACAATGGACAGGTAAAGGAAATTTTTAGAGAGATTTTTGTTATGCAGGAACGTCATAGGCATGTAATTTTGATAAAATGTTCAAATATGTTAGGCTGGTGATAATGTAGGACTTTTGTTGCGTGGGTTAAAGAGAGAAGACATCCAGCGAGGAATGGTAAGCTCATGACCCTTGTGATGTTGAAGAAGTGATAAGCCCAGTATTTCAATGGTAGCTTTACTGAATCTAATTTTCTGTTGTTTAGGTAATTGCTAAGCCTGGTTCTTGCAAGACTGCCAAGAAGTTTGAAGCAGAGATTTACGTGCTCACAAAAGATGAAGGTGGACGTCATACTGCTTTTTTCTCTAACTACAGGCCTCAGTTTTATCTGAGGACAGCCGATGTCACCGGGAAAGTAGAATTGCCTGAAAATGTCAAGATGGTTATGCCTGGTGACAATGTCACTGCAGTTTTCGAGCTAATTCTCCCTGTCCCACTTGAAGCAGGTTAGATTATCTAGCTTTCAATATCTCCATTAACCCACTAAGCTCGAGTTTCTTCAACTTTCTCAAGTTGTTTTTATAATGTAATTGCTAACAGGTCAAAGATTTGCTCTAAGGGAAGGAGGTAGAACAGTTGGAGCTGGTGTGGTATCAAAAGTGATGACCTAGGTTGCTAAAAGAGATTCCATGTTCTGCAAAGAAAAACATTAGAAACACACATAATTCTCAGGTTGTTTTCTAGTATCTAAAGATTCATCTCTCATGAGATTACTTTTACTTTGAGATTTGAGTTAGATCTAATAACAGAGAGATTCATGTTTTTTAAGAAAAAATAGCCTCTCCAAATGTAATATCTTCACAGTTCGTTCGGCTCTGTAGTTTCTCTGGTTTAGATTGTTATAAACTCTCACAAAATCATGTTCTTAACATCCTAACATTCACAAATTAACCTTTAAGCAAGCCCTCATTGGAGTTAAAAGCTCGACTCCAAATCATAGGATAACAACATTCAACCAAACCTAAGTGCGACCATGATGATAACTGTCGCAGCTCTGACCAAAACTTCTCTGATTCTTCTCTCTACTGTATTTTTCATTTCTTCTTCCTTGATTGCTTTCCTAGTGCCATCAACAATAGCTTCCTTGAGTCTACTCACGGCCCACGTGAGCAATATCAAACTCGAACTTACTGTACTATCAAAGAACATGTTTGCGCAAAAGGGTATTCGCCTACAAGCAACATTAAAGACCACAGAGAAGAGCACAGCGATGCCAGATCCAGCAATGCCAATCGACAACCGAGTCAAAAGCTCTGAGAGTTCTCCACGTGATTTCCTTAGAGATTGCATTGTGGCTTGTCTATGTTGTTCAATCATCAAAGAGATTAGGATCTCACATGCATGAAGATGGTTTCTTTTGTACAAGTCCTTCTCTCTATCTCTTATCTTTGGACTGTGATTCTTTGGCGAAGGCTTGAGTCTAGCTTTCTCTGGACTGCTAGTAATCAAAAGAAATATACTTAAACAACAAGAAAGATCAAAAGGTAGTAGATATGATTTGTGTAAATCTTTGGTTTTGGGTTTTGGCTAGGGCTGGCTTAATTACTCGTTACTTGGTTCATACTCGTTATTCGGTTCATATTTGACTCGAAAAATTAAATATTTGGTATGGTTAAGTCAAATAGTAAGTTAATTTCATTACTCGCAAGTCCAAACCAAGTATTAAGTATCGACAAAATTTTCAATACTCGGCTTGTTAAAACTTGACTTGTTACTTTTATTGATAGATTTATAAAATTGTTTTTATGTTTAAGGTTTTACTATACATATAAAAAAAATGTTAATATTTTGAAATAATTATATGTTAAAATTAATAATTATGAACAATTACAAACCTGGTCAAGTAATTATTTTTGATAAGTACTTGCTTAACCAAGTACTCTATATGAACAAGACCAATCCAAGTACTAAATGTTATTACTTGAACAAGTCAAGTCAAGTAATAACTAATAAGTATATGAAAATTACAAAGTACGCTTCTGCCCAGCCCTAGTTTTGGCTGACGCATGAGTTTCAAAATATTTTGTTTTTTCGAGGCCTATATTATTTTAAGTTATCAAAATTTTACCCAAACTTTTGAAGATTTATAATTTAACCCAAAGCTCATTTAGGGTACTATTCTACTACTCGAGAAGAGAAGTCGTTTAAGTCTCAAACATCGTTTAGTATTCACCTTCTTCGTCGAATTGCGAGCAGAGGAAGGATTCAGCAGAGTAAAAAATGGTAAATTTTGCGAGATGTTTACTTTCGTCGTCTTCACTGAACATGATTGTTGGATTTATTTAGTTTGACCTAACAAAGGTTTCTTCTTTCTTCGTGGGTGTATTTTCCTTTAGTCAATCTTTCTAGGGTTTTTAGGAAATTTCGGGGTTTGGTTTTACGCTGGTGATTTAGGGTTTTTGGTGATGGGTCTTTTAGATTTTTTTATTCTCTGGTGCAGTTGTTCTTTTCTTACTTCAAGGATTTGGTTGGACAAGAAGTGACGGTTGAGCTGAAGAACGATTTAGCTATAAGAGGAACGCTTCACTCAGTTGATCAGTATCTAAATATCAAGCTCGAGAACACAAGGGTTGTTGATCAGGACAAGTACCCTCATATGGTAATAATTTCTTCTTTAAAAACGATTTCTTTTAGTTTGGGAATTTAGGGTTAATTGGAGCACTGTCAAGTATACTCAGCAGTGCAATAGATTTTCAGTTAAAAGACTTTTGGATCCTCTATGAATCTTTCATTCTGATTTTTTACCTTTGGGATTTTTGTTGTTGAAATGTGTAGCTTTCAGTGAGAAACTGTTTCATCAGAGGATCAGTGGTAAGGTACGTGCAGTTACCTCCTGATGGAGTTGATGTTGATTTACTTCACGACGCAGCTAGAAGAGAAGCTAGGGGTGGCTAATTCTGCCAAACCGTTGTATCACCAAACTTATATACTTTCATTTGGCGTAATGGATTGAAAATGCATATTTCCTTAATGTAGAGGCTATGGTATGGCCATGAATCTTATTCCATTATCTTTACCAAAGGATAATCTAATATTTTTCTTTTTTGATGGAAAGTCTATAGAAATCTACAAAGAAACACCTACACTCTTGTCATTACAATAATTTCTTCTTTCTTAGATAAAGCAAGTAGTGGGAAAACATATAAAGACTCTTCATGGGGAACTTAGATAAAGCAATAGGAGTAATTGTCTGCATAGCTAGTGTAGTGCGTCATAGGATTAGTATCCACATACCGTTTGGTTAGCCAATTGGCAGGAGGGGCTGCTGCAGCCATAGGTTGATATGGTGAAATTTGGGCACCATCAAACATAGCGGCTCAAGGCATGGATTGATATGGTTGAAGCGAACTACCACCACCATATGGTCCATACATCGGGGCCACCGAAAATGGGGAATAATGACCTCTTGGAGCTGTTTTTATGGGCCAAAGGTGGGAAGGATTAGGTCCACCATGATTAGGCAGGTTGACACCATAAGATACTAAGCTTTGTATGCAAGAGACTTTGTGCCGCACAAGTTTTGTTATACATGAGATATAGTGGAAGTCAATTATGTAACTGAATATTTTTATTGGAAAATATGACAACAACACAATAACATATACAAAGAGATCATAACTGGAGTTCTAAGCAGTAATATTGATAGTTTCAAAAAGAGTACAACTGTATGGCTTCATCTTATACACAACCTGTTGCTGCATCTGTTCTTCTGCTACAACAGTTTCTCCTTCGGCAGAGAAAAATCCCGGGAAAGAAAGAGCTGTGTCGACTAATCGACTCCATTTGCTTCCATCGGGATGTGGTGGTAAGATTACACTCACAGCATGATCACTTGCATTGAATCCGACGAACAAATCATTGCTCTTTGGTTCAGTTGGCTCAACCAATGATGCAGTTTCTTCTTCCTCAGACTCTGCTTTGATCTCCAATGCAAGGAATTTGGAATTAGGGTCTTCCCAATTTGGAGTTTTTTGGTCATTTGCGTACCAAACAATGTTCTCAGGTTTTAAAAAGTTTCTCCTTTGAAACACATCACTTCTTCGTTCTCTTACTGAAGTTATGAAGGAGATGAATTGCGTGATCTGTGTACCAAAAGCTGAATCTAGCATGTTCCAATCAAATGATCTCCTTGATTCCAACAAAGGCGAGCCTTTTGTGGAGATTCCACATTCATCTCCCATGTTGAGCACTGGAATTCCAAGTGAAATGTATTGTATAAACAAGAAATTGCGGATTTGTTTTAGCCTTTTTTGAAGAACAGCTGATTTGTTTGTTGCTCCTTCTTCCCCACAATTCCAACTTAACTCTGAAACCAGCTCAGGGCCGCTGAAACTGACTAAGTCAACAAGAGAGAGTCCAGAGTTTCTGGAGATGTAGTTGAAGGAGAAAGCTGGACCTCTTCCATTGGTGAATATGTCACCGCTTCCACAAATTCTTGTAGCCAGATCACTAAGAATGCCTCTTCCTCTCACAAAGTTCCTTACATTTTGACAATATCTTGTATTGACTTCTGCCCATCTCTTCCAATGTGGGAAGCATACTTCCTTTGGCATCATTATGTCATGTGGATCCCAGAAATCAGCAATTAGTTTTGTTTCCGCAAGCAGTGGATCAAAAGATATTGCTTCAACCAAGGGAGGACGAGAGAGATGTTCACCATGAACACCTCTCAAGAGAGATGAAGCATTTATGAAACAAAATCCATCAACATGGAACTCAGTTACCCAGTAACGCAAACTCTCCAAAATCAATTGCTGAACAACAGGATAGTTGCAGTTTAAGTAACTTTTAGCATCTAGATCACTGACCCTTCCTTTGTAATAATAAGAACTATCATCAATTCCCCGAAGAGATCCATAATCAGCAGTATGTGTAAAAACTACTTCCAAAAGTACCTCTATTCCCTGACTGTGTAATTTCTTCACCATCTCTTTCATTGAGTTAACTGCAGATTCAAGGCCATTGGAAGGTCCATACATGCCCATTGGTGAAAAGAAATGAAATGGAAAGTAAGGACCTCTTTGCTGGGAGAACGAAAATACTGGCTCCAAGAGAACTGCGTTGGTTCCAAGGGTTTTCAAATGGTCAACTTTCTCAACTACGCCAGAAAAAGTCCCTGCTACTTTACTAGGAACTTTGCTGGATTTGTGTTGTGTAAAACCCTTCACATTCAACCGGTAAACAGTAAGTTTCTCCAGTGGTATGTTCGGAGACACATCTTCTCCCCAATCAAAAGATGGATTTTTAAATAAACTTCCTAGATACATAGGAGATACAGATTTACCAATGACTTTGGCATATGGATCCAAAAGAATTGGCTCAACTTCAACATTCACATCTTCTTCTGAGTAAGCCATCTCCTTGCAACGGTAGCCATATCTCGCGAAATCCCATGTACTCTCAATCGAAGCATGCCAAACATCACCTGTTCGGTTGACATAAGGATCAAGATCAAGCTCTAAAGCAGGTTTATCTGTTGTGCTGTCATCATACAAGCATAAAACCACCTTTGTTGAGTTTCTTGAAAAGAATGCAAAATTCCAGGAGTCATCATCGGGCCCAGAAGAAAGGCCTAACGGCAATGGATGACCAGCAGTAAAACCAATGGGGACACAGAAGTCAGTGTCCCTGTGTGTCCGCATTTCTTGACCATCTAGATCTTTTCCTGACACTAACTTCAGATGAAATGATAGGTAGAAAGGGGATTCTTTCCCATCAAATTCTAGCCCAAGCATCAACTCAGACAAGGAGCTTTTCACAAATGGAGTTTCTGTTGTGTGGGTTTGTGTGTCTTGGGAAGAGTCCTCAAAGTCCAGAGGCAAGAAACATGAAGAATCAGACCTGTATACACCCCAAACCATCACCAGTCTACTCTTGTCGTCACCACTTAGTTCTAGAGATGATACATAAATCATGATGCTGTACTTTTCTCTCTTCTTTTCAACTTTAACTTTGACAAGAGCACCAGATTTCGTCCTGAACAAATACGATGTTACCTTCTTTAGGCCGTCGACCTGAGCTTTTCCAGTAGACACCTGCTCCCTCAACTCACTAGAAGTCTTTGAAGCACAAATCTTGCTTAACTGGTAACTTTGCAATGTGCTTGTAACCAAATCCCCCAAGCAACATTTTTTTGTAACTGTTAGTGCCTCAGATCCAGGTTTAGTCTTGTTCTTACCAGTAAAAAATCTAGCAGAAGGAATCCTCCATGTTCTAGTGATGCCATTATTGAGACAACAAGATCCTATCCCAACTGATAGTGACCAAGCAACCATTATTCGAACAAAGCAGAAAGCTTCTGTTTTTTCTCCCTAAACTTTAGACTTTAGCAATGCAGGCGATGAAGATCCCTGAAATCCCAAGTAAAACAAAATATCTTGAGGTTGCGAGTGTTATTGTTAGAGTTAAGAAAACAGATCAAAAAACACCAAAGCTCAGATATCTCTTCAATAACTGAAATTAATCAAGAAAAATCTCCCTACCTTTAAACAGATGTAACAGAATCGAATTAGCTAAAGATCCACCATAAACCACTTATCGATTCAGCTCAAAGCGAAAATTAAACAAAACCCACTAAACAGAGTTTAACAAAGTGTCCATTTTTTCTACTATCGGCATTTCGAATTCCAGCAAATATAATGAGATGAAGTAGTCGAATCAACAAGAACAAGAAATCCCAGGATCCGAATAAATTGAAACACTGAAAACAAACAGAAGGAAAAAAGAAAAAAAGGAACACAAGATTGCGTAAAGAGGAGACAATGTCTAAAAAAGTTGAGCTTACTGTCGCATAAGTATCATCACCGCCATTGTAGCAGAAAACTAAGAAGACAATCTCACGATGATTGAAACAGAGATATCTGAGAATTTCATCTAATGGACATGAGTTTGTGTCCGTGAATTTATGATTTTTTTCTTATTTGAAGTGTAAGGAAGGTTTTTCTCTGTTTCCTTTTCCAAAGCCTTTTTGTTTTTGGAGTCTAGCAAGAGCGTGTAGGTCCCGTTGATAAGGAGATAATAATTCACAACATATGATACGACATGATTTTTTCACAACACTGAAGGAAATCCATATAGCTCATAAGTTATTAACGTTAAACAAAAACACTATATAATCTCTGATCCAAGTTTTGGTCTATAATAGTAGGAAATGAGTCCAATTTATTCTTTATTGTAGCATCTAAGAACCCCTAAATATGTACACTCACTGCATCATTCAGCACCTGCCACCTTAAAGTTCACTCTCCTAGTTAAACATGTCCCAGCCATCTTCAAGAAGCTCTTTAGAATAATTAGCGTCTTTGTTCATGGAGGATGCTGCTGCTTCTACGATCTTGTAGTTGCTTGAGGTTTCAAGCACTCCATTCCATCGCTCAAAAGGATTCTCAAGCATTATGCTTCTCAAAGATGGTGTGCATGAACTACTCTGGCTCGAGGAGATTGATTTGGTTAGTGGCACTCTGTTGTCGAATTTCTCTTTCAACAGCTTCACATCTTGACAGATGACAGAAATTTCACCCCTGCTCAAAGACCAAGAGAGATTAGAAGATCGATTTGAAAGACAAGATCATTACAAATATCTTCAGGAAAAAATCGCTAAAAAAAGATTCATAGGTTTTCTAAACAGATGGACCAATGTGTGGTTGCAGAATCAAGAATAGGACTTACTGCACGGAATCAACAATCTGACCGCGGCTCATAAGAAACTCTCGAAGCTGCAGGGCGAGAAGAAAAGCCAAACAAAAAATGGTATTGAGAAGAATTCTGAGTCGAGAGGAATCTCATTCGCTAGACTTACTACAGTAGTGAACTAAGTGTTGTTACCTTGGAGTTTTCCTCGGCCTCCTGCTGTAGAAGCTTGGATTCTTGAACTACTTTCTCCATGATGGCTTCTTGGTCACCAAGTGCCTTAAGTGCAGAGTCTTCTTTCTCTTTCTTTTCTTGCTCAGAGGCCTTTTTCGTCTCCAATGCCATAGCTAGTCTTACTTCAAGAGTTTCACGCATCTACAAAGACACGAAATTAGATAAATCTGTCTACAGTGTGAAAGAGAAAAAGATGAGACAACTATTATTTGATAACAGATGGAAACATGCCACATCAAGGACAGCAAGAGATTTGTTCCGTTCCTCTGATAAGTTGAGCAACCGATTTTCAAGCTCTTTAACTTCAGTGGCCAAAATTGACTTCTCTCCATATACTTCTCCAGCATGCTGCAACAAATCATAATAAAATAGTTCTCGTTACAAAATCAAATCACATTAAGCAACATGTATTTGCACATTATAGGTAATAACAACATTACCATATCATTTGCTTCCTTCGCATGTTCCAGTATCTTCTTGAGTTCCTCAACTTTTTCAAAAGTATCCAATCCTCCCCTAACAGCTTCCTCCTTTGCCTTCTCTGCATCCTTTTCTTGAAGTTCAACTTCTTTCATCAGATTTTTAACTGACTCCATCACAATAAGCAAGGTTTTCTACATCATTGCACAAGGAAAAAAAGTGATGTTGAAGTATCTGTCAGGAACTCTCATTTCGAATAACATAGTAATGGGTTCCTTCTGATCAACCAAAATGCAGGTAAGTAACTAGATGTTGGAAGCATTGGGTATAGCTTTTCCGGACCTCGGCAGTGAACATAAATCCAATATATTTAAAACAAAAGTAAAATATCTTCACAGCCTAAAAAATGTTAAGATTTCATATCATACCTTGTTACTTTTGGCATCTTCGATAATCTCTTCAAGGTGATCAACGCTACATACATGGGTAGTTGTGCTAGAAGTATCACCATTTTCACAGGCCAATGAACCCTTTGAAGTCTCGTCCAAAACATTTGTACTACCAGATCCATCTTCAAAACATGAACCCTGCTGTGTATTTGTCATATTATCTCCAGGTAAATCGACCAGCTTCTGTACATCATTTTCTGGTTGGTTCAATGTCATATGAAAATCAAGATCTTGACAATGATCACTTGTCGAAGTAATGTTATCTTGGGCGCCGGCAGAGACCACTGAGGCAATATCATCCTCTGGCACGTACATGTGCAAGCCAGGTTTTGCTTTGTTTAAAACATCAAAATAGCTACAAAAGACGTCATAACTTCCTTGCTCTCTTTCACGAGTTCTTTTCAAAGATTGAACTTCCTCAATCAGGACGTCTTTGTGGCAACCATCACGGCCAACATTTGGTGGCTCATTCACACTTGAGATCAGATCACTACCTTGAGCACTGGTCTCATGGTCACAAGCAACAACTAGGGGGATAGCTACAGAAGAAGACGAGGAGCTGGACTTTAAACCAGAAGCTTCAAGAAAACTGCGGCACTTAGAAACAACATCTTCCAAATCACGCTCTACTGCAATTTAAGCAAAACTATTTATCACCAAATGTCCTCTGGGAATAGAAGAATGAGAAACCTTGAGCTGTGAACGTGAAAGCCAGAGAAACATGGTTATTTTTCATGGGTTAAAGTTATACCTTCGCGCTCTAAAATACTTCCAAATGACTTCTTCGAAGATTGAGTAAAATTCAGATTTGAACTTGAGGTCATTGAAGGTAAAATCTCTGATAAAACTACAGCAGCAGCCTCATCAGCATCCTTCGGGTGTTCTATTGCAACAGCCCTCAAAATTCGTGCATCAATCTGCAGTGGAACATAATATATAATGTGGTATCGAGAAGACTAAAACAGACATGAAATTTTAATAAAAACACGAAACAAAAGATGATCAAGCCAAAATCTAAAACGGTATAAACATCTGAAACTATCTGATCAAACTAATGTATCTAATTGAATATACATGTTTCTTGATCATTCTGAACACAAACGAATATGCTTTTGCGATTTCACTGCTAAAGTTTTCTAAGTCATAAAATACAAGATCAGTTTTTTTTTACCTGAGGAAATATATCCGTTAGAGATCGATAGACAGAACCGAAACCCATCAGTCAAAGGTAATAAACTCTGCAGAAAACAAACAAAGTATTATACTTGATGCAAAGAAGGCGGAAATTAAAGAAATTCTCCGCAAATTTTTGTCATATAAAGAGTAAAGAAAACGAATAAGGAAAACATCACAAGCCCCTTGTGTTAAAACCCTAAATTTCATGGGTGTGTAGCTTCATGCGTAGACTATAAACCCTTATCTTTACATTGGAATGCAAACACACAGAGAGAAGCAATTATCCAAAACCTACTTATTCAGTATCTCCTAAGGTTTCCAAATTGAAAAACGGAGATTAGAAAACCTGATCAACCAAAAAAAGTAACCTAGTCGTCAGAATTATCAACGGATCATGAAACGATCAAAAACTACTTTAAAAACGTTTGATCACATCAAAAAAACACACAACCCCACACAGCGAATCAGTTTCCTCGATATTAGAATACCAATAGACAAAACAAAGATATTCACAAACCAGTTTCCCAAATTTTCGTTTTTGAGGAAGTGAAAAATCGGAAGCAAGAAGAAAAAGTATTGCTTGATTTGCTCCGTAAAAGTTTCTATTATGCTAAATAAACCAGAGGACTAAGTCAATCATTTGGACAGTAGCGTAATTTTGCAGCTATCCGAGGGTATTTTGGTCAAGATAATGGCTTTGTCTGACGTGGCACCCTCGGCTAAGATATAACGGTCCAAGTAAAGAACCAATGAGCAATTGACAAATAATATTTTTGTTTTATTGACTTTTGGCATACAAGTAAAGCACCTTAATAGATTATATATTTTTTCTAAAAAAAATTTTTAAAATCCATGATGATAATTTCGTTTCGTCCAGAAAATTATTTAAGGTCTCTAACTTCCCCAGAAAATATTATTGAAATTATTCGTTTTCTTAATAATTTTCTGGATAAAACTAATGAGAGTTAAGTGTGTGAATCTATTTCCTTAACAGATTTATCTATTTTACAGAAGATAAATTCAAAAACTATTGAGAATAAATACATTTTCTATTATTTCAGATCATTATTATATCTCTTTAATTTATTAGACCTTATCCGTAATCTATATTTACAAAACTATCACCACATTTTGAATATTTCTATAAAAATCCCATAAATATTTTCGGACTGACTTATAAAACAAAGCACATATAAATGAATCTTCGTGCAACCATTTTGTTTCACAGATGCATCAACCTTTGGTTCTGCTTCGACAAAGTATAAAATGAGGAATTTGGTGTAGATGATGATGAGGTTTCCCAAAATGTTGCTATAAGTCATTATAGTGCATATGAGAGATTTCACAATCGACCTTAGTTCTATGATCAATGGTTTGATTCTCTTAGCTTTTTCAGCCTTCTTCCCAATCTACATCGTCTTCTTCTTCTTCACCACCTGAAGCTTCTGCTTCCACATTCAAGTCCACCTTATAGTTTCCATTTGCTGCAAGTGCCATACAAGCCAAGTTAAGCAAATCATAACCATTATGATAGACCTGTTAATCTTAACTTCACAAGTATTATACTTGTTGAAGCTCTGCAATTTCAATAGATACTGGACACTAAACAAGGTTCCTTTCATCAACTAAGTAATGCTTCGTTTCATATGATCACCTGATAACCGAAATGGAAGTGAAGTAAGTAAATTCAAACGGACCTGGGAGAGGTGCCTCTTCTTCCCATTCAACTTCTTCATCATCTTCTTCTCGTTTGGACTTTATACCAACCTGACGATCTAAGGATGTAGTAGCCAAATGAGCGTCAGAGATTGATTCGCCAGCAGATTCTTGTTGATTTGCAGCAAGCTCTTGCCGCTTCAGTAGTTCTGCATAGTAAGCTTTGAGATACTCATCCTGAAGCAAAAATGAAACTACTTTATCAAAATTCTGGAAACACAATCCAGAAGATACTACTGAAGGTATTTAAATAGACACAAAAAAATGGTCCCCAAAAGCATGCCTTCAATTCCTTTTGATCGTCATTTCCAACTGATTTCTTGTCATCTGAAAGTTTTCCAGCTCCTCCCGAGCCACCATCAACCTTTGATTCCTGTCTCATCTCTCCTCTCTGTTCCTCGGTAAGATTCATTCCTTGCTTAATCATCCATGGAGGCAAGACTTTCAGACTAGAATCTGCACCTTTAGATTTGACATCTTCTTTTCCTTCACCAAGATTAACCTCAACCTAACCATGTAAGATTTAAGAGGTCAACTAACCACATTGCAAGAAGAAAAATGCAGGGAAAAATTTAGAAGTATCTGAGTAAGTTATCCCTCGTTAGGGTTCTTTATGGGAAAAGAAACACTTCGATCCGCTCAGCTTTCTACCACAACATAAATGTGCAGATGCATATGCGGAATGAGAACAAAAAAGCATCAACATGAACTGAGTGGAGTAAAAAAATGGAAATTTCGTGACAATACCACTGCCTTGCATAACATTGAACTTCTATAATACATTGAAAAGTATAACTAACGATCACCTTTGTCTCTCCAAGAAATGGCATTGGTGTTGAACCATACCCAACCTGTGACCTCGAAGGATCATTAGGGTTATCACCATTAGCTTTAGCAATTATAGCTGCACGAGTTTCCCATGCCAGAAGAGATCCAAATTCAGGAATGGGTAGGTCTTTTACTCTGTTTATTTGATCCATCAGTGGCTTCATCTGAACCTGCACTTTATACGCCAACTGTGTCAACGCACAAACTACATAACTAAGTAAAACTAATTGCTAAAAACAGAAAGGTATAAACACCCACATCACAGTCACATAAATTTTAAACTGTTAAATTTAAAGTAAGGGTATGTGATGGCGACGAGGGTAAGCTACTATATCAGCATGACTAAAGTAAAGGTGCAGACCTTTATTCTAAAACCAGGAGTTACACAAGAAAGAATACTGCAGTGGGAAACAATACTCAATTCCTAATATAATATATAAGCCATGAGATTGTTGTGAAAGCAAAACTTAACATCTAAAATAACTGTGAACATCATACCAACAACCAAGAAAACATTAAAATACAGCTACAGACTCTTATTTGCAATCTCATGCATTGGTCATCTAAGATCTGATATTCGGAAAAAAATCATAAATCATTCTGGTGTCATCATGAATATGGAACGATGCAACAGCTTCAGCGAACTATATCAAATTTTCTAGAATAATAAACTGAGCCGCTAAAATGTATAAACAGACCTCCATCTTCTGAAGCATATCTTTTAGTTTTTCTCGCCGCCGTCTCCTTGCATTATCATCTCCATCTACTACTTCTTCCGAAGTTAGCTTGTTACATTCCACGACAAGTTCATTATTGCAATTTTCACAACGAAAACAATCGTCTTCCATAGAAATTAATCTCAGGGCATCCAGCGCATTATATCTAAATCAGAAAGGAACATCTATTCAGCTTTAACAACATAATACAACTTGTAAATATAAAGATTTTATAAGTACGTCAAGAGTAATGGACTTTACTTCCTTTGGCAGTTAGGGCAGCCATATTCCTGAACAGTATTCTTATCTTCTAGCTCGTCTTTGAGCTTTTTTTTCATCCGGTACAGTTTACAACGAGCAACATCATATATCTGTATACAAGAAAAGGTACACGCTTAACAAACAAAGGGGTAATTTGTATCATTTAAAGCATAAAAATAGAAAAGCAAAACAGCAGAAGGAATTTAAAGAGGAATATGAAGTATACCTGTGCATAATCAAGACAGCAATACGAATGGGTGTGGAGCTTAACTTTGTCCTCTGCTCGGCCATCAGTTAAAGCAGCCACTGCATTACTATACATCTTTGCACCTTTTGCAGTCTACTGGAACAAAGATTAAGAACCGATAAACAGCAGAATGGGGGAAGAAATGTAAGGGATTAGACAATAAACATTCAAACCAAAATGTGAAATACAACCATAAGTTTCAAAAGGGAAAAATATTATAGGAATGCATGAAAACCAACCCTACAAGTAAACAAAAGAACGCAAAACCTGGAAAATAAGTACCCGGCAGTATCATTCTTTCACACTCATGTTTTCCATTCATTGTTATACTTAAGATATCTTATGACAATATGCAATCTATAATAAGACTATAAGAGCCATTGCGTTAATAGCTTAGGAAGAGTCATATTATGCAATAACTGCTATATGTCAATCTGAAAGAACTATAGTTTCTGCACAGACCTCTTTCCGATGGTCACGCATAATCAATTTTTGTTCTTCAAAGAGTCTTATTATTTTTCGAAGTTGCTTGGCGTGCATCCTCAACTCTTTTGCCAAGTCTTCTTCTCTAACCCATTGCCGTCTAGCAGACACAGAACAAAAGAAATACCAAAATCAAATTCAGTGAAAACAGCGGGTTTATATAGCCAAACTAAGTACTATCAACAGTCCACAATCAAGTTTCAAAAGTTAATCTACCATTATCCTTAAACCCCAAGTGACAGGGATATGTGAGCCAGTTACTCAACGAGCCTAATAATGCAGCGGTTACAAAAAGTTGCTGGATAGTATTGTAACAACTTTATATGTTACCAAAATTTACCAAATAGTAGACTCTTGGGGGTACAAATTTGAGAGATGAAAACAAACCTCGTAAGTGCGTCCAGCACCACAACTCCAATCCCTTTGCTGTCACTTCTTGCAGATTTTTGCTGATTATCACTTTTTGTAGTATAATCATCGTAGAACGCCCTCGCTAGAAGCTTCACAAGCCTAAAATTTAATGTAGAGCGATAGAGGAAATGCAAAAACAACTGATAAGGGAACTATTTGAACATACATATGAAGATTGTAAACAAAAAGTATAGCTACGTCTGTGACTGAATAGAAACAGAAAGTCCTGTGGTACAGAGAATTACTTCACAAATGGCTCGAGCACAACGGTTTTCTGCACGGGGGCTGATTTTTCCATGGACCCAGATACTTACATTTCCAGTTGAGGAACCAGTGTTAGATTCGTTTTTGATACAAAATCTGCATTGATACAGAGAATTACGTTTCGAAAACACAATAAACTTAGAACAAATAGATCACTGTATAACCAACTAACAATGGTTAGGAAAAAGAAAAAACGAAAGCATTAGCATAGAAACTACGACCTCAATTCTGAACCCATCGATGAGAAGAATAACCTCCCAAATCCATCTTAATAGAAAAGAATTTCGAATCAACCCACTAACAGAAGAACTCAGAATATTCAGAAAATCAAAACCTTAAAAGAGAAGTCGAATCTTAAGGAAAACCCAGAAAGGAAGAATCTAGGTCAATAAAACCCAATCAGGCAATACAGAAGAAATACCAAGAATTATTAGGACCTGATTAATCTAAGTTACAACAAAGGAGATATCTAGGTTAACCAAAACCCTACATTGAGATCACTAGACGGAGGGTAAATCGACGAAGCTAACCGGGAAGTTCGAGATTGAGAGAGAACGCGGCGCAGAGCGAGAGCGACGAACAACAACAACAAAAAACAAATTGGCCCGTTAATGTGTGTTAATAATTATCTAAACTTTGTAATTGTGTATGTGTGTGTTTTTCCTTTTTTTTTCTTTTTTTTTTGTCAAGTTCTTTTACCCCCACATACTAACAAGTGAATGTATATGGGCCAAATATTTGGGCCTAAACGAAAAATCTTTGCTCTATGGGCCTATTAACATCCGAATTATTAATATTATCAGTTTTTTATAATATGGGCTAGTGATACCCAATCAACGGTCATAAAATATTAATAACGGTCACTAAATCTGACTGATCGATATAAGCCTAAACGATTCTCATAAAAATTCCAACTTTTTCTTTCTGCTACTCTCGTTTCTCGTTTCCTTCTCCCTGGGTAGTGATACCGAGTTTCTTCTAAGGTAATCATCATCCCTAATTTTTTATTTTGTTTTGATTTGTTGAATTATTTAGAGATTTTGTCAATTATCCAAAGCTTGTTTTTGAATCTGTGTTTTTCTTTGGGTTTGTCGATTTTTAGCTTTGGTGATTCGTAGATTTCAAATCATCTTTTTCCAAAATCAGAACTTCAATTTGGTTTTTCTTCAAACAAATCTAAAAACCCTAATTTGTTGTTGTGTTATTCAATCTTAGGGTTTTTTATTTTTAAACTTGTCTTTCCCTTTATAAAATTTAGCTTTGATGAGTATGTTTTTCGTAGATTTTGTACATCTTTTCCAAAATCAGAACTTCAATTTGGTTTTTCTTCAAACAAATTTGAAAACCCTCTTTCTCATTGTGTGTTATTCAATCTTAGGGTTTTCAATTTCTAAAATTGTATTTTCCTTTATAAAATTTTGTATTTGTTATTTCAAATCAGGGTTTTTTGCAAATCAAAAAGCTCTCTTTTTGGTTTAAGTCTGTGTTATCTTTTGTTTTCGATTGTAGTTTTTTCTTATTAAAGAATAAAGACCATCTTTTTCAAATTCAAAGTTATATATAAATTTTCTTACTTCATAAATTCAAAAACTCACTCTTTTTCTTGTTTTGTTTTTGCCTTTTGGCTTCAGTTCGTTCCTTCTTTTTCAAATTCAAAGTTTTCGTTAAATTTTCTTACTTCATAAAATCCAAAAGCCCAATTTTTTCCTTGTTTTCTTCTTTTGTTTTTGTCTTTTGGTTTCAGTCTGTTTCTGTTTTTTCTTCAAACCCAAAAAAAAGGGATAACAACATTGTATGATTGTTGTTTGTCCAGTTTCTAATTTGGGAAAATTGTCCCGATGTTGCCTAAGGAATTCATAAACAAGAGGTGTCAGGAATATATGTCCCTACTAAGATTAGAGAATTCAGTTTCTCATATCAACGGTTCATGTCTTGCTGGCTGGGCAGCAATAATTCGACTTCAATGTCTGCATTGATTTGCCTTTCTAAGGCTTATCTAATGATATCCACAAATTGTCCGATGTTGCCTAAGTAATTCATAAACAAGAGGTGTCAGAAATTCATGTCTTGCTGGCTGGGCAGCAATATATATAATTGACTTCAATGTCTGCATTGATTTGTCTTTCTAAGGCGTATCTAATGATATCCACAAATTGTCCGATGTTGCCTAAGTAATACATAAACAAGAGGTGTCAGAAATTCATGTCTTGCTGGCTGGGCAGCAATATATATAATTGACTTCAATGTCTGCATTGATTTGTCTTTCTAAGGCTTATCTAATGATGTTCTCTGTCCCGATGTTGCCTAAGGAATTCATAAACAAGAGGTGTCAGAAATATATGTCCTAACTAAGATCAGAGAATTCAGTTTCTCATATTAACGTTTCATGTCTTGCTGGCTGGGCAGCAACATATATATATGACTTCAATGTCTGCATTGATTTTTCTTTCTAAGGCTTATCTAATGATGTTCTCTAATTGTCCCGATGTTGCCTTAGTGACTAATAAACAAGAGGTGTCAGAAATAAGTCCCTAGCTAAGATCAGAGAATTCAATTTCTCATATTAACCGCTCATGTCTTGCTGGCTGGGCAGCAGTATATATATCTGACTTCAATGTCTGTCCCGATGTTGCCTAATTGATTCATAAACAAGAGGTGTCAGAAATATATGTCCCTAACTAAGATCAGAGAATTCAATTTCTCATATCAACTAACCGTTCATGTCTTGCTGGCTGGGCAGCAGTATATATATTTGACTTCAATATCTGTCCCGATGTTGCCAAAGTGATTCATAAACAAGAGGTGTCAGAAATATATGTCCCCAACTAAGATCAGAGATATCAATTTCTCATATTAACCGTTCATGTCTTGCTGGCTGGGCAGCAGTATATATATTTGACTCGAATGTCTGTCCCGATGTTGCCTAAGTGATTCATAAACAAGAGGTGTCAGAAATATATGTCCCTAACTAAGATCAGAGAATTCAATTTCTCATATTAACCGTTCATGTCTTGCTGGGCAGCAGTATATATATTTGACTTCAATGTCTGCATTGATTTGCCTATCTAAGGCTTATCTAATGATGTTCTCAAATTGTCCCGATGTTGCCTAAGTGATTCATAAATAAGAGGTGTCAGAAATATATGTCACTAACTAAGACCAGCGAATTCAATCTCTCATACTACAGTTTGAAGTGGATATATTACATCCTAAGTAAAAGACTTGTCAGTTTATGTCCCAAGATTAGAGAAACCAATCTCTTCTATGGACTAAGAATTCAATTTCTGCATGATATATAGTTGCCTTTGTTAAGGCTTTTACACCATGTCCTCAGGATGAGAAAGTGAATTCTTTACTTGAAGTCACTGATAACGAATAACATGATACGATAATTCAATATTCTGCAAATTGATGGGAATAAAGCTTGTCCTGTGATGAGGCTTGTTTTAATGAATCACAATTGAGACTTAAGATATTTGCAGGAGCTGCGACAGCATAATAACATTCACTATTCTGCTTATATGGAGGAAATTTTGTCCCTTTAAAGAAAGCTTGTCTAATGATGTTCTTGAGATCGGAAACTCAAATGTCTACCAAAACTCTAAAGATATATAGTCAATGTTCTGCATATCAAAGAGAATAAATGTTATGATAAAATTCGTTAATGTCCGTTTCAGAAATTCAATTTTTCTGCATAAAAGTCTGCATCATGTTGGACTGGGATAATATATATATCAATAATCTGCAAGGAAGTTGTTCGTTTAGTAAGGAAACTCTAACATTTGTCCATTGGTGGGACATCATCAAACAACACTCACTATTCATTCTTCTGCATAATGAGGGGAAGATTTGGAAATTCAAGTTTCTGCAAAAAATCTGCATCTGGCTTGATACATCAGCCAATACATTGATGGAGGGATAAGTGAAGGGTTGTCGTAAAGACCTTCCAAAATTTGGGGAATTCAATTATCTGCTTGAACTATATATTTATATGGTTTACATCTTGTTGAGCAAAGATGTTAATGATAGATTTTGTTCTTTACACACCAACAGGAAGGTATTGCAGGAAATCCAAATTTTGGATTGGATCTGACCTGCTTTGATCAGGTAAATGTCTCTTTCCATTTTTTAAATTTGTTATGATCTTCACAATATTTTGCTTTGCTGAATGAAGTTTGTGACATCTTTGAATGCCAATTTTGTTTTAGCTTAGCTCTGGAAGACTAAGAAGTTGTGTACATGATCTTTATCAGGTTCAACTTATCTTCTTCAGTTTCTGATATTAAATTGTTATCTGGCTGTGTTTAAATCATAGTAGAATTGTCTGAATGTTCACATATTATAATATATCATCTTTGTGTCTCAGTTTGAGCAATTTTGATCTTCAAAAAGAAAAGCTTTGGTCTCTCAGGTATGCAGTAACATGAGTTCGTTTAATGGAATCCACACCTCTGATGAAACATGCAAGTATCTGAATAGGTTTAGTTTCTTTCTCCTTCGGCTTTCAATTTTAGTATCTGTCAATTGCATGTGTTTGCTTTAAGGTTAAATTAAACCACATTAAATGTAATTTTAAACACCAACTACTGCTACAAACATACATAAGAACATATACACCAAACTTAAATTATAAACACAAACACCAACACCAACATGCATTTCTCAAACAAACATGCCAAACCACAAGAAGGGGAAATTTGAAAGCACAGTGTATCTTCGTAGTTTTAGATTCCGGCATGAGAAACAAGGTTTATGAAGAAAACCCAAACTCTTTTGCTTTATTTCTTTACTCGTTATTTCTACGGTGTTTACAATAAGTGCCAAGAGACTTGAGACAATAAGAGAAGACACTAAACCTTAAATTAACACAAGCAAAAAACTATCTATCTGATTCTGCTAAAAGAGGCTCTGTGATTTTTGTAAACTTCTTCGTACTTCGTGCTTCTTTCCCCACAAATTTCTTCACTGTTTGTCCTGCCTTGCTCTGATATTCCTGTACCACACAAAAGCGTTTTTAAATCCAACAATGATACCTTATTTTGGATCAGCTTTTCAATTTTGATATAATCAGACACCAAAGATTTGAACAGCCATTGTTGCTTTCTTACCGCTGGTGTTGCACGTGTAATGGATGACACAGCAGCTGCTGCAGCGGCAGCCACACGTACCCTGAAGTAATGTCAAAATATGATGCATTTATGTCTGTTTAGGAACTCTTTTGTAAGCCTTAGAGAAGTGATTCAGAAGTAATAGATACCTTTTATGTACATCAATGTAAACGTCAGTTTCATCCACGATTTCTGCCTGCATTTTCAGTAAATTGCCAAAGGAAAGCTTCGTAAGTGAAATGTAGTCACGATGTGAATAAAACACGCAGAAAATCAAACCAGAAAAGAATTAAAGACGATACTTGTAGAAGTTCTTCAAAGACATCCTCTAATGTGATGATGCCAATCACTTCAGCATCCTCGTTATCTTCCAACAAATGCAGTAAGTCTCTTGTTGCAATACCGTTCTGTTGGAAATTTCTTCCTCTATTTTTCACAGGCTTCGGTACTTTATCAATATCAACAACAACATCATCACGTGATTCGTGCTTCAAAAGAGGAGTCGTTAAATTACTCAACAACTGCATGCTACTCTTTTTATCTTTGTCTATAACTTTGACAACTGCAGCCATGTGACTGCTTCCTTTCTGAAACTCATTGAGGATATCGTACAATGGCATGTCTGATGGAACCCTGGAAAGGTATTGCATGGGTACGTTTACTTATTGTCATCTGGAAACATATTATGACCAAGTAAAGCGTCCAAGGTAGGATATTTTAAGTAGCTAATGATTAGGGCAGCAACATATACCTTGGGATCTTTCTGATGGAAACAGAACTTACAGGTGTCTCTGTCTCCGCTCGTACAGTTAGAAGACTCTTAACCTAGATAATAGCCACAGACACATAAATAAGTAATGTAACAGGATTTAGTGAAATGAAAAAAATGCAAAATTTTGACAGGGGTACCAATAAAAGCCCAATGATATTTTTCGGATTTCCTAAGTAGACTGGGATTCGGCTATGACCTCTAGCAAGTATTTTTCCAACTGTTTCCCTGCATTTCGAAGGAATAAATTTATGATTTTGGCTAGATTTTTTGCCAAGTACATAAGCAGATAGACTAAGGATAAGAGCTTACTATCTACCCTATATATCAAACTACAATATGAATATAATTTAATCAACCAAGCGGAAAAAGGCCACCAACTCTAACCTTAACTTACCAGTCTAACTTTGTATTTACATCCAACGAAAATGTTGATTCGATTGGGGTCATAGCCTCTTCAGCAGTCTGAACTTCCATTATATGAAAGCATATGAATTTAGATCAGTGGAAGTAATCTTGAAGCAGTAAACAAACTAAAGAATGTTGTGAACTGGAAGACAGAAAAATCAGGTATATGCATCAGCTCAACAAAGTTAAAGAATTTAAATCTGGATCAATGGGTCATATGTAAATTGTTTCAGTCACAGTATGACTTGTTCATCAGGGTTAACAAAACACAAGCATCAGGGGAAGTTGAAATGAACTCCGGAGGTTCTATTCAGATATGCAACTCTAGTCCATAGACATACCTTCTGGCTCAAATCCAGGGCTCCGCTTATAATCATTGTCTCCTCGTGAGTCAGTTCACCCCCCTTGCCAGCCTAAGTTGGAAAGAAGCAGCATGTCACTTTTGATCGTTAAGTAACTTAAGAAATTAGACCTAGATTTGTCTGGTGAGATCATAAAGAGGAACTACCTCCTGGCTGTGAATGGAGACAAGGGCTTTCAGCTGAGCTCGCCTAAATAGTGTATTGTTATGTCCAATTACTGCATCAAGAACCTGGGGTATATGAAACGTTGACAGATTTAAACATCTAGCATTTATGAATGTGGCTAGCTTTAACATGTACCACTTCTTTCCCATACTTGTACCATAACTTAAATGACTATCGTAGCAACTATCCAGAAACAAAACAATCACAACAACATCACCTTTCCAATAGGGTAAGCAATTGGATAGCAGATTATCATCAAAATGCGAACCAGCCACAAAAAATTCGCGCCAATAGCAAGTCCATATCTCGAGCATACAGCTTGAGGAATTATCTGGTCCAATATTGCAACAAACATAATCTCCATCAGCTATAAATAGAAAGTAATAAATTAGGAACAATAGATACTTAGAAGTCATATATATATAGAAAGTGTACCTCCCCAAAAGCAAGAACAAAAGTAACTGAGAGTATAACAGCCACAAAAGGGTGAAATATCTTGTCCAGGCATATTGGAAGAGCCTGAAGAATCAGTACCAAGCACATAGTTCATTGATTTAGAGATGCACAAACATAGTAATTTGTGGTAGTAAAGAAGAAAAATTGGGGTAACAAATCAGATGTTTACCTCCATGGCAGCTGCATTGCATAGAAGTAGAGTCACCAGAAGTTGATGTTGCTTCTTAACCACAGGTAAGATTGCAGCTGCAAGATATTCAAGTAACTCCAAAGTCACCCATCAAGAGTAAGCAAAATCACAATGGACTTGAAAAAAAAAAACATTTTTTGTAAACAAAACTTCTACGGCCATAAAGAAAGCAAGTTAAAAATGCAATTTTTTGCTAATGACACATCAAAATCTACATAAATACAGAGAACCAAGCCAATGAAAGTCGAATCTAGTTTTATCATCACAAATGATAAAGAGACTAAAACATACCGGCTTGTTTTTTCTCGGCAGATGAACCACTCTGTTGGAGAATCTCAAGCTCAACAAGGCCAAGAGACATTAGTCCAAGCGTGAGACCAGACATTATCCCAGCGAAGATAACGAGGAAACAAGCTATACCAACAACAACAAACCACCACGGAGAATCGAATCGGATATCTTCAGCTTCAAAAACGAAGCTATGAAGCGAATAAGTTGCTCTTACCAAGGCCAAAGTACTCAGAGAAACCATTACGGCGATTTGATTTGGCACTTGAAGAGGAGACACAAAAACACCGACGGAGCTAGAGAAAGACTGTTGTGATGTGAAAAGGTTTTTGTTGAAGAAGACGATGAAAAATGGTTTTGATACGGGGATACATGGACCACTTGACACGTCAGCATCCAACATGCGTTTTTTTCTACTCATGCGTTTTTTTATTTTATTTTATTTTTTAGCATCAAACGTGATAAATATTAAATACTGAGCTATCATCAGTATTAATCAGTCTTCACCGGTTTTAACGCCCGAGAAAACTACACCTTACCTTCAATATATTTAATGTAATTTTATATGGGCTTGATTTACTTTTGTTTGGGCTTTTGGGGTCAAACTATGAGCCCACTAAATGGCCCATGAGCGAAAAGTTCGCGGAAAAAAGGTTTTCGATAGTGAAACCGGAACGAGCGAGACGCAACAGAATCTCAAGATCGAAAACACTGAAATCGATGAATTGAATTAGAAGTTTGTATTTCGATTGCTTTTGCTCACTCCGAGGAGGGAGAGGTTAAGCGTGTGAAGAGTATCTCCGGAACCGGGGGTGAAGAAAATAAGCGGCGAGAAGAGGTACGATTTTGTTTTGGGGGAGGGAAGACAAATCTGGCGAAAGTGGAGGGCCTAAGGGCGAGGCCGTGGCTGAAGCCAGGAGCTTATGTTAATGGAGGTCAATATGACTACGATGGTGTGGAGGATGACCATTCCAGGCCTTGGTGGCAGCGTCGCATCAGATCCTTGTATATGGGGGCGAGGTCTTTCACTCCGTCTACTTACCGAATCGCAATCTCGGTGCTTCTCCTTGTGGTTATCGGCATCGCCTTCACTTTTCTGCCGGTCGAACAGGCAATTTCTCTCTCCCTCCTTATTCGCAATTCTCGTGTATTATTTGTAGCTTTAGTGATAATTTGGCAACAATAGTGTATGTATCTTCTATGTTTTGATGTAATGGAGTATTGCTGGAGCTCATTAGATTAGTGTATCTCTGTTTGGAAATCATGATGGTCGGTCTATAGGTTGTTGACACTTCTACTTTTCATGAAATCCCAGTTTGTAAAAATCTGAGAGTCTGAAGTTAGCGAGGTTTTGATTTGCTTATGAAGTTAATCGAGAACTTTGCCCAACTTGGCCTTAAAGTAGTAGCCATGGATCAGACGAATAGTAATATGTATATGATCTAAAATCCTGTTATGTTCCCCTTTCTGCAGAAACTGAAGGACTTCTTGTTATGGATTAAGGAAGATCTTGGACCTTTAGGCCCAATTGCATTGTAAGTTTTTCATACTTTCCACATTTCTGGTTCTCTCATTCTTAAATCTTGTTTCAACCACTTATATTTTGCTGACATTGATTTCTAGCAGCTTTAAATAATGTTGTGATAAGCCTATTTATCTCACTGAAATTTTCAGGGCTTTGGCTTATATTCCTCTCACAGTTGTGGCGGTTCCAGCTTCCGTGCTCACGGTAGGTGTAGATTCATAACTATATGTAGTGAAATCTAGGGTGCTTTTTTAAGATGTTTGTTTATAATCTTTTCGCCACTAGATGGATACTAGAACTTTTTTTAACTGCTCTGACAGTTGTAATTTGGTGTCTGCAGCTAGGGGGTGGTTATCTTTTTGGTCTGCCAGTAGGATTTGTAGCCGATTCTCTGGGAGCTACATTAGGTGCTACAGCAGCATTTCTGCTTGGTAGAACGGTATGTATCTTTGATATAGTAATATTTTTTCTAATCTGTTTCGTGTGCAATGGTGTTCTTTGCTACGACCAGAGAAGTAACTTATTTCTATTTTCTGCATCTTCACAACTAGGCAATCAAACAAAAGTGTGGCATCTTTCCTATCGTTAATACTATTGCTAATGATTTTCTTTTCATTATGGTATCATGCAGATTGGTAAATTTTATGTCACCTCAAAAATAAAGCATTACCCAAAGTTTCAAGCTGTTTCCGTTGCAATCCAAAGATCTGGCTTCAAGGCATGAAAATATAGCATTCTCTCAGTCAATTTATAGTCTCTTTTTTTCATATAAGCTATACGCGGGACCAACATTATGGCCATGTACTTCAATGTTATGGCTACATTTAATCGATTGACTGCTAACTACATGCTGGTATATTCTTCCTTGACAGATAGTTTTGTTGCTACGCGTTGTCCCCATACTACCCTTCAATGTGTTGAATTACCTCCTATCTGTAACCCCAGTTCGCTTAGGGGAATACATGCTAGCCACTTGGTTGGGAATGATGGTATTGACAATTCCTTGGCATTTGCTTTTATATTGGCATTCTATACTTTGATAGTGGTGGAAGAGGAGCCTAGTGCTTTTATCTTTGTTTACACTCAAGAACTAATCTATCATTATAGATAAGTAGTTGTTGTTTCGGTTAACCCAAATGGACATGCATTTTATATATCCGGATCGACTTCAAAGGGAAGAAACTGAGAAAACAAAGAAAATGTTTCAAGTTAGCCTGCATGTGAAAGTTCGGATTGATAATTTCTTCCACAATAGTAATACTAATCTTCTAAAATGTTTTGATGTAACAGCCCATTACATTTGCGCTAGTTTATGTTGGAACTACTCTTAAGGATCTTTCTGATATTACACATGGATGGCATGAGGTGTCAGTGGTTCGTTGGGTAAGTTTTTGTTTTCTCACTTCCATTTCGGTAACTAGATTGGATAGACTGTATATCGTCTGAACTGATGATATTGTGTGTTTCTGCTGTAAGCATAATTGTTTATGACATATCAGTATTGAGAAGAAAGTGAATCGCTTAGGTTTAGAGATTTGTAGTGTGTGCAAAAAAGTCCAAATCTAAAGTTTTAAATTAGGTTTTATTCTATGAGGTTTATTGTAAATCTCTGGGAGTCTCGTATCTAATCTAATTTTCCATAATACTATGACAAAGTACTTCTGGGTTGCTTATTTTTCATCATATGACATTAAAAATGAGAATTTTGCTTGAATATCCTAAAGATGATGATTGCCTAACCAAGTCTGAAGCTTACTGCATGTACAGAGCGTTCTTATAATCTCTGACTCTGCATTTATTATTATTATTCATGCTAGTTGCAGTTTTATAGCTTTAAAGTACCCTTGTCTCCTTTGGTTTCTCATCATTCTGCATTGTTTCTTTGTGGATGCAGGTAGTTATGATGGTTGGCTTTTCTCTAGCTGGTGAGTTTCTTCTGTAATCATTTTCAAATATATATTTAGCTAGGTTTAGTTGGTGAGCAGTTAAATGATTATCTTTGTTTTCGAATTTTGAGGCTGTTTGGTGTTGAAAATTACTACTTGTGTGTGATCTGATGTGATCAAAATGCTAATGGTGTTGTAAGTTTTGTGGATGCAGTAATTCTGATCATATGCATAACAAGAGTGGCGAAATCATCGTTGGACAAAGCATTGGCTGAGAATTCTTCTGATTTAGATGGAAAGAAGAATGACGATACTTGTCTGCTCCCTGTAGCAGAACCACCACCCGATGTACACGAGTCTCTCATTATCAGAATCGATCCATCAAATTCTTGAATTACAAAAGAAAACTGAAGAAACCTCTCGAGTTTGTAAATTTCACGAATTTTTTTACTGAGAGAGATATTTAGATACATTTTGTATAGCATCATAATTCGCCGATTAGTCACTTCGTTATATTTTTCCGGGCCCTATGGTTTCTCTTCTTGAGGTCATTTTTGAAGGTATCAGTTATCAGCGTAAAGGTATGTCCACTAAAGGCCCATTTCGCCTTTGTCTGGCTTAGCGAAAATGAGCCACAGTTATGTGAAGCCCAGACACTCCATGCAATAGCGTAAATCAATTAATTGCCCATGGAAGAAAGTAAGGGATAATGGGCCAAATTTATGTGAAGCCCATGTAAGAAAAGTGAAATGGGCCTTTGTAGAACCTTTACGCTGATATAAGTTAACCACAAATGAAATTCACTCGAGTCATAATAAGACCGGTTGAATCGGGTCGGGTTTGAAATATCGGGCATATTCTTGGGCCTAGATTCGGTTTGTGTCGGATATTTGCAACCAAAACACTTCGTCTCCGTTGATTCTTGTGGCTCTTGCCTTCTCTGCGACAGCAATTACAACTCGAGAACCATTTTTGCGAAAGAGACTTCCTTTGAAAGAGAAGATATTCGTGGATCAGTTTTCTTCTGTTCAAATCAGCCGATTTCCTCACATTTATTGAATCATTATGGCGGCCACCAATGTCATGCGGCGAGATCAAAGTCTTCTAATTCCGTCCCCTATTGATCCTCGAAGTGGTAATTCGAAATGCTAAAACTTTTTCCTAAACGGTTAGATAGATAGACTCGAGTTTCGTTTCATTCCTTAATTCCATAAATTTATCTATTTGGGAATTAGGGTTGCTGATTATGGAAAATTGTTTTCCTTTTCTGCGAATGAATTAATGAGTTTTGCAGGAGATGCTTCTGTTTCTCCTGGCCTCTCGCTTGAAAAGAAAATTGAAGCCCTTGAGAGCCTGACCGGACAAGTGAGTGCCTTTTCGCTTTTGTTTGATTTTCTTCGTTTCATTTGTGGGACATTTGCTCTTTTACATTTTCAGCAGTCAAATTTTGTTCTTCTAGTTTTCAATATGGGATTATCTTGTTAATAATACATGTGACGTGATTTTCCTGAATATGTTTGCATCTTAATGTTTTTGATTATATTATTAGACTAGAGATCAAAGATGATATATGAGATTGATATACTTACTTTGGCTTCGGCAGGTCAGTAACCGGCGATCTCGTAGGTGGTTAAATGATCGCATTCTAATGGAACTTGTTCCTCGTTTAGATGCACAAGAAATCAGAGGCTTGTTTGCTCCACCACCATGGGGTGATGATGTGCCACCTTCAGCCTTTTCTCTGACCAGTGTTGGGGAATGGGACAAGTTTAGAAACATAGACATGGACAAGGAGGTAACTTACTTGTCTTTTGCTGCCAGCAGTACTAGAAGTTTTCTCTGAATATTACGTTTATATATATATATATGATAAATTGTGCGATTTGTTTGACGTACTTGATGATAACCATTATTTAAAAATGAAAACTGTGTTTTGTCAGGCCAGCATCATGGATTCCTTGAATCGATCATCCGTAAGGCAGAAAGGTCATGTGGATGCTGATAAAACAGCCGTCTTAAATGCTTGGAGGAGAATAGATTGTAGAACAAGAGAGGCTCTTCGACGTAGTTTTTTACCAGAGCTAATTGAGGGATATGAGGTATAGATTCATCAATGCTGGCATTTAAGCCATAGAATTGGTAAACAAACTTCTAAATTCTTGTCACAGAACTGTATAAGTCACTTCATTGAAGAAGGGAGTGAAGGAGATGTTCTTGAGCTCAAAGTTCAAGACCCATTCCACAGATTGCTATTACATGGTGTTTGTGAGGTAAGACATTATGTTTTGCCTGTATGTTGACTAAAGATATATAGAGTAACAGAAGTATTCTTTCTTTTTGGAGCAGTACCACAATTTGGTCTCTGTAACTGCAACAGAACAAATAGGAAAGAAAGCAACGAAGACAACGAAGATCAATTGGAAGAATGGAGGAGATGCAGGTGGACAACCAAACATCAGTCTCGCACATTTCCTTAGGATGTCAAAGGAAGGAGCTTGGTAGCATCACACAAGACTCTTTTGTAGTTGTAATGTTATCAAATAAAAGCTGCATTGGCCTCCATTTGAAGGGCTCTTACTCAATGCAGGAAACGGATATCATTATCATCTATATTCCACTTCTTCTATGTGGTCTTGTAAGTTTGTGTATTGTGAAATTTTATATTTTTTTCAATTTATATAGTAATATTGATTCATCACACCTACAGTTAAGTGAATCTTTCTGGCCCGAATCATTTTTGTTAGACAAACAAAAGAAATAAAGCCCATTAGGAATCAGAAGTGAGTAAATCACTTACACAAATAATTTATTGAAAAGGAAAAAAAAAGATAAATTTTTCCCATGCGCACTGTATATAATAAAATCAGAATTTGTCGAAAAATTGAACAAAATCCGTAAAATAAAACTATGGGATATTGTGACGCGTGTTGAATAACGTTCTTTTGAGCGCGTAAGGATCTAGTGTGCTGTGATAATTTTATATTCCATGTGTACGGGAAGTGCACATTGTGCCTTAGCACATTACCGGAGTTCAAAGATAAACAAGTCTGATTTCATAGTGTATCAGGTTCTTTTTTCCTACACTAAGACACTTTGAGATTAATGAGAATTAGTTTTGTGAAATTTTATTTGATTATCTTTCAACCTAAGACACCGAAATCGTTATTAGCTTCAAACCCATAGTTTATCGAACACCTCCTCAACATTTATCCTTATGGTTGAATATGAAATCATACCAGCGATGAAGACGAGGAAACTTCGAGGAAGCGAAGATTAATTCCTCAATGTTACGAATCTCCACACGAAAATGAGAGCACCTACAACCTCTGAAGGATGATTTTCGATAACCAATACTAATATCTGACTAGTAACCGGACTGAGAGCTAGTTGAAGGAAACACGACGAGGAGTTAATGGAGAGTACCGACGAAAAAAAATGAAAAAAAAATGACCAAGGGCCGAAAAACAAAAACAAGACCAAAAAATCCGATTTGATACATCTAGAAAACATCGATTAAACACATAAAAGTATATAAAAAACAAAGAAAAAAACAAACATAATATCAGTACATAACTAGAGATATACTACAGATTATGACCGGATTGATAAATTTCAAGGTGATAACACCCAATTTCTTTCCATAGAAAGAAAACAACCGAGGTTAAATTTTGTCCGAGAAGAAACGTACTCCGCACGATGGGCTTCCTTTTTCTCTTTGAAAGATTTGAAATAGGATAAGAGAGGTAAAAGTAAAATCGTCCGAGAAAGTGATTGGAATTTTTCATCTTAGACTCTCTCTAGAATAAATAGAAAAGCTAACATTTTACTAGAGAGAGATTTGCTTTATTTTTATTTTTTTGTCAACCAATATATAACTTGAGAGACCCTTAAAGCAGGGGTAGAGTTTACAACACTAAGCCATTAGCGGACTCTCTAATAGAACGAGCGAGAGCATCAGCTTTATGGTTTAGAGATCTCAAAATTACATGAAGAGAAAAGGCACGAAACAGATATTTTAACCTTTGGAAATCCTCTTGATATGGTTGTAAGGCTGGCCATTCCTCTGGATGCAGCAGTAGCTTCAGCATATCTGCACAATCCGTAGCCATCTCCACCTCTAAGTTCTGGAGCAGGATCATGGACTCCATGGCCCATAGCACAGCTTCTACCTCTGAGTGAAGAGCGGAGAGGCTCCTACGAATTTGTCTTGCCCCAACATATCCCCTGAAACAGCATCGGGAAAACAATTCCAACCAACTCCGGAGTGTATATCCGAACTCTTCCACGACGCATCAACAAAGCATCGAAAACCCGTAAAAGTCGGGTTATTAATGAGATTTGCTTTATTTATTAGATCATTTTTAGTGAGATTATTTAATGAGTATCTCACAATTAAAAAAATAAAAATAATGAAAAAATAAAAGAGAGATGAGGGATGGGCTCATTTAAGAGACTTTGGTTTCGAATGGTGAATCAAGATTATGCAGATAGTATAAAATAAAAATTTAAATAGAGTATTTAGATTTTTTCATGAATTTATCAAAAATTAAATGCTTAACTATAACTTCAAAACTAATACAAAATTATTCATCAATAAAATCTAAAAATATTGTTATACTAAAATTTTTTAGGTCGACGATCTGGATTCCCGTCGAAAGTTTCATATAGCACCAGAATTACACGAACTATTACCATTTTCTATTTCTCCCTTAAACTATGTAAAAAATTAATTTTCCTCTATTATAGTTTAAAAGTTTGATTTCTCCAATTTTTAGTTTGTTATGTTGAACCAACGGACTCGTCATACCAAACCATACTAAATTATTAATTGATGGGATTATAGGATTTTGTTTACACCCAAAGGTTTAAATGTTAATCAAAAACATATGGTCAATTTTAAAATAATTTAAAACTTTTGTGCAATTTGTTTTGGTCGCAATTGCAGGTGGACGAGGCGTGAACGTTGCAATTGCAGTTGCAGGTGGTGCGTGTATCATAATCAAATTTGTGACGAATATTATCATTCATAGGATTCAGATAGTCGACCCAAACTTTTTTTCATCTCCCACCATAATACTTTATAATACATTAAAAAAATATTTTTGCTATTGTACTACTAAACTGATGATATTTGTAATAGTTTTAATAAAATAATTTAATTCTTTTTGGTTATATTAATTCTTTTATTGGTCATGTGCAAATGCACAAGTTACAATCCGTCTACCTTGAAAATAGTAAAGTAAAACTATAAGATATTGGCCCAACTAGTAAAATTTATTTAATTTATTTAACAAAGTAAACAAAGACCGATGTAAAGAGAAGTAAAGTAGATTTCATTAACAAAATCACGAAACCACTATACCTGAAAATCTTTCTATAAATAGACACCACTCTTCTTCTTCACACTCAGTCACTCACCTCTTTAACAATGGCGTTTTCTTATAACAGTATAAAAGAAGAAGAGAAGTCAAGAGAGGAGCTGAGCTGGCATTTGAACCAAAAGCATCCAGGCTATCGCCTTTCCTTTACTCCCTCAGATATTGATCATCACGTTCGATTCATTGATCTATTTTCTTATCATCAATTGGGGCAGCTCATAAATATTTTATTTGTTTTGCTCTTTTCAATTTATAAAATTATATATTTAGTACAAAAATTTGTATGATTTTTGGTCTTTAATATATTAATTTTTTAAATTGATCACGTGCAAATGAAAGATTAATTAACAATATCACGAAACCATATACTAATATAAACTACGACGCTTTTGTTGAAGTAAATCACATTTGGTATATAGCAACAATCGTGGGAGAGATATTTAAGGCACACATAGGTACCTTTTGTCTGCAAATATCATCATCCCATAATCAGCCTTTGACCAGATTACTCTCCCCACACATTGTGCTGCTTGCCTCTGTTTTTGTAGTCAAATAAAGACAGGTAAAAATATGTGCACCAAAATATAATAAGATTATATGATTAGAATCATACCAAGGCATCAAAAGTTAGGAAATCGCCTTCTTTTATTTGAAATGTATCGCGCAGATACTCCAATCTTGCAAGTAATATCCTACAATTTTTTCCATTTCTGTCTTAGCATTTCCCACTCATCAGATATGGTAAAGGTACGAAAGCAGCAAACTGGAAAATGAAAGTATAAACGTTTCTTTTTTGGTTGACAACTTACTTGCTTAATGGATACTGGAACGGTACACCAAACATTACAACCAGTCTTCCATAGTGTCGATCAAAATCGATACCTTCAGCAACTTTCCCCCTGCCATTTAAATACAAACTTTTGATCCATTTTTTGAAATTTTCCATGCATTAACCGGTATTATATACATAACCGTAAAAATCAAAGAATCAGAAGCAGATAATTTCTTGCCACGAACTTTCTAACCATTTACCATTCGAAAACAGAATTTTACCTGGCTACAGAGAAGAAAACTGCACCTCTTCCGCAATCGCAAGCCCGGCGATAGTTGTCCAGTGCCAATGTTGTTTCCAAAACATCTTGCGTTTCGATGAAGACAAGTTTCTGCTGCATTATTTCCTACAAACATTAAAACCATTGGTCATCTTAGGAAACACGTAACATATCCTGTAGCAACTACAAAAAGTTTGATATCACAAAATGTGCACTTCATACAAAACCTTCAAAGTAAGGTGAAGTGGCGAGGATCTTACCTTCAGAATTCCTGTTTCATTCCATGTAGCAATAATGCCATCCATATATGAGTAACTAACAAAGAAGCAGACAATTCCATCAGGAACAATAGATACCATCTCTACCAAAAGCTTTCCATAATTCCTCACAACACCAGGGTCACTTCTCATGTCAAATTTCGTGCTAACAGGAAGCTGATCACTGAAAAAGAAGACAACCAATAACGTACATCAATATAAGAATCAACAAATAAGGTATGTGTTCAGGACTGTTTTCTAAATCGCATACCTTCCTCGAGTCAGAACCATAGGGCAGATGCAATCTCGTGTCATTGACATCTTAAAGCTTCGACTGACAACAGGATTGAAACTAAGAAGACGGGGGTAAAGATCAATTGGGCTCAGGGTGCCTGACGTAATTACAACTGACTGGAAACGATCAAACACCGGTTTTATAGCCAGAGACGCATCATGACAGCTCAACTAAGATAACATAAGGAGATATGTTTCAGATACATTCCTCAATAGATCATGAAACTGCAGAATTTTATATGTGGTCATAATATCTGAGAAACCACAACGATGATACTCATAAGAAGCAGGCCATCCCATATTTACCTGCAATATAGGATCTGGAATATGAGGCATTCTCTCGTCATAAGGTTCAATGATGATGGAGAATCCCCGTGCATATGTCCCAACAAGAGTTGCAAAGTCGCACAGCGGGTTGTATTCAGCTCGCAATCTTCCTGCATCTGTAGTCTTCAACCTTCCTACCGGTTGGACAATTTTAAAAGTGTGATAAGAACTTAAAAATAAACATCAGCCAATAACCAGGTGACATCTAGTATTTAAATTACAATGCACCTATTAACTGAATCTTTTAGGCCCATCGAATCATTTTTGTTAGACAAACAAAAGAAATAAAGCCCATAATTAAGGACCTCAAGAAAAGCCCATTAGGGATTAGAAGTGAGTAAATCACTGACACAAATAATTTAATGAAAAGGAAAAAAAGAAAATAATTTTTTCCCATGCGCACTATAATATATAATAAAATCAAGATTTGTCAAAAATTGAACAAAATCCGTAGAATAAAACTATTGGATATTGTGGTGCATGTTGAATCACGCGCACGTAAGGGTCTAGTGTGTTTTGATAATTTTATATTCCATGTGTACGGGAAGTGCACATTATGCCTTAGCACATTACTGGAGTTCAAAGATAAATAAGTCTGATTTTGTAGTATACGAGGTTCTTTCTCCCTACATTAAGACTCTTTGAAATTAATGAGAATTAGTTTCGTGAAAATTTATTTGATTATCTTTTAGAATGTGTTTAGGCTTCGAGTATAGGTGAAATAGTGAAGCTTCATTTTGATAAAGAGAATCATAAGGTTTTGCTTAGAAGCAAAACAATCATTGTTATAAAAGTCGTGTCTTAGTTAATTTGGTTACAAAATTAACATAATTTGTGAAGTGTAAAATGAATAAAAAGTTTTGTCAAACCTATCTTGGGAATATATATGTATATTTACATTAAAATTTACTATTGTGATGAGATCGCCAAAGTTTGTAACCTTCGACACTGGCCTCACTGGTCACTTCTTTCTTTTACAAGACTATGCTTACATAGGACAATTTTTGTGCTTAAGTTTTTTTATATATTGACATAATTACCCAAAATTAAGTTGAATAACAAAAATAATTCATTCCTGTGAAATTGTATAATATGGGTTTGCTTTTTGTAACAATAAACCATGAACATAAATACCAAAGATTAAGTCGAATCACAAAAATTACTCATAACTATGAAATTGTATAATATAAGCTTATAGTGAGGTTTTTTTTACTCTGTTATGAAAGATTGGTTTTTTTATCGTATGCATTATATTACTAATCCCAGTGGGCTAAAACATATATATTACAATAATGAAACTTAAAAAACAAATTTCCCATTAACCCCAATTCTAGAAAACTTTAGAATCTCTGCGCTTCCATGTGCTTAATGGCTGAAATTCGACCTGGTTATGATCTGCCACGTGTTAGCACTGTATGCTTGCCAACATGCAATAGTCGGCAACGAGGATCACGCCACCAGAATCGTTCTCAGCTTCAAACCCATAGTTTGTCAAAAACCTCCTCAAAATCTATCCTATTGAAGACGAGGAAACTTCGACAAAGTGCAGATTGATTCCTCAATGTTACGAAACTCCACATGAACATAAGAGCACCTACAACCTCCGAATGATGATTTGCGATAGCCGTTACTAAGATCAGACTAGCAATTAGACTGAGAGCTGGTTGAAGGAAACACGACGAGGAGTTAATAGAGAGTACCGACGAGAAAAAAGAAAAGAAAACAACAACCAAGGGCTGAAGAATAAAAGCAAGACCAAAAAATCTGATTTGATACATCTAAAAACATCGATTAAACACAGAAAAGTATATAAAAACAAAGAAAAAAACAAACAGAACATTGGTACATAACCAGAGATATACTCCATATTATGACATGATTGATAACTTTCAAGGCGATAACACTCAATTTCTTTCCATAGAAAGAAAACAATAGTGGTTAAATTTTGCCGGAGAAGAAACGTACTCCACATGATGAGCCTCGCTTCGTAGACTCGATAAACCGCTTCTATAATGCCTCCTACTAAGTAAAGCCTCTTTTGTCTCTTTGAAAGATTTTAAATAAGATAAGAGAGGTATAAGTAAACATCATCCGAAAAAGTGATTAGAATTTTTCATCCTAGACTCTCTCCCTCTAGAAGAGATAGAAAATCTAACTTTTTACTAGAGAGAGATTGACATTCTTTAATAGACCATCATTAGTAAGAATCTCTTATTAAGTCTCTCCCCTTTAAAAAATAAAAATAGTAAAAAATTAATAAAGAAATGAGGGATAGTCTCTTATTTAAGAGACTTTGGTTTCGAGTGATGAATGAAAATAAAAAATGCAGATCATATAAAATAAAAGTTAAAATAGAGTATTTTGATTTTTTCATGAATTTATAAAAAATAAAATGCTTAAATATAACTTCAAAACTAACACAAAAATATTCTAATAAATTCATCAATAAAATTTTAAAATGTGGTAATACTAAAACTTGTTTTATCTCCAACCACAATACTATATAACACATTAAAAATTATTTTTAGTATTGTACTAAATTGATGATATTTGTAATAGTTTTAATAAAATAATTTAAATACAACGTTAATTATTAATTTATTAAAATAATTTAAGCATAATTAAACTATTATTTTGTTAAAATAATACAAAAGCAAGCTTAGTCTATATATATATATATATATGTCTATATGGACACATGATTTATGGTAATTATCTTACCTTTTTAATTGGTCATGTGCAAATGCACATGTTCCTGTCCATCCACCTTGAAAATAGTAAAAGTAAAACTATAAGATATTGACCCAACTAGTAAACTTTATTTAATTTATTTCACAAAGTAAACAAAGACCGATGCCAAAAGAAGCAAAGTAGTTTTGTAACTGCGTCTAAACAACACAAAATTAGATTTCATTAACTAAATCAAGAAACCACTATACCTGAAAATCTTTCTATAAATAGACACAACTCTTCTTCTTCACACTCATTCACTCACCTCTTTAACAACGGCGTTTTCTTATAACAGTATAAACTCATTAATAATACTTTGATAAACAAAAGAAGAAGAGAAGTCAAGAGAGGCAACTTAGCTGAGCTGGCATTTGAACCAAAAGCATCCAGGCTATTGCCTTTCCTTTATTCCCTCAATTACATTTTGCTTTGATTGGTTGAGTGGAGATAAGCCTTATCAGTCACTCAATAAATGTTTTTTGTTTTCGTCAACTATTTTAATTTGGAAAATACAGAGAAAAAACCTTAAGAATATATTTGCCGATCCTTCACTTTTATTGTCAGCTTCCTGAGCCATCTGTAATGGGTTAGACAACAAAATTGTCAGATTACAAACTAACTACATCAGTAGTAATGATGTTTTGGAACATCTAAATACACAGAACCTTGGAGAAAAACTTTTGTGCATGGTTTCGTATTTGTACAGCGGTTTTAGTACCTATGTGTTATGCAACAAAATCACCATTAAGGTTCTTCAGAACTACACCCAGTTAAAGAGCTGTGCTGTATTAAAGCAAAAACTAATACCTTCGATTTGACGCCAACCACGACCATAGAGCTTTATAGCTTCAAGAAACCGCTCATGCTCTTCCTCCATCCACTTTTCCCTCTGCTTAGTCACTGTAACGTTTCCTTACCTTCAAGTACAATGCACATGGAGGTCAGACAAATGTAGTCAACCTGAAATTAATCTTCTCAGTTCTTATAAAACATATACCTTCACATAAACTAATATAAACTATAACGCGTATGTGTCATTTAGTCTAGTGGTTGGTGCACTTGTACATACATAAATCGAATTTTACTGCTTATATTATATAAGAACTTGATTAGTGGCCGTTAGTGGTCCAATATTAAAAAAATATATATAAACTATGACGCTACGTTGAAAGTCAATAAAGTCACACAATTATCCAATTCTATTTAAATAAACCGACAATACCCCCAAAAAATCTTTCTATAAATTGACACAAACTCATTCATCATCTTCATTCATACCTCTAAGGCTCTAACAATGGCATCTTCTCCAATCATCTTCTCAGTCCTTTGTCTCTGTATTTTCTCACTTTCATCATCATCTGCTCAACCATCATTCCGACCTAAAGCTCTTATCCTTCCCATTACAAAAGACAAATCTACTCTCCAATACACAACCATCATCAACCAACGCACACCACTCGTCCCTGCCTCTGTCGTTTTTGACCTCGGTGGCCAAGCTCTCTGGGTCGACTGTGACAACTACGTCTCCTCTACTTACAAATTTCCTCGCTGCAACTCCGCCGTGTGTTCAGGCCCCGGCTCTATTGGTTGTGGACAATGCTTCGTTCCTCCAAGACCTGGTTGTAACAACAATACTTGTGGCGCATTTCCAGATAATACCGTTATCGGAGGTGCTGTTTCCGGTGAACTAGCTACAGACGTTGTTTCGATTCAATCAACTGATGGATCTAATCCAGGTCGTGTTGTTAAAATCAACGATTTGATTTTTGTTTGTGGCCGAACGGTTCTTCTCGAAGGACTTGCTAGTGGAACCGTTGGTATGGCTGGAATTGGACGTTACAACATCGGATTACCGTCGCAATTCGCCGCTGCGTTTAGCTTTAATCGGAAATTCGCTGTGTGTCTATCTCAAGGAAGAGGAGTCGCCTTCTTCGGCAACGGACCTTACGTTTTCCTCCCCGGAATTCAAATCTCAGATCTCCAAACGACGCCGCTTCTAATCAATCCAGTGAGCACTGCTTCTGCGTCTTCGCAAGGTTCGAAATCTTCAGAGTATTTTATCGGAGTAACAGCGATTAAAATTTCCGAGAAATCAGTTCCGATCAATCCAAAGAGTTTGAGGATCAACGGAACTACCGGAGACGGAGGAACCAAAATCAGCACTGTAAATCCTTACACAGTGATGAAGAGATCGATCTTCAAAGCCTTCACGTCAGCCTTCATCAAAGAAGCAGCTGCAAGGAACATCACTCAAGTACCATCGGTAAAACCGTTTGGCGCGTGTTTCAGCACGAAGAACGTCGGCGTCACGCGATTAGGTTACGCCGTGCCGGATATTCAGCTTGTGCTTCACAGCAAGGATGTGGTTTGGAGAATCTTTGGAGCTAACTCGATGGTGAGTGTCAGTGATGATGTCATCTGTTTGGGTTTTGTTGATGGAGGAGTCAAAGCGATAACCTCTTTGGTGATCGGAGGGTATCAGTTGGAGGATAATTTGATCGAATTCGATTTGGCGCGTAATAGATTTGGGTTTAGTTCTACGTTATTCGGCCGTCGTACTACTTGTGCCAACTTCAATTTCACGTCCAATGTCTAATCAAGGCCCAGTAGACCATTTCTTAAAGGCCCAATGGGCCATTTCTTGTCAAATTGTATCACTTGATTTGAATAATGTAATGAGTGCGACTTATTATATAGTTTTCATTGCCATGATTTCGTTATTAAACTGAAATTTGCTGAAACTCCGAATCAAAACCAAACTTGATACATATTCTTGGTTTAAAATCAAGTATAATTTTTTTTTGTCAAACCTATCTTGGGAATATATATATATATATACATTAAAATTTACTATTGTGATGTGATCACAAAAGTTTGTAACTTTCGACACTGGCCTCACTAGTCACTACAACAATAAAATTTTGTACTTTTACAAGACTATGCTGGACATTTTTTGGACCTAAAATTTTTATATATTGACATAATTACTCAAGATTAAGTTGAATAACAAAAATAACTTATACCTGTGAAATTGTATAATATGGATTTACTTTTTGGAACAATAAACCATAGACATAAATGCCAAAGATTAAGTCGAATCACAAGAATTACTCATAACTGTGAAATTGTATAATATAGGCTTGCCTTTTGGAACAATAAACCATAGTGAGAGTTTTTTTTCTCTCTTATAAAAGATTGGTTTTTTTATCGTATGCATTATATTACTAATCCTAGTGGACTGAAACATATATATTACAATAACGAAACTTAAAAAAACAAAATGGCCCAATAAGCCCAGTTCTAGAAAACTTTGGAATCTCTGCGCTTCCACGTGCTCAATGATCGTGAGATTTAATCTAGTTCTGATATGCCATGTGTTAGGACTGTATGCTTGCCAGCATGCAACAGTCGGCGACAAAGATCAAACCACTAGAATCGTTCTCAGCTTCAAACTCATAGTTTGTCGAACACCTCCTCAAAACTTATCCTTATATTTGAATATGAAATTATACCAACGATGAAGACGAGGAAACTTCAACGAAGCAAAGATTGATTTCTCAACGTTACAAAATTCCATAGGAACATAAAAGCACCTACAACCTCCGAAGGATGATTTGCGATAGCCAATACTAAGATCAGACTAGTAACCGGACTGAGAACCGCTTGAAGGAAACACGATGAGAAAAAAAAACAACTACCAAGGGTCAAAGAATAAAAACAAAAACAAAAAATCTAATTTGATACATCTAAAAAACATTGATTAAACACATAAAAATAGATAAGAAACAAAGAATAAAAACAAATAGAACATCGGTACATAACCAGAGATATACTCTAGATTATGACCGAATTGATAACTTTCAAGAAGATAACACTCAATTTTTTCCATAGAAAAATAACAACCGAGGTTAAATTTTGCTGGAAAAGAAACGTAATCCACACCATGAGCCTCTTTTGTCTCTTTGAAAGATTTGAAATAGCATAAGAGATGTAAAAGTAAACATTCGTCCAAGAAAGTGATTGGAATTTTTCATCCTAGACTCTCTCTAGAAAAGAAAGAAAAACTAACTTTTTACTAGATAGAGATTGGATTTATTTATTAGACCATCTTTAATAAGAGTCTCTTAATGAGTTTGTCACCATTAAAAAATAAAATTAATGAAAAAATAAGAGTGAGATGAGGGATAGTCTCTCATTTAAGAGATTTTGGCTTCGAATGGTGAATGTAAAAGAAAAAATACAGATCATGCAGATCACATAAAATACATGGAGATCATATAAAATAAAAGTTAAAATAGAATATTTTGATTTTTTCATGAATTTATCAAAAATAAAATACTTAAATATAAAGTTCAAAACTAACACAAAATTATTCTAATTAAAAATTCATCAATAAAATCTAAGAATTTTAAAATACTAAAACATTTTTTAATCTCCAACCACAATACTATATAACACGTTAAAAAAAATATTTTTAGTATTGTACTACTAAATTGATGATATTTGTAATAGTTTTAATAAAATAATTTAAATACAAAGTAAATTATTAATTTGTTAAAATAATTTAAGCATAATTAAACTATTATTTTGTTAAAATAATAGAAAACCAACCTCAGTCCATATATATATATATATACACACCGTCCTAGTGACCTTTTAATCTCTTCTTTTATACTGTAGGTAGATGGTTTAAACTTTGGTGTCTTGAGAATTTATAAAGTGACAACACCACTGGGCACATGTCATCGGCATATATATATATATGTTTATATGGACACATTATTTTGGTAATTATCTTAATTTTTTTATTGGTCATGTGCAAATGCACATGTTCCTGTCCATCCACCTTGAAAATAGTAAAGGTAAAACTATAAAATATTGGCCCAACTAGTAAACTTTATTTTATTTATTTAACAAAGTAAACAAAGACCGATGCCAAAAGAAGTAAAGTAGTTTTGTAACGGCATTTTAACAAAACAAAATTAGATTTCATTAACTAAATCAAGAAACCACTATACCTGAAAATCTTTCTATAAATAGACACCACTCTTCTTCTTCACACTCAGTCACTCACCTCTTTAACAATGGCGTTTTCTTATAACAGTATAACAGTATAAAATCATTAATAATACTTTGATAAACAAAAGAAGAACAGAAGTCAAGAAAGGCAACTTAGGTGAGCTGGCATTTGAACCAAAAGCATCCAGGCTATTGCCTTTCCTTTATTCCCTCAGATATTGATCATCGCGTTCGATTGATTTACCTTTTTTTTTTATCATCAATTGGGGCGGCTCGTAAATATTTTATTTGTTTTGCTTTTTTCAATTTATAAAAGTATATATTTAGTGCACAAATTTTTATCATTTTTGGTCTTTAATATATTAATTTTTGTAATTGATCATGTGCAAATGAAAGATTAATTAACAATATCACAAAACCATATACTAATATAAACCACAATACCCCAAAAAATCTTTCTATAAATTGACACAAACTCATTCATCATCTTCATTCATACCTCTAAGTCTCTAACAATGGCTTCTTCTCCAATCATCTTCTCAGTCCTTTGTCTCTGTATTTTCTCACTTTCATCATCATTTGCTCAACCATCATTCCGACCTAAAGCTCTTATCCTTCCCATTACAAAAGACAAATCTACTCTCCAATACACAACCATCATCAACCAACGCACACCACTCGTCCCTGTCTCTGTCGTTTTTGACCTCGGTGGCCAAGCTCTCTGGGTCGACTGTGACAACTACGTCTCCTCTACTTACAAAGCTCCTCGCTGCAACTCCGCCGTGTGTTCAGGCGCCGGCTCTATTGGTTGTGGACAATGCTTCTCTCCTCCAAGACCTGGTTGTAACAACAATACTTGTAGCGCATTTCCAGATAATACCGTTACCAGAAGTGCTACTTCCGGTGAACTAGCTACAGACGTTGTTTCGATTCAATCAACTGATGGATCTAATCCAGGTCGTGTTGTTAAAATCAACGATTTGATTTTTGTTTGTGGCTCAACATTTCTTCTCGAAGGACTTGGTAGTGGAACCGTTGGTATGGCTGGAATGGGACGTTACAACATCGGATTACCGTCGCAATTCGCCGCTGCGTTTAGCTTTAATCGGAAATTCGCTGTGTGTCTATCTCAAGGAAGAGGAGTCGCCTTCTTCGGCAACGGACCTTACGTTTTCCTCCCCGGAATTCAAATCTCAGATCTCCAAACGACGCCGCTTCTAATCAATCCAGTGAGCACTGCTTCTGCGTCTTCGCAAGGTTCGAAATCTTCAGAGTATTTTATCGGAGTAACAGCGATTAAAATTTCCGAGAAATCAGTTCCGATCAATCCAAAGAGTTTGAGGATCAACGGAACTACCGGAGACGGAGGAACCAAAATCAGCACTGTAAATCCTTACACAGTGATGAAGAGATCGATCTTCAAAGCCTTCACGTCAGCCTTCATCAAAGAAGCAGCTGCAAGGAACATCACTCAAGTACCATCGGTGAAACCGTTTGGCGCGTGTTTCAGCACGAAGAACGTCGGCGTCACACGATTAGGTTACGCCGTGCCGGAGATTCAGCTTGTGCTTCACAGCAAGGATGTGGTTTGGAGAATCTTTGGAGCTAACTCGATGGTGAGTGTCAGTGATGATGTCATCTGTTTGGGTTTTGTTGATGGTGGAGTCAATGCGATAACCTCTGTGGTGATCGGAGGGTATCAGTTGGAGGATAATTTGATTGAATTCGATTTGGCGCGTAATAGATTTGGGTTTAGTTCTACGTTATTCGGCCGTCGTACTACTTGTGCCAACTTCAATTTCACGTCCAATGCCCTAATACAGGTCCAATAGACCATTTCTTGTAATAAGTTTGATGAGATTACTAAAGGCCCAATGGGCCATTTCTTGTCAAAATGTATCACTTGATTTGAATAATGTAATGAGTGCGACTTATTATATAGTTTTCTTTTCCATGATTTCGTTATTAAACTGAAATTTGCTGAAACTCCGAATCAAAACAAAACATGATATATTCTTGGTTTAAAATCAAGCATAATTATCCAAAAATACCAAACTGAAACCGAGTTTTTGTAAAGTCATGATTGGCAAATAAATTATGGCTTCTTGCCAGTATTGTAAAAAAATCAAGGTATAGAAGAACCATTGAGAGACCTAAACCCAAAAAAAAAACCGGTTTACTAGTAAACCATGTCTTGCACACCAGTTTCAGCGATCTTCTCCAAATCTTCTTGTGTTAACAGAGTTTTCTTGCCCATCGTACCGGACTTATCGTATGGTTGAGCCATTTTCCGAAGAAACTGCAAGAATAACCAAATTTCTTATTGTTTCTATATGCAGAAGATACATATAAAGCTTTGCGTTTTAGGTTTACCTCTCGAGCAATGTGTATAGCCATGTCAGTGCTTAGATTCAAGTGTGCATCACGCAGATGCGATAGTATCCATCCGGGTAATTTAGACCGCTTATCATGTCGGCTATATCTACAAGTTTAAACACACCAATGGCATAACTTCAGACAAGATGTGACCACTTCATAAATCTACTAAGCATGACTTTTTTCCTTATGTCCTAACAATTATCTCTAGATTCTTAAGTAGGCCGTAATACAAGATTTCCTATTCTCTGAGAGATACATACAGTTTTTTGCACATACGCTTAATGCATTAAGTGTGCTCCTATTTGCTGCTTTTGTTGAAGTAAATCACATTTGGTATATAGCAACAATCGTGGGAGAGATATTTACGGCACACATAGGTACCTTTTGTCTGCAAATATCATCATCCCATAATCAGCCTTTGACCGGATTACTCGCCCCACACATTGTGCTGCTTGCCTCTGTTTTTGTAGTCAAATAAAGACAGGTAAAAATATGTGCACCAAAATATAATAAGATTATATGATTAGAATCATACCAAGGCATCAAAAGTTAGGAAATCGCCTTCTTTTATTTGAAATGTATCGCGCAGATACTCCAATCTTGCAAGTAATATCCTACAATTTTTTCCATTTCTGTCTTAGCATTTCCCACTCATCAGATATGGTAAAGGTACGAAAGCAGCAAATTGGAAAATGAAAGTATAAACGTTTCTTTTTTGGTTGACAACTTACTTGCTTAATGTATACTGGAACGGTACACCAAACATTACAACCAGTCTTCCATAGTGCCGATCAAAATCGATACCTTCAGCAACTTTCCCCCTGCCATTTAAATACAAAATTTTGATCCATTTTTTGAAATTTTCCATGCGATAACCGGTATTATATACATAACCGTAAAAATCAAAGAATCAGAAGCAGATAATTTCTTGCCACGAACTTTCTAACCATTTACCATTCGAAAACAGAATTTTACCTGGCTACAGAGAAGAAAACTGCACCCCTTCCGCAATCGCAAGCCCGGCGATAGTTGTCCAGTGCCAATGTTGTTTCCAAAACATCTTGCGTTTCGATGAAGACAAGTTTCTGCTGCATTATTTCCTACAAACATTAAAACCATTGGTCATCTTAGGAAACACGTAACATATCCTGTAGCAACTACAAAAAGTTTGATATCACAAAATGTGCACTTCATACAAAACCTTCAAAGTAAGGTGAAGTGGCGAGGATCTTACCTTCAGAATTCCTGTTTCATTCCATGTAGCAATAATGCCATCCATATATGAGTAACTAACAAAGAAGCAGACAATTCCATCAGGAACAATAGATACCATCTCTACCAAAAGCTTTCCATAATTCCTCACAACACCAGGATCACTTCTCATGTCAAATTTCGTGCTAACAGGAAGCTGATCACTGAAAAAGAAGACAACCAATAACGTACATCAATATAAGAATCAACAAATAAGGTATGTGTTCAGGACTGTTTTCTAAATCGCATACCTTCCTCGAGTCAGAACCATAGGGCAGATGCAATCTCGTGTCATTGACATCTTAAAGCTTCGACTGACAACAGGATTGAAACTAAGAAGACGGGGGTAAAGATCAATTGGGCTCAGGGTGCCTGACGTAATTACAACTGACTGGAAACGATCAAACACCGGTTTTATAGCCAGAGACGCATCATGACAGCTCAACTAAGATAACATAAGGAGATATGTTTCAGATACATTCCTCAATAGATCATGAACTGCAGAATTTTATGTGGTCATAATATCTGAGAAACCACAACGATGATACTCATAAGAAGCAGGCCATCCCATATTTACCTGCAATATAGGATCTGGAATATGAGGCATTCTCTCGTCATAAGGCTCAATGATGATGGAGAATCCCCGTGCATATGTCCCAACAAGAGTTGCAAAGTCGCACACTGTTTGGATAGGCAAAAAGTCATCTGTATCTGTAATTTCAAGGGTCATCATGAGCGAGTGGAGCCGGTCATAACAGAACTTCAGTGTTTTCTGCTCAATTCCAGCCTGAGAATTAAGGGACGATACAAAGCTAACAGGGCTTTCTTTCTCCACGTTTTCAGTATCCAGCCGTCCCCCCAAGTACTGAAGTAATCGGCGTAAAACATGCACAAAATGTTCAGCCCGTCTAATATTTCCTGGGACAGCCTCCTTTAAAATATCATGGGGAAGTGCAGGGTTTGCAAGCCATTGATCAGCCCCTGCAGAATAACATACTTGCCACATCAGGTTCACTGAATCAGAATATGTGCCAAAGCATTTAAAAATCAAACTATCACCTTGATTACAATATACTCACCTGATAAGTCCCCTCTTAGAGCCAATCCCTCAACCAGCCGGTTGTATTCAGCTCGCAATCTTCCTGCATCTGTAGTCTTGAACCTTCCTACCAGTTGCACAATTTTAATAGTGTGATAAGAACTTAAAAATAAACATCAGCCAATAACCAGGTCACTTCCAGTATTAAGATTACAATGCACCATAGGAACACCAAACAAGACAATTTACTGAAAAAAAATATTTCTCACTTTCAGTTCTTGAGAAAATGCAATTGACAATTAGAGTGAGCAGACACCCAGATGGCAATCAAGAACAATCAGGTTATTCAATCTAAAAAACAATTATCAACTCACCAATGTTTAATTGGAATCAAGAGTGGCATGTTCAAGAGAAATTAAGAGTATCAGCTATGTAGGAGAATACTACCGTACCTATCAATTTCTTGCCTTATCTTATTAAGATTTCGATTAGCTCCTTCAAGGGTCACCCTCCTCACACTGACGCTGAGTGCTTCAATACACACATTATCAATATTATGGGCCTCGTCAAACACTACAACTGACTCTTTTTGTAACTCCTTCGATATAATTCCAGCAACCTTAGGATCCAATAAGTACTGGTAGCTATAAACAATAACGTTGGAGAACTGAACCATATGCCTCGCGAGAAAGTAAGGGCACCATCCATGATTCTTACCAAACGCCCTTAAATCCTAAAAGAAGAACATACAATTACCATTATAATCTTAAACCTACACTTAATCAAGAAACAAATGTGAAAAACCTGAACTTACCTCTAAAGTATAAACACCAGGAGGCAATAATGCATTCTCAGCAGCCTTTTCATAGTTCTCAAAGTAATCACAGAGTTCTACATTTGGATTCTCCGCCGACAAAGCCCTAACCCAACTAGCCGTCCGTTTCCTACATGCGGCATCGACAGAATCACGATTCTCCGCCGCTAAAACCGTAGAATTAACACAAAGATTCTTCCGGGAAGAAAGGCCAATCGCGAGGATCTTGGCCTGGGCTCCGAGATGGCTTACTTGGTAGTCATGAAGTAGCTTAAGCTCAGCAAGCGTTTTCTCCATCTCATGGACAGTACGAGTGCAGTAAACAAGCTTGATCGGAGATTCAGGGTGAGAGAGTCGATAACTTGTGATTACGGAAAGAAGAGCAATGGTTTTGCCAGTTCCGGTAGGCATCTCGAGAAGACAATGTCCCTTGGCATCTAGAGCTCGCTTCAATTCAACCATGTATTCATATTGTTCTGGATATATATTGTCATAAGGGAAGTAGACAGTTACGTCTTCGATCTTGAAGATCATCTTCCTCCTCCCCGTTAAAGACCTAGAAATCGAAACTTGGTAGAAGATTTAAGAACTTGAAAAACCCTAAAACTCGAATTCACTTCATCAAACAAGCGATTTGAGTTGGAAAATACATAAGCCCAAACATTGAGAGGAAGGAAAACAAGTGAAATCAGTGATGCAGATAACGAGAGAGAATTTACCGGCGAGAATAGAAGCTTCACTGTTGTCAACGACTGTAGATAGAAATCGGAAGCAGCTTGAAGGTATTAACGAAAACTTGCGTCTGTGTTCGCCGAAATAAACAGAACGATGAAGGAAAGGAAGTATACGAAGAGTGAGTATACTCTTATAATTTTGAGTTTTTTCCTCTTTTTTCATTCCGACCCCAAATTATTTGTTTAAATACGTTTTAACCCCTCACTTTATATTTGATTCATTGACCCAACATTAAAATTTTTTTACAAATGACCTTAATTTACAACGATGTTAGTAAGGAGTCAGCCAAGTTTAAGAAGGTGTTGACAAACCCATCAAAGATACAATGTAATCTCAATATTGGTTTTGATACAAATATTGCTGGTTTTATCTCAAATCTACAAGAGAGTTTAGTTACAATAGAGAGACAAAATTCTCAAGTCTTACTCTTCAACTGGTTGATGGAAAGCTAATCCCTTTATTACATGTCGACACTGAAACCTGCGATGACACGAAGGGTATTATTATCAAAGACCCGGTTAAGGAATTACCACATTAGATCATTTGTGCTAGAGTTGAGAGGAGAGTTTGTTACATCATCTTGAGTCCTGCACTTGAATCTCAGTTTTGAAGGCACAAACTGCAATTGCAAAGGAGATTGTTTGCAGGTGATCAAGTCAGAGTCTTGTACTTGGGTGTGTGAATACAATTAGTAGAATTCTATACCTTTCCGTTGTATCTGAAATCACGTTTAGGAATGAAATGTTGAGGCAGATTCAAAGAAGGTGGAGCATGAACCAATATGAAGAGTCTCATTGGACCTGCAATTCAAAAGAAGAGACACAAATCAATTACACTTTACAGCATTATTTAGCTGACATTTTATGCAATGACATAAAATGTTGAAGAATTTTGAGAGTTATGCAGAAATTACCTGGGTAGGAAGCTGATCCAGCAGCTGCCGAGATCAATGCTCGTATAGTCTATAAAGCCAAAAAGAATGAAAAGATTAACCCTATAAATTTAATTCTCAAACAACCAAATTAATTGAAATAGGAACAAATCCTAAGTTACAATGAACCGAGAGGTTGGGAAGAATATGATAAGAATTCTCCATCTGCAGTCCGGTCTATGGAGTTTGCTTCTTTGTTTCCTTTACGTTTATGATGCAGATCAACGCATCCTAGCCGTTACATTTCAAGAACCGGTTTAATTCTTTTCCATTTTGGTTATTGCATTTTGAATTCTGGGTTTGTAATTTGATATTTTCAAACGTTTACTTTACCAAAAGCAACTATGCTTTTGGCTCTACTATCACTATATGTAAGGAACGCCTTCTGTCATGGGAAGGACATGAAATGAATTTTGTCTTTTAGTAATTCTTCTCTCTACCTTCTGTAACAACTTATCCACCATTGTTGTTGGAATTTCGAGGTAATTATTCTTCTTCAACTTACCTTCTAGCTCCATCAATACTTCTTTTCGACTCTGTTTTGGAGTTCTAAAGGAGACTTTTATCTTCATTTCGGTTCCTGTATCATTGGTATCAGAGCAAGCTTTCCTCAGACCCCATTAATGGCAGAAACAAGAGCTCAATCTCTGCTGGAGCTGAGCAAACAAATGGAGGAAATGAAGATGAATCAAGCCCAAGAAAGTGAGCAAGCTCGACAGTTTAGAACTGAAATAAATGACAGAGTATCAACAATCTGCAATATTCTGGCTGAGCTTCGCCCACCACCACGAGACCCAATGAAACGCCCGATGGAACACGTCACGTCCTCGTCGGCAGCTGGTACCCCACATCCCTCCCCGACCCAACCCTCCCCAACGTTAAACCAAATGACACCACCGTTTCCTGAACCTCCCGACATGATGTTTCCGGGACAGAGGGCGAATACATCACCGAACAATATCACACCAGCGATTTCAAATGGAAGACTCACTCAGCTCACCAAAGTGGGTTTTCCAACATTCGATGGAGACGAAGTTCGTGACTGGATTTTTCGGTGTGAACAATTCTTTTCTCTGGATGGAACTGCTGAGGAATCAAAAGTAAGAATGGCCTCAATGCACATGTCAGGAAGAGCTTTACAGTGGCATCAAAATTTCATTAACCAGAGATACGGGATGTACCCTTCGTGGTATGAATATGCAAACTTAATCGCTAGTAGATTTGGTGGTAAACATATTGACCCCATATCGGAGCTGATAACACTGAAACAAGGCCACGATACTGTGAATATTTATCATGACAAGTTCGAGTGCGCCTTAACACAGGTGTCTTTGCCGCCTGCTCACTCTTTAAGCATATTCATTACAAATCTCAATCCCCACCTTGCATACCACACTCGCCAGTTTTTCACCCCGGATATTGCCACTGCAGCTCATGTGGCTCATATGCATGAGTTGTACCTCCAAAACCTCCCCACAAAACAGAGATTTCCCTTCAGCCCAAACTATAAAACCAATACACTAAACACCCACCATACACCATCAGCTCACCACCATACACAAAACAACCCTCCCATACTCCCACAACCACACAAACCACCACCTCTACCGAGAAACCACACCAACAAAACACCATTGAAATACAACTACAATGAGATGCAAGAAAGGAAAGCAAAAGGCCTCTGTATGTATTGTGATGAAGTCTTTCAACCTGGTCACCAAGCTAAACATCGCCGTTCTGACTTTTATTTGTTGGAAGTTGAACACGATACTGCAGACCAAGATATTATGGATGAACATATGACCCACGAGACCGAAATCGCTGCGGATAAATCCTTTGCGAGCCCACCAGAGCTCACCCCTGCTATTTCTTGCAATGCAATGTCTGGAAACCCATCTTTTGAGACTATGAGGATCACTGGTTATTGTGGAAAACGTAAACTAAACATACTAATTGATCCTGGAAGCACACATAACTTTGTTGATCATAAAGTAGCTTGTGAGATTGGCTGTACATTGGAGAAAATCCCACCAATGCGAGTGAACACAGCAAATGGACCCATCTACACAACATACAAATGCAGAAATTTTAAATGGCGGGCACATGGTTATGACCTCACAAATGAAGTCTATACCTTACAGCTGGACTTTATTGACTTCATCTTGGGAGTTCAGTGGTTGGTCTCACTTAAAACAATTGGTTGGAATTTCGATGAACTTCGAATGGAATTCTATATAAAAGGAGTGAAACATGTTTTCAGAGGAATCAAAACACCTGCAACAAAACTGATAAAAGGGGGGAGTTTAAATCGTTTACTTCTCCAAGAACCACCACTTGTTCTATTGCAGATACGAGAAGTAACACCAAGCAAAAATTGTAATAACGATGATGCTCCGCAAGCTACACTTCTCCACATTTCTGCTAATTCGACAACATTCTCCAATGATCCGGCCTTGTTGACATTAATTAGCAGATTTGACTGCATTTTTAAAGCACCATCGTCACTACCGCCATTAAGAGAAGGTTTCGATCATAAAATTACAGTGGATAATTCCTCCAATCCTGTCAATATGCGACCTTACAGGTACTCATCATTACAGAAAAATATTATTGATGAATTGGTTCAAGACATGTTGCAGCAAGGTATAATCCAACACAGCTCAAGTCCATACGCGGCTCCTGTGGTGCTAGTAAAAAAGAAAGACGGTGGGTGGCGCCTTTGTACCGATTTCAGAGGCTTGAACAAACAAACGATAAAAGATAAGTATCCCATTCCTCTCTTGGAAGACTTACTTGATGAACTTGGTGGCGCCAAATTTTTCTCTAAGTTGGATTTACGAGCCGACTTCCATCAAATAAGAATGAACCCCAACGATGTCTTCAAGACAGCTTTCAAGACACACGCGGGTCATTACGAGTATCTTGTCATGCCCTTTGGATTAACTAATGCACCAAGTACCTTCCAGGGATTAATGAATCATGCCTTCCAAGCAGTGGCCAGAAAATTTGTCCTTGTCTTCTTTGATGACATCCTTGTCTACAGCAAAGACTGGGAGACACATTTAAATAACCTTGCAGCTGTATTCACCATTTTACAGCATCAACAGCTGTACCTCAAGCCATCCAAATGCACCTTTGGAGCTACAGAGGTTGAATACCTCGGCCATTTTATATCCTTCGATGGTGTTCGCACGGATTCTCGGAAGATCGATACCATTACCAATTGGCCAACGCCCACTACACAGAAAGAGTTACGCAGTTTTTTGGGGCTTGCGAATTACTATCGCCGATTTATCCGCGGTTACAGTATCATCGCTAAACCTTTGACCACCCTCTTAAAGAAAGAAAGTTTTCTGTGGTCAACAGAAACAGAGTGTGCTTTCACAGCACTGAAACACGCTTTGACAACTGCACCCGTTCTTGCTCTCCCTGATTTTACTAAGGAATTTGTTGTGGAAACTGATGCTTCAAATACGGGTATCGGCGCAGTATTAATGCAAGCTCACCATCCTCTCGGCTACATCAGTCGAACATTGGGCCCGAAGCACCAATTACTGTCAGTATATGAAAAGGAATTACTTGCGGTGGTACACGCAGTTCAAACCTGGAGCGCTTACTTAACACACCGTGCTTTCCTCATAAAAACAGATCAACGAAGCCTTAAGTTCCTCACCGAAAAGAAAGTGACAACCCCATTCCAACACCTCTGGCTTTCCAAACTAATGGGCTATCGCTATGAGATTCAGTACCGAGAAGGAAAGGAAAACTTAGCAGCCGATGCACTCTCACGGGTTACTGGTTCCCAATTGTTAAGCATCATGTTATCTAATGTCCATGAAGGCTTCTATGACTCCCTGAAGTTACTGTGGGAAACTGATCCTAAGCTTCACCAGATCATCACTGATATACAGAATAATGCGACCTCACATCCCCAGTTCACTTTCGCAAATGGTGAATTAAGGAGAAATGGTCGTCTCGTGGTGGGCGATGACAAAGCCATGAAACTGAAAATTCTGCAATGGCTACATGATTCTGCTACAGGTGGTCACTCTGGGAGAGACGCCACGATACAGAGAGTCAAACAACTGTTCTATTGGCCGAAAATGACTGCACAGGTGCAGAATTATATCCGAAATTGTGCTATCTGTCAACAAAACAAATACGACGCAGCAGCCAAGCCAGGACTACTTCTACCTTTACCAATACCAGAGAATATATGGGAATCAGTTTGCTTAGATTTTGTTGAAGGTTTGCCTCCTTCCGCAGGTAAACACTGCGTCCTCGTGGTCATTGATAGGCTGAGTAAACAAGCCCACTTTCTGGCCTTAGCTCATCCTTATACAGCTCTGGACGTAGCTCATCTTTACATGGATAATATATTTCGCTTACATGGCCTTCCCAAAGAGATTATCAGTGACCGCGACCCCACATTCCTCAGTGACGTATGGCAAGAAATATTCAGAGTTAACGGTGTCGACCTAAAACACTCGACCGCGTACCACCCACAAACGGACGGTCAAACTGAGGTTACAAACCGCACTTTAGAAACATACCTGCGTTGTATGACAGCTGACATACCACATTCTTGGAGCTCGTGGTTGCCCCTTGCTGAATGGTGGTACAACACAACATATCACTCTGCCACTCAAATCACACCATTTGAAGCAGTATATGGCCAACCACCTCCGACTCACCTTCCTTATCTCCCGGGTGAAAGCTCATCAGTTACAGTAGATAGAAGCCTTAAAAAACGTGAGTCTGTTATTCGCATTCTGAAATTTCATTTGCAGAGGGCTCAAAATCGAATGAAACAATACGCTGACTCTAAGCGCTCGTTTCGTGAATTTACTGTGGGTAACCATGTTTACTTGAAACTGCAACCTTACCGTCAACACTCTCTCAAAAACGTGAGGACACCACACAAGCTCTCTCCACGCTTTTATGGTCCTTTTAGAATTTTGGATAAGGTGAATGCAGTTGCTTATAAACTCGAGCTTCCACCATCCGCAGCTATTCACAATGTCTTTCACGTCAGCCAGCTAAAACTCTGTCCTAATCCAGAAGGTATCTCAGCTATTGTGCCACAGTATTGGTCCGACCTGAGCGTGGATAAAGAACCAGAGGCTATTTTGGATCGCAAAGTGGTTAAAAGACGCAACACAGCTGCTACCAAGATTCTGGTTCAATGGAAAGGAGAATCACCGGACAGAGCGACATGGGAGTTTTATCAGGACTTTGTGTCTCGTTATCCAAGCTTCATTGATCCTTGAGGACAAGTGATCTTTCAAGGGGGGAGTACTGATGCAGATCAACGCATCCTAGCCGTTACATTTCAAGAACCGGTTTAATTCTTTTCCATTTTGGTTATTGCATTTTGAATTCTGGGTTTGTAATTTGATATTTTCAAACGTTTACTTTACCAAAAGCAACTATGCTTTTGGCTCTACTATCACTATATGTAAGGAACGCCTTCTGTCATGGGAAGGACATGAAATGAATTTTGTCTTTTAGTAATTCTTCTCTCTACCTTCTGTAACAACTTATCCACCATTGTTGTTGGAATTTCGAGGTAATTATTCTTCTTCAACTTACCTTCTAGCTCCATCAATACTTCTTTTCGACTCTGTTTTGGAGTTCTAAAGGAGACTTTTATCTTCATTTCGGTTCCTGTATCAGTTTAGTTGTTCAGTTTCTTAAGTTGGGCTACTTTGGGCTTATTAAGTGTTTGCTTGTTGGATCATTGCAGATTAGTCATTATATAAGGCTGAATTTGGTTAGGTTTTAGTCAGGCTTTTAGTGGATTAGTCTCAGGAAATTGTAAAAGGAGAGAGAAGGGCTCTCGAATTCCCTATCAAAAAGTCATTCAATCGGAAAACCACCTTTACCGGTGGCTTGTTCTTATCAGAATACCTTTTTTGAAAGTGCTTCTGCAGCTTTGGATTTTGTAAAGTCACCTTCGTAGGCCAGAACATAATCACTGTGTGTGAAAAACACAACTCATAAGCTTTTTGAGGCCGTAAGGGACTACCACCAAGAATCAACACAACTTTCTGAATGCCAGGAGCTTCACGGATCAATAATTCCAATGCACTTCGAAGACTAGAGATGGTGTTCGTCATTTTCTCCAATTTTTTTATTTCATGCTTCACCTCTCTTTTTCTACTCACGAGTTTTCTTCTGACCAGTGGTTTCACTTCAGGTTGCGTTAGATTCCCCTCCTACAACCTAAGATTCTTAAGAGTGTGACAAATCCGTAACCATACAGTGAAAATGGTGTCTACAGAACTAACATACCAAATCCATAAGTTCGGTTTGCAATCCATCAAAGTCAAGACTAGGTCTTGTAATACCCTGCACAGATGTAAGCAACAGGCAAATTAGTAAAACAGCTTTGTGTGGCCAATCCAAAAGCTGCAAATTTAAGTCTTTAGGTTTGGTTTTCAGTAAACGCTAATGCACAAAAGAAGACTCGTAGTGGATACAACATACTTAGTTAATTCTTAAATTCATCTGGAAGTAGTGTCACAAATGATCAATCTGAGCATTCTTAAGACCTTGAAGTGATAATTCCAATATATATTCGCCACGATGCAGCAAGAGACAAATTTAAGCATAAGAAAATTTCCTTAAAGTTTTGACATTTCCCGCAGAATTGAACATACAGTAATTCACCTACCATGACTTATTAATGTCTAAAGTCACACTAATTCATACGGAATTCATAAAATTTGTAGCCAAAAAACTTCTTTTCTTCTAAGAAAACCTAGTAATCGTGGGAAATCGAGTACAAGTAGACAGATTAATCCGCGAAATTAACCTAGACACGGAAGGACAAACAAACAGATAAATCGCACCAAGATCGAACATCAGAATCAAAGCATAAAGAAACAAGAAGAGGAAAAATAACACACGAAGGGATCTGCAGGTACATGTAGAGGACGAAACCGACTAAGTCATTGATGATATGAAAGACGCCGGAGCCGCCGAGTGAAGAAGCGGTGGTCGTGATGTCTACGTCGTACTTATCCTCTGTAGTTCCTACTCCTTCCGCCATTTCTATCGTGAATCGAAAGCTCTAAGAAGATGAAGATGAAGATGAAAATTTGAAAAGAAACAGTAGGCGGGGGAGAAAAGAAGAACAGATCGCTGGAGAATTTCAAAACGGTTTTAATTAATGGAAGAAAATCGATAAAAAACCGGAAAATAAAAAAGAGTTAAATGACAAATCAAACCCTGGAGAGTGGAGAGCATCAGAATAACAAATTAATCCCTTTACTTTATTATTCTCAATTTAAGTTTATTGGGCCTATGAGAGATGGCGAGCGTTGGGCTGAACAGAGAATATTTTCACTTTCAAGTTATTTTTCAATCTTACTAGGGCCTACTTTTGGCCCAATTATTTGGTTCTATGATCAAGCTTACATTTTTGTCTAAAAAATTTCATAGTCTTTACTCACACCCACTAGAAAACAAAACTTAACGTAACTAAATAAATAGTAAGATAAGTAGGTGGCTAAGTTGATTTGTTCCTGATCTAATTAGGTATCAGATGGTGAATTCTAATCTCACCCGTTCCAATTGGAACATTATCTTTAAGAATGTTAGGACTTGAATCAAATTAGTTTCATTGCAATTAAGAAACATAACTAAAACTATTAGAACATCTTGTTGTATGAGGTGAAGAATATCATCTTACATTAGTACCAACATTATTGTAACAAAGTAAAAAATATTAGTCCTCCAACATTGTTGTAACAGTCAAAAGAAAACACCTTGTTATGCGAGGTGAAGAATATAATTCATATACACAATTGAATACACAAAATTCGATCTATAATCCTTTAACAAATACAAATGTATATCTTTCATTTATTTATTTTTCCAAAATTCATATAATATTTAGGAATTTGGATTCCGAGATTAGGTTATAAAAAATAGTTAAAATAAAAAAAAGGGCAACAAATAAAATGTATGAAGTTTGAATTGAATGATTGAAAGGTAACAGAAATGGATGCCGCATAGAGATAGTGGTCAATAATAGGAATCAAGTGGCAGAGAGAAACCATAGAAATAGGAGTGTTTTATTTCTCTTTAATGTGTATATATTACACACTTTTGGCATTCTGGATTAGACATTACATCATATGTTTGTCTAGTTCTCATTGGTTCATACTTTGCAAATTTATGTACGGACCCCAATGTGACTAAATCTTTGTCGGAGAATATATGCAGAATATATACACACGCTTTCAAACTCAGATTCTAACATATACATATGTAAGCATCATATAAGTCTCCATCGCTAATTCAAACTTGAAACTAATGAAAGTTTGTGTTTCATTTACCAAAGATAATCGTTTTAAACCCAAAACAAGAAAAACAAAACATTTGTGTTAGTGAAAACAGTAGTCATGTAAACCAAATAATAGTAGTCTAGTGGTAGTAAAACCGAAATCTTAAGGACTAGGACCGGTACAAACTGGTTTTACAACAATTCAGGGAAGTCAAACCACTTCATTTGAATTCAAAGTCATAGTATCTCACATCTATGCTACCGTCAAACCTCAAAAATGTAGTCCCTAAGATTGTTAATATACTTTGATGCTTAAAGTTCTAACTTGTTAAGGTCGGATATGTCTTAAGCTTCTAAATTTGAAGTTCTCTAAGTTTTAAATATCGTTTTTTTTGGCAAATGTGTATTGGGTTTAAATCCAATAATTTATATTGTACAAAAGTTATCCATGGATTAATAAATTACGAGAATTATTAAAAGAAAAAGTGCAACATTCATGTACTACTTACCGGTTATATGGTTAGTGTGTCAAAGCATAACTAAGATAGATATATGTATATCGACCAATGAGAGCACAAACTAAACAATAACGTTTGAATTTGTGTTTTTTTCTATCGTGCATTGATTGATGAGGTCATGCACTTTGGTAAGATATGATAACGCAAAAAGAAAGTTAGGAGAGAAAAAGTAAGAGAGGCCATTCACAATTCGTACAAGGAAAATCCAGAAACAGAACAAATTTGAGAGCCAATAAAAAGAAGACTAAAGACACAAAATATAGATTGGTGGAATTAAAAAGAGATGATGCATGTGATGCTCATGTGGTCGTGTGGGAACAATCTCTAGTAATCTTCATGTGGCCGTTGTACGTACCACACATATATCATTTTTTGCACGTAAATTTAATATATATCGTTATTTCAAATGATTTATTAAAAAATTATGTAGTTGAAAATAGAAATAAATATCTTTCACAACTAAGATAGAGATTTTAGTGTGGAACTCTTCTCTATATGGTAGTTAAATGTCTCAATCAATAGTTTAGATATTTGGACTTCGAGTTCATCTCACTACATAAATATATGTTTTATCTATCTAATTGTTTATAGGGGTTTGTGGATATATTTTGGTAAATAATACATGTTTTGTCGATCCAATTATTTATAAAAGAATAGATAGAGATTTTGTTGTGGGACATATGTAACCTGCTAAACATAAATGAGGTGGTGCTTGAGTCGAATAGTTTAGAAATATTGAAGATGATAAATCCAGACGAATGACGACAAACATTCATGTTTTATCTAAAAGACTTTACAAGACTTAAAAATCATTTTAATAGCTTTGAAGTTACCTTTTCTTTAAATTTTAAAGCTGTTTTTTTCTGTCCAAAGTGTTAAAAGATTTTTCTAAGGACATATCATCTATAAATTCCTGGTCACTTATATAAATTCTAATAAAATTAATGAGTTGACAAAAAAAGAAAGAAGAGATTTTAGGTCATTTCGATGTTAAACTCAGTAATGTAAATGTGTTGATGTTGTCTTCTTGATTACATCACCATAAAAACCTAATTGGTCAATTCATTGTGGTGTATAAATATAATGGTTTTTCAGTTTTGAGCCTATTATATACAGTTATAAATTATAGTAAATAATAGAGTGGTTGGAGACGTTATGTATTTGTGATGTTATCTATTTTGGTTTGTTTGACAACATTAATAAATATCTACCTATTTCTTGTTTTGGTAAGAAATGAACCGCTCACAATATTTCAACTACCAATCATATTTTGTCTACAATTTATAATCAGTCGTAATTTTACTCAATAGAACAACATGAGTGCAAACCTCAAAAAGTTGTCTTTCACAATACCATCCTAGGAACCTTCCTACTTCCTAAATAGTAGATGATAAGATTCGATCTATAACTCATATTTATTCTTTAAAATCCAAAATAATATTATGTAGAAATTATGCAATTATGTAGAATTGAATTTTGGTGGAAAAACAACAGATATGAACTTAATCACTTGATCAAAGTCACTTCTCTCTAAATATTACATTTTCAGTCTTTTTTTGTCGACTTTACTCATTTATTAAAAAACGGTTAAAACGAGTTTGAGTGAAAATTGTTTACAAAAGAAACAATTATAGAAGATCTTCTGACATTGTGGACCAGAAATCAGTTTTGTAGATTAAACTCTCGAAAATCAGAATGAAGAAAATAAACTCTATACCTCTAAAAAGTCTTTTTGGTAGAGCTAGAATATTGGTAAGTGTGATGGAATGTCTATTATCTTCACAATTTCTGAACAGTCTAGAACAACTAAAAATTTTATGATCTGAAGAGATATTAAACAAGTTATCGCCCATAACACAGTTTCGAATGCGGTGTGAAAGGATGAACGGCAAATCATCATATTTTAGTTTTTAATTTTTAATGAAACTAAAAATGATGCTTATTTATGAAATAATAATCGTTGATAATAATAATAAGCTCCATTAAACATTACATTAAATAAAAATTAGAAAACAGTCCGAACCTCCTCAAGAAATCATACTGAAAATAAGAAAAAGACAAGAAAACAGATTTAAATAAAATAAAACACACATTAAAATTATTTAGTTAAATAATAGAGTTGACACAATTAAGTAGCGACCCAAAACTGCTGCTGCTTCCAAGTAAGCATTGGTTTAGGCTCACGACCATTCTCTTTGCATCTGCTACTTAATCTCCCGAACTTTTTATTTCCATTTTTACCCTCCAAGTTCTCATTAATCTCATCCATACCCTCCTCTGTTTCTTCTTCTTCTACATTCTCTTCTTCTTCTTCTTCTCCTTCTTCTTCTTCTTCTTCTTCCCTAAGTTGAGAACTTTCCGATGATAAACAAAGACGAAGCCTTCCTTCACCCCGTTCTGCTACAAAGCAACGAGGTGCAGAAGAAACCCTAATTGATTGAACTACAAGACGACCATCTTCTCCTAACCATCTCACCATTCGATTACACTTTGAATCTTCAATGAACTTTATCGGTGGTGGGAAACTGTTATTGCGACTCATTGTAGATTTCTTGACCTGCAAGTTACTAATGTCTTCATCTTCATGAGGCTTTAGAGGAACCCTAGGAGTAGTGGTTGCTTCAAACGCAAGTAATGACAATTCATCACCACTTTCGCTACCTGTTTCAGTTCCTAGACTCTCAGTACACATCTCTAAGCTTTTTTCATTCAATTTAGAAACAGAGTGTTTCTCTATTGGATGAATATAAGTTTTATTATCATCTCGGTTTCGGACAATGGTGGTGATACCAGACAGAGACTGAAGGAAACTTAGTCCTGCCATGTTTTTCGGATTTTTGGTTGTGATCTGATCTTGTTCTTGACAAACAACAATGGACATTTTTGGTTTTTACAGAATGAAAGAGAGAGATTGGTTTGGTTTGGTTATAGAGGTAATTAAGTGAAGATTTACGTGAATGAATGAATGAATGTGAAGAGGGAGAGGTGGAGAAGTATTTATAGGGGTGAGTCCACTTGGCATTGGATTCTTGTAAGCTTTTGTTATAAATTATTCTATAAACTTTATTGCATGAACATTTATACTTTAATTCTTCTACTAATTAATAACAATTAATTGGCAACATACCATCCAATTTGATCAACCCTGGTTTTAGAATTCCACTTTAAAATTCTTTACTACTAAAACCATTAGCTAATTAAATCTTACTTTTTGTTTACTCTTTATGTGAATTGTTTACGGATATTATCGTATATCCATAAGTTTTTAGTATTTATTATTATGTAAACCAATAACGTTGGAACTTAGGAAAAGATGAAGAAATGAGCTTTGTGTTGTGTCAATAAAAAATTAGCTTAAAGAGAAGACAAAAGGATGACACTTAAAACATAAACTTTTAACACATATTATACAGTTTTAATAGCCCTTAAAACGCATATTCGTCCTATAAATCGTAGCACTATGGAGAAAATTATTTTCCTTGTTAGTTAATTGGCCAAATATCCATGAATTAAATAGATTAAATGTTCAAATAGTCCGGAAATGAATGTACATTTAAATCGTAAAAATGAGTGAAAGTAAATCTATTGAAGAGGCTTTACCTAACCTATAGTCACTTGAGAAAGTTTCTAGTTATTTATTTTGGTATCTTGCTCAACTTGTAGCCGTAAACTTGGAACTTTTGAAAGCAATCATGTCTATGAAAATAAATTGGTTCTCTTGCAATTTTGTATGTTAGTATTTTTACAGAAATCTGGTAACTGATTCTTTCCACCATTAAACCCGTAATTTAAAATATCCAATTAAAAAATCTTTTGATAATTTTCCATTAAACCCATTACGATTAGACTAAACCGAATACTGGATATCCAGCTATATCCGGTCACCGCTCGTGGAAATGTCCGTTAAATTAGAAGAATAATGAAATGACCAAAAAGCCCTTAGTGATGAAAGTTTCCAAAATTAATAATTGAAGGCAAAGAAATCACTGAGACAAGAGTTCCAAGACCACATAAACTTACCTGGGACCTGAGTTACACTACTGATTTGCAACTGTAATGCAAACTGATATCAACCATAAATAATACGAATCAATGTATATAATTTTTCCCTTTCTTTAATATCAATAACAAACCGATTTGTTGAGTGTCACCTCTACCGGAGTAAGAACTCGGGTGGGGAAGTATTTAGGTCAAGTGGTCGAGTGCCACATTTTCTGTTTTACCCACCCGAGTTCCATTGTCGAAAATCGTATTAACCTCACCTTTTAGGGTTTTGAGAGGTTTTGACTATGGATCATACATTTGATCATTTCAATTGTTGAAAAAAAATAAGAAACCGATTATAAGGTCCATATTTGTAATATTTGGAGGGTATTTGAATCTGTTTCGAAATTGATTAGACTAAGAGCAGAACCAAACTAAAGCAGTAACATACATACTTTGGCGGATAGTCCGAAACCACTTTTATGTCCAAATCCTTAAGATTGTGCTCCTGATATTGCAGCATCACAAGATCATATTTGACAGTTTCCTAATATTTTGTGGTGCATTGTAACCAAATTCATAGAAAAACAAAGGACAACATGTGTAATTCGAGCTTACTCTTTATGATTAATCTAAGCCCTCAAATGCAATGAATGAGTTAAAAGCATGTATGTCCTGTAACAGAAAACTTACGGGAAAACGTGTTACAGAGCACGAATCAATGCTTGGGTTACAAAGTGAATCCTCTATAGTGCATAGGTTCTGAAAGAAGCAATAAATGTAGGGTCAGTTGAAGAACATAAACAATAAGCATGTCTCATACTAATGGAGATGATAAGAAGTGATGTCTAATATAATATTCAATTAGTGGAACAGTACTTTATAAAGCTATGGGTAGCAAAAGAAGTTTCCATTTTAAGTGAAGAAAACTTTTCAAATCTTCATGTGTTGTGAAAAAACAAAATGTTTTTGGTAATCAAATGTCGACAAAGGTAACTTAAAAATGCGTGTAGTAACTTAGTGGTAAGTAAAAGCTGTAAGTTTCAGAATCTGTACCTTATTATCTTCCTCTAGTGAGCCCTGACCATCCGAAGTTTGCATTCACCAATCACTGTTTTTCTGGTTTCTTAACTTTTTATTTTTAATTTTGTATAAACCAATCAGAAGAACAGAAACTTTGAAATAAGAACCAAAAAAAAGTGAGCTTTCTCTGCATTATCATTCCACTTCTGGTCCCCAAATGAAAAGGACAATCCAAAGCTAGATCCCTACAAATCTTCTTTTCTTATTTTCAAATTTTCTACATAACCTTATTTTATATGGTTAGTCTATTTAACTTTATTTATCTTTAGCAACAAAGTAAAGTGGAATCTATTTCACGTTTACACAAAAACATGTCAACCAGGGATTTTTCTCTTCCCCTAACTTTTGACCACATTTAATATTCTCTCTTCTCTGTTAATAAAATAAAAGGTTTGGTTATCAAGCATTCATGTCATTAGCATAAAGTTATGACTTTGATTAGAAAATTAACAAGGAACCTATGAGCAAGCTATTATATAATGTTAAGTCAAAACATTATTTCTAAATATTTTTCAGTATCACATAAACTTAAGTTTATTCTACCAAATTTCAATTTTAAAAATTCTCCAACCAATCCTAACATAGGAGAAACATAATGCGCTTTTATCTTTAGAAATCATAGCTAGCATATGCTGAGAATTACTCCTCATGGAAACCTATACTAGGATTTTTTTTTTCCATAATTAAGCCACTAAAGTCAAAAAGATTAGTACATTAACAACAAAGTTTAGATGCTCTATACGGAGAATCGACCGCCTATGTAATATGAATGTATTTAAGCTATTCATGCACTCCAGAAGAATATATAAATCCCAATGATAGTATACCAACCTGTGATGTGAGGTACACGTGCAGGTCAGCGAACAGAAGAATTCTTTCTCCAAGAGTCTCCTGGGCTTCCAATTCATCCAGCAATTGTATCACGATCAATCTGAAAAAAGGAGTAAAATAACATTACACTAGAGTTTCATGCCCATAAGCAATTGTATGGACCTTTGAGGAACCTCTCCAATCTTTTGAATTCACATTGATAAATCATTAGTGAGTCCATTCCAAGTCGGAACTGGCAGGGTCTTATTCATTATGACAAAGTACATACACGTCCCAACTGAACAATCACAAGAAGGGAAAACCCGACATTGTGTTGAAACACAGCTAAAGTTTCATCTCATCTCGTGACACATGAAGGTTATCAATTTCAACTTGCAGCAACTGTAATTTACTTCTAATATCTGATAGTTCTTTCTGGATGCCTAAAAGACGATCAAGTCTTAGCTGAGCTTCTTCTCGATAAGGCTTGGCAACGATATCCACAAAGTTGATTAGATTACTCGTTGAATTTGAAAGATCCTTTTGCATAGCATCTTCGAGCTGTTGAGCCAACGCATCAGCCACTTTATTGACCTTACCAATTATAGCTTGTCTACGATATGGGAAGTTTGCTATAGCCACATACCTGCCACGTAGATTATGTTATATACAACCAGAATTCTTTCTAAAACATGTGCCTTTGTTTACCAGAAAATAATGCACTTGAGACATGATATAAGAAGGGAAATTCAGAGAAGGTTTATTACCCTCCAGCAGAGCAAAGACCAAGAGCAAGAAGATCTTCCAATGTGGTGGGTAGCACTGAGGTTAGAAGTGATGCAGATAATCCTGCAGCTCCAAGCCCACCCACTGTCACAAGAAACTAGAAAAAGGCAAACAAAACTCAATGATTCTTGAATAACCAAACAAAGTATCTGAGAAAATTAGGCAATGGATATACAGCTCCCTCAGTTCTTACGTTTAGATCGAACAGATGACGCAAACAAACAATAATATAGATCAAGAAACTTGATTTGAGAAAACTCTAGTTAGAATACAAGAGTTTCATACTTGAATCTCACCACTTCTCGAATATCTTGTTCCAGTCGGTTTGATGTGGTTCCGGCACTCAAGTTCTGTATTGTTTTCAAGCTGACTTGATCAGTTTTCCGAAGCAAGTCGTATGTGTCTATGCCTAATTGAGTTTTTGAGTTGACATATGTTGGCCATTTGTTTTCAAATGATTTCAAGGAAAGCCTCCCTTCACGGGCAGTATTTGTTTGCAGCCATTCAGCATACTTGCCAAGCAACTCCTGCACGCCAATAAAATGTAAAACAAAAAAATAATTCCTCATATAATGTCCAAACAGGCAAAAAGGTAATGGCTACAAATAAAAAGGCAAATGCCAGTAGCCAGAAGTAAAGTCAATTAATCTATGCATGAATAGTAACTGAGACCTCAAATAGATGAACAACATGTCCACAGTTACGGCAATTCTCACAGTACAAAGCATCAGACTTACTTGAGCATTTGAAAGTGCTGGAGCGAGTATTTCATCATGAGCTTTGGATGTAGCTGCTACTGCGGCCGAGTTTTCCCCTTTAAACACATAAGAAATCGCAACATCAAGACTTGATAGTCTCAGGGTAGTTCCTATTAGATCAACAACTTGTAATCTGGCTTTATCAATCTGCAATTATTGTCAAAAGATAAACACAAAAAGGCAACTTAGAACAATCCAACACCAAAAAGCAAGGATAAACTAAAAAAGGTAAGATATATCTAATAGGATTTATACCAACGAGAGGGCTTGTCTTCTCCAAGAAATGCTCTCATATTCCATCTGTTGCACATATTCTTTAGTACGGGTGATAATCTTGTCTGCTGAAGCTAAATCTTCCCTAGCAGCTAGGCAATCTTGTCTCACAATAGATTCCACAGAAGAAAGGAGTCGCTCTGCAATCGCAATGGGTGTCTCCAATTTTAGCCTTATTCTCTCCTTCCCAGTAGCAGTTGAGCTATCCAAGAAGCTGTAAAGAAATTTCTCAAGTTCGTTGAAGCTCTGGATTCTCCAATTAGAACCAGGATCTGAGAACTCTAGATCATCTCTGCCAACCAAAGAAGCTGTTGAAAGCTTTGCCTCAAGAGCAGACCTTGCAGACACCGGATACAATATCACATTTTCTGTATTAAGCAACTTCTGTGTATTTTCTTTAACAAATGAAATAGCTTCTTCAAGCTGCATAAGAAAAACAAATCTGAGTCTACAAAAATCCAGTGATTACAGAAATTATTAAGGAAAGGGCATAAATCTTGTTTGTGGTAAACCTCACGAGCATCACGGTAGATATCAGATTTATTGAGAATAAACACAAATTTCTTTTTCCATTGCTGCGTGTACCGGAGAAACGCAACCTGACAATACAATGAGCTGTGTAAATTAGCATCAGCCTACGGTACAAGAATGACAGCAGGAAACTGCAGAGGTAAAATTGAAATGACATGGGTATGATGACATCGAGAAGCTTGTTCCTAATTTGAGAACTTCTTCGGATATATAAATTTAGTATTTTCATAAATGATCATTTACATACAATATACCACAGATACAAGATCTTTTTTGCTGTACCAATAGTCAAGAAAACCTTGATCTATGCATTCAACCTAGTAACAATTTCCCCTTCCCTATGCAAGGTCTTGATGGTCTATATATGACTTTATAATCCGCTACTTAGGCAGATACATATTAAGGGAAACCAACTATAACAAACATGCCAGGAAAAAGAGTAACTTCTACCTCACTTTCGGTTAAAGGCCGGTCAGCAGAAAGAACAAAAACAAGCAGATCTGCACGTGGAACAAATTCTTCCGTAAGACGTTGTTGCCTTTGAAGGATCACATTGGTCCCAGGTGTGTCAACAATATTTATCTGCTCAAAAGAAGGACAGCCCAAATCAATTCCTGCAAATAATTAGAAAAATCCAGGGCTGCCATTAGTAGAATATCAAATAACTCACATCCTTAAGTATTGGTGCAGGAAGATAGCAGACGTATTGGCCATCTGGATGTGTTTGGCAACGTTGTTGCTCTTCGGATTCCAAGTCAGAGTAGCACAGAAAAGTAATTTCGTTGGTAGTGGGGACTACCCCCTCTTTGAGGTATCTCTTCCCAAGAAGTGCGTTGATAACTGTTGATTTTCCGGAGTTAAATTCCCCCTAGCACCACCAAATAGTAGAGGTTAATAAATTAATTATCCATACAAAAACTATTTTGAATCATAAAAGCTATTTGTCCCACTTTCCAAATCTAAAATCTAAAATCCAAAAGCAGAAGTATATACAAAACTAGTTGGAATCCTCTAGAAATCACATGCAAAGCTTCCACTAATTTTTATAAAACCTGATAATTTCTTGACGCTTCTAAACATCAAAAAGCAAGAACGGTATACTCACAAGTCACAAGGACGCGTGAAAATTATGTCCACGAGCAGATGGTACAGTTAAGAAAAATGCAGTTCCCCTATAACCAGATCCAAAAGCAGAATAGGACTAGAAACATAGACAGAGAGAAAGGAGCCAAACATCAGAGGAGATTCAGTTCAATTCAATAGAATAACCAATAGACAGCACAAAAGAAGAATTGACTAGAAGCATGCAGAGATCTATCTAGTGCTGGCAAAAGTGTGTAACTAATAATGTTTCTCATGAATATAGAGCTAATACCAATGCATATTCCTGGAACCACAATTTGACGGAGTTGAGTGCAGAATTACCACTATAACCATTAAAAACGGCGCATCAATCCTGGAAACTGCATCAACAAGAAGGGAGACTTCCTCCATCTGTTATTGGAAAAACAATTCAAGAAGCAAATTAAACCATATTGTAACCGCAGAAAGTCTAGTCTATAGCCACTTCAGAAAAAATTGATTCAACTACCAAATGTTTTAAATAAAAATCACCAGTGGAGCCGTCTTCTGGATAATTTCAATCGTCTCTGTTAACACTGATTTCTCCATATCTATTATTTGCTTCTGTTTGTCCTCTAATTTTATGAAGCCAGAAGAATTCTCTTTCTCTAGCAGGCCACTAGCTTCAACCAATTGTTTCTCGTTAAGAATGCTTGCATTCTCATTTTGTGTTTCATGATTCACAACGTAAGCTCCTTCAAGACACTGTCGAAGAACTACATCCCTAGAAGAACGCAGATCATTCAATGAGATAACAAAACCAGAAGCGCCTGTTTTCAGTAACTGCAATTCATCTTTAACTTCTCCTTTGCTTCTGCAGGTCACGAATATAGGTATTTTCACGCTCTTCACCAACGAATCTGCCAATAAACCCATTTGTTTATCTTCACTAGATCCAAGTATAAGTAGATCAGCACCCTCAGAACTTGAGGCACTTGTAGCAGAATCAACATCCTTCACAATCCTAGCAACCAAGGGAAGAACTACCGAGTCGGGATTGGAACCCATCAATGTGTTTCTTGCCACTATCGCCGGAAGACCTGTACATAACATTTGGAGAAATCTCATCCAGCCATACACGAACTCACCAGTCACCATGAAAGTAGTAATGAACAAATCCTACTAGGGAACTGCATAAGCTAAACACTGAACGAAATTGAAGAAACTAGTTGTTACCTTCGTCGGAGAGAGCAACACCACTAGCACCAACGGCGGTGGCAATATCAACACGTTCGGCGATCAAAAGGTAAGCACGACCCTTGACAAGTGATTTCAGCAAACAAGCCGCCTCGTAGAGCCTACCAGCAGTAGCTCCGCCATCAAGCACGACGATTTGAACCGATTTAGCTAACGCACGGTCGACCAAATCAAGAGTCTCTTCACGATTCCCGCTCATAACCTCGACCGCGTCTAGCCGGAGAAGTAGACCGGGAACAGCGAGTTCGGGACGCTTATAACCACCGGGATAAACAGTTCGTGGCCTAGAAGAAGAAGTCTGATCGGCGGATTCATACGATACGTTTCTGATCGAGAGACGCTTATGACGTGGAGGAGAAAAAGAAGATGACGAAGTTAACCGAACGCACCGGCGAGGAAACGGTGGAAAAGTGGAGATGATAAACGACGACGTCACACATTGCCGGTGAGGGATTAGAATTCTCATGGAGGGAGAGAGCAAGCTTTCCTGTGTTTCTGATTAGTTTTCTTATCTCTAAATATCCGCTTGGCTTATCACAAGCTATTAAACGGCGCGAGTTAATTAATTTTTCAAAACATTTTTTTTAATTAATTAAATTTAGATCAAAGTAATTATATTTTTGAGAGGGAAAAAACACACTTCAGATACAAAACCACTGAAATCATCAAAGAACCAAAGAGAAGATTCAGTCTTCAGAACTTGTGAATTAGGGTCTTAGTCATACTCTAATTCATCAGGTGTAATGGGTCTTTTAAGAGGAATCACAGATTTTTTCTCTACATCTCTTGATAATGCCTTCCTCATATCTGGTTATTAAGATCAAACCAATTTAGCTTAGAAAAAGAGGATTAAAAGACCAATCATAGATAAAAAGAAGTGAATCAAAGCCTCACCTAATCCATCTTCCTCTCCTGAATAATAGCGTAGAACCCGTCTATAGATTATGTAGCCGAGCTGCACATAAGAGAAGGAGTTTGTTTCATCACAAATGGTTATTAAGAAGAAGAAATGAACTCACTTTGACAATAAGAAATGGAAATATGTAAATGTGAGCATGTCCCATTTGGAAAGTTATAAATTTCTGTCTTTTACAATGTCATCGAGATTATGAGACTTCTAAGCTTCTGATCAGATTCATAATCCTAATATTTTACCTTCTCATACATCTTGATGGCTGGTGTATTAGAAGCTCTTACAAACAGATCCACAAAGTAGGCCTTATCACTGAAATCGATAAGCAGAAGTATATAATCAGTAAGAAGACCACAGAAATAACAATAGGCAGAGCTATAATGTGCAAGTCAAAGAGTTTTCTTCCTTTGAAACTATCTAAATATCGGCTTTCACAAAAATAAATGGCCACCTTTGAAAACAAATACCAAAGAGAACTTTATACACAAAATATCATACTCTAGAATAATTCTGCTTGTTTTAGTTAGGTCTTACATCTTATCACTGATATCTTCCAGAAGATTCATCAGTTTCTTTGCGAGTTGCTGCCTGCGATACTCTGGAGAGACAGTGACGGCCGTCACATGACCATGCCAGGATTCACCTTGCCCTTCAACTTTACCCATAACTATAACCAATAGCATTAATTAGTACTGCCCAAAGAGAAACATAAATTTCATGTGAAGATGATATACTATGATAGTCTCTCATATACAGAGAGAGCCAAGGAATTTGACCAAACTCTTTTACATCTACGCAAAGATCAAATTGATTAAGAACAAGAATTTTCTAACTGAATTGTCTGTAAATCAGCTACAAACCCTCTACTTAATTTTACAGCAGTCCAGCTACTTCTATCAGATAACCAAAAATACAAGTAGTGTCTACTCCCAGGAACACTTCATCATCTAAATTAACTTCAAAATAAGCGAATCTCCACAAAATTACATCTCTAACCAAACATGATAAGCGAAAAAGGAAAAACCAAAACGAAGAGAACAAATAGAACAAAAAAACTTACTATAACCCATGACACTATTGCCGGGAGCCTCCGCAACATGGAAATAGTCAGGCCATCTCGCTAAGTAAGTCATGTAGAAGGACATATTGAACTGTTTCATGAAACGAACTTTGAACAAATCAACAAAATCGCCATGGCCATTATAAGGATAATAATCAGACAGAACCAGAGATTACGAAGAAGAAACAAGTATTTACGGTTTCAGTGAGGTGGTCCAGATTAACGGAAGTGAACCGGAGAAGGTCGTTGCAGCTGAATCTACGTATCGTCGTCATCTCTTCCTTTCTCAAATCGCTTCGAGCTTCGTCGGAATTCTGGAATGAGAAAGAATAAACAACTAAAGCAATTTAAATGGGCCAATTAGGAATTAAACAGAACCCATGTGTGTTTGGGCCCAATATAATAATGACTCGAAGAGATTAATAAACAACGAAGCTATTAAAATGGGCCAATTAGAGATTAAATAGAGCCCATTTAAATTTGGGCCCAAGACAATGATGACGTTATATATATAAGATATAAGCAGATATTTCTATAATTCCCGTCGTTGCGACCATCTAAGATAGAATCTAAGAAACCTTCTGATGGATCTGCTCAGGGAAGAGATTTTGAAGAAACGGAAGAGTCTGAGTGAGGAAGCTGGTGGCAAGAAGTTCTTCAAGCGTTCTGAGATCGAACAGAAGAAAATCCAGAAGCTTCGAGAGGAAGAACGACGCGAGCAGGAATTAAAGTCCCAGCGGAAAGCCGCCGCGGCCGGTGACGGTGGAAAATCATCCGGTGATCCAAATGCTCTTGGTTCTTCGAATGCTTCTGCATCTGCATCTTCCAAATCCTCCGCATCGGATGCTGCTGCAATCGCTGATTCCAAATCCTTAACCGACGAGCGAAACATCGAAAACCTAGTTCTCCCGAGGCAGGAAGTGATTCGTCGCCTGAGATTCCTTAAGCAACCGATGACTCTCTTCGGAGAGGATGATCAGGCGCGGCTCGATCGGCTCAAGTACGTGTTGAAGGAAGGATTGTTCGAGGTGGATAGCGATATGACTGAAGGACAAACGAACGATTTCTTGCGTGACATCGCAGAGCTTAAGAAGCGGCAAAAAAGTGGTATCATGGGAGATAGAAAGAGGAAGAGCAGAGATGAAAGAGGGAGAGACGAAGGCGATAGAGGTGAAACTAGGGAAGATGATCTTAGTGGTGGTGAATCGAGTGATGTTGATGCTGATAAAGATATGAAGCGTTTGAAAGCTAACTTCGAGGATCTATGCGACGAGGACAAAATCCTTGTTTTCTACAAGAAGCTATTGATTGAATGGAAACAAGAGCTTGATGCGATGGAGAATACTGATAGGAGAACTGCCAAAGGGAAGCAGATGGTAGCCACTTTTAAGCAGTGTGCTAGGTATCTAGTTCCTCTCTTCAACTTATGCAGGAAGAAGGTAAAAACAAAAGCTTTTCCTTTTGTAGAATTTCTTGCTTTCGCTTTGCTGTTGGAGTGTTAAACATGTTTCTAGACTTGATGCTTTAACTTGCAAGAGACTTGTTACGGAAAGTATCTATTTTTATGTAATTGGAAATAGACAATCTCAGTTCTATCGAGCTTACGGAGTTCTGTTGATTAAGCTTAGTTAGGATAGGAAGATAGATGCACAACGTCTAGGTTTCATTATTTTGGTCATGTCTTTGATTTCAGATATGGTCACGAGAACTCGTTTTCAATAACTCTTATGTTACATAGACATTTAAAGCATAGAATTGCAAGTAGAGATTTGTTTCTTTGGTAGCCCTATATGCACCTGGAATTTGCCATCGAGGCCTCTTTAGGGTGGAATATTGGGTGCCGAGAAAGTTTCTTCTTTTCTGTCACATAAGGTTTAATATATTCTTTATGAGCTCTCCTGAACTTAATGTTTGAGTTGTGGCTTACCAATTGCAGGGTTTACCAGGGGACATTCGTCAAGCTTTAATGGTGATGGTTAACTACTGCATAAAGCGAGACTACCTTGCTGCAATGGATCACTACATCAAACTAGCTATCGGGAACGCCCCATGGCCCATTGGTGTGACTATGGTTGGTATCCATGAACGTTCAGCTCGAGAGAAGATTTACACAAACAGTGTTGCACACATCATGAACGATGAAACCACTCGCAAGTATCTTCAATCCGTTAAAAGGCTGATGACGTTTTGTCAAAGACGTTACCCAACTATGCCTTCTAAAGCCGTAGAGTTCAATAGCTTAGCCAACGGAAGTGACTTACAGTCGTTGCTCTCTGAAGAGAGATTCTTTGGTGGTAATCGCGAACGAGTCGCCGAGGAACTTCTCCGGCTCATGCCTTCTTCTGAGAACGAAAGCTAGTCTCACACTGTTTCTGGTTTTTCTGCTTTGTTATAGTTTGTTGTATTAAATTATTCTCATATAAATGATGAAACTTTGAATCTCTCTCTTTCTTAACGTCTTCTAATTCGTTGACCTGTTCTCAAGTCTCAGCGTATAAGGAATCAAAGCTTATAAAACGACGTCGCTTAAGGATCTGAACGTGGTAGCTTGTATGACAAACGACGTCGCTTTAAAGCTCTGAACGTGGTAACAAAACGACGTAGGTTTAATACTCTGAACGTGTTAGGAACAAACGATGTCGCTTTAAATATCTGAACGTGGTAAGACAAAAATCGAACGCTTGAATATGATTGGTCCAGATAATCTGATCACCTTATCCAAAAATGTTCGATTCTCATCAACTCTTCTCTTGTTATCAGATTGACAGATTCTTATTAAGCCACTTCCCATTTCAATCCATTTACTCCAGAAGAAAGATCTAGAGAAAGGAAACACAGAAAATCATGGCTACTCAAGCTGCCGGAATTTTTAGTCCTGCCATAACAACCACCACTTCCGCCGTCAAGAAACTTCACTTTTTCTCAACAACCCACCGTCCAAAGTCTCTCTCTTTCACCAAAACCGCAATCCGCGCCGAGAAAACAGATTCATCCGCTGCTGCTCCACCCGCTCCTGTGAAAGAAGAAGCTCCAAAGGGATTCACTCCACCGCAACTAGATCCAAACACACCATCACCGATCTTCGCCGGAAGCACAGGAGGTCTCCTCCGTAAAGCTCAAGTGGAAGAGTTCTACGTCATCACATGGGAATCACCAAAAGAACAAATCTTTGAGATGCCAACAGGAGGAGCTGCAATAATGAGAGAAGGGCCAAATCTATTGAAACTAGCGAGAAAAGAACAGTGTTTGGCTTTAGGTACGAGGTTGAGGTCTAAGTACAAGATCAAGTACCAGTTTTACAGAGTGTTCCCTAATGGAGAAGTTCAGTATCTTCACCCAAAAGATGGAGTTTATCCAGAGAAAGCAAATCCAGGAAGAGAAGGTGTTGGACAAAACATGAGATCCATTGGGAAAAATGTTAGTCCCATTGAGGTTAAATTCACTGGGAAACAATCATATGATTTGTAAGATTGATTTGTATTTCAATTAACGTTGCAGAAACATATGAACAGAAGTTATATCTGTGTGATCTTGTGGTTGTTATGTCACCTTTGGAATTTTAATCAAATTATGTAGTCTTATAGAAAGCAGAGATAATAGCTAAGTCTCTTAAAAAACCAAAGAAGAAACTTTAAAACTAGAGTTGTTGATTGAGCCTTGCTCCTGCGGACATGGATTCTGCAACTCCACCAGGAGTTGTAGTCATTTCCGGACTGGTTTGGATTTCTGCTCCAACCACCGCATATGCATCTTCACTTGTCACCGTCTTGTCTCCTTGAAGCTTCTCTGTTGCATCCTACATACACACCCCAACAATCAATATTCACCAACATCGTTCCATAGCAAAGGATTCACAGATATTCTCCACAGCAAAAAATTCTCTATAACCACGATCTAGCAACGAAAAAGAAAATGTAATTAGAATGTCATTACTGTGAGAATGTCTGATATTGTCACTTTGTCTTCCTTCAACTTTGTTTGTTCGTTACTCGAAGCAGCTGCCTGAGCCGCAGCTGCAATACCACCGGGTCGAGTCTTACTCTCACCTGTGGCTCTAGTTTCAGCTGCTTGAATCGCTGCAGCGTCTTTACGGTCCACAGGCTTATCACCAAGTGACAAAGCCGTAGCCTCTAATGCCTCCCCAATCGTAACCGTATCTACAGATCCCATCGATACAACCTTTGAATCAGGTTGAGAGAAGCTAACGTCTTGATCTCTTGCCACGTCAGCTCCGGAAACGTTGAAAACCTCCACGTGTTGATCATGTGGTCGTGAGTCTTCCTGATCTCTTGGCCATTGAGAAGAATTCTGATGCAACTGTGCCATTGTTTTGAGTGCTTTTGTTTTTTCTTCGAGGCTTACACTTCGGATATCTCTGTTTTGTTATATAAGCTTTTAGATCTTGAAGGTAGGATACAGCTAGTTGAATGTCCACTTGACACGTAGATGTTAACTTCACACTTGTCTTGCTGCATGTTGTTGAGATATGGATCAATCTTTTCAGATTTCATTTATTAATAAATTTTGCTACTTTTTAATATTTCTGTTCTTCACATCTAAGTAAAGAAAAAAAATTTCGCGGTCGAACTACCAAAGGAGAATAGAGCCAAGGAGCCGAGTGACGTGCCAGACCTAGTAATTGAGTGACAGCAACTAGACCAACAACCGCCAGGAACTGCTCAAATCAGTGCTTAGTGAGCTTCCCTTCCCTTTACAGGCAAGCTTGAACTTCAAAGGGAAAGACCAGGCGAGGCGCTGCGCTGCCCTCTTTCGGGCAATCAACTCCAGTCTTAGGCGGGTCACCATTACTTGACTTAGCGTAAGCGCGGTGGTGGCATAGTTGACTTGCGCCTCCCTCTTCCTGTTCACCGCCGGTTCGCCCACTGCTGCAAATGCTCGACAAGCCGCTACATTAGCGGCTCATAAACCATGTTCGTCAACCAAAAGTTATAACGGTAACATAATGATAAGGTTACAATGAGTCACAAAAAAACATAGATAAGCCAAAGACAATTTGCCAAAATGCAGTCATTGTGTGGTTTTCTTATCATTTCTGGTTCTTTTTCTGAACTCTCTCTTCTCGTCAGAGTATTGCTTCTTCATCAATAGGCTGGACATTGCTGCTCTCACAGCTTCTGCTGCAGCACTCATTACACTCTCTTCTATTGGTACTTTACCTTGCAATTGTTCCAATAGTTTGGTCCCTCCTGGAATCTGCTCCTCTTCAACGATTGAAGGTGTTTCAATGCACGAGATGGCCCGGACCATTGAAAAACCAGGATGGTTCGAACCAGGTAGGTTTGAAGCACCTGATACTATCCATAGTAATCTTGTAGATGCACTTACAGAGATACTTGTGGGAATGAAACTTTCACCAGGAATTTTTATCACCTAAAACATAATGTATCAGACTATCAGCTTAAGTTACAGTTTCGTTGATTTTACTGGATTTTTGCTAATAAGAGTCATACCTTTGAGATAGAGAGAGTCTGAGATGATAAATCGCAGTTCAACAAAATAATTCCTTGAAAGCTGTATTTTACATTAATAGAATTAATCAAACATCTGAGTTACAACTAGCATATGCAAGCTAATATATGGGACTTGCCTTTGAATGGCTACAGCTGCAAGAGAAGAATTTGGAATAGCGCATATGTCAGTAACTGTGACTAAGGCTGGCTGTTCACTTTCATCTGACTCTAAATGTCCTGCCTTCAAGAAGGTATATAGAAGAATATACATAACCAGGACTTCCATATGATAAATTAGCAGAAGAACTAAAAATTAATAAGGATCGAAATGTATACCACTGTAGTAACTTCACATGTGTCAAGAAGAGACCCAGATGTAATATCCCACAGCCGAACCTGATATTAAGCAAGTCGTCAAGCACCACTAACTGATGGTAAGAACTGGAGATGGAGACTTTAAGATCACTTACAGTTGAATCTCCACTTCCGGACATGAGGTATCCCTGAGTATGCTCTGGAGTGGTGATAAATGCTGTGCAAGTGATGAACCTGCCAAGGGTTTAAGATAATGTTAAAAATGTCCTAGAAACTAAACATCACAAAAACGCAAACAGAATTATTGGGATGAGATTGCATGTTGCTTTGAACTATAACTTACTCTGTATGTCCAAGACAGAAACTCTGTATTTCATGAGCCCCCTCTAGAGGCTTCTTGGGGAAAACAGTCACCTGTGAGAGCAAACATGATCACTATAAGACCACACCGAGCACGAAAGACATACCATCGTGCATTAGTGAATTAGACTAGCTTACCCTTATCTTAAAGTCCCGATCTGCACTTAGAATATATCGACCATCTGGGGAAAACTCCTACGACACAGTCAGTTTGAACTTCAGTTATTCCGTAATGCTACAAGAACGAGACACCATAAATAAAGGCCTTCTGAAGAAACTTTAACTTACAAGGCTAGTGATGATACTACAATAATGGGAAAGCAGCGGCGCACCCTTCTTACTAGGTAAAGTTTCACCGTCATTGCTCTCATTCAGCTCGACCACCCATACAACACCAAACTTGTCCGCATAGCAAACATGTGAATCATCGCTACTTATAGCAACTGCACTAACTCTTTTCTCAGAACATCTGCCATTATCATGATTAAATAAGATTATACAACTTGAGACAAGCAAAAAGTCGAGAATCATCAGCTGAAATTCCTTGAGCCTCTAGAAACAGAATGTGATATGATTCTACTAACTTACACTGAGTTAAGGCAGCGCCAAGACTCTGCAGACCAAATCTTCACGACCTTGTCATCGCCTGCAGACACAAAAAGCTTGCCACTTGTACTATAGCGAATAGCTCTAATGGAATCCTTGCGGGTAGGCCCATCAGATTCATCCACCAGAGTAACTGGACAATTTTCTCTGTCCATATATTATTTAAAGAAATTAATTAATTACCACTAACTAGATAACTAAACACACTCTTCTACTAAGCTTTGTCAAGTTTAAAGATTTCACATTGATAATTGAAAGTCATTGCAAAGTTTCACAAAGCCACGCTAGGAGAAGTTTCAGAGTTCCTAGACTAAACCCAATTTAAAACCCATTATCGTTTGAAAACAAATCGAATCTATTGAGCCGTGAAAGGAATAAAGAAACATCTTCGAATTCGATTTTAAAGAAGCCAATGAGCTTACATAAGATCGAATACACGAAGATCTGAACCGACAGCAACTGTGACAGATTTCTGAGATGGATGCACGGCCACTAATGCAGGAGCAACTTCGAGTTTATTTTGAACTTCACCTTCTTCAATGTGAGATTCTTCCATTGTTGCACAGAGTGAAAGAAAAAAAAAAAGTTTTTTTAGGGTTATAAGCAGTTCATGAAAAAAGCCGCCACAAAAACAATCGATTTATTATTTGGATTGTTTGGATGTCAGTCTAATCGTTTTCTCGTTAGAGTTAAAAGATTGAGCGTGTGCGTTACTCGCTTTAAATGCGCGTAAGACTAGATTCAACTATTTACGTAAACTTTTAATTGGGCCGGATATGAAAAGCTTCAGAGCCCATTAGATTATCTTTACTTCTAATATATTCTTAAAGCCCAACTTATCATTACTACATTTGTTTCTTATTTTTTTCTTCTACAGGCTTCGACGTATGTAATTATAGCACTAAAATATTACAAAGATGGTAACATAGAAATGGTATTTTTTGTATAAAAGAGTAAAACTCATATGTTAATTAGGAGGATCATAACAATGGATGATCCTAAAGACAAGAGCATCACATTCTTGTTGGACGAGCTTTCATTGCTCCATGGAATCGTCTTCGATCCTGTTTCCAAATTTTACCGATTAGACCCACAAATGTATAAATATTAACAATTCTATCTTATAAAGCGAAACACTTTTAATGATTATGAATTGAATGATTACAAATACTGTACCTGACAGTGAAAGAGCACTCTGAGGTGTATCTGCATGAGAACTCGATGGAAATGTGGTTGTTCTGTTACTTACGGCTGCCATAGACAATATTAAATGTCTGATTAGTAACTTCGTTTACGTTAGACAGTTGAAAGAAAAAAAAAAGAGTAAATATAGGGTGTGATTGATAATGATTCTCGTTGTTAAAAATCATTTTCTTATTTATTAAATGTTTTCGAATGTAGAAATCCAAAAATCTAGAAAAAAAATTTATGAACTTCACAAAAAAAAATCTACAACCTAAATCCAATAGTCAAAAACTAAAAACTACGACCATTATCAATAGAGTCCATAAAATCAATTATAGAAATATGCTCCAACGTATTAGAATCACATCTACTTTCTTCAAAAAGTTTTGAAATTCACAAAAAGAAAAATTAATTAAAAATATATGGTTGGAACTAGCAGTTAAACAATCATAAATAATTCAAAACACTCGTTCTTATTTCCAAACATTTGTTTGAACGACGAATTCCAAAAGGAAATGTAATCACTGGGAAAATAATGCAACCACTCATTTGATGTTAAGTGTAATATTTAAATAATTATAATATTAACAAAAATTAAAAACATAATTTTTAATTAATTAGTTTATGCCGAGTGGTTAGATAAATCCAACTAATAATTTGACATTAGAGATTTGATCCCTATCCATTATATTATAATAAATTTTTAAAAAATTGTATAGATAAACTTTATGCCATATATAGTATCTTATCGATTCAATTGTTGACAAAAAAAAAAAAAAGTTTCTTACCGTTACACCTGTTGGTTGATTGAGTTTGAATAGTACAAAATGCAGGTAGACTGAGAGCCAAAATCCGGTTAAATTTAAACCCTGAAAATGAGCTTTCATTGTTATTAACCACCGAGCACAAACATTCCGGTGAAGATTGAACCACAGTAGAAAACTGACTGCAACAATCCGGAGAGGTGACGATGAGCCACCGGTTAAGTAATCAAGGCAAAGAGAAAGACTTGCAAGAGCGTTGTTGCGTCCAGACTGAGCCATGGTGGCTCCACTGTATAGAATAGTGATTATTACAAGAACTCGCAACATACGACAAATTTTGAAAGTTGGATATTTATTTGACAATTTTTCTGTTTTAATTTGTAGAGAAGTTTAATAGGATTTGTTTAGACTTATGGTTATGGAATAACTGAGTTTATGCATCGTTTCTTGGATTTAACTTGTTTAACCATAATTGTTAGCTTATAATTTATTAAAATCGACCCAAGATTAGTAGAAACTTAAACGTGTTAAGTGTTATAGTTTGAGCTTAATGAAATAAATAACCATGGTTTCGTTCTAAATTGTAACTTGTAATAATTAAAATGTTTTCGATAGATTAGACCATTCACTATCACCGTAAGATATGGTTAATACTTAATAGTAATTACTCTATTTTACATATTGCTTAGATTATTAGTTTTTTGTTTTTTTTTTTTTTTGCTAATGCAAAATTTTGTAAGTTTCTTGTGGCCATAGTAACTAGCGATTAGAGTTAAGGGTTAAGAGGGTTAGTCTCAAATCTCAACCATCATCATCAATCTTTTAAGTTGTTTTCTTTTGACTCCTAGTTCTCGTAATTTCTCGATGCTTGCTGTTTCATTTCGCGCTCCAACTGTTCGATGAAATGACTGAATGAAACTAGCAGACAGTTTTCATCAAATTCCGGTACTAACTGAGAAGCTTCAAGCTTGGTCTTGGTCTTAACGAATTGGGGAGAAATATAAGATTTTTCAAACTAGTAAAGATGTTGTCATGGAGGAAAATGAAGCTTCAAGCTTTTTCACTTCACCAGTGTCGTTTGAGTTCTTTATTTCGTGGAGTTCTCCATGATGCCGTTGAGGTTACAGGTACTCAATCTCAAGCTTCTTTACAACATGGAGTGGTGGGTAATTCTGTTCTGTCTAATGCAAGAAACCTCTGTGTGTTAGTTAAGCATGGTTCTGGTACCAGGTTCCATGTATGGTCTAACGATAGAACAGAAGCATTATCAACCATTTCTGGATCTATTTTGCTTCAAGCCAGGGATCCTGCTAAACTTAATGAAGAAATTCAAACTGCGGTTGATGAACATAGATGTGATGAAGCTTGGAGATTATTTGAGCAACACATGCAAATGGAAGGTTTCCCACGGAAATCTGTTGTTAACAATGCTTTGGTTTGTTTTGCTGAGAGTCTTGATTCCAACTGGCTACAAAAGAGTTACAGTTTAGTGGAACAAGCTTTTGAGGAGAGTAAACAGAATTTGCTGGAGAAGGAACCTCTTATATATCTCTCCTTGGCTCTCGCCAAGTCAGGCATGGCTGTTCCTGCATCAACGATCTTAAGGAAGCTGGTTGAGACAGAAGAGTATCCCCATGTGAGTGCTTGGTCAGCAGTTTTGGCGCATATGTCTCTTGCAGAATCAGGAAGTTATCTTTCTGCTGAATTAGTTCTTGAGATTGGTTACTTGTTTCAGAATAACAGAGTTGATCCACGGAAAAAGAGCAACACACTGTTGCTTCTAATGAAGCCTAATACTCAAGCGTTGAACATTGCTTTGGCGGGTTGTCTGTTGTTTGGAACAACACGAAAAGCTGAACAGCTTCTTGATATGATTCCGAAGATTGGTGTTAAAGCTGATGCTAACTTGTTAGTAATAATGGCTCATATATACGAAAGAAATGGGCGGAGAGAGGAATTGAGGAAGCTCCAGAGACATATAGATGAAGCTTGTAACTTAAATGATTCTCAGTTTTGGCAGTTCTATAACTGCTTGCTTATGTGTCACCTGAAATTTGGGGATCTTGAATCTGCTTCGAACATGGTTCTGGAAATGCTAAGAAGAGGAAAAGTAGCAAGGAACTCACTTGGAGCCGCCATTCTTGGATTTAATACTGCAGATGATGATAGATTAAATCCCACAAAATTATCTGGAAAAGGAACAGAGGTTAAAGAACACAAACCTACCAAAACTCAGGGGATTTCTAATTACAATATGATTCCCTATGATGAGTTCTCTAGAGATAGGAAGTTTTTGAAACTTGAAGCTGAGGCAAAGGATGTTCTTGGTGCGTTGTTGGCTAAACTGCATGTACAAGTCGAATTGATTACTTCAGAACGCGGTGTTCTGCAGCCGACGGAAGAGATTTATGTGAAATTAGCAAAGGCATTCCTGGAAAGTGGAAAGATGAAAGAGTTAGCAGAGTTTCTGTTAAAGGCAGAGCATGATGACTCCCCTGTTTCTAGTGATAACTCGATGTTGGTAAATGTTATCAACGCATGTATTTCTCTAGGAATGTTGGATCAGGCGCATGATCTACTCGATGAGATGCATATGGCTGGGGTAAGGACTGGTTCTTCAGTGTATTCTTCACTCCTCAAAGCTTACTGCAAAACAAACCGAACTAGAGAAGTGACATCACTCCTTAGAGATGCTCAAAAGGCAGGGATTCAATTAGACTCGAGCTGTTATGAAGCTTTAATCCAATGTCAAGTTATTCAGAACAATACTCATGGAGCACTCAATGTGTTCAAGGAAATGAAAGAGGCGAAAATACCGAGAGGTGGACATCAGCAGTTTGAGAAGCTCTTAAAGGGTTGCGAAGGAAACGCAGAGGCTGGACTTATGTCGAAACTCTTGAGAGAAATCAGAGAAGGACAGAGTTTGGAGGCTGGTGTTCATGATTGGAACAATGTAATCCATTTCTTTAGTAAGAAAGGTTTAATGCAAGATGCAGAGAAGGCATTAAAGAGGATGAGAAGTCTTGGGCATTCGCCAAATGCTCAGACTTTTCATTCTATGGTCACTGGATATGCAGCCATAGGGAGTAAATACACAGAGGTCACTGAGCTATGGGGAGAAATGAAGTCCATAGCCGCAGCTACTTCATCGATGAGGTTTGATCAGGAGTTGCTCGATGCGGTGCTCTATACGTTTGTTAGAGGCGGGTTTTTCTCCCGGGCTAATGAAGTTGTGGAAATGATGGAGAATGAAAAAATGTTTGTTGATAAGTACAAGTATCGGATGCTTTTCTTGAAGTATCACAAGACTGCATATAAAGGCAAAGCTCCAAAAGTTCAGAGCGAGTCTCAGCTCAGGAAGAGAGAAGCTGGTTTAGCGTTTAAGAAATGGCTCGGTCTATCATGATTATTACTGTAATTATCATTTTGTATACTCATAAGTAACATCCAATCTTGAGCCACACAGATCAAAATAGAGGCAGCATTAACATTGATAAAGCTTTTATTTATTTATCTTCTGTAAGATTTTAGTTTATATATACATACAACGAAATGCTCGCTTTCAGGTTTCCGGTAAGTCAGTGGATTGGTATGATCAATCTCGAATCGTGTCATTTATCCTGCAAAGATTGTGAAACTGCTGGAGTTGGTTGATCGTGAATAAAGCACTACCATCTGAAACTTGCTGGCCCGGCTTGACTTTGAGGTCACATATGGTTCCAGAGGAAGGAGCTTTCATAACGTGCTGCTCCATCACAACGAAGGAAATTTGAACAATATGTTAACGGATTGTTATATTTATGGTAAAAGAAAGACTGGTTTACTAACCTCCATCTTCATTGCCTCTAGGACTAATACAGGTTGACCTTGATCTACTTTAGCTTCATTTTCGACAAGGACCTTCACTACCAAACCAGCCATGGGGGCCACAATGGTTCCCGGAGGGTGCGATGATGTTTCTGAGCTGGTTCTGTGCTGGACACCTTCTTCATCTTCTGAGAATTCGATTCTTATCTTCTGCTTGAACTGATGGTGTTCGGCACCATGCCACAAATGGATATGCTTATAACCGTCCTGTGACCAATAACACATCATAAGCAACAGTTTCGAGAATTAAAGAAAGAGCTTGACATAAAGGTGAGAAGAGTTGCTCGAAATGATGCTAATGGTTTACCTTCAAGTATGCCGCTAGACTAACATTCATGCTCAATCCGGCTGCTTCAATGCTAAAATCGCACTGTCCTGATCGAGTTACTCTGACTTCTAAACTTGGAGAATCATTGCCTTCCTGTCTCGTGGAACTTTGTTAAAACATCAAAATCCCAATGATACGACTCATCTATGAAAGTATATATACAATACAGCAATGGGGTCTGGTGTTGTTCTTTTAAAAGAATCTAAAAGTGAGTTACTACCTGAATGAGATAGCTTCCATCTGATTGATATATTACACCGAGTGATATATGGTTAGAGCTAACTCCCTCACATTCATTATTCCACTCTAGCTCAATGGTTTGTTTAGCTTCATGATGGACCCTAAAAGGAGGATGAGAATACCATATCGATGGAAGTTTCCCTGGATGCGTTTACACATAATATATTAAGGGATGCTCGGAAGTCATGTAACTTGTGAAGAAAAGACTAGACTCATGTGAACTGACCATAATTACTTTCGCTCCAAGTAGAATGCTCGATTGCAGAGACACAAGCTGCCACCAATGCTGCACTACGCTTAACTGCTCTGTATGCCATTTCTTCTGCAGCTGGATTGCTTTCATCAGCAAATAGATCACTTTTATGGTGCTCAATAAAATGAGTTTCTACATTGCCCCCAGCAAACTCCTTATGACTAGCAAGACTTTGAAGAAAATTTATGTTTGTAGGTACACCTGCTACCTGCCATCAACGATACCAAGTAATTACTGTACTACTGTGGTAACTAACAAACAACGTGCAAGAAACTCGAAAAGTTTCTTAAGGCCGTGAAAAGTAAAAGTTATGCTGAGGTATAATTGCCACTACAGAGAACTCCAAAACGTTGTTACGAGGTCTCAGGGAATGTACCTGAAATTTAGACAAGCAATCCTTCAGTTTCACTAAAGCTTCGCAACGATTACCTCCCCAGACAACAAGCTTTGCAATCATAGGATCATAATGCATGCTAACAGTGTCTCCTTGCTCAACTCCAGTTTCAACCCTAACTGTTACAAACATCCAACATGAAGAGGTTCACAACAGGGCAATAACAGTTGTATACGCAATCTTGAACCGCACCTGATGGTGAGACTGCCACAGGGCGATAATGATTGAGGACCCCAGTTGCAGGAAGAAATCCTTTTGGAACATTTTCAGCATATATCCTGGCCTCAAAGGCATGGCCTGCCAAGAGGATACATATGCGGAGCAAAATAAAGAACTAACAGCAGCGAATTAACAATAAAGTTTCCACAAAAGTTGTTCAATTTTTAATTTCTGCCAGAAGTAATATCTTGAAAAACCTTGGATTCAATAGAAAAAATATTAAGGAATGAGAATAAACCAAAAGAATATTTTACATCATGTCAAGGAAGAAGAGCAATACCTAACATTGGCACCTCAGATTGGCTCATTGGGAGAGGTTCCCCATTGGCAACCCGAATTTGCCATTCCACAAGATCTTGACCAACAATCATCTCAGTTACTGGATGTTCGACCTGAGAAGGATTATCAATGTCCTTTAGAGAACCGAAATTAATTGAGGTAAATTTTATTTTATATATAGATCAAAGGAGTACCTGGAGACGGGTGTTCATTTCCATAAAATAGAATTGATCAGACTCAGTGTCAACTATAAACTCCACCGTACCAGCATTGTAATATCCAACTGCCTTTAAATATCAGAAGGTAACAGAATATGAGCTTTTCGTGAGGAAGTTGTAGTGAAAGATAGCCTAGCAAGAAGAGGTTTCAAAAGACTACAGATAAACGGAACTCAAATTAACAATGGTGTAATCTTCAATCGTATATTAGTAATGGACAATGTAAAATATAGAAAAGAAGGACTTATTGGACATGTAGTCTACTATAAAGGAATGCAATATACAGAACATTGTAATGAAATATTTCCGACTAAGATTTCTCACTGAAAACTGCTAAATCTGTAATGGATGAAAGCAAGGTTTAAAGGGATACCTGTGCCGCTGAGACCGCAGCTTGGCCTAAGTTTGTACGGAAATTTTCAGATATATTAGGCTGCACCAGCAGAGTTCCAATCAGACCTCCACACCAATTTATACTTGGAACCCAAACCAATAACAGAAAGAAATATAGTCATTACCGCAGGAGCTTCTTCGATAATCTTTTGGTGTCTTCTTTGTACACTGCAATCCCTTTCGTACAGATGAAGAACATTTCCATGTTTGTCACCAAATACCTAAAAGCAAAGATAGATGTGACTTAAATCCAGAAACGATTTCTCTATCTATATGCCAGATAGATGTGACTTAAATCCATCCAGCTTGAACAGAACATGGAAATAGATATAGAAGTTAACACTTTAAACCAAAGTAGTAATATCTGTCTCCTTCTATACATTATTTTTTTAAAGCGCCATAACCAGATTTTCGTAGAATAAACAGAATATGGAATTTCACGACCCACTACCTGGACTTCAATATGCCTTGGTCGAGTTATATATTTCTCAAGAAGAATTGTGTTCACGCCAAAAGAAGCAGCAGCCTCACGTTGAGCCCCCAGAAATGAATCAGCAAAATCCTTCTCACTTTCCACTATTCTCATTCCCTAAAAACAAAAGCTTATTTACTTCAAAACTAATGAACGTTAGAAGGGTATCAAAAGTATTGATCAATGATCTGTATATCCGCCACTTAAAAAATTTAAAACTGAGACTAAAGTAATTTGACTATGAATGGAAACATTCTCCAGGAGACATGAGTAGTTTGACTATTCCAACAAGCTATTTATCGGAAAAATCAATGTAGTAAAGGATAACATACCTTCCCTCCACCTCCATGTGTAGGCTTGATTATTATAGGGTATCCAATCTTTTCCGCTTCTGACTTCATATGATCAATATCTTGCTCATGGCCATGATATCCAGGCACAAGAGGAACGCCAGCAGCCCCCATTATTCTCTTGGATGCACTGAATAAACACACATGAGGGAAACATAGTCAGAAGTACGGGATTAAAGACAGCTTGTGAAGAGAAACATGGGGCAAATAGGAAGCCTGTTACGGTACCTTTTGTCACCCATGTCTCTAATTGCAGAGGCTGGAGGTCCGATAAATGTTAGACCTGAATCTTCACAGAGTTGAGCAAAGTTGGAACTTTCCGACAAGAAGCCATAGCCAGGGTGTATAGCCTAGTTATAATTCAAAAAGGATATCAGCTACATAAAAAGGATGATCTTTTAATAAAAGAGCAACGTCAAATCACTTTTCATGGAATCTAAGTCACATATAAACAATCAATCGTACGAACGCAGTATAGAGCTATAAAGAATCAGTGGTATTCCATTAGGCATGAAGACTGATAAGTACCAAGTTAAAATTCCAATTTCAGAAATTTGGCTTTCCTAGTCTACTGAAGTCTCCGGAACTAAAAAATAAACTAATCAAAATCACACCTGCGCACCAGTCCGAGCCGCTGCATCCATGAGAGTCTCACCGTTGAGGTAACTGAGACGAGCCGAGGGCGGGCCAATCCGTACCGCTTCATCGGCAGACTTCACGTGGAGAGAATTCTTATCAGCGTCACTGTATACCGCAACGGTTTGAATCCCCAGACGCTTCGCCGTTCTCATGACCCGGCAAGCAATCTCGCCTCTGTTCGCAACTAAAATCTTCTCAATACACCGCTCCTTAGGCTTAATCGAGGTTTCTCCAGAAGATTCATAGCTCGAGATATATCTAACTTGAATCGAGTAAAACTTCCGGCGAACATTCCGCCGAAGTACCCACGCCGTCATCGACATTGATCTTGATTTGGAATTTCTGAGTGAAGGCAAGTGTGTGAGTCACCAACGTCTAGTTTGTAAACAAAACAACTAAGGGGTGTTTGGTCATTTACCAAATATGTAATCATTAATCAACGATCAAAAGTGACGTGGCAAACTTTTCCGTGGTTGGTCCTCTAAATGGATATGCATCTGATGTGCCGCTTGCGTTGCGTCTTTACCCTCTCGCTACCAAACTTTACCGGTATGGGCTTCAACATTTTATAATGGGTCTATCCTCATTAAAACATTAGTGGTCCTATCTTCATTAAACAATAGTGGGCCTATCTTTATTTATAATTATTGGGCCTATCTTTATTTTATTTAGAATTAGTGGACCAATCTTCGGTAAACGGTAAGAATTCCGTTTTTTAATGTCTCATTCATAAATAAAACTTATACTCTAATTTTTTTTAAAAAATTTATTAGTATAGTAGAAAAAAATTCAAATTCCAGTATCATAGTTTGTTTCCATTTAAAATATAAATACACACCGAGGACATATGGCCCAGTGTGGTAGTGGTCACTTTACAAATCCTCAGGTACCAGAGTTCGATTCTTCTCCAATGCAAGAGAAAAAAAAAGAGAGATTTTAGAATATGAGTTTAGCTATACATCGGGTCTTATCGATCCAATTATAAAAGTAAGGTTGACAAAAAAAAATATATATAAATACACTTAAACATCTATAAACTAATAATATTGAGTTGTATTTTTGGTAAACAGTCGTCCTGGCTAGTCACTTCGACTCTCTTTGTAAGAAAATACCTTTACAATTTATAGATATATTAATCGAATCAAAATTTTTATTTAAGATTATAAAATTATATTATTTTATAGAGATTATTAATGAATGGATTATTAATTCAAAGAGATTCTATTGTACTTTATGTTATGTATTTTTACTAGCCTAATAATAAAAGATCAACTTTGACTAATTAAATCAAAAGCATATAGAAAAAAAAGTTATAAAAAGATTTCTTATGAATAATACTATATTTTTGAGGTATGAAGCCGATCTGGGACTATTAAATCAGTATGATGTTACGCAGTTTTACTTGGTCTTACTATTTAGAATTTAATATATGAGCAAGCTTTGACAATTATATTTGAAAGCATGTGAATGAATTATTATGTAACGATTTTCTGAAAAATAATAGTATAATGTTTGGGGGCATGAAATCGATCTGGAACTATTTAAATCGTTAGGTAGGTGGCTGTTGAGTGTTGACTCTTCTATTCATGTTGTTACGTCTTATTCTAGAAACTACAAACAAAAATTAATAAGACACAAACCTTACTTTATGTTAATTCAATATTGGCAACGAAGTGAACAGTTGATTCGAAGTCACGTTTTAAAATTTTATTCCATAATAAATGAATCTTAAACTAACCCGAAACGTTATGCTAATTCCTGCAAATTTGAACACGCAATATAGCAAATAAGTCGGATCTAATTCGACCAAAAAAAAAAAAGTCGAATCAAAAATCCAACGTGGAGAAAGACACAAAGGATGACGAAAACGGACCGAAAGCTCACCGCAAGACATCTTGTCTTTATAACTTGTCAGTCTCTCTTTGGTTATTATATTTGCTTATTCATTATGAATTAAAATCATAAATACTTTTATTAATTGTTTTTCAAAATACAGGTGCTTATCTTCATATAACGGAAACAGTAGAAATGTGTAATTATATAATTAACCTTTTATCTGTTCTTAATTAAATTTTAGAATTTGTAAAATTATATATTTATTTCTTTTGAAACTATTATTACAAAAACCAATTATTTTTTACCTCATTTGTATATATACTGTATACACGAGGAGAAATTGTGGCATATAAAACCGAATAGTGATTAAATTATTTATTATTGCTATTATTCTACACGTGGAATATTTTACAAACCAAAATGCATTGTTAAAATTGACAAAAAAATGCATTATTATAGGAATATAAACAATATAAAAAAAGTTGAACTGTTTAAAAGATTTTTTTTTATGGGGAAATGGACAGTTTCAGATCGAATCTCTTATCTTTAAACTGAGATTTTATTTTAATTGAAGTTAGATAAATAATTAATTTTTGAATAAAAAAATAACATGAGTTTCTTTTCTTTTTAGTTTTCTTTTTTCTTTATTGCAAGGCGATCCCGAGGAGGCAAAGTCACGCAACTTCGAATTAAAAAGATAAACTAAAAAACATTTTTGAGAACTGTAAAGTAAGGGTAATATCGTCATTTCATAGCTTCTCTTTTAAGTCCACCATACCAAACCAAATTCTTCACAGCGGAAAAAGTATGAGCCAGAGCGGAAACGCCTGGAGAGAGAGATCTAGAGGGAGAAGATGAGATGAGTGATATGCGAACAAAAATAAGAAGTGGAAGCGGAGGCTGATCTGATCACTTTTTTGAATAGCTGTATTTTACGGTAATTTTTGTGATCTTTGCTTTCTGACCTGACTTCAGTGCTCTGTTAGATTCGTTTGGTAGAACAACTTCTGTAGCGACTTTCAATTTTGGCTAAGTACTGTTTTCTAATCGCTTGTTCCTTTAAGATCATGTAGTTTATCTTCTAGGTTTTCTGTATGATCGTCTAATTCTCGGTTTTAGAGCATAAGAATCGTCTTTTATACTGATTTGATGTTTTATCTCTGACGAATTACTTGATATGTTTCTTATCGGGTTACTACCGATTGCTTTGGTCAGTGAAGTATTTTTGTCTCGATTTTAGCCTTCATTGACTTGGTAATTCGTTTCTATTTTTCTATTCATTTATTTTTTTCATTTGTTTTCTAAATGATTGATCAGCTTGTTCATTCTTATGGAAGCTTAACGCTTGTTAATTTCTTTTTCACTTTAGGAATTCTTATAGAGGAATTTGGTGTACTTGGCATTGAGAGAGCCTTTGAATTTGTACAAATTTTATATCCTCATAGTTTGGTGGTGGTGGTGTGTAATTTTGCTGGGAAACATGGCTGCTGTTGCGAATGGTAACGTTAAACGCTATTCTTGGTGGTGGGATAGTCACATAAGCCCCAAGAACTCAAAATGGCTTCAGGAGAATCTTACAGGTATGTGACTAAGAGAGACTACTAGTTCATCTCAATTAAAAAGCTCTTAACGTGCCTTGTATTGCCCAAGGAAAGGATCCTTTTGATTTTTTTTTCAATGAGAAGTCTGAGGCTTGGTCATTTTCTTCTTGATGTAGAAACTAGAAACCACAAAGTTCTTTAACTTTAGTTCAGTTTTGTGGCATGCTGGGAACTTTGTCTGCAATATATTTACATGTTTTTATTTTTGTTGACAGATATGGATAGTAAAGTCAAGCAAATGATCAAGGTTATTGAAGAAGATGCAGATTCCTTTGCTAGGCGAGCAGAAATGTATTACAAAAAGCGGCCTGAACTTATGAAATTGGTTGAGGAGTTTTATAGAGCATATCGTGCGTTAGCTGAAAGATACGATCATGCGACAGGTGTTATTCGTCATGCCCAGCAGACTATGGCAGAAGCGTTCCCAAACCAAGACCCCATGATGTTTGGTGAGGAGTCTCCTATTGGTTCTTCCATCGATGAGTTTGATCCACAAACGCCTGATAGTTATCTTCCTATTCGAGCCCCTGTTTATCCCAATGAGTTTAAAAAAGATGCTTTGGCCGCCTCTTTTTCGCACATGAGTACAGTAAAGCGAAATATAGCCTTCATGGAAGAGCCTCAGTCCATGAGTAATGGGAAAGGTTTTCAAACTGGAAAGGCAAGAAAGGGACTGAACTTCAATGCTGTTGATGGAAGAAATGCTAAAGTTCTTTCAGAATCTGAACGTGCAAGCAAAGCGGAGGCTGAAATTGTCGCTTTGAAAGATGCTCTTTCTAAAGTACAGGCTGAAAAGGAAGCTAACTTAGCACAGTTTGATCAGAATTTGGAGAGACTTACTTATCTAGAGTCTGAGGTATCTCGTGCACAAGACGACTCCAGGGGGCTAATTGAACGAGCCAAAACAGCTGAAGCGGAGGTCGAAACCCTCCGAGAATCCCTCAGCAAATTAGAGGTTGAGAAGGAGTCCAGTCTTCTTCAGTATCAGCAATGTCTACAAAACATAGCAGATTTGGAGGATCGCATTTCTGTAGCTCAAAAGGAGGCTGGCGAAGTAGATGAGCGAGCCAGCAGAGCCGAAGCTGAAACTCTAGCCTTGCAGCAAAGCCTTGCTAGATCTGAAACTGACAAGGACGCTGCTCTTGTTCAATATCAAGAATGTTTGGAAACCATATCTAACCTGGAAGAGAGATTGGGCAAGGCTGAGGAAGATGCGAAGTTAGTCAATCAGCGGGCAGAAAATGCTGAAGATGAAGTTGAAAGTTTGAAGCACAGGGTTTCCAAATTAATTGAAGAAAATGAAGCTTATGAACTCCAGTACCAACAGTGTCTGGATACAATTGCAGATTTAAAGCTCAAGCTATTTCATGCTCAAGAAGAAACCAAAAGGCTTAGCCGTGAAATAGAGGATGGGGTTGCTAAATTAAAATTTGCAGAGGAAAAGTGTGTTGTGCTTGAGAGATCAAATCAAAATCTGCATTCTGAGCTGGGTGGTCTACTGGAGAAACTGGGTGATCAAAGTCATGAGCTCACAGAGAAACAGAAAGAGATGGGAAGATTATGGACTTGTGTACAAGAAGAACATTTGCGTTTCATGGAAGCGGAGACTGCCTTTCAAACCCTTCAACAATTGCACTCTCAGTCTCAGGAGGAGCTAAACACTTTGGCCTTGGAACTTCAAAATAGGTCTCAAATCCTGAAAGATATGGAGGCCCGTAACAATGGTTTACAGGAGGAAATCCATGAAGCAAAAGATACAAACAAAAGCCTCAGTGAGCTCAATCTCTCCTCGGCTGCATCAATTAAAAGTTTGCAGGAGGAGGTTTCAAGATTACGGGAGACAATACACAAACTTGAAGCAGAAGTTGAAATGAGAGTAGACCAAAGAAATGCTTTGCAGCAAGAAATATACGCTCTTAAAGAGGAATTAAGTCAGATAGGGAAGAAACACCAGTCCATGGTAGAACAGGTGGAGTTGGTTGGTTTACATCCAGAGGACTTTGAGTTTTCAGTCAAGGAGTTGCAGGAAGAGAACATAAAGCTTAAGGAAATCAAGGAAAGAGAAAGTATTGAAAAGACGGCCCTGCTTGAGAAGTTAGAAATGATGGAAAAGCTTGTTGAGAAAAACTTTCTTCTGGAGAACTTCATATCAGATTTGAATGCTGAGCTAGAAACAATAAGAGGAAAGCTGAAGACATTGGAGGAAGCTTGTATGTCACTCGCAGAAGAGAAATCTGGCCTTAATTCTGAGAAGGACATGTTGATTTCCCGTCTGCAGAATGCTACAGAAAACAGCAAGAAACTTTCTGAGGAAAACAGGGTACTGGAGGATGCTCTTTTCAATACTAATGCAGAACTTAAAGATATCAAGGCAAAATTGAAAAGCCTAGAAGAATCATGCCACATGATGAGTCATGAAAACTCCGGTTTAACCAGTGAAAAAGAAAACTTACTCTCTGATATGGAGATCATGAGAAAAAGAATTAGAGATCTGGAGAAAGAGCAAGCAGAGTTAGAAGTGAAAGTTTTGGAGTTAGCGAGACAGAGGGAATCTTCCCTTCAGAAAATTGAGGAGTTGGGAGTGTCTTTAGATGCCAAGGACCGAGAATATGCTAGTTTTGTGCAATTCTCTGAGAGTCGGATGAATGGCATGGAATCAAAGATCCATCACCTGCAAGATGAAAATCAATGCCGGGAGAGAGAACATCAAGTGGAACTGGATAGAGCTCATGATTTTCACGTTGAAATTCTTGTTCTGCAGAAATGTTTGCAGGACTGGGTTGAGAAGAGTTCCTCTCTCATTGCTGAGAATCAGAATATCAAAGGGGCTTCTAAACTGTTAGAAAAGCTAGTCTCTGAGCTAAAACTGGAAAATAGTGGGAAACAAGTGCAGATTGACTCCTCAATTAACTGCCTTAAAATATTGAGAACGGGGATCTACCAGGTATTGATGAAGCTTGAAATAAATCCAGGAACAGATTCCAGAGATGAGAATTTGCAGGACCAGAAAAATTTGCAGGACATATTGAATAAACTTGATGACATACAAACTATGCTTTTGAAGAGTGGGGATGAAAACCAGCACTCTGCCATTGAGAATCTCGTCCTTGTTGAATTTCTTCGGCAACTTAAATCAGAAGCCGTAGGCATTGAAACAGAGAAGATAATCCTTGAGAAAGAACTTGAATCTCAGAGTCAGCAGCTCTCATTTTCACGGGATGAGACCCAAAAACTTGTCTCGGTGAACGGAGAACTGACCACAAAAGTTGATGAAGTAGTCAACAGAGAAGAAGTGTTGAAGGTGGATATTGAAAATTTGCACAGGCAAGTGTTGCAAATCCAAGATGACTACACCATTTTGCAGGGAGAGAATTGCAAAACATTGGATGAGAAAGCATACTTGACAAAGTCGACATTGCGATTGGAGGAGAAGAAACATGAACTAGAAGAGGATATCTCTTTGCTTCTTTCAGAAACTATATATCAAAGCAATCTCATCACTCTTTTAAAGAACGTTGTCTTGGAAAAACTTTCTGGAGCGGTGAAACTAACTAAGGATCTGGACAGACTCGGTTTTGTCAAGTGTAAGCTTGAGGAAGAGGTAAGGCAGGTTAGTGATAAGCTAATTTCTACAGAAATTGAGAAATCTCAGCTTGAAGGTTTTCTAGAAATATCAAATGCGGAACTGCTCTCTGCCAGATCAGCCAACGATCAGTTGCAACATAAAATTGCTAATGTGAAGGATCAGTTGGATCATGAAATTGCTAATGTGAAGGATCAGTTGGATCAGAAGGATAAAGAGCTTTTAGAAGAAATGCTGATGATCACCATCTTCCAAAATGAAAGATGTGAATTATGCAAGGCAGTTGAGGGTTTAGAATGTAGATACAAGGAAGCCAAAGCGATAGAAGAATTTAAGGATAATCACATTTTGAAACTTCGTGGAGATTACGACGAGCAGGTTAAGACAAATAGTGATAAGCTAAAATCTGCAGAAATTGAGAAATCTCAGCTTGGAGGTTTGCTTGAAAGATCGAATGCCGATCTGCTCTCTGCCAGATCAGCCAATGATCAATTGGAACATGAAATTGCTGATGTGAAGGATCAGTTGGATAAGAAGGATAGAGAGCTTTTAGAAGCAATGCTGATGATCACCATCTTTCAAAATGAAAGATCTGAATTATACAAGGCAGTTGAGGGTTTAGAATGCAGATATAAGGAAGCTAAAACGATCGAAGAATATAAGGATAATCAGATTTTGAAGCTTTGTGGAGACTACGACGAGCAGGTTAAGAAAAATAGTCACTTGAGCGCAGCTAATCTGAAATTAGAAGCTGGCTTGATGAACTTACTCATGGAACTTGAAGAAATCAAAGTGGAGAAGGAAAAGCTGAATCAGGAGCTTTTAACGGAAAGGAATGAGATTGAACTATGGGAGTCTCAGTCTGCAACACTGTTTGGAGATTTGCAGATTTCCGCTGTTCATGAGACATTGCTGGAAGGCTTAACCCATGAGCTGGCCGAAGCCTGTAAGAACCTTGAAAGCAAAAGAACATTAAAAGACATGGAGATTGACCAGCTTAAAGGAAGAGTGAACAACTTAGAGGATGCAAACAATGGACAAATCGATCTTATGTCCAAATACGGCCAAGCTATTTTCCTATTGAAGGAAAGCATAGAATCTTTGGAAAAACATACTGCCATGCCTCACGAATTCGAAAACGAACCAGCCACAGTAAGTTATTTTTCCGTTGGCCTGATGTTTAATCTGTTGCTTTGTTAATTTCAAATCTTTCTTGTCGGAGATTAATTAATCTTGTGGGTATCTCTTACCAGGACACTGCTTCAGTTATGGATAACAATGATGGATTCTTAGAGATGCAAGACTTGTGTTTGAGAATCAAAGCTATAGAGGAAGCAGTAACCAAAAAGCTTGCAATGGAAGAACTAAAAAATTCTTCTGCCCGAAGAAGCAGGAGAAGAAATGGAAGCCTACGGAAACAAAACCATGACATCTATTCCGAGGAAATTGAGATGATTACCAAAGATATCGTACTTGATCAGGTATCTGATTGCTCATCATATGGGATAAGTAAGAGAGAAATATCAAGGATAGAAGATGATCACAGTTTAAATGTGAAGCCACAAAATCCTCAGAAAGGTAAATCCTTGTCTGAAGAGTCATTGGTTGTGGACAAACTAGAGATCTCCGATAGATTCACGGATCCAAACAAAGATGTAAACAAGAGGAAAGTTTTAGAGAGACTTCATTCAGATTTACAGAAGCTCTCAAATCTTTATGTTGTAGTAGAAGATATGAAAAGCAAAGTGGAAACAGAAGAAAAAGGTGAGAAAGGAAAAGAAGACGAGTACGAAACGATCAAGGGACAGATCAATGAAGCTGAAGAAGCATTAGAGAAACTTTTAAGCATCAACAGGAAACTGGTGACGAAAGTCCAAAGTGGATTTGAGAGATCAGATGGAAGCAAATCATCAATGGATCTTGATGAAAATGAGAGTAGCAGAAGGAGAAGAATATCAGAACAAGCGAGAAGAACATCAGAGAAGATTGGGAGGTTACAGTTGGAGATACAGAGATTACAGTTTCTGTTACTGAAATTGGAAGGAGAAAGAGAGAATGGTGCAAAAGCGAAGGTATCAGATAGCAAAACCAGGACTCTTCTTCGGGATTATATATATGGTGGAGTGAGAGGTGAGCGACGAAAGAGGATAAAAAAGCGGTTTGCGTTTTGCGGGTGCGTTCAACAACCGCCTCCATCTCCTTGATCGTTTACACTGTTGTTATATAATAGTAAAGTAAGCGTAATAATATTCATGTCGACGAAATCGAATTTTTAATCACGTTTGATATGAAAGAGAAACACTTTTGGGAGTAATTTTTGCGTTTGGGCGTAAAAGTCAAAGCTTTACGTCTGCGTTTCAAACGCAATCGTAGCTGTGGTGTGTTTAAACACAGAATCATGTCTTCAAACGCAAGTTTGATGTAAAAGAGAAACACTTTTGGGAGTATCTGTTTTTGTGTTTGGGCAGAAAAGTCAAAGCTCCACTCTGCGTTTTAAACGCAATCGTATCTGTGGTGTGTTTAAACACAGAATTATGTCTCCAAGCGCAAGTTTGATATGAAAGAGAAGCAACTTTTGGGAATATCTGTTTTGGCGTTTAGGCGGAAAAGTCAAAGCTCTACGTCTGCGTTTCAAACGCAATCGTAGCTTAAACGCAATAGTTCCAATACTATTAGTTTACTGAAAAATCATATATTGTATATTTTATACATGAGAATGAAAGTTTTGTTAACAGATATTACAGATTTTCATATTTTAAGAACATGATAATAACACAAATTAAAAGAAGCTGAAGAATTTAACCGTCGACAGCTCTGAAGATGGTAAGAAGAGACAAGAAGAGGTTGATGATGTCTAAGTAGAGTGAAACTGCAGCCCAGATATACTCATCGTAACTGTAACGTTTGATGAGATTGTCTGTATCATAAACTATGTAGCCACAGAATATAATCGACGCCAAACAACCATATATCATCACTGAGATTCGACCCAACGGGAATAGAATCTGCACAAACGAAAACCAAAGCTCAGATTTCAACCTCAATTTCTAAATTCATACCATTCTATGCTTGCTTGCTTGCATTCGAAACTTATGAAAGCAAGTGTGTTTACCTGAATAAGGGCAAAGACCAAAAGAACGATGAGAGCACCAAATAGAAATGGGCCAAGGAAATTGAAGTCATATCCTTTCTTTGCTGCCCAGAAAGTGTAGAAGGTTAAAGAAAGCACCACTACGGTTGTTAAAATCGCTGACTCGAGAATCACTTTTCCTGTTCCAACAACAAAATTTCAAAATTTCATTGGAACTGATAATGTGTTAAGAGTCTCAAAACCCTCTGCTGTCCTAAATTAGAATTGGTATGTGTTAAACACAAATCCATGTTTCTATGCAACCATGAAAAGATTGTTCTGTCATTATTGAGTATCAGAGAAGCCAAAACGACAGCTCAAATGTGTTGGAGTTAAAACACAGGCCAATGTAAATCTTAAGCGTGTGAGTACAAGCAATTAAAAGTCCCGTGAAAGGCAAGAGACGAATAAGGAGTAGAGTGTGTCACAAGGAAAGTCTTACCGCTGGTGAAAGCACATGTCAATCCAACAGCGAAAGCCAAAGTCACCGTGAAAATCCCTAGAAGTAAGTAATTCACCGGATGTTTCTGGTGGTAATAGTACAAAGGACACATAACTGCAATTCAAAAAAGCAAAATTAAACCAAAACCCTAATCAAATAACCACTGATTTGAAATTCGCACATTTGAATCTTGTATACCTATTAAAGGTGTGACCATTAGAACAATCCAGAGAGCAAGACCAGCACTAGTGGTGGAGAAGAAGACGGAAATCGGACGTACGAAAACCACCGTGGAAGCGACGGCGATTGTTGCTAAAAGCTGAAAAGCGATTATGGAATATACCTTACGAATGAAACCCCATCGGAGTTCGGGGCTCTCAAGCATCGTCGGATACAGAGCTCTCTCACCACCATTACCCCCGCCGGTCTCCACGTCATCTTTCCGGTACGGAAGATTCCACTTATACATTCTTGTAATACTGTGAATCGAAAGGTTTCTGAATCAATGAATGTTTGATCAAAACCAATTGGAAAAACAAAACGCGGGAAGATTCGAAAATCGAGGGATCAAATGTAACAGAATCTGAAAAGAAGACGATCAATGAATAACAAGAACAGTGAATAGGATTTCGCTGGCAGAGGAAGTTAATTTGTTTACACAACGATTTTCCAGAGAAAATATTTGGGATTTGAAGGTTGAGAGAAAATTAAGATTTTGAAGTTTGTTATATAAGAGCAGTTATGGGGAGAGTAAAGGAGAAAGTTCTTGAAGGCACCAGTTATTGCCACGTGGCGTATGAATATCGAAAACGTTAATTTGTTAACGCGTAAAAAAAGAAGAAGCTGGTTCTAAAAGAGTCTCTCTAGATCATTCCAAAGGTTTAAAAGTGGTAAGAATATCAACAAAAGCTTCCATTACAGGTCGATCCAGTTTTTGCTATAAATAATTTAATTAAATGTTTGAAGTCAACCTAAAATGTTAACGGTTATCCTCATTTGGGCTTTAGACTGGACCGAATTCATGAGATAACTGCTTAAACTGGGCTTTAGTAAAATAAAGGAAATGATTTGGACTTTTTAGCCTTAAAAGAGTTTTGGGCTTTAAGTGCACCTGACCTGGGCTTTTAACTGGACCTAATTGCATATTCAATTTCGGACCGTAACTTTGTCTGCTTTTGTCGACTATTGTTATTTTATTTCTGCTTTCGTCGGAAATGATTATAATCGTCACACACAAATTTTGTTGTTTATATGTTGCATGAATCGGACAAATTAAATATAATATTGTCTGAAAATTGTTTTTGACGCAACGAAGAATTAAAATAAGATCAACTTTTACAAGAATTCGAAACATATTTTTGACTAAGTTCGATCTTTTTATTTTTGTAAATATGTGGTTTCTTTTTCACCAACTATTCTACTTTTGTTTCATGACTATTTATCACCACTACTAATTTTTAGTGTTTGTTTAATATAAGGTGACCTCTGCATTTTATACTTAAATCCACAATTTTCTCTCAATGTCATAAGCTATATAATTTGAAGAAAAAAAATGATCTTTAATATAATTATAGCTGCAAATACAGACTATATAGACCAAATTAATCATCATTATTATATAGTTTAATTTTGAAAATTTCCATGTTGGATAGTTGTCCCATTCAAAACATTGTTCTCCACGACCTAACACCGAAAATTACGATAGTGATCCAGTGGTTAAGTTTTTATCTTTATAAAAATTAAACATCTTTTAATTTGAAATTTTTTTTCTCACTCAAATTTAACAATATTTTTAACAAAAAATCAAAATTTTATTTTATTTGTTTGAAAGTGTTGAATTTGCAATGAGGGAATCACGTCTGAGGAAGCAGACAGAAACACGTGACATTATGGTACCGTGGGCTCTACTTCCGATTTTAGACCTTTAACCTTCATTTTATTTTGGTCTTTGATGACCTCTCTTTGCCCCTTCTTTTTCTTACTAGTTCTTATTTACTTCATTTTCTTTAATAGTTTTGTTCATATGCTATTAAAATATATGTATATATATATTTACTGCCAAAATTCATGGGAAGAATAAGTTTAAGTGGTTAAGTCTATTTTCCGCATTTTTTACCAAAATTCAATTCTAAGAAGTTGTGTATATACATGTAATATTATATAAGGTTTATAGGTGAATTTACGTTAAGAATCAGATGAAAATATATTATTTATCAAATAAATTAAGTCTTGATCATATTCTTTTTGATAGACACATGTTTTAGATTCAAATATACATAAACAGTATTAAAAAAGTACATATAGTTTTGCATAAAATAAAAATACTATGTATAAGCTTAAAATTAACTTTACAAGTAAAAGTAAAGACTTATTGTAAAACTCCACACATAGTACTATTTTCTCTTAAGCCATCCATAAGAAGTCGTGTAAATGTTATTCTATTAAAACTCAAACAAAATATTATAGTGCATATCTATTTGACCATTTGGATATACTAGATAAACATACAATTAGATATATACAAATAAATAAGAACGAGTCAAACGCTAACCTTTGTTACAATGACGAATGAAGTTTCAAAGCTATACAAATATAATTTAATACACCTTGGCCTATATTGTCTGCGCCATTGTTGGTCTACAACATTTAGTCGAGTTGCAAGAGTATTTGTGTTTAAATTGAATGAAATATTATAGTGGGTATAAAATAACATAAACCACAAATCTGAGGGTAATAAAGTAACAAAAATGGGAATAATAATGAATGAGGAACAGACTATTTCGTGTTGTAGAGAGAGAAAGTGAGACGACTTGAGCGATAAACAAGGCGCGGAGAGAGACGCCGTCAACACAAAAAAAAAAAACAGCAGAAGAACAAAAGAAAATAAAAAACAGAGAAAGAAGGAAGAAAAAAGAGAGAAGGAAATTGATTAATCTCTGAAAATCTAATTTAAAATTAATTAAAGAATAAACAAAATCGCGTTTTTCTCTTTATTTCTTTTTGGTGTCAAAATTGATTTGCTCATTATCGTGAATTTCTGAAGTCTTTGGAGGGTAGGGGTTAAAATATCACGATTTGAAATTGTTGGATCTTAGATCTTTCTTCTTGCTCTGAAACCCTAATTTGTCACATTGTATCAGCTCAATTTGATCTAAAAGAGCTTCCTTTTTTTTTCGGGGTCTTCTTTAATTTGAATTCTTCTCGGGTTATTCTAAGAAAAAAATTGCTTTTTTTTTTCTTCTGTTGAACGATGCGGGTTTTGGGTTGATCGCATTAGGGTTGATTTTTTTTTTTCTGATCACGACGACTCGGATCTGGGTGGGTCGTGTTCGAGACCGAGTCAGGGTCTGGTCTGGTGAGGTCGTCGTCGGATGAAAGTTTCTGGGATCGAAAAGGAGAACGATGAAATGGGCAACATTGCTTAAGGACATCAAGGAGAAGGTCGGATTATCTCAAAACTCTGACTCGGCAACCGCTGACGCCTTTTCCGTTGACCTAACTGCTCCGCCGTCTTCTTCCTCTTCTCCTTCTGTTACTTCTATCGCGTCTTCTATACATGACTTCAACTCATTATCTTCCAGGTATTCTTTTTGTTTTCTCGTTGTGCTTGATCTGGTTGTGGATTCTGTTGTTGCTAGTTTTGGTTTACTAAATTTGCTTTTTAATGTTTGTTTTGGGACCATAGTTTAAAATGCTTCTCTTTTAAATTGCTTTATAAGTGATCGACATCATCTAAGTCTCTTTTAGATTCCTTTATTGCAACATTTTTGTGGTGCTAGATTTTTTGATAGGATGTCTGGTAAATCAGATTTACGAAGGCCATGAGATATAGTCATACAAGCTGTCTGCTGCAATACTTCGGAATTGTTTTCTGTAATTTTGTTGACTGATCGCTGTTTGTGTATAGACAATGGTTTATCGTTTTTTGCTCTTCTTGAAAGCAGAGAGAATCATGAGTTGGAACTGGACTTCAAGAGATTATGGGAAGAGTTCCGTTCATCAAGCTCCGAAAAGGTTCTTACTTTGATAATCCGTACTCTTGTTCACGTGTCTGTCATTTTTTTCGGAATGTCTTACCTTTGATCTTTGGATGGGGCTTCAAAAGACTAGCAAATCATGAGTGCTAATCATGTGGATGCCTTGCAGGAGAAGGAGGCCGCCTTGAATCTTACCGTGGATACATTTTGTAGATTAGTGAAGCGACATGCTAATGTAGATCAGTTAGTTACTATGTAAGCTGTTCTTAACTCTTTCTCCCTTTTTGGTGGAAGTGGGGTTTGTTGTTCAAATTGAAAAATAGCATCTGCGCCAAATTATTGTGTCTCCTAGTCTTCACATGAGTTGTATGTTTATGGTGGCAAATACGTTTCTCACACTTTATGTTCTTCCCCTGTCTAGCGGGTGTTCTTCCGTATCTCATATTCTATGCTCATCGGTTACATACGGTATAATCACCAATACTGAGAAATTTATTTTAATTGCAGGTTAGTAGAAACACATATATTCTCTTTTGTCATTGGGAGAGCATTTGTGACAGATATTGAAAAGTTGAAGATTGGCAGCAAGACAAGGTCACTGGATGTAGAGAAAGTATTAAGGTTCTTTTCAGATGTCAGCAAGGTTTGCCGTTTGTTTCTGAATATTGTGCATCTTGACATGTCACGCTCTCTTCTCTATCTTTTTAATTCATAATTTTCTTCCTACAGGAGGGATTTAGTCCTGGTGCAAACCTCTTAACTGCTGTTGAAGTACTTGTATCTGGGGTACCTTTTTGACTTTTTCCTGTCTTCCAGTTTACCCACTCCATAGAAGCTTACAAAGCTCAATTTCACATGGTCCACGATGCTTACTCTTAGATGGTCTTATGCCTTATATATTGTGTTACTCTTATCTGTTCTTTTCAGCCTATCGACAAACAATCACTACTGGATTCTGGGATATTCTGTTGTCTAATACATATTCTCAGTGCACTTCTAGCATATGATGGAGTAAGCAAAAGTAAAATAACTGCTGATTTGGAAAAGGTATCAGCAGAAAAAGATGCTGGATACAGAAGTCTCCAGAGTAGGCGACTTGAGGTTCTGTTTCGATAGTTTTATTCCAATTTTTACTCTAAGTCTATACTTTTCTGAGCTGGATGTTGATAATCAAATTTATACTACACCAGTGCTTTATGACTTTTAAAAATACTTTGTGCCCCCTCATTCTTGTAGGTGGAGGGTAGTGTTGTACATATCATGAAAGCATTAGCTAGCAATCCTTCTGCTGCTCAGAGTTTGATTGAAGATGACTCTCTTGAGACGCTTTGCAATATAGTTGCCACTGGCTCTGTTAAGGTGTTCTCTCAGTATAAAGAAGGTCTAGTTCCACTCCATAACATACAGCTTCACAGACATGCAATGCAGGTATTTTTCGTACATCTGTATTAGAGCATCGTGCTATAAAACAGAAGAAATTCGTGAACGGCTTTCTAGTTTGATAATTGAAAGCGAATTGAATAACCCGATGCTTATAGTTTCATTTGACACCCTTTTGTGTTTCTTCCAGATCCTTGGACTTCTTCTAGTCAATGACAATGGGAGCACAGCGAGATACATACGCAAGCACCATCTGGTACGTCAGTGAACTATGGAGATTTCCTGAGTGTATATTGATTCTCGTGCATACTTATAAGCTGACCGTGGCTATAGTTAATTCTTTCTTGCTAATGTCGAAACTATGTGAGTTTTTGTGGTAAAGAACTTGGTTTTCAGGAAACTTATGTTAATTTCAGGATAAAAGCTAATGATAGCTAATGTTATCTGCATATATAGTAGTTTCTTCAGAAGCTTTGTGTTACAATGTGATAAGTGCAATAAGGCATTGGAAAAGCTTTGCTTTATTTTCTGAGTTCTCATGCAGATAAAGGTTCTCTTGATGGCTGTCAAAGATTTTGATCCGAATTGTGGTGACTCAGCCTACACTATGGGCATTGTGGACTTGTTACTTGAATGTGTGGAACTGTCGTACAGACCTGGTAACATTATCTATATGAACGTGTAAGCTAAAGCTGTTTTGATCATGGCTACTAATCTTTTCCAAATTTGGCTTTGTAGAGGCTGGTGGTGTTAGGCTTAGGGAGGACATACGCAATGCACATGGTTACCACTTTCTTGTTCAGTTTGCCCTGATTCTATCAACCTTGCCAAAAAATCAGATTTTTGTGACTAGTGGTTCATCTTTAAATCAAGATAGTGGTTCAGATGACTGTGAAGTGTTTCCTGATGGAGAAAATATGAACAGAAGTGAAAATGCTGATGATTCTTCTTCACAAAACTTTTCTCCATCGTTGTCAAGATTGCTTGATGTCCTCGTCACCCTGGCGCAGACTGGTCCAGCTGAGCCATCTGTAGGAAGGGCCTCACGATCGTCCCAAACAAAGCCAACTGGGCATAGCAGAAGTCGAACATCATCAGTTGACAGTGCATATGATGAGACATGGGAACAGGGAAGTGGTAAAGTTAAGGACTTAGAAGCTGTCCAAATGCTGCAAGATATCTTCTTGAAGGCAGAGAATAAGGATCTTCAGGCTGAAGTTTTGAATAGAATGTTCAAAATATTCTCGAGCCATGTGGAAAACTATAGATTGTGTCAGGAATTAAGGACCGTTCCATTACTTGTCCTCAACATGGATGGTTTTCCTTCCTCGCTGCAAGATATAATTCTTAAAATTCTTGAATATGCTGTCACAGTTGTCAATTGTGTTCCAGAGCAAGAATTGTTGTCACTTTGTTGTTTATTGCAACAGCCAATTACATCTCAGTTGAAGCACACCATACTCTCTTTCTTTGTGAAGCTCGTATCTTTTGATCAACAATATAAGAAAGTCCTACGTGAAGTTGGTGTTTTGGAAGTCTTACAGGATGATTTGAAGCAGCACAAGCTTCTTATGGGTCCAGATCAGTATAATGGAGTCTCTAATCATTCAGATCGGAAGCCTAGCTCAGGTAGCTTCAAAAAGCACTTAGATACTAAAGATGCTATTATTTCATCACCAAAGTTGATGGAATCTGGGTCTGGAAAGTTACCTGTATTTGAAGTAGACAACACCATTACTGTTGGTTGGGACTGTATGATCTCATTGTTAAAGAAAGCTGAGGCTAATCAGGCATCTTTTCGTGCGTCCAATGGTGTTGCAATTATACTTCCTTTTTTGATATCTGATGCCCATCGGACTGGCGTTTTGAGGATTTTATCATGTCTAATCACAGAAGACACTAAACAGGTAAACTTTTTTTTCTTGGATCAACTGCGCCAGAGTAAATTTTATTGCAAAGTTGATGTGTTAGATTACGTTGGTCCCATTAAAGGTATTTATTTTGCATAAGTGGCCAACATCCTTAATCTTCTTGCTATTACTCTCCAACCAGGTCCATCATGAAGAATTAGGAGCTGTTGTTGATTTGTTGAAAAGTGGAATGGTCACTGGTATATCTGACAATCAATACAAGCTTCATGATGATGCCAAATGTGATACAATGGGTGCTCTATGGCGTATTGTTGGTGTTAATGGCTCTGCCCAAAGAGTCTTCGGTGAAGCCAGTGGTTTCTCTCTTTTATTGACGACCCTTCACACATTTCAAGGGAAAAGAGAACACATGGATGAGTCTGATTTGATGGTTTACATTAAATTGTTTAAATATCTATTTCGCCTTATGACAGCTGCAGTCTGTGAAAACGCTGTTAATAGGATGAAACTGCATGCCGTTATAACGTCTCAGACGTTTTATGAGCTTTTGGTGGAGTCTGGGTTGCTGTGTGTTGAGTTGGAAAGGCAGGTTATACAGCTGTTGTTAGAACTTGCACTTGAAGTGGTGGTTCCACCATTTTTAAAATCAGAGTCTACAGCCCTTGCTACTATACCAGAAAGTGAACAAGCAACTTCTATTGTAACAACCCCATCGGGCCAGTTCAATCCTGACAAGGAGAGAATTTACAATGCAGGTGCTGTCAGAGTTCTGATCCGTTCATTGTTGCTTTTTAGTCCCAAAATCCAACTAGAATTTTTGAAACTTCTGGAAAGTCTTGCACGTGCTAGCCCTTTCAATCAAGAAAATCTCACCTCAATTGGTAAGAATCATACCTCATGGCTCCTCTGGGGTTTTTCCTTTTATTCTCTCTTAACCCATATCTACCACGTCATGAATTGTAATTGAACAGGTTGCGTGGAACTTTTGTTGGAAATCATTTACCCCTTTCTTGCCGGTTCATCTCCATTTCTTTCTTACGCTTTGAAGATTGTGGAAATCCTTGGAGCGTACAGGTAGAGAATGTTCTCCCGTATTAGTTAATTTAAGATATATTTCTAACCCACTTTCGCTTTCTAGCTCTTTATCTTAATATAAAGTTTTTTTTTTGTGTAGGTTGTCCCCATCTGAGCTACGACTGCTGTTTAGATATGTTTTGCAAATGAGGATTATGAATTCAGGCCATGCAGTAGTTGCGATGATGGAAAAGCTAATTCTCATGGAAGACACAACGTTGGAGCATCTATCTCTGGCTCCTTTTGTAGAAATGGATATGAGCAAAACTGGGCATGCTTCTGTGCAGGTGTCCCTGGGAGAAAGATCTTGGCCTCCTGCTGCTGGTTATTCATTTGTTTGTTGGTTCCAGTTTCGTAATTTTTTAACAACCCAAGGAAAAGAACCAGAAGCCTCCAAAGTTGGCGGTTCATCAAAGACGCGCATTTCAAGTGCACAGCAACACGAACAGAACATTTTCCGGATGTTTTCTGTTGGTGCTTTAAGCAATGAAAGTCCATTCTATGCAGAACTTTACTTTCAGGAGGATGGAATTCTGACCCTTGCCACTAGCAATTCACATTCTTTGTCATTTTCTGGATTGGAGATTGAGGAGGGCAGATGGCATCACCTTGCTGTTGTTCATAGTAAACCAAATGCTCTTGCTGGACTCTTCCAGGCTAGCGTTGCATATGTCTATCTTGATGGAAAACTAAGGCACACGGGTAAATTGGGGTACTCTCCTTCGCCTATTGGAAAATCTTTGCAAGTAACAGTTGGAACTCCAGCTACTTGTGCCAGAGTTAGTGATCTGACATGGAAAACACGCTCATGTTATCTTTTTGAGGAGGTGCTCACATCGGGTTGCATTGGTTTCATGTACATTCTTGGTAGAGGGTACAAAGGTCTTTTTCAGGATGCAGACCTCTTACGGTTTGTGCCTAATCAGGCTTGTGGTGGGGGTAGCATGGCTATCTTGGACTCATTAGACACTGACATGACTTCATCGTCGAATGGGCAAAAGTTTGATGGAAACAATAGACAAGGAGACTCTAAGGCAGATGGCAGTGGAATTGTTTGGGATCTTGAGAGGTTAGGAAATATTTCCTTTCAGTTACCTGGCAAGAAACTTATCTTTGCATTTGATGGATCATGCTCGGAGTTCATCCGTGCGTCTGGAAATTTTTCCCTTCTCAATCTGGTTGACCCATTGTCCGCCGCTGCATCTCCAATTGGAGGTATCCATTGGTCGTAAAAACTCTTGATCCTTTTGTACATTTTATCTGAATTGAATTTCATGGTTTGATTTATTCTTCTTTTTTAAATGGTTTAGGAATACCACGTTTTGGGTGTCTGGTGGGAAATGTATCTATCTGCAGACAAAGTGTAATTGGTGATACTATCCGCCCTGTGGGAGGAATGGCTGTTGTACTCTCGCTTGTTGAGGCTTCACAATCTAGAGATATGCTACATATGGCTCTTTCATTGCTTGCCTCTGCACTTCATCAGAACCCTCAGAATGTGAAGGATATGCAAACTATCAGGGGATATCATTTACTAGCTCTGTTTTTGCGTCCCAAAATGACCCTGTTTGATATGCAGTCTTTGGAGATATTTTTTCAAATTGCTGCATGCGAAGCTTTGTTTTCAGAGCCAAAAAAGCTGGAGAGTGGACCGAGTAATATTAGTATGCCACCTACGGAGACTATATTTGAAAACAGCTACGAGGATCTTGGGATTTCAAGGTTCCGCTATGATAGTTCATCAGTTGGGTCTCATGGGGATATGGATGACTTTTCTGTTCCCAAGGATTCTTTTAGTCATCTCTCTGAGCTAGAAACAGATATCCCTGTTGAAACTTCAAACTGTATTGTCTTATCCAATGCGGATATGGTCGAACATGTCCTCTTGGACTGGACCCTCTGGGTAACATCTCCTGTTTCCCTCCAGATTTCGTTACTTGGTTTTCTGGAAAATTTGGTTTCAATGCATTGGTATAGGAATCACAATCTTACGATTCTGCGCAGAATCAATCTGGTAGAACATTTGTTAGTGACACTTCAGAGAGGTGATGTGGAGGTTCCCGTTCTAGAAAAATTAGTTGTTCTGCTTGGATGCATCTTAGAAGACGGATTCCTGATGTCTGAGCTTGAAAATGTGGTTAGGTTTGTGATTATGACATTTAATCCACCTGAACTTAAGTCACGAAGCTCATTATTGCGCGAGTCAATGGGAAAGCATGTAATTGTGAGAAACATGCTTCTGGAAATGCTCATTGATCTCCAGGATACCATAAAAGCAGAGGAACTTCTGGAGCTGTGGCATAAGATAGTGTCGTCAAAATTAATAACATACTTCCTTGATGAAGCTGCACATCCTACTAGTATGAGGTGGATCATGACCCTTCTCGGTGTCTGTCTTGCTTCTTCTCCAAACTTTTCCCTTAAATTTCGGACAAGTGGAGGTTATCAGCAGCTTCAGCGGGTACTACAAAACTTCTATGATTCTCCAGACATATATTACATATTGTTCTGTCTGATCTTTGGGAAACCAGTTTATCCAAGATTACCGGAGGTTCGGATGTTAGACTTTCATGCCCTAGTCCCAAATGATGGAAGCCATGTGGAGTTAAAGTTCATAGATCTCTTGGATTCGGTGGTGGCGATGGCTAAATCTACTTATGACAGGTTGATTATGCAATCAATGCTCGCTCACCAGTCTGGAAATCTTTCTCAGGTGAGTGCCAGTCTTGTGGCAGAGCTTGTTGAGGGGGCAGAAATGACAGGAGAGCTTCAAGGGGAAGCTTTGATGCACAAAACATATGCGGCACGTTTAATGGGTGGCGAAGCTTCAGCTCCTGCTGCTGCAACTTCTGTTCTCCGTTTCATGGTTGACCTTGCAAAGATGTGCCCTCAATTTTCTGCTGCTTGCAGACGTGCAGAATTTGTTGAAAATTGTGCTGATCTTTACTTTTCCTGTGTCAGGTTGGCATCAAAGACCTAGTGATATACTTTTTCACCGCTAATTTAATATTGATGATATTTCTTAGGTTTTTTGAAATTAAATTCTTTTTCTACATCAGTTTATTGTCACGTTAAATAGATTAAATGTGGACAGTATTTGGTTGTACGTCTTGTTTGTCAGAGGGTCTTGTGTAGGACCATGATGTTTTATGACCTGCTAAATGTTTATTTGCTAAATTTTGCGACTAAAGACTACTTATGTACTGTAGGGCTGCTTATGCTGTGGAGATGGCAAAACAACTCTCTGTGAAGGTGGAAGAGAAGCATATAAATGATGGTGATGATGGCGGATCACAAGGAACTCAGTCTAGCTTGCCTCATGACCAGGATCAGTCCACGAAAACCTCCATCAGTGCTGGAAGCTTCCCTCAAGGGCAGGTCAGTCTTAGTTCTGAAGACATGCCTTTACCTGCAAATTATGTGGTTAATGATAAGATGGAGAACATTCTTGAACCACCACCACAGGAAACGAGTAAATCATATGAAGGTGTTGAAGATGTTAAGAAAGACGATAATAATAATGTCGGCCCTGTATCATCAGCTTCCAGTGAACAAGATTTTCATGATCTTAAAGTTATTCCAAGTCAAGTTCAGGCAACTGATTCTCAGAGTTCTGCATCTTTCCCTATGATCGAGTCTCCCCTTTTATCTGAAAAATCAAGTCTCAAAGTCTCATTCACTTCATCGCCATCTCCGGTTGTTGCACTTGCATCCTGGCTAGGCTCTAACTATAACGAGTCTAAAAGCTCTGCGGTTGGTTCTGCTTCGCTTGAATCGAATCTCTCTGTTAGTGAAGTTGATGCATCTTCAGAACGAAAGTCAGGTTCCCAGGGGTCTTCTGCTGCCAATGCATTCTTCACAGTCTGTCCAAAACTTCTCCTTGAAACAGATGAAACTGGCTATGGTGGGGGGCCTTGTTCTGCTGGAGCGAGTGCTGTGTTAGATTTTATGGCTGAGGTACTTGCTGACTTAGCGACTGAACAGATTAAAGCAGTACCTGTTCTAGAAAACATATTGGAAATGGTTCCTTTCTATGTTGATCCTGAAAGTGTATTGGTCTTTCAAGGGTTATGCCTTAGCCGAGTCATGAACTATATTGAAAGACGTCTCTTGCGTGATGATGAAGAGGACGAGAAAAAACTGGACAAGACCAAATGGTCTGCAAATTTGGATGCATTTTGCTGGATGATAGTGGACCGTGTTTATATGGGTGCTTTTCCTCAACCCACTGGTGTTCTTAGGGCTCTAGAGTTCTTGTTATCGATGCTCCAATTAGCTAACAAAAATGGTAGGGTTGAAGAAGTCACTCCTTCAGGGAAAGGTCTGTTATCTCTTGGAAGAGCAACAAGGCAACTTGATGCTTATATACACTCAATCCTGAAAAACACAAATCGAATGGTACTATATTGTTTCCTGCCATCGTTCTTGATAACTGTCGGAGAGGAGGACCTACTTTCACAATTGGGCTTGCTTGTTGAATCGAAGAAAAGGCCATCTCCGAATCCAGCTGTTGATGAATCTGGGATCGACATCTCAACAGTTCTGCAGTTGTTAGTCGCAAACAGGAGAATCATATTCTGCCCAAGCAACCTCGATACTGATCTGAATTGCTGTTTGTGTGTAAACTTAATCTCCTTGCTCAGTGACCAGAGAAAGAGCGTGCAAACCATGTCACTTGATATTGTCAAATATTTGCTGGTACACCGAAGATCTGCCCTTGAGGATTTGCTCGTCACTAAACCAAACCAGGGACAGAACTTTGATCTTCTACATGGGGGTTTTGATAAGTTGTTGACTGGAAATCTACCAGAATTCTTTAAGTGGCTTGAAAGCTCTGATAAGATTATTAACAAAGTACTGGAGCAATGTGCTGCAATAATGTGGGTACAATACATAGCTGGCTCGGCTAAATTTCCTGGTGTCAGGATAAAAGGCATGGAGGGTCGTCGGAAGAGAGAGATGGGGAGAAAATCACGAGATATGTCGAAGCTAGACCTAAAACATTGGGATCAGTTAAATGAACGGAGATATGCGCTAGAAGTATTACGTGATGCCATGTCTACTGAGCTTAGAGTAGTTCGGCAAAACAAATATGGCTGGATACTGCATGCTGAGAGTGAGTGGCAAACACATCTCCAGCAGCTTGTGCATGAGCGGGGAATATTTCCGATGCGAAAATCCAAAGAATCTGAAGATCCCGAATGGCAGCTCTGTCCGATTGAAGGTCCATACAGAATGCGCAAAAAGCTTGAACGATGTAAGCTAAAAATTGATAGCATCCAAAATGTTCTTGACGGAAAGTTGGAACTTGGAGAAATTGAGCTTCCGAAAGCCAAAAATGAAGATGGACCTGTTATTTCTGACACTGATTCTGAACCCGCTTTCCTGCTCAGTGAACTTTATGATGAGTCGTTTTTGAAAGAGTCTGATGAGTTTAAAGATGTTGCTTCCACCAGAAATGGATGGAATGATGATAGAGCTAGCAGTACAAACGAAACAAGTCTTCATTCTGCTTTTGATTTTGGTGGAAAGTCTAGTACTGCTTCTGTGCCCATAACAGAGAACACACTAGCCAAATCTGAGACTGGCTCTCCGAGACATTCATCTTCTGCTAAAATGGATGAAATTAATGGTGCGGAGGAAACATCAGAGAAGGAACTGAACGATGATGGTGAGTATTTGATTAGGCCTTATTTGGAGCATCTTGAAAGAATTAGGTTCAGATACAACTGTGAGAGAGTTGTTGATCTCGACAAGCATGATGGAATCTTCTTAATAGGAGAATTCTGTCTGTATGTGATAGAAAATTTTTACATTGACGAGGATGGGTGTATTTGTGAGAAGGAATGTGAAGATGAGTTATCTGTTATTGATCAAGCTTTGGGTGTGAAAAAAGATGTCTCTGGAAGCTCGGATTTCCATTCTAAGTCGAGCACATCATGGACTACGACAGTGAAAACGGGTGTAATAGGGGGAAGAGCATGGGCATATGGTGGTGGTGCTTGGGGAAAAGAAAAAATGTGCACAACTGGTAACTTGCCGCATCCTTGGCGTATGTGGAAGCTTAATAATGTTCATGAAATTTTGAAACGTGATTACCAGTTGCGTCCAGTTGCTATTGAGATATTTAGCATGGATGGATGTAATGATCTCCTCGTATTTCACAAGAAAGAGAGGGAAGAAGTTTTCAAAAATCTGGTTGCCATGAATCTTCCACGGAACAGCATGTACGCCATCATCGTTCCTTTTTATCTCGTGATCATCGTTCATGTGGCTACTTAGTTATCATAGATAAGATTTTCTATCTATATTCATCTGCGAAAGTGTAATTTATACTTTTAAATTTTTTCCTAGGCTCGACACAACCATTTCTGGATCTGCAAAACAGGAAAGTAATGAGGGAAGCCGCCTTTTCAAATTAATGGCGAAGTCTTTCTCAAAAAGATGGCAAAATGGAGAAATCAGCAATTTTCATTACCTAATGCATCTCAATACTTTAGCAGGACGGGGATACAGTGATCTCACGCAGTATCCTGTATTTCCATGGGTCCTCGCAGATTATGATAGCGAGAGTCTTGATTTGTCAGATCCAAAAACATTCCGCAAGCTTCATAAACCAATGGGTTGCCAGACACCTGAAGGAGAAGAAGAATTTAGAAAACGGTTTGTGATGTGCATCTTAAACTTCATATTTTTTCTTGTTAACTAGCTACCGTTTCATGGTAGCCTAGTTTTTTTAATCTTTGCTTATGCATTCTTTTTTCCTGCTCGATTACAGATATGAGAGCTGGGATGATCCCGAGGTTCCAAAATTTCATTATGGCTCTCACTATTCAAGTGCTGGAATTGTTCTTTTTTACCTTATTCGCCTCCCCCCATTTAGCACTGAAAATCAGAAGCTGCAAGGCGGTCAGTTTGATCATGCTGATAGACTCTTCAATAGTATTAAAGATACTTGGCTAAGTGCAGCAGGAAAGGGAAATACTTCAGACGTAAAAGAACTAATTCCTGAATTCTTCTACATGCCTGAGTTTTTGGAAAATAGATTCAGCCTTAATTTGGGTGAAAAACAGTCAGGAGAGAAGGTTTGTGCCAATTCAAGGTCTTCAATGGCGTTTAAATATACCACTTTCTTTTCATGTAGTGTTGATATACATATATTTCCTGCATAATGTCAGGTTGGTGATGTCTTTTTACCTCCATGGGCAAGAGGTAGTGTTCGTGAGTTCATCCTCAAACACAGAGAAGCGTTGGAGTCAGATTATGTATCAGAGAATTTGCATCATTGGATAGATCTCATTTTTGGGTACAAACAGAGAGGAAAGGTACATTACACAATACTTTCCTTTGCTGTGAGTCAAGTAGAATGCAAAAATTGAAATGTTGTTATGTTATTTACTTTTACTTTTCTGGAATGTTTAATCTCAGGCTGCAGAAGAAGCTGTGAATGTTTTCTATCATTACACATACGAGGGAAATGTTGATATTGATGCAGTTACGGACCCCGCAATGAAAGCTTCCATACTAGCGCAGATTAATCATTTTGGCCAAACTCCGAAGCAACTATTTCCTAAACCTCATGTCAAAAGAAAAACGGACAGAAAAATTCCTCTCCACCCTCTGAAACACTCGATGCATCTAGTTCCTCACGAAACACGTAAATGCTCATCTTCAATAAGCCAGATCATTACATTCCATGATAAGGTGCTCGTTGCTGGAGCCAACTGTTGCCTGAAACCTAGAGGCTACACCAAATACTTAACATGGGGCTTCCCTGACAGGAGCTTAAGATTTATGAGCTATGATCAGGACAAACTGCTATCAACCCATGAAAATCTCCATGAAAGCAACCAGATCCAGTGTGCTGGTGTTAGTCACAATGGGCGAATTGTGGTCACTGGAGCAGAGGATGGTTTAGTGTGCGTGTGGAGAGTAAGCAAGGATGGTCCCCGTGGTTCACGGCGTTTACGGTTAGAGAAAGCCCTATGTGCTCACACAGCTAAAGTCACATGTTTACGTGTAAGCCAAGCGTACATGATGATTGCAAGCGGGTCAGATGACTGTACAGTCATCATATGGGATCTCAGTTCATTGAGTTTTGTAAGGCAGCTTCCTGACTTCCCAGTTCCCATTTCAGCAATCTACATAAACGACCTTACTGGCGAAATTGTAACCGCTGCTGGAACTGTCCTTGCGGTTTGGAGCATCAATGGCGATTGCCTTGCTGTGGCTAATACTTCCCAGTTACCATCTGATTCGGTATCATCAGTGACAGGCTCAACATATTCCGACTGGCTTGAAACAAGCTGGTATGTAACTGGTCATCAGAGTGGAGCAGTTAAAATATGGCGGATGATTCATTGTACTGATCCTTTGAGTGCCGAGAGCAAAACAAGTAGTAGCAATAGAACAGGAGGGCTGAATTTGGGTGATCAAGTGCCAGAATACAAGTTGATTTTACACAAGGTATTAAAATTCCATAAGCAACCAGTCACCGCTCTCCATCTCACGAGTGACCTGAAGCAGTTACTAAGTGGTGATTCGGCTGGACAGTTGCTTTCATGGACAGTACCAGATGAGACATTAAGAGCTTCATTGAAACAGACTTCACTGAAACAAGCTTCATTGAAACAGGTTTCATAGGTTTAGAATCTAAAGCAGTGACCAATCAAATCCCCTTTTGGTTTCTTTGGGTAGAACCGATAGAGCTGGCCAGGGAATGTAAGGACAGAACCACATAGGAGAAAGCAGACCAAAGTCCAAACAAAGTGTAGGTTCTGTTGCATCTCTTACATCACTGGCTTGCAGGTTAGGAGAAAGAGAGCGTAGCGAGCCACTCTCTACTATGTTTTGCTGGTGAGTTTTCAGGTTTGAAAAGAAGGAGAAGGAAAAGAGGTTTTTGTGGCTTGAGAATTGAGTAAATAGATGGGAGGATTACAAGCTTTACAGTGGAATGTGTGTACTGTGTACAGTATGGTATTTTTTGCGGCTTTTTTGGGTTTCAATTATTTCTTCTTGAAAACTCATTGCAAATAGTAAAAGCTGGGCTTATTTAGTTTCTACAGCCCCATCTGTATCTGTTTTTCTTTCAGATGCAATTCTTGTATTATTTTTATAGTTTGTGACCTTTTGTATTTCTTATCTTTTGCATCAATATCAATGTTAATTCTTTTGCCTTATTATTTTTATAATTTTACTTATATTAATTGGGGCTTATAAATCATTGTGGCCCATTCAGTTTCCCACGTGTCTATTGCTTCTCTCTGGTCCACAATATCAAAATCATAATTTTGAGGCGCGTGAGAGATCTTCCTTTAGACACCACAAGTACAAGGGTAAATATGTCATTTAACAATGTCTATCTATATATACATCCGAAACCTCAATTAATGGCCTTAGAAAAAAAAGAATCTGCAACAAGTTTCTCTCTATGCTCTTCGACTTCAAAACCAAAAGATGAATACTAAGTCATCACTTTCTCAGACCAATATCCTCATTTTCACAAATCGGTTCAATAATACTCGCACTCAACGTAGCCTAGCGAGACACTCAAGCATTTCTGCAACTCTCAGCTCAAAGCCTGCCTACTCCGGAGAACTCAAAGAGACAACAAAAATTGGATTGTTGAATCAGAAGAATGCGAGTAACGAAGATAGCTTCTTCTCAAAACTTGCAATCAATTATCTATCAAAGACTCTTCAAGACACAGCAGGTTCGTATCTAATCATCTTTTCCTTGAATCTTTGATTTTTTTTAGTTCATAAAAAGAGATACTTGTTGAGGAGGAAAAACTGAGAAGCTCATCTTCAGGGATGAGCAGTAGTAGCAGCAGCATTACTGGTTATGATCGCTTAGTGGATACGGCAACTAGGGTTGCGAGTATCTTAGACACCAAGCAACAACATGAGCTTGTTCTTATTGCTTTAGACAGAGCATTACCGACTCTGCTACTCTCTTTAGTAAGTTGTTATAAAGTAACCAGATCAAGTAGCAGCAAACTATGAACATGTTATATTGACATTTCTGGTTGATTTTACAGATCAAAATGCTTCTTCCACCTTCAAAACTTTCGAGGGAGCTCTTTGCAGTATTCACCACAATATTCTTCGCTTGGCTTGTTGGACCTTCAGAGGTAAGACCTAAGTTTTTGGTCATTATTCTTCTGAATAGAAACTAACAGACAATTTTTATGGGTTTTATTAACTCGAAAACTTTATTGCCAAGGTGATGGAGACTGAAGTTAATGGAAGAACAGAGAAGAGTGTTGTGTTTATAGAGAAATGCAGGTTAAGTGTGATCTCTCTGTTTGGTCCCATCTGGTCGATAAACTTAAGACAAAATATCAAAATCATTCTTCCAAAAACAATCATTACAGCAACCACCAAAACTGATTTCACTGTCGAGATCTGTAGCTTAATTACTTATATCATGTCCTTGATTGTTGTTTCATTTGTAGGTTTCTTGAGCAGACAAATTGTGTTAGTATGTGTACTCACCTCTGTAAAATTCCATCTCAAATCTTCATCAAAGACTCACTTGGAATGCCTATCTACATGAAGCCTGGTACTACGCTTAATCTATTTCGCTTTGATTCATCATTGCAATCACTGAAACAGGAAGGTTCGGGCATAAATGAAACAGTAGCCTGCACTTCTTAAATTGTGGAGGCTTAATGTAATCTTTAAGGGTCCCATTGATTCACCATTAAGGAGACCGTTAACTACTAGTAGACCCATTAAGTCTCCGAGCTAAATGATGATGATGATTGACCATACTTTCTTAAAAGTTGACGCTTTGACTTAAAGCACAAGCAATCATTTTTATTTTTCAAACAGAGACACAAATCTGTCAACAACAATTAACATTTGTATGAGTTTTGTAGATTTTGAAGATCTTAGTTGTAAGATGATGTTTGGTCAGGAGCCTCCAGAGATGATAAATGATCCTGTTATGCAGCAACCATGCTTTAAATTCTGTAAGAAGGAACCTCTAGTGCCGGAATATCGGCAAGTTATCATCTTAAGCAAGATTTCTGAGAAGCTTTATCAATGAAAAATTCTCTGTTTTTGCAGGTAAATCAAACAAAAGCTATGGTATGAAGCATTAGAGCTTGTACTAGAGAGATTAGACATGTATGTAATATCAAAACATATTAAAGTGTTTTTCTTTTAATGTTAACACGGAGATTACAAATACAGAGGCAAACCTCACAAATGTCCAAATGAATGTGAACCAAGAACAAAAATGTTAGACAATTTTGCAAAAGGAGTTGAGCCATTAGTGCATCTATAAGGCCAAACTGATTGGCAGACAAAAAAAATACATATAAAAAGCTGACACAACTCAAGAAGAGCAGTCCTATCAATATTGATGTGTAGAAGAGTAAGGTTGATTTTGATTTTGCCTTAGATTCATGTGTCCTTGTCTTCCATCTCTAGAATATTGGACCCACATCATTTGTTCTTCCATTAACAACCTCTGTTTCTTCTCCATATCATTCATTTGCACATATGGTGGTGGAGCAACCACCAATGATGCTGCAAATGGATCCATGGCAATTGGACTGTTGTTGTTTCCATTAGCCGTTGCTGGTGCTGGAAGTGCCAACATAGTTGCTGTAATGCATAGAAATTTCATGTCAAATCATCAGAAAGTTATGAGAAAGTAAACAACTGAGATCAGTTCTAAGAATCTTTCTGACAAACCTGCTGGTCTTCCTGCAGAACCAAATGCCACACTGCTTGCACTTCCACTGGCTCCATAAGCTGTCGATGTTTTCACAGCAGCATTTACAGTGCCGTGCTGATACATTCCGTTAAGCAATAACATATCAAAGCCTCCTCCGAGTTCTGTCTTTTGTCCTGACAATTTTGTAGCTGATTGCACCAAAGCTGTTTCCCAGTCCGCAGAATCATCCTGAAACGCTTCCCATCCAGGACCAGAATCCGAGCCTGAACAGCTCGCATATGGCCCATCAAATAAAGCCAATGCTAAGCTATCACCAGCTTCTGCTGCTCCACTGCCGTTTATATCCGTAAGATCCAGTAAATCACCAACTTCTTCTTCTTTCTTTTCTATTATCACTTCTTCTTTTGCTTCTTCCTCGGTTTTTATGTCTTCTTCTTCTTCTTTTGGTGGAGGTTCAGGTAAGGCTTTAATTGCGTTCATATCTTCTTGCTCTTCAATAACTTCCTCTGTTCTCGCATCATAATCTTCTTCATCGGCCTCAGATTTAAGAGATTTGGATTGCTTGGTCTGTTCTAAAGCAGATTTATCTCTTATGAACTCATCCATGAGATCAAGCTTCTTCTGTGTGATCTTCTCTACTTCTGGATACTCAGAAGATCGTGCGATCCCCAAGTTCTTACACCATGAGTAGAACTGATCAAGCTCTTCGAACTGTTTCGAAACTCGGCAAAAAATGTCATAGACCTTGATTGAATCAGGAATGTCTAACTCCATGAATCTATCGATCAAAATCCCCATTATTTCTGTTACATCGTAATATATCTGAAAACTCTCCTTCACTATCGGATACAGAGCTACAATCACAACTCTGTTGTTCCTTGCATTACCTGTTTTTCACATAACTCTTCATCCACTAAACAAAACAGAGACAGAGAGAAGAAACGTGAGTCACAAGAAATACTTATACCTGTTGGACGACAAGCTAAGAAACGGTCAAGTTGTTGCTGCAAATGTTGTACTCTGGTGAAAATTTTCTCTGATTTCATCTCAGCCACCGGCTGTGACCTAACCACAATAGCTGTGGAGTTATCAGCTGCAGCTTTATCTTGCTCCACTTCCTCTGTTTCTCCTCCAACACAGTAAACTCCACGTTTTCCGTGTCTCGCTTGCATCCTGAAACATCGTAATGAATCAAAACAGAAACCAAAACGAAGACAAAAAACTGTACAAACAGGTTGATCTTTTTACTTGAAATCAAGCCTTTCATCAAGGTACAACGCATAAGTCCTGACAAAAGCAGAGTAATCCCACGAATTCGACCGAGAAACATCTCTGAAATCAGACATATTAAGAAGCCTAGTTCCACGACGAGTCGCAAAGAAGATCTCTTGCTCATAAGCTTGATCTCCTTCTGCTAAAAGACGTTGAATCAAAATCAATGTTTTGAGAGCAACAGTCCAGCATTTGGTTTTGTTTAGACGTCTCGAAAGCGTATTAACACAAGCGTTAATGTAATTGCGTGAGTAAGAAGTTAAGCTAAGAATCTCTCTGATATATTTCTCTTCAGCTGGAAACTCTTCATGACGAGTTGCTTTAACAATGGCTACATCAAGTTCTGATAAAGAAGCACTTCGACCATTGACTTTGGCTAGACCAACGCTGGTTTGGTCCTTAACAGCTCCTATGGCTCGTTTAAGTTTACTCGAACCCATTTATTACGAATTTATTTAAATATATATTTAAGAAAACAATAAAAAGACAAAGATTTTGAAGAGAGAAAAGGGAAGAACGAGGGTTGTTTTATTTGATTTTGTTTCCTCGTCGTTTCCTTTTTTTCTCCTCTGTTTCTTTTTTTTTTAAAGTTTTAGGTTTTGTTTTGTTTTTTTTTTCTCTTTTGTGTTTTGTTTTGTTTGTTTCATCAAATATAGTTTCTTTGTTGCTCGTTGATTTTTTACCATCTAAGTCGCCGACATTGTCGGAGATTTTGGCCGGTGAAAATATAGCCTCGAGGCATTTTCTTTACTTTTCTTTTTTGAAGGTTTAACTGAAATTTAGTTTGTATTTGCCATTAATGGGAAGAAGAGGAGGTCGATTAAACTAAGAGAAAAAAAAAATCCTTCTTGCAAAAATCATCTTATATATAGTAGTTGTGCTACAATTTTTTTCAATTTAGAATTACATATATTGTTCGAAAATTACAACATTGAAATGTATAAACCGACGGGAACCAAAAATTTCTTCAAAAGCATAATCCAAAAGAGGAAAACCGTAATAAACAACCACTAGAAAACATTTAAGAAAAATCACCAAAAATATCCCACTGGTTAAGATTTAAACTTTTGGACCGACAAAAATAAAATTTCATAAAATTTCTGGAAACTAATGAAACCGTATACACTCAGCCGATTGATATCTCTAACAAACACTAGAGAAATATCAAACTTCAATTGAATCTTAAACGTGTAGACAAAAAGCAAAACATTCTCTAACTAGGAAAGTCGTACTAGAGAAACGACAGTTACAGATCGAAACCGGAGAGAAACAATATGAAAATCTACATATATTTTTTAGATTGGTGCAAATTGGACAGATCCAAACTGAAGAACTAGTATCACTCTTCAGCACTATGAGAAACAAGTGGTAATACCATCCGGCAAATTTGACATGTGTCATTTTTGTATTGGTTAAATTAGAAAGTTTTTTTTTTTTAATACCGGACCACCGGTCCATTAACCAAATTCCTACTTAATGTAAATAACAAAATTCGATCTTGCATATGTCTTAATGGACTTACCGCATGCCACAAGCTACTTGCGAAAAATCTTCTTTTATTTAGAAGATCCAAGAAATTCCCGGTCCACATGAAGCTTGGGTGAAACTAAGTGGAGGTCCGAACCGACTGATGTTGAAAAATCAGCGGATGAGTTATCTTCTTCTAAACCTTCAGAATACTTTTTTGGTTGTGCAAACCAAAGAGAATGATGACTTTGGGTTGTACCAAGTTGTTTCGCTAAGGCTGCAATCTTTCTAAAGAAACAAGCGAGAAACTTTACTTTGAGAAAAAAAGTTTGGTTAATTCTTGCTCGAGCCGGATGATGAAAAATTATCATGTCCGGTTCCCTCGGGGGATGGATCCATAAGAATTCACCTATCCCAATAACAAAAAAAATTTTACTCAATAATATTATTATATTTTTAAAATGAGGAAAAAAAAGATATTATTTTCTATCATTATCGTGATGATGACGATTTTCCACTACAATTACTCCCTCTCTTTCAGATGTTTTAGTAATGATATTTTAATCTTATTTATTATAAAAATAAATAATTAAAAAGAGAAAGAAAGAAAATAACTAATGGCAAAACAAATTTTTTACTTTTTTGTCGATACCTTTTGGCAGTATAATATAGTAAAGATTACTATAAATAATCACATTTTTCTAAAAAGAATTTGGTATTTTCTTAAATTGAAGTGAATAGATTAAAGAAAGTCAAAACAAAAAGCCCACTTAAAAAAAACAAAACAAAAAGCCCACTTTCAAGTTTCTGGAAGGTAAGGGCAAAAAATCGAAAATAATCGATAAAGTAAGGTCCTTTTTAAAATAAAAAATAATATTATTTTTTGCATTTTTAAAAATTAAATAAAGAGAGAGCATAAAGTCACTCTTTTTGTCATTTCTTTTCTCGTCTCTGTCTCTTCGTCCTCATTAGCTTAAGCATCATCATTCTCTTCGCCTAACAACTCCACACCTTAAGATTCGCATGGATTTTTGTTCTTCGTTTTCTCTATAGTAACTCGTTATGTCTTTATATTCACCAAACTCAAACTGAGTTCATAATTTTTAACCTTTAACTCGTTTTCCATGGCTAATAACAACAATCATAACCCACATGATAACATCTCCGATCCATCACCTACCGACGATTTTCTGGAGCATATCCTTGGGATTTCTAACTTCTCTGCGTCTTCAAGTTCTGGTCTTTCTGGAATTTCCGGAGGTTTAAGTGGCGTGGGTCCACCGCCGATGATGCTTCAGCTTGGTTCCGGCGACGAAGGGAATCATAATCATATGGGTGCCATTGGAGAAAGTGGACCTGTAGGGTTTCATAACCAGATGTTTCCGTTGGGTTTAAGCCTCGATCAAGGGAAAGAACATGGGTTTCTTAAACCTGAAGGTGTTCTGGGAAGTGGGAAACGTTTCCAAGATGATGTTGTTGATAATCGATGTTCTTCTATGAAACCTGTAAGTTTATTGAAATCTTCATTTTTTTGTTTTCTGTGTTTTTGGTTCTCGAGGAAAAAAAAGTAATCTTTAGGGTTTCAAAAAGGTAATAACTTTGACAAAACCTAGTTAAGAAAGCTAGATTTTTTGGCTCAGAGTTGTGAGATTTGACTGATCTTCGTTTGTTTTTGAAGAAACCAAAGTTTGAAGATTTTGAATGAATTAAGTCATAACACTATAATTACTTTTTTTTTTCTTCAAAATTTAGATGGTCGAAAAATCTGTTCTTTTAGTTTATGTTCTCCTTTGGAGAATTTCGTTTGAAGTTGAAGTGATATCGTTGCTTCAACTACTTCAATGGAGACAGTTCTTGTGAAGAGTGGTTTTTGAGCTTTTTCTTAACGTTATTGCTTCTTTGTTTTGTGTTTTATTGAAAGGTGTTCCATGGCCAGCCAATGTCACAGCCAGCTCCACCAATGCCGCATCAACAATCTACAATTCGACCTAGAGTTAGGGCTAGGCGTGGTCAGGCCACAGATCCACATAGCATCGCTGAGCGGGTAAAATTTTTAATACGCTTTATTATCTTCTGATTTCTCTTGCAATTTCCATGTGATGATTTTCATGTAGTGGCTAATCAAAGCCTCAATTATAGCCTTTTAGTTGAGCAAGTTTGGTTTTATCTTACTCACGGAGACCTAACCTGAATATATTTGCTTTGCAACAGTTGCGTAGGGAAAGAATAGCAGAAAGGATTAGGGCGTTACAGGAACTTGTACCTACTGTTAACAAGGTTGGTATCTTCTGCCCAGAGCTTCAGCTGATTTGATTTTTTCTTTGAGGTTCTATTCTCATGTTGTCGATAGAGCTTGAAGAGCTCTCAAATCTAGTCAGAAAAAGTGGAGTTTTGTAATTGGCATCTATGGTATTCATACCTGGTTCTTTTGATTTCCTTTGGCAGACAGATAGGGCTGCTATGATCGATGAGATTGTGGATTATGTAAAATTTCTGAGGCTCCAAGTTAAGGTAAAAACCTGTTATGTTTCACTTTTAGTTATTTTGATCTTGAAAAGTTTTTAGAGATAATGTTTAAAAATCAGCAGAAGGATTTGTTGGCTTCAACCTTTGGTCCCCACCACTACCGACTCTCTTCAACCAAAATACCAATCTGAATAAAAGAAGTATAATTGTTTAATCTGGTAATAAGGACTAATTATATAGCACATGATTTTGTGTTTTTTTTGGCATTAGTCTCTTTCACTTTTTGCTTGCTTCTGTCCTATGAAGAATCATCACAATTGAAGACTATGGTCATAAAGCTAATGAGAACATTGATAAATATCTGCAATGATGGGATTTTGATATTACACTGTCCTTCATAAGCTTTTTCTCTGGTCAACTATGATAGGTCTTGAGCATGAGCCGTCTCGGTGGCGCAGGTGCTGTTGCTCCACTAGTCACTGAAATGCCATTGTCTTCATCAATTGAGGTTAGACCAAAGAGAGAGAGTGACTTAATTAAAAGGACATGACAAAAGAAGAATACTTTAGAAGTAGGATTTGTTTCACTGACTTGTGGTTTTAAAACCTTTGTTCAGGATGAGACACAGGCTGTGTGGGAGAAATGGTCAAACGATGGGACTGAAAGGCAAGTGGCTAAGCTAATGGAAGAAAACGTTGGAGCAGCGATGCAGCTATTGCAATCAAAGGCTCTTTGCATAATGCCAATCTCATTGGCAATGGCGATTTACCATTCTCAACCACCAGACACATCTTCTTCAATCATCAAACCAGAGATGAATCCTCCACCATAAATGGACAGCATTCAACGGTCCTCAGCTCAAGATTGACATTTTGCTCCTTTTCCCATTTCTAGACTTTATAAAGGTGAGTTAAAAAAGACATTGGAGATGGAATCTAAGTAGGATTTGTGCAGTAAAGAAGAAAAAGGCTCACATTTGGTTAAGCTAATATTTTATCATTTTGATGAAAGTAACTCTTTTTTGTTTCAAAGACTTTAGTGAGCTTCGCGGGTAGTAAAACCAGCTGTAATAGTAGTAGTTGTGAAAGGTGTGGGACCAACTTGAATTATGTAAAAAAGGAAGAAGAAGAAGAAGAAAAATGTTCGTATTGTGCTTTTGCCTCCCTTCAATCTTTTGCACTAAATTGGATACATCATTTAATTACTTGGCTGATATTGTTGGGCGCTGGACTGGACTCAGTGGCTTGAAATACTTCACATTAGTAGTTTAAATACAACTACACAAGACAATAAAATCCGTGTGTGCACAGAGAACATTGGAAAGAAATTTGCTTATTGAAAGATTCAGATATTACAAGGAAAAAAGATCATATGCAGACCAAATACAGACTTTTGTTACTCATCTTTGCTCTGTTTCATGAAATACCACCTCAAAGAAGTGGATTTAGACATTTAGTAGTTGATTGATCTGATAAGGAAATCAGCGTTCGTCTTTGACTTAATTATCAGCTCTGCGTTGGGTCGGTCGTTATAATCAACCTGCCATTCAAATTTGAAAAAAAGTAGCTAACTTGAACAAACACAACCATAAAATTGAATGTTACACAGAAGAGTGATACTGAGGTTTTACCCGCCATTTTGCAACATCCGGCGGTTTACCTGCAATTAGCATAGGAATAACAAATCAAAAAACTTTAAGAACCAGGCAAATGTTTAAGAATCGAGAAGAAGAAATTGCACACACCAGTTGAGATATGCCTCAATTCAACACGTTGCATTGCTGTATCGAGATTAACATCGATGAACCTTGAAACAAAGTAAGAACACGCTAAGTGGTAAGACCAAAATCATAAACCAAGAGTGACTGGAGAAAAAGAAAACACTTGTGATTAATATTACCACTTCTCATCGAACATTTCCGAGACATCTTTCCAAGATCCATCTTCTAACAAGATGTAATTTCCTTCTACAATCACCACTTTATGCCTGTAAAAGGAGGACACAAGGTTAAACCAAACCATTTCATGATACTAGTCTCGGGCGACAGGTTTAGGAAGCTACTGACTACTACTTACTGGAGGCTAATAAAGATATCGTTTTCAACTGGATCTCCAACTCCATGATCGAATGATGGCACATATACAGAACCCTGGAAAGGTTGTAACAGATCAGAGTCTAGTGTAAGTGTCCTAATTTCAGGATCCTAAGGTTAAGAAAAATCTTTTAACCACCTCTTTACCTCGTTTCGCAGTTTCTTCAAACAGTTGAGCAATAAAGCAGGATCAAAAGTCCAAGGAGCTGGTTCAATAGATAGAAGGGTCTTATCAGTTGGAAGTCTTACTCAAAAGATAATTCTTATAGATCTCACCTCCTCTTCTTGCATGGGCTTCTTTGGGATCCTAGAGAGAAAAAGCAAATCAAAGTCTGTTCAGAAATAAAAGAGCAAAGAGAGAGAGAGAGAGAGAGAGAGAGAGAGAGAGAGAGAGAAAAATAAACTCTTCAAACTGAATTTACGCTCAACCTCCATTGCATCAAGTTGTGAACGATACAAATGGAACCCATCCATGGGAAGTACTACAGCAACATCTGGCGGCTGAACCTCAGCATCAAAAGAAGAAGCTTTCTGAGGCCATAGCTTATTTACACGACGTACTACTTCATTTGCTAATGTGCTTTTTCCGGCACCAGGAGGACCAGCCAAACCAACCAAACGTCTACAAAGAAGAGTTAACACACATAGTAAAGGGTTCTCTAATCTCTCTAGTGAAGCTAAGAGGACAGCTGGAAAAAACATGTCTCTCTCTCAAACTTACTTAACATTAGGGCTAAACATTGATGCTGCTGTAGGGACAATACGTTCCGCCAACTTATCATATATCTCATCCATACAACTTCCAAGAAGAAAACAAAAAGAAAAAGTGTGTCTCAATACTTTGTAGAAGCAATGAGAAGAGATATTTAAATTATATATGCAGTATACACGATTTCTTGAGTCTTGATGATACAAAACGAGAAACTAATCTGAAATTTTATATCCTTTAGTTACACAATGGTAGGGTCTAGAAATCAGCTGAACAAAGGTTTTACCTTCCATCGACAACAGTGACATCTCTATTCTTACTACATGAAATCTGCAAGAATAGGTTCAAAATTTTTAGACTAAGCAAAATCCAAGAAAGTCAACATGAATCTAAAAACTGTTTACTCGAGAAATCTCCACCAAATTACGAGGGGTTCTTCTCTTTCGTATGCTCAATTGAACAGGAATAAGAGATTGGTCCAATAAGTGAGCTTTGAATCCTCTGAAATGAGACTTTTCTGTAATATAAAATCGATGAAAGGAGAGATTCAAAGTTTTAATAGAAATTTAATAAGGAAAAATTGAGAATTGTGAAACGAAGAAGAAACCTGGAACAGAGGAGTATAAGTTACAGTATCTGGGTACAGTGGAGAAAGAAAAAACCTCCATAGATAAACAGATCAAAAACTGAAATTTTAAGTCAAATAGCAGTGATTCACAAATAAAAGAAAGAAATTAGCGAACAAGAAATATGATGAAATCACAACACTTCCGAAATCTTATTCAAAAGTCTCGATCTTTTTTCTATTGTTTTCGGAGAATTGAGTGAAGCGGTGAGTATTGAATTAAATAAAATAATACTTTATTTAAAATCCACGTGTCAGGCTTTTAGGCTCCAAAATGCCGTTGACCACCGCTTCTATGCATTGAATTTCGCCCACAATGAGTCCAACGGCCCAATGGGCCAAAATTTAGCAAGCCAATGGTCTCTTGTTTTCACGGTAATGGTCAGGCAAATTGGATTAACTTTTCTTTTTGTTAATTAGATCTTTAGTAATTCCACTAGAAAATTAATATAGATGATACGGTCAAATGCTTAAACATGACGACACTATATTATCATACATCCATCACAATTATAGATGGAACAAAAGGTAGAATAGGAACTAACTCATGGATCTATACATAATCAAAACTTCTATTGATGTGTATGACATGTCAACATCCTTGGCAACACTGCATTTTCTTTTCAAACAAAATCTATTTTATATCACAAACACACCCCTAAATCTTAAACAATATTAAATAAAAATACATATTTTTCTAATGTAGAAGATAAAAAAGATTATAAAATTAAACTTAAACAATTGACCAACCACATTTTCCAAATAGTATTTATATATATATATATATATATATATATAATTTCGATTTTGTGTATTTTAATTGTTGAATAAAAAAAAACAAAACACATTCAAAAATATATTTTATTAGTCTTTTTTTTCCAACACTATACCATAACTGGCCGGCCCATTAACCAAATTCATACATAATGTAAACAATGAGACTCGATCTTTTGATGTGCAAGTGCATCTGCTTTTAGTAGACTTACCAGCAATTAAACTAAAGTTCATCTACGTATTTTATTAGTCTTATAAATATGTAAATCGAAATATATTTTTAGTTTTTTATAAAATTGTTTCTTTGTGCTGCAATTTTCTTCCATTTTTTCTTTTGTTATAGTAATTTGCCTTATAAAGAATTTGCCATCATGGTTTATATATAAAGACTGATTTATAAAAGAATCATATCACGAAAATTTAACCAATGAAATATATGGATTAGGACCAGAGCATCATCCACTTTATCAAAAATAAAATAAAAAAGATAGAGAGCATCCATAAAATTCATATTTACCTCTCCCTAGTTATACCAAAATTTATTTGCGACCTTATGTAAATAAATGGCCCTTCGAATTTCAATGGAGCCAATTTACTATATACAAGGATCTTGAAATATGAACAATGGAATAAGAAAAAAAAAATTATTCATGCATGCAAAATTAAGCATCAAATTCAAATACGAATAAACGTGTAATTAAACTCATCAATATGAAAGAGATACGTGGCTTGTCCTATTCTGGCCTTGTTGGAATATTAAAACAGCTTACATGTAGCTTTTTTTCATTTTCTCCGCATATACGCATAATTTCTTTGGATATTATTATTTCATACAATTATTTTTGAATTGAAATAAATATTATAAATAGAAATACATTTCCAATAAAACAAAAGCAATTTATCGAATATGTGCTCTTTAACTTGTATGGATCGAACGAGACCGTCCTCTACCGATGACACGTTCCTTACTACCTAGTTTTGACTTCTTCTTTGTTTTTCAATTTTAAAATTTGATTAGTGACATCGTTTGTAGAAAAAAAAAATGGTTCAAAGGAAAATAGTTTAAAAATGAATGGTTAGAAATAACGATTGATAAAAAATGTTCATAACAAAAATCATTTGAATATTAAAATTGATCAATAACATTACAACAGTTAATTAGTATAATTAGATAAAAATTAATAAACTTAGCTAATACAAATGATGGTTGTATCTAACCATTCATGAATAAATTATTTTTAAAAATGATTCTTCGAACGTTCATAAATAAGTCTAACTAAATTTTTTTTTTAAATAAAATTTCGAAGCAATCGTTTCAACCACTAATTTTAAACAAAATATTAAACGTATATTTTTCAAAGGATTTTCAGACTACCAATTAGAACCAAAAAGAATATATTACAACAAAATATGAGTCGAGTACGTAACGAGCCTCTAGCTCTAGTTATTAATTATATCGTATCTCTTCTAAAATGTAAATTATATGTAAGTCCAAAGTGTTTGTACGAATTTTTGTTCTTTAATGTTGAAGTAACTCCTCGTACTTGCGATGATCGTACGAGATCAAATCTAATAACATGAAGAACAGATACGAAGTTATGAACCAACCCATATTTAGGTTAAAGATACAGATCTATATTACGTTCGAATCAAACGATTTAGAAAAACAGAATAATTGACATACATCAATTTGAAGAAGTATGTATGAATCATTACGCTGAACTGAATTTAGATGCAAATGCAATAACTATGCATTTGCCCATAGGGCGTGATCTAATAATGTGCTATCCTGATTTCGAACCTTTTTTAAAACAAAATCACATATATGCACAGTATTAAAGGTATTCACATAATTCATTTGGTCCTGAGATTAGTCGGATCTCATAGTCTATTGACTCGTTAATTTGTGGAGTTGTTGAAATTGATTCGAGAAAAAAATCTCTATTTTATCTAGAGTTTTTGGTGTTCATAATATTTTTGTTGAAGCAGATTACCGAGTTTATATATACAAACAAACAATTTGTTTGTTTCTTCTTTGTTTAATTAATTAGCTCATGCTTAACTTTTTAAATCGCATTAAAAACGTCAAAACAATTAAATTACTCAGTGGTACATTTCTAGCTAGGTTTAGGTTTAAAAGATGCTTAATTTTTGGTCAACGATATGCTTAACTTAAAACTGCAAAGTTTAAGAGACTAAACAAATTTTATTATAGTCTTGTCAACACTAAAACACAATTAAACATAGATTGGTTCTCTTTTCTTGTCGGTCGAATAATCCGAACGTTCAGAGTGATGAGCATCTTCTTCATAAACTCCACCTTGTACACGCTTAAACAACAAAGGATTTTTCGAAGTATATTATTGCCATTATAAGTCCATTTAATGTATATATTAATTAGTTTCTTTAAATTATAAATATGATTTTTTGAAAAATCGAAAACGAGATAGAATCTTTGTTGATTGTGGTTCTCTTTCTGATAGGCTCTCGAAATTGTTCTTCAACTTTTGCTCTCGTTTAGTCAATTCACTAATCTATTTTGCAAAATAGTCCCAATATTAAACGAGAAATATTGATTTTATTCCCAAAAAAAAAAAACACTCACTGATTCTTTAATGTGATCTTTTACCCCTAGGTAACTTTTTATTAAAATTAGGGTTCGAATCAACAGAATTTGAACCGAAATAAAGTTTGAAAATTTTCAATTTAGATTATTCACTTTACCTAATTAATTCATTTGGAAGCTAGTATTTTTCCATCAATAATTACATAACAAGACCAAATCCATTGTCAAATTATATTATCTAGTGTTACGTCCTGGGCTTCACGTTCTCTTTTAAGCCTATGAGCCACATTTTTCCGACGATCGGTATGTTATTTTTGGAAGTTTTAAAAACTTATTTACCGACCTTACAAATCACTACGTAATTTTTTTCTATATTTTGTTTTCATTCATACATTACCGAAAATCATTTATCGATAGATATCCATCCTAAAAATTTTAAGCTCAAACACGTTTAACTATAGAGCTTATTAAGAGGTTCATTTAAGAACCATGAACAAAATCAAATGTATAAATCATAAATTGAAAAAAAAAAAAAAGGGTTTAACAAGCAAAACATGTAAAATAAGAGGGGCTTTCAATAATTTTTACGAACAAAAAATTCTCTATAAATATTACAAATGATTTTCCATTAACCAGACTCAAACATTCTCATTACTCACAGAGAGTTACTTCACTAATACACACAAACTTTCACACATTCAGAAAATATCAATGGAGACGATATCAAATTTGTTAGAAGACAAACCAGCAGTGATATTTAGCAGGACTGAGTGCTGTATGAGCCACACGATCAAATCTCTCATATCTGGTTATGGTGCGAATCCAACGGTGTACGAGCTAGACGAGATGTCTAATGGACCAGAGATCGAACGAGCACTGGTCGAACTTGGGTGCAAACCGACCGTACCAGCTGTCTTTATAGGACAACAACTCGTAGGTGGTGCAAATCAGATTATGTCTCTTCAAGTCAAGAATCAACTTGGTTCGTTGCTTAGAAGAGCTGGTGCTATATGGATTTAAGTGGCTTGGTTCATCTTAAACGTCTGTAATGTTTTTATTTCGATAAAATACATATTTATTATATCTTCTAGTATAGAGTGATATTTAAACTTCAGATTATCAGTGTTTGAAGCATATATATACATATATATATATATGTGTTTATTACAAGAAGAAGAAGAACTGATTTCGCTTTTGTGTTTTGAATGCAATTGCAGATGTTTAGAAATAAGATCTTATATATTAGCATATTATGTATTGACTTACGAATTTGTTTTTCTGTGTATTTTTAATACCAAGATTAGTAAGTGTCATATCGTACCATGAGATTGTTTACTTAATTATTTGGTTGAATATATATTCTAATATATATATACAATTATACATGTTATCATCACTGACTATAAGAAGAAAGAAGTTGTATTTCATATGTTTTGTAGAACACATTTAAGTATATAGGACTGATTCATCTCAAGATTCAATTGAGATTGAGTCTTAATTTACTGCAATTCATGTTAACAAGAAAATTTAGCTTTATCTAGGTTTTGCAATTAGTATTTCCTTTATCTTAAAAGTTTTTTTTTTTTTCCTGTCACAAACCTTAAAAGTTTACTATAACAACTTCCAACTCAAAACAATTAACAATAAATAATAACCTATTAACCTTATATATATTATTTAGAAAATCTCCACATTTCTAATATGAGATATTATAATAAACTATTTTATGAGAAATTGTTTGTTGGGCTAACTTTGAACTCTGATATCATATTAGGAATCATGATCTTCTAACTTAAAACGAATTGACAATAAATGAAGTGACCTATAAACCTCATATATTACTTGACCAATCTCTATCTTTCTAATGTGGGATGCTCTAATAAATCTTAGAGAAAGTTCCACATTTTCAATGTTAAGTATTCTAACATAAGTTCTTCACACGCAAAACTGGTCATATGTATTATGAAGTTTGTGGAATTAGACATTTATAGATGGTCTATAATTAGATTAGATCTAAGCTCACATACCATATTAAGAAAATTATGAACTTTTCACTCAAAACTAAATGGAAATGATCCATATCACTTTAGAAATTTCCATAATATTATAACATTTACTAGCTTACAGAAGAAAAAAAGATAACGGGTGAAAGATGCGCTAGTGTAAATTATGTAAATTGTGGTATCCTGTAGAAGCTTAGTGCAATAACCTATTTAGCTTCTGCAAATTATATGTATATATTATATACATATATTGGGAATTCCGAAACAAATTAAAAAACCATTGCTCACATTTCACAAAAACTATATAAAGCTATATACATACACAATCAATCACCAATCAAACTCCTCCAAAAAAAAAAGAAAAAAAAATCACTATACAAAGTGAATAATATATTAATATTTGACCATTCTTTGATTTTTCTTTTGAAAAAATTAAGAAACGGAGTGTCGTCTTCTTCTCTGAATCAAGAAACGGCTTTCCGAATATGCCTTTCCAGTCAAAGAAGGTTTAAGGCTACTAAAACTGAAAAGAGAATTGAGTTTACTTATCTTTTTAGCAAATGACTTGAATAGCTTAGTCCCTGGATTAACTTTCACGAGTTCTTGTTTAATCGATATGTGATCTTTCTCTAGATCTGTTAATCTCATTCTCATCCTCGCAACTTCTAGCTTTAGTTCTCTGTTTTCTCTTCTCACTGATGCATAGTTATCTCTTGGTGATATCGCTCCACTTCCTTGTAATCCAAGCAAATCAAACAACACAAAAACAGTTTCAGACAACATCACAGATGGTAGGTAGAAGAAGAGGTTATCACATAGGTTTGGTTTCAAGGGTTTTATTGAAGTAGAAAATAGCCCAGGGCATAACTTCCTGGTTCCTATCAAATAACCGTTCGATTCTAATATTTAGATAATTTTAGTTTTTGATTATGTTTGAATTATATATAACCAATGATTGAAAGTAACTAAATAGAAACTAAAATTAATATGTACTAGTTATTTAATAATACTAATTATTGTTCGATTATATATGGTTACTTTTAATTAGTTTTGGTTACTATTATACTAAAAGTTTCGGTTCTTTGATTACTATTAATTTCAAGTAATCATTCAGAACCAAACCAAACCGACTGAAAACCAAAATTACTTTAGATCTAATTCGGTTTTTATTTCAGGTATTCATTTGGAACCGAAACAAAAGAGAATTGAATCAAACCAAATTTTAGTAGAAATTTTCATAATCAAAAGAACGGACCCAATCCGAATGCATAGAATTAGAAACAGTTGGATGCATAACAAATAGGGGTGAAAAAGTAAATTACCTGCTCCACTTCCTGACCGTTGAGGAAATTGATGACAGTGACTAGTGAAAAGAAATGGAGTAGGACCAATACTACTACTCATTGCGTTTCTGAGTCTGATTTGCTCAAAGTACAACACTTGTACGGCCATTTGCACAGGTAATCTCTCGTTTTGAGCCGCGTGGCTACAAGCTTCTTGTGATAGTTTCTGTGAATCTATTGTCTTACAAAGACGATAACGCTCTGCGTCCTTAATATTTGGATGAACCTGAAAAAGAAAGAAAAGTGATATGAGCTTTGACAATTTCCAGAATTTGAGAGAGTTAAAAATGAAAGAAAGATTGATGATTTACTTTGAGGTAAATGTCAACGGCTCGATAGAGTCCATCACTGATGATACGAGCATGATCTGGTAAGAGTTCTGCTAAAGCTATGAACTTTGAAGTTGTGAGATTCGGATCCAAAGCTATCTCTGCTAAATAGTTATCCATTAGCTTTGACACTTTCAAGATTGAGCTCTGTTTTGGAGATCCAGGACTGTCGAAATCGTAGATCATCTCTGTTTCGTCTCTAAATTGACGATGATGATGTTCTTCTTCTTCGTCTCCTTCATCTAGGTTTAAGAATAGAGAGAAGATTCTTAAGATTGAATCGATGTCATACATCGTGTTGTTGGTTCCATTGGGATTGATTGGAATCAAGACGTCTTCAAGGATTGCTTGGTCTAATTGTAGACCGATTCTTTGTTCTAGGTCTGATCTGCAGGACCCTGAAGAAGCAGATGATGATGTTACAATAACCATTTTGAGAAGACTTGAGAGGAACGCCATTGGAACAGAGCTTCTTCTTCCTTGTGTAGGAAGTAACCTCACTATTGTTTCCACAATCAATCGCTGTTTCTTCTTCAATTCCAAATCGAGAACCCTTTCTTTCTCCAGTTTCGGATCGCGGACCATTAGACCTTGAAGCGACTTATGCGTGTAACTTATCAGAATCTTGCTGATCACGTCTTGTCTTAACCCTTTAGACTTAACAGCACAGACAACTCTCTGGAAGAAATCAAGGTTCAGAACAGCTAATGACTTCCCCCACCAGTCTAATGGAGTTTCTGGTTCGATATTCGTACCCGAAAAAGTATAATCGAGCTTTAGAAGACCAGAGGTTAACTGTTCTTTGCAGGCATTGTTGGCAATAGCTAGGATTAACCGATTCACCAAGTTGAGATCTTCAGAGACTGGGATTAGAGTTTCACAATGATGTAAAACGATGATGGAATTTGACATACGAGGGAGGATTGTCTCTTTCAAGTAATGTTCTGTTTTGGTAGCGAGATTTTCCTCTGAGAATTCTTCTGTCATCTCTAGATAATGAGATGCACAACGAAGCTTAGCTATGTTAAGAACGTTTATCTCAATGTTGATTCCATAGCAGAACTTAGCTGCAAGCTCAAAAGCCTCAGATCCTCCAGGAACATTTGATAGACATATATTCGAGGTTTTAGAATCCGTAAGTAGCTTCCGAATTTTCCCACTCCGAGACACAAGAGGAAACTGAGAAATCAAAACAAACGTTTAAAACTACAGAGAATGTTCTATTTTAACAGAGGATACTCTATTTTTATGTTCTTGGTGTGTTTGCTTTTACCTTATGGAGACAGAAGCTTGAAGATCCAACTTGAACTGTAAGATCACTAGAGACATCAGAAATCGGCCTGCAAAAACAGACAGCAATCCATTCAAAGGTCTGAAATTTTTGTGTAAGCAAAAGAATATCTAAATTATGAATCACAGCATCTATGCAGACTTGAATTTGATGATCATATAAGAACTGCTACTGTTTTCCATGACTCCAACGCTAAGATTACAGGATAAGGAAACAGTGAATTTATCGTCAAAACTATGGTTTTTGAAGACGTTTTCAGATTCACAAGGGACATGCACAAGGTTTTGTCTACATCAAACTGTTCCACATGAAGACAGAAGTCACAGAACCAGATGAATTGTATATGCACGGACATGTTCCATATAGATACAAAATAAGGTAGAGAAAATTATTGGTTTTTTATGAACAATAATACTTCAATTACTTGTGGCTACACATTTCAGATACATGATTGAATCTTTATCTGAAATTTCATCAGAAAGAATTAAACAGTCAGTACTTTGTAGCCACAGTTTCATTGAATCTGCAGTCGAATAACAAAGATGCATATGATGACAAAACAAAAACTATTTTCACTGACAAAACTGGTTATCGAATCAGAGTATATATATTTACCATTCAGAGGCATGTCTGATGGTTGAATTCAGACGAAACCCTCTCTTTCCTGTGAAAATAGGCTTTGATTCTCCGACTGTGACAAGTCCCATGTCTCTTCTCTTTCTCGCTTGATCTACACAGAAGAAGAGCTTTTGGGATTGTAAATGCAGCGAATGTACGAAGTTAATGACGCAGAAATGCAGAGACAGAGGTTTTATTTAATTAGGTTAATTAATCTACTAATTACGTGTAAAGCTGAGATCATTATTAAGGTAGTAAAAATCATCGATGCATGTATATATATACATTTCTTTAAGGCATTTCATCCATTATTATGAGCTAAGGTTTCTATCTTTCTCATATTGATCCTATGGTAATCGTAATGATGAATTCTAATTCCATGATTATGTCCACTCTTTTTTCTCTCAATTCAACAAAAAATTAAGATGATCATTATTTAACATAAATTTGCTGTATACAGTTTTGTCTATTATTTATCTATGGATTTAATAATGCAAAGTTTTATTTGGTTAGACCAAGCTTTAGGATCACTCCATGCTTTAGTTTGGAAAATATATTGTTTGCGTGTGGTCCAAAAAAACTTAGGGATCTTTCTTGCTTTGGTTTAGAAAAATAAAATTAAAAATTGAGGAAAGTTGTGAGTAGTGAGTCCTAGTGATTATTAGACCAATTGAGATTTATATTTAGCTTTAAGGCTGTTCATGTAATGATGTTAGGCTGATCGAAATTCTCGAGCCCCTCGAAACCTATAATTTTATATTTATGGTAATTATGATTAAAAATGGATGATACGCATGAGAAGCTTTTTGGTGTGTTTGATTGTTATATAAGGTTGACAAATATATTACTGATTTTTATTAAAACAATTTACGATAAACTTTTGATTTATTAGTTAAATTGCAAACTTATAAAATAATTTACAATAAATTTTTGTTGATGAAGTCATTTTCTCTCATTTTTTATATAGTCAACAAACATTGAATTTCCTTTAATAATATAATAAAGATAATAATTTATTCAACAAAATTTTGTTATTTAATTGGTTGTAAGTCAACAAAAATTGTAATTTAATTGATAAATCAATGAAAATTTTCTCTCATTTTTCTTTTTGATATTGTTTCCAATAATTTACCAAAAAAAATAGTAGTAAAAAAGTTGATTAGTTCAGTCAAATATCTTGAACCGTCGAGTAAGGAATGCATCAAACCAAACCGGATAAATTACGAACAAACAAACTTTGATTGTAATTCGGTTTAGATGAACTCACTACAATTATAAAGAGATTTACCAAAAAAATGAAGTTTTTCGTATGTAGGCGCGTCAATGGTTGCGTCATCCTCCCAGTATCATCTGATCCTCTTCCTCGGTTCGCGTTCGGTGATTATTGTCTTTTGAATTTCTTCAGCATAACTTCAATTTTCTAATGGAAAATTAGGGTTTTTTCTTCGACTCTCTTTTGTCTCTTTGACTTATTTGGAAATTCGATTTGATTTCGTTGCAATGGTGGAGAGACGGAATCCTCTGATTCTATCATCCACCAAAACTACACTCCGCTCAGTGCTCAATTCATTACAACCCGTCGCTGTCGACGGCGGCGACCGGTTTCGGAATAAAGACCTGATTTTGGGTGAATCCGACTTGTTACAAGGCAAAGTTAGGTTGTCGGCTGGTATACTTCGGTGGCGCAGAGACGGAGAAATTGTTTCCGATGCCAAATTGGATTCTTTAGATGACTCTGCATTGGTCGGACTCTCGACTCAATTGCTCAAGAAACTATCCATCATCTCTGGTTCTTTGGTAAGTCCTTATCTTGTTCTGCACAACAAATATTGGGGAAAAAATGGATGCATTTATGAAAAATTGGCTCTGCTAAAACAAATTAGCAATGTAACTCGTAGTTGCGTCTGGTTTTGCTGGAGTCCGTTGATTGAGAAATCCAATTTCCTTGCTAGGCTTTATCGTTTCTCCTTTCTCAGGATTATTATTTGATTGCGTCATATGGTAAATTCTATGTAGTTCTGTGAGTTGATTTGCGTAACATTCTTTAGGCAGAAACTTGTTCAAGTTTGGATGTTAACATTGAGTATCAATAATGCAAGGTTGTTATCAAGAACACTGATATAGGGATTCAACGGGTTGCGCAAGTTGTTGTACTTGATCCTCCCAAAAGGACGCTTGAAGATCCATCTGCCACTAGAGTAACGAATTCAGACTCTCGCCATACAATGCTTGTTTTTCCGACATATGATCTGATGACCCAAGAATTATTAGATCAAGAGGTTGCTTACTTGTCCCCAATGTTAGCTTTTAATCTTAGCTTCCATACATCTTGCCTGAAATCCCTTGTCTATCAAGGGAACGAGGTCTTAGAGAAGTATTTTAAAGCTAAGATTTATGATGTGTTAATTGGAGACTCTGCGACGGATGGATTGAAGATTGGTTTGGATTTGGAACCTGTGTCCGAAATTCCAGCCTATGCATCGCATCTGAGAGTTTCTTTTGTTAAAATACCAGAGTGTGGTACCATTCAATCCCTGAAAGTCAATTCGTCATTTGAAGCTGAAGAGCGGCAAGGGTTAATTGATTCCGCATTACATAAGTACTTTGGAGTTGATAGACAGCTGTCAAGAGGAGATGTTTTTCGAATTTACGTTGAGTGGAACTGTGGTTCTTGTATTTGTATTCCATGTAGTCAAAAGTTGTGCTCTGAAAGCGACAACTTTATATATTTCAAGGTATTTATTGGGTTTACTGTCATATAAAAAACTCGTTTTGCCAGAACTTACGAAATGTAATTCATATGTACAGGTCATTGCGATGGAACCTTCTAATGAGAGGTTTCTTCGAGTCAATCACTCTCAAACCGCCCTTGTCCTTGGAGGAAGTGTTTCTTCTGGTCTTCCACCAGACTTGCTCTTATCGAGATCAAAGGTTCCTACGCCCTTGCAGGAGGACACTGTTAATATTTTGGCATCGGTGCTTTCGCCTCCTCTCTGCCCATCAGCACTTTCCTCAAAAGTCAGGGTTGCTGTTTTACTGCATGGTCTGCCAGGTGCTTGTTCCGTTGCATCAAAAAAAAATTTCACTTTCATATTTGTTCATGAGTGTTTTAACTTTTTCTGGAAAAGAATATTAAGGTAAGAGACTATGTTTTTTGTTACCAATCATGGCAGTTTGCGAAAAGCCAAATCTCACACCTTATTATGCTGTATGCATATAAATGAGTCACGTGCTGACAGCTTTGTGATCTAATGCTTGTTTCAGGGTGTGGGAAGAGAACTGTTATTAACTATGTTGCTAGAAGGTTGGGGTTGCATGTAGTTGAATATAGCTGCCACAATTTATTATCATCATCGGAGAAAAAAACATCAACTCCTTTGGCACAGACTTTTAATATGGCACGAAGGTAAAACGGTAGAGTCTTGGTTTTTTTTTGTTTGTTTCTTTCATATGCCCATTATCCATACTACAAATAGCAGCAGCTTTGCATTCAGTAAATTGCTGTATTTTGTGAAGTGAAATTAATATACTCTCATCATCTTGTTAAGTACTAAGTTTTTTTTCTGAAAACGTAGATTTATCAGCAGCTTGGCAAATGCCTTGTTTTCACTGTTACAGGTACTCTCCAACAATACTTATGCTCCGCCATTTTGAGGTCTTTAAAAATCTCGTCTCTCAGGATGGTTTATTGGGTGATCGAGTTGGTGTATCCTCTGAGATTGCATCAATTATTAGGGAATTCACTGAGCCAGTTTCTAATGGTGAATACAGTTCCATGGAAGAAAACTCAGACAGTAATTTTGTAAGATTTACATTTCTTCCCACGGGTTTCCATTACTTGTTTCACTTAAGTTCACTCTTCAGCTCACAAAGAACTCATAATGGTTTTAGCCATCTTACCCTGTAAAGCATATATCCTTCCCTGAAGGTTTATAAATTTTATTTTGATATCAAGAATCCATCCTCTCATAATGCACTCTCTGTATATCTTCTAACGCAGTCTGTAGATGAAGTTGGGAAACCTAGGGCACATCAACTGCTCTTAGTCGCATCTGCTGAAACTACTGAGGGTCTCTCTCCAACAATCAGGCGTTGCTTTAGCCATGAAATACGTATGGGTTCTTTGAATGACGAACAGAGATCTGAAATGCTGTCTCAGGCCCTTCAAGGTGTTTCTCAACTCCTTAATGTATGTGAGTACAATGCTCTATAATTATTTTAAGTATTTTGTGTTATGATATATTACAAACTAAGCTAAGTTGCTTCTCATTGATACTTAAGGGATACCCAATCAATTATATTTCTATCGTCAAACTCAACGTCAGGCTTGATGCTTAGATATCTTCATTTTGTAGACCAGCTCAGATGAATTTGCGAAAGAATTGGTGGGACAAACTTCTGGCTTCCTTCCTCGGGACTTGCGTGCTCTTGTAGCTGATGCCGGTGCTAACTTATTCATCAGTCAAGAGTCTGAGACCAAGAAAATAAATTCTATGTCGGATGATCTTCATGGAGTTGATGTAGACCAGGTAAGCCAATTAGGTAACAATAGTGAGACATCAACAGCTAAGGAAGACTTTACTAAAGCTTTGGACAGATCAAAGAAGAGAAATGCATCAGCCCTTGGTGCTCCTAAGGTAACATAACCACAGTTTTTTCTGTGTGGGGTTTTCTCGTTGTTTTCTTATTTATGGGACAGCTATGTAAATGCAGATAACTTTAAGATTTATCTGTATTCGTAGGTTCCGAATGTGAAATGGGATGATGTTGGTGGGCTCGAGGATGTGAAGACATCGATATTGGATACAGTTCAATTACCTCTCCTGCATAAAGATTTATTTTCATCCGGATTGCGTAAACGTTCTGGTGTGCTTCTCTATGGCCCTCCAGGAACAGGGAAAGTAAGTTAGCCGTTTTGTTTTGTGATTTTTGTCATCTGTTAATGGTTTGGTTTATATTTATGGTTTCTTTGATCTAACTTCCAGACTTTACTGGCAAAAGCTGTGGCCACAGAGTGCTCCTTAAATTTCCTGAGTGTAAAAGGTCCAGAATTAATCAACATGTATATTGGAGAGTCAGAGAAAAATGTTCGAGATATATTCGAAAAGGTAACTATTTATCTTCTTCCCTTGAAAAAGCATGGTCCCGATTCTTAAAGTATGTGTTTTCTTCAATTGCAGGCGAGGTCTGCACGGCCGTGTGTGATCTTCTTTGATGAGCTTGATTCTCTTGCTCCAGCTCGAGGTGCTTCTGGTGATTCTGGAGGAGTCATGGATCGAGTAGTCTCTCAGATGCTTGCAGAGATTGATGGACTCAGCGATTCTTCTCAAGATCTGTTTATTATAGGAGCAAGCAATAGACCTGACTTGATTGATCCAGCTCTTCTACGACCTGGGAGATTCGACAAACTCTTATATGTTGGAGTCAATGCGGATGCGTCTTACAGGGAAAGGTTACACATTTTAACATCAAAACGATGATTTTTGTCCTGTAACAGAAAGAAAGAACTCTCTGATTCTTGTTTTTACAGGGTCCTTAAAGCACTTACTCGGAAATTTAAGCTGAGTGAAGATGTATCGCTTTATTCAGTTGCAAAGAAGTGTCCCGCTACGTTCACTGGTGCTGATATGTATGCACTGTGTGCTGATGCTTGGTTTCAGGCAGCTAAGCGAAAGGTGAGAGAGAGAAAGAGCTTTAACACTTTAAGATCATATAAGCCTCTATAATTTTTTTCTCTCTTTTGATGTTTCTTCTTTCTTTCTGAAATCCTCTATAAAAGCTTATTTAGGTTGCGTTGTATATGCCTTCTTGGAATATGCAGGTCTCAGAATCAGATTCAGGGGTTTCTCCTCCAGAAGATGATTCAGATTCAGTCATTGTAGAGTTTGTGGATTTTATAAAGGTAAAACCTTTTTCCTCATCTACTCTAAGAGCTAACATTTTCATGGTGGGTGGAAAATGAGGAAATCTTGATTCGGTTTAATCAGTTTGGAGATCTCTATACCGAATTAGAATGAAAGCCTTCGAATTCAGTCCTCAAAAATCGGATTATAAGTTGGTCTCATTACATAAAAAGATGTAGTTTTTGCTTCCTGAGAAATCTCCAGGTAAATCATTCGCACTTTGTCTTTGTAGGCAATGGATCAGCTCTCGCCATCACTCTCCATAACTGAGCTTAAGAAGTATGAGATGCTTCGAGATCAATTCCAAGGCCGTTCGAGTTAAACCTGTTAATAATAACAGCATACAAAAAAGAAATGATATTTCAACCAAAAAGTAGCATACCAATTACACAGAGATGTTGAATCTTGAAATTGTGATAGGTACACAGTAAACCTTCCTTATACCTCTCTGGCTCTCTATAAACACTACTCCGTTGAATAATAAGCAAACAATGATTGTTATCACATTGTATATCTGTTTGATGCTGTTGTGGAGATAATCAATCATTTTTGGAGCACACTTTCTTGTAATCGTCTGCTGATTTTGGTTAGTCATTCTAGGGCGAATACAAAGAAAAGAGAATCAATTATGTAAACTAAATTTGTTGGTTTGAGTTAAGTTAATGCATATCTTTGTTCCTTTAATCCGATTTGAGATGCTTGAACCATTGTTATTTACCTTTAAATGTGTCATACTAAAGGAAGTCCTTTGTTTATTTTACTTGAATTGCGGATAAGACAAATCTAACACTCAAACAATTGTTTACTATTTGGTGTGTAATTACCGACCAACTTGACCACTTAAAAACGGGTGACATAACCGTCACGTGGGAAATTTGCTTTGTTTGGGCCAGCTGGTCCGAAATTGTTTCGAGTTTTCCCCTTTTCTTAGGAAAATATTTTTGTTGCGATAATTTTTTTTTTGTTTGTTCGAAAAAATAGGGACAAGAGAATGAAGAATCAAATAAACGGAACTTTGAATTTCACGGTGAGGAATCTTCTTTCGATCTTCTCTAAGTTTTTTTAGCTTCTTCAATTTCTTCACGTCAGCTCCAATCTGGGTGCTATTGCGTTCACTTTTTGGATTCTGAATCAGTTCGAGCATTTCCAACGAAATTCAGCGGGTTTGTCGGCTGCTTTGTCCTAGTCTATGAAATGGGTAGTTAAGAATTCGTCATTTCGATCTGGGTTTTTTGAGAATTTTAGAAGATTAGCATCTACGATTGATCCGGTATAGTCGGGTTTTAGATGATTTCGGTGAGCAGCAATGATGCGAGAAGCGAATTAGAGTTAGGGTTTGCTAGATTAGGTGAAGAAATAATGGAAGATAGCGACTATGAGGAAGAAAGCACACATTCTTATGTTTCTTGCGTTGACCCAGATGTTACTCTTTCCTATATTGTAAGCTTCCTCTTACCTCAAAGATATTTTCTTAACTGTTATTTGATTTCTACTTCTTAGAATCCTTCTTTTAAATTTCCTTTTTTTAAGGACGAGAAACTCGAAAACGTGTTGGGACATTTTCAAAAGGATTTTGAAGGTGGAGTTTCAGCTGAAAATTTGGGTAAGTTTGTAGTAAATGAAAAAAAATTGTTGCTTCCTTATTTTACGTTTGAGGCATCTCATTTATCAATTGAATGTATATAGGTTCCAAGTATGGTGGCTATGGTTCTTTTTTGGCTATGTATCAGAGATCTCCTGTTTGTTCACGTCCTAAGAGTCCACCAGAAGCTCATAACCAAGTGGTAAGATCACTACATAACACAAGCTTCGAGGTCACATAATTTTCTCTTCGGACAGGCAATTTATAGTGAATGCCAGACTTTATAGGGGGTTGGATCTATTTTTATAGGGGGTTCGATCTAATTGCTCAGCTTCACCGGTTGTACCTGAAGTATCCACTTCAAAAGTTCCTGCTTCCGATGTTTTGGTGAAGTTTAAAAAATTCGTCAAGTCAACTAATATAGTGACACCTGATAGCAAACAAAAATCTGACGTAAAACCGTCGTGTTCTGCTCCATCAAATCATAAGACTCTCAGACTCCGTATAAAAGTTGGTTCGAATGACCTTGCATCACTGAAAAACGTTTCTCCCATCAGTAAACGAGGCCTCAATATGCCACCATCAACATCGCGGGTGAATTGCCTTTCAGAAGTTGAAGAAGAGTTACTGTATGGAAATTGTGATTCGCCGACTAAAATTCTTATGGTGATTCCTTTTTTTCCGTTTCTGTTTGTTCATGCTCCATAAAAATTAAAAAATGATGTATATAAATTTGTTCTTGGTATTATACTTTGTGTAGGCTATGGTGTCATTCCCCTTGCATAAAGATCAACTGTTATCACCTCTCTCTGATGATCTTATTCAGTTGGGAAAGAAAGAAAAGATTATAAAAGATGCTGGATATGGTTTGGTCAACAAGTCAGACTCAAAAAGTACACACGGTTCGGGTTTTTCTGATTCACGAAAGCGTGCTGTTAAGTTTTCTACTCGGAAGAAGGAAAAGGTAAAGGAGAGGGTAAAATATATGCCACCGTCAAACAGGCTTGACGGAAATCATATTGTATCCAATACCGAAAAAGAGGCTGACAAAGAGTCATGTAAGGAACTTGTTTCTAAGACGATGAAGCTTCCGCTTTTGTCCTGTGTATCTCCGTCATATATCCACCAGACAAAAGAGATAGATAAAGTATCAAATTCTTACGTGGAGGGTACATTAAGAGTAACGAACAACACTGACCTAGATGCAGCTGTGATAAATTCAACGCCTAAACTGGAAGAAAATGTAGTGGCATTTTCAGATCGAAGTGTTAAGGAAATTGAAAGTATCAACACAAGAAAAGACTCGTACCTGAGAAATGGTGAGCCTCTAAACTTGCTGGAAAGTAAATCAAAGCGGGAGAAAGCTTCAAGTATTAGACATGTAGATTATACTTCTGTGGTTAAGGTTAGTCGGAGTGAGACAAATAATAAAGAGCAAATTTTAGATTCAAAATTGCCTAAAGCACAGAAGTCACAAAAAAGTTCAAGCTCTGTTGTTGCTATGAGTAGTTTGAGAGGCAAGGATACTGCTGTAAATATATTAAAGAAGAACGTACCAGGTAAATTGCAGGAAAATGTTGGAGGATCCGAAGAAGTGTATAAGGGTTTTTGTGGTAATTCGGGAGAATCAAAAGAAGAAAAACAAAGTAGTCCGATACCTAAAGCTGAAAATGAAAAGCTCTCGGAGGAAAATGTATTGGAGGAGAGTTTCAACTGTGTTAAAAATGATGAAGAGGCATGTAACCATCTTAATTCTGTATGTGAACCAGATTCGAAACACCTTATGAAGTCGAGTGACTTGAATGAAAATAGGCACAGCACTAAGCAGAGTGTTAAACGGGACGTGAGGAATAACCATTCTGATGAAGGTATTTTGTAAAAGATATTGATTTTCCCTATTAAATTTCCTTTCTGGTTAAACTATTTCAAGTTCTTGATGAACACGCATGTAGCAGGAATGGAGAATATGGCAATGGAATCTGAAAGGGAACTTTCTGGGACTTCTAAGAAATTAAAGACCAGAAGATCACGGTTTTCTGGTATAGATCAACCTGGATCCAACAAAATTCTGGACTTTGAAGCTAAGAACAAAACTATGATTACCCAAACCTCATCGCCAAGTGTGAAGGATGTTGGTAGGGCTTTCTCGCATGGCAGACCTGATGACAGAAAGAGGAAACTGAAGGAAAATACAGAAAGTGGAGATGTAATGAGACATAGGGAAGCCGCAATTATGGAGTCAAATGGACAGAAAGGTAGAAAGGAAAAGAAGCATAAGGGTTCAAGTTGTGATGAAAAGGAGTTGCCTTTTCATAGTGAAAGTTGTGACAGGGATAGCGGAGTTTGTCAGAAAATTGGTAGAGATAGTGCTTCTCATCTACCTTTTACAGTGTCCTCTCCGAGTTTATGCAAGGATTTGGGATCTGAAAATATTAAAACTAATACCAATGAAGTGGCAAGTTCGCTAGTTGAATCAGTTGCTCCTTCTGCCTTAAGGGTGTTAGGCTCACGTGAGCTTAAATCAGGAAGAATTTCAGAGAAGGATGAACAACATGATGCTGAATTCAGTGCTGCTGATACCTTAATAAGATGCCGAGATGGTGAAGCATATAGCACTAACAATAAACCAGGGACAACAAAGAAGGCTGGAGAAATTTCCAAGGACAGAGAAAGAGCATACAGTGACTATTGCTCAACTGAAAAATTTAAACCAAAGAAGTCTGGGAGATATTCTGGCGAGAATAGCATAGACGGTGAATCGCAGCAAAAGAATAGGGAAGAGGGTTCATCTGCACCGTCAAATGATAAAAACTGGGGTACGGTGAATGAAGAGCAAGATGTTGGCAGTGCTGTTGAAGTAAAAACAAAAGAAAGCAGAAGCAAGAAAAGACCTGCTAGAAAAGTGTCTATAGAGAGTAATAAAGAAGAGTTGAGGGACATTCAAGATCCTGATACTAAGCTAGATATAAATGGTAGTCATTTTTCTTCTCCACAGAAACCTGATAGAGCGAAAACTTTCCGTGGGAACAGCAACCACTTGGAAGTGACCACTGGAAAATTACAGAATAAATCGGCTTCACCAGCTGGCACAAATCAAGTTGAAGTCTTGGGTCTCGGGAGTGAGATATCGGAGACAAAGAAACAGATAATGAGAAATGATAATCATACTGTGGCCCACGATGTAGGTTCACGAAACCAAAAGCAAAATGGAAGTAGTCATAAGGACCATTTTGGCTTAAGCCCTTTGAAAAAGGAATCCACTGTTCAGGTTTTCTCCAACTCAATCAAAGAGGCTACAGACTTGAAACACATGGCTGATCGTCTTAAGGTTTGGCATATTTATGGCAAAATGTTGTAGTGGTTATGTTTGTTGTCTCTCCCCTGGCTTAACATTGACAGTAACCTTTTACAGAATGCTGGGTCCGATAACGAGAGCACAGCTGTTTACTTTCAGGCAGCGCTTAAGTTTCTTCATGGTGCCTCCCTTTTGGAGTCATCTGGCCCTGAGCATTCTATACATAAGGGCAATGCCAGATCCAGAGAAATTTATGGCAGCACAGCAAAACTTTGCGAGTAAGTTTGGCCTTCAGCAAGATTTGAATTTGTGACTCTCTTCTTCTCGATTTCTTGTGCACCCTGTTGAAAGTGAGATAGCTGCATCTTTCTGATAAGCAACACAATTAAGTCCTCCAATATACTATTTAGAGGGGGTCTGTCACTGTATCGTACTTGTTCATGTTGTCCTCTCATCTTCGCCCAACTGCTGTGTTGGGACCTGTAGATATGTCCATTATGTCAAGGTGTTCTAGTGAACTGTGTCCTGTTGTTATAAGTTTTGTCCTGTTTATGTAACAGGTTCTGTGCTCATGAATACGAGAAAAATAAAGATATGGGGGCAGCTGCTCTGGCTTATAAATGTATGGAAGTAGCTTATCTGAGGATAACTTATTCCTCCCATGGTAACATAAGAGGGTACAGATATGAGTTGCAAGCAGCTTTGCAAGTGATGCCTTCAGGTATTTAGAATTAGAAAGAAGCTATATTCTAATTGTTTCGGTCTGGACAATTTTTTCACAATTCAGTAGATTCTTGAGAAATTTGGGTTTCAAACAGGTCAATCTCCTTCCTTTGCTTCTGATGGTGAAAATTCAAACCACGCCTTGGCTGTGGAAAAGGTTGCTTTGTCCAACAGTGTGAGATCATCACCTAGCGTAACTGGAAACCATGTTATCTCTTCAGGAAACAATTCCTCTCTTTCACATCTTTTGGCATTTGTAAGTGCATTTATGTTACTTTTGTGATGTGATGTGGTGCCTTAAAAAAATCCGTACTTTTGTTTATGTTTACAGAACAAGTTAGCTGCTCTAGTTAAGCTGGGTTTAAATGACCAAATAATCACCTTCTATGGAGATATCAACAGGGTTTAGTAACGTAGTGAGATGTGTGCTTACTTGAGCAACATGAATGGATCATCTTCAAACATAACATCATATCATTACCATTATCTTCATTATTGAGAATCATCATCAAAAGTAGCATTCTGAGTGTAATATCATCAGATGCATCATATACAAATTATCTTCCTCTAGTGAAAGTAATGCCATTGATCTCAAATCATGCAATTGAATGTGTTTTTGGTTTTACAGTCGCGAAACGTAAGCTTTGCTATGGATGCCTCAAGAAAAGCGCAGATCGCATATGCAGCTGCGAAGGGAAAATCGTTTGATACCCGGTACAGTAGTAATGGTATAACATCCATCAAAAGGGCTCTTGATTTCAATTTTCAGGACATGGAGAAATTGTTGCATATGGTGAGGCTTGCAATGGAATCCATAAACCGGTGATTATGAATTATGATCCCACTTTGTCGAATAAGTTTATTAGTATCACACACACACACACACCATACTCAACCAGTCCCACATTTGAGTTTTGCCTATATATAAACTTGTATGTTATCTTCACTCCTCAAGTGTATAGTGTTAGGACCTTGATTTATGAGACTTGCTCAAAGATTAAAGATTGAAAAGTTATTGTCTTGGGTTTTTGTGTGTATAATGATTGTACATATATACGAGAGCTTTAGGAAGAGCTTTAGCAACCAAATGAGTTAATCAATCGGGCTCCTTTCTTTCGGTTCATCCATTTTCTTTCTTTACATTAGACCAAGTGAAAGATATGGAAGTGAATCTGGAAAAATATCGATTAAACACTATACTTACTAGAAATGTCAAATTGAACATCTAACTATCATAATCAATGATTAAGTTGACTGAACCGATTAAACCTGACTTTGAATCATTTTTCTTTCACAATAACTGTATCTTTCATATGTTGCAATAATGAAAACAAATGACTTACATTATTATAAGATTAAAGGTGTTGGATCACATGTTTTGAGTCATCAAACTGAATTACAAATGATAAAAATCGAAAATGGTTACTTTAGGGTGTTCAATAAACCCTTATTTATTTGTTGGACTACACAAAAAGTGGAATAATAAAAATAGGAATTTGTGGGATACAAATATAACAAGAGATCGAAACTCTTCCATAATTAATTGACCTATTTCTCGAATTCGATACACATCATATCCGTATTTGTATCGTAGATGCTTATAATAAAACTGTGAGTAGACTTGGAGATTCCACTTGAAGAGAAAAATGATGTATCGTTAGAACAATCTTAAAAGAAACATGGAACAAGCTAGAGAAAGCCATCTTAAACTCACCTGTGCAAGTCTTAATTGTCTCAGAACGTGAATGTTTGAGAGTAAAAGCTGAATTGGACCAGGTTTTACAGAGCATGTCGTTACATCACACAGAGAGTAAGTTTGTGTGATTAAACTAGGAACATGTTGGAATTCTACAGTTACGTTTTCAGGAATGGCTTTGGCTGTTCACACAGACATATATAGACATGTTTCATCAACACTTTGTTTTGGAGAAATGTTATCTTTGAAAATTACGAATTACTATATATATAGCTTACTTGTAGAACCGAGTATCGTAATGTTTCCATTAATTCTACGGTCCATCGGGTCTGGAGAGACCTTTAGTTCATCGACATGAACAGGATAACATAAAGCTACAGATTGAAAGAGAAAATGATACAAAAATTCGGCATTTTAATATATAAATTTAACTTAACAAATCCAAACTTACGTAAGCAGTTTCTGAACGCTGTGTTGCATAAAACAGGTGAGAAAAAGAGTGATCCTAAAAGAAGAAGAAGAAGCAAAGCCTGATTGTGACTGTGAGGAATCAACATTGATATAATTATTGAGCTCCTCCAAACAAGTTTGTATCTGTATTATGGATTTCAGATATATATCAACATATATATAGAAGAATTTTGCATCTGTTTTTCAACATCCAAACGTGGTTGCCTCATTCTCTGGATCACTCTTGTGATATATCCTAGGTTACACAATACATATAAATTAATTACAAATTTACAATTAATATCTTAAACTATAAAGAACTAAGATCGTACGCTAGTAGGATATCTTCATTCTATAAATATTCTAATCTGTACTAACAAACATGTTTAAATATTTGTTTTTTCTTTTCTGTTTATTGCTAACATTTTGCTCAAAGTAATATACCTAATTACCTATAATAAGGTTTCACGTTTTTAGCAAGAAGTTAAAAATTATCTGAGTTGACCTAATTTATCTATAGTATAATTCTCCAGTTTAATCGACCATGTTCTTATTTATTTTTTTGTTAACGACTCACGTTCTTTTATTTACGTTTTATCAAAAAAATCAAAAATTACTTTTTACTCCATTTTTGAAATATTCCCTACAAATACTAGGCCTGGGCACATGTACTTGTTACCCGCCCATTACTTGCTACCCGTTCATTCAAGTACTCGTTTTAGCAAGTACTCGTATTTTTCAAGCCAAGTATTAAGGCCATTAATTCAATTACTTGCAAGGACCAAGTCAAGTATAAGTATTTTTTTTTTGGCACTACTTGGTACCCGTTACTTGCTACCCGTTCAAATTGATAGGCCCAATTTTAATAATAGTAAGCCCAACAATTTGGAAAAAATAAGAGTAAACTAAGAGTAAGAGACGTTACTCTATTGTTAGGCCCAGTCAATCACTCATCTCTCTTTCTCTCTCGCACAAAGCCGACAACAAAACAAACCCTAGAAATTTCACCCAAATTTCATCGATTCTCAATCTCTCATCTCTCTTTCTCTCTCGCACAAAGCCGACAACAAACCCTAGAAATTTCATCGATTCTCAATCTCTCATCTCTCTTTCTCTCTCGCACAAAGCCGACAACAAACCCTAGAAATTTCATCGATTCTCAATCTCTCATCTTCTTCCTCGATCTCTTTCGCTTTGGTTACACTCTTCTTCTTCGATCTCTTATGTGTGTTCTTCTTCTCTTGTGCTTCGACCTCCGCTTCTTCGTCTCTCCATCGCCGTTTGTTTCTCAGGTCTCATTCTTCCTTCCTTTGTGTTTTGTTATGTTATACTTTTCCACCATGTTCGTTTTGCTCTTATGTTCGTCCTCAGTATTAATTTGTTTTTGTTTGAGTTCTTTTCGACACTGTGCAATTCTTACACTTACTGTTTCTTGGGTTTATTCACGGTTTGAGTTTAGTACAAGTTCTATTTTTGAAATTAGTAGGATTAGCCATTAATGCTCGTTCTCGTTAAAAAGAGGAACCATTTTTGAAAGATTGGTTATTATGTTATACATACTCATACTCACATAACATTATTTTTCAGGTTTAGTAAAGTATAATATAAATTTACACTTTGTTATCTAACAAAGTGTTTTGTTTGCTAGACTTGTAGATGGATTCACAGAATGCTGAAACAAATAAAGAAGGTGTTGGAGCTTCAACACCTGCTCTAGAAACAGAAACACAGACGGATGCTCTTACTTTAGAATCAGTTGAATCTAAGGTAACTAGTAGAAAAAGATCTAGAGCTTGGGAAAATTTTTAAAAATGTGAGGATAAAGTGCATGCAAAATGTAATCACTGTGGGAAAGTAGTTACAATTAAAACTGAATCAGGTGTCAATACTAGCACTATGCTCAAACATAGTGATACTTGTAAAAAACTTCATCCTGAACTTGAAGAAGAGGTTGTTGCGGGTAAAAGATTAAGGCAATCAACTTTACTGAATCAGAACAAAAAAGACAAGGAAGTTGTTCCATCATACTTACAGTTTGATAATGATGATTCTAGAAAATCTCTGGTTAGGTTGATTGTAAAAGATGAGTTGTCTTTTAGGATTGTTGAAAAAGAAGGTTTTAGAGAATTTGTTATGACTCTTCAGCCTAGGTTTGCTATCCCTTCTCGTAGGACTGTCACTAGAGATTCCATCAGTTTGTTTCTTGATGAAAAGAAAAAGTTGAAAAAGTTGTTTGAGAAACACAAAGGAAGTGTTTCTCTTACGACTAATACTTGGACTTCTATTCAAAACATCAATTACATGTGCTTAACTGCACATTACATTGATGACCAATGGAATTTACAGAAAAAGATCATTAATTTTTGTCAAATTCTAAGTCACAAAGGGGAAGTTATCGGGAAAATGCTAGAGAGGTGTTTGGTATCTTGGGGTATTAGCAAGGTTTTTACAGTAACATTGGATAATGCTAGTGCAAATGAAGTAGGACTAAGGTTCTTAAAAAGAAGACTTCAGTCTTGGGGAACTAATATGCTTGATGGAGAATTCCTCCACATGAGATGTGGTGCTCATATCTTGAATTTGGTTGTTAAAGATGGATTGGAAGAAAACAAGGCTGCTATCAGCCGAATCCGATGTGTTGTTAGATATGTTAGGTCCTCTCCGACTAGGTTAAACAAGTTTAAAGAGTGTCTTAGTCATCTGAAGCTTGGTATTACAGTTGGTTTATGTTTGGATGTTGAAACTAGATGGAATTCTACATACCTAATGTTAGAATCAGCCTTTAAACAGAAAAGAGCTTTTGATATGCTTCAGTTAGAGGATGATAAATACTTGGTAGAGCTTGGTAAGTCAGCTGGTGCACCTACTGAAGCAGACTGGGATTATGCAAAATCTTATTTGCCAATTTTGAAATTTTTCTATAATGCTACCTTGAAAGTTTCAGCTACAAGGTATGTTACAGGAAATTCTTATTTGAAGGAAGGTTTTGGAGTAGGTTTAATGATTAGGAAGTTGAGTTTACAACATGCTGATGAGAATCAAAAAGCAATGGCTTTGAAGATGAAAGCCAAGTTTGATAAGTATTGGGGTGATTTTAACAGCATGAACATGGCGATTTTTGTGGCTTGTGTTTTAGATCCGAGATATAAGCTGAAGTATGTGGGCTGGTTAATCCGAGAAAGCTATGGTCATGGTCCAAATAGCATAGCAGAAGATTTAATTTTGAAAATTAAAAGGGTTACAGAGAAGATATTTAACTATTATAGTAACAAGTTTGAAAATTCTAGTCAACCAACAAGTGAGACTGAAGCAAAAGCCACTTCTAGTAAAGTGAGTGGAGTAACTTATGATCTAGATTCATTGTTTGAGCCGCATGAAGAAAGTGAAGAAAACTCAGTTTATCAAACAGAGTTAGAGTGCTACTTGGCAGACCTATGTGTCTCTAGGAGAGATCCAAACTTTAATATTTTGTCTTGGTGGAAGAAGGTCGGATCAAAGTATAGGATTTTATCTCTAATGGCAAAAGACCTATTGGCTATACCAGTATCATCTGTTGCTTCGGAGTCAGCTTTCTCTACAAGTGGTCGTATTATTGATCCTCAGCGTAGTTCCCTAACTCCAAGAACTGTTGAAGCTTTAGTTTGTACTCAAGATTGGATCCGAAATGATTATGATGTTGCTTTGGAAGATCAGTTTCAGCAACTTGAAATATTAGAAGAAGGTATGTTTTCTTTTACAAATACTTGTTTTTTATCAGTCACTATGACTAATACTTGTTTTCTTCTTATAGAGTTTGCAAATTCTACTGAATATGGACATTTGGTAAAAGAAGTAAGCTTGACTTTGGAGGAAGAAGAATGCATTGGTAACTGATGAGCTTGGATTTCGATTTCCTTACGTGTGTTGTGTTACTGTTTACAATTTCGGTTGAAGGACTTTTGTATTATGTGCTGGACTTTTGTATTTTTTTTGGTCTACGGACTGATGTAATATTATCATTGTGGATTATTCAGATTTTTTTAAAGCAAGTAATGTGTTATTACTTGTTACTTGATATTTGTACTTGCAAGTACAAGTATTTGTCAAGTAACCTGCAAGTACCGAAAAATTGGACAAGTACTTGTTTTAGCGGGTACTTGCTAAAACAAGTACAAGTAACAAGTCCAAAAATGAATTACCCGGCGGGGCGGGTACAAGTACCAAGTAGGCCAAAATTAGCAAGTACCCGCTGCCCAGGTCTAACAAATACCCACAAGATTACAACAACAAAAAAAGAAATACATTTTCTTGCTTTGAAATTTGAATTTTGTTAACCAGATCATTTGTGCCGAAACAAGCCTATGGTACTTTTTGATCATTGGTACCATAATTTACAAAATTTTGTTTCTCAAAATCTAAGTCTCTGAATCAATCACGAATTCTATCGAACACGGGATGGTTTAGTAATTCTCCAGCGGAAGGACGACAAATTGGATCACGATCCATCATTGACTGTTTCAAAAACATGATAGAAATGTTGCCTTAAATGGTATGTTCCAATGGAACATGAAAACACAAAGGTAAGGATGAAGATAACGTACCTTAAGTAGTTGTTGTAATTGTAACGAATGGCCAGGAAGGAGAGGAAGTTTGCCTTCTTTGATATTAAGTGATTGATTTCTCGATTCTGTAAGTGGAGATCCTCTAATCAGCTCGTAAACCGTGACTGCTAAAGAGAAGATATCGACTTTATCGAGGTGCTCGTGGTTCTCGTTTAGTATTTCTTGAGGCATGTATCGTGCATCCCCTTCTTCTACTGGTAAGCTTTTGTCCAATCGCGTGGCACAACCAAAGTCACCGAGCTTGCAAACACCGTCCTTGATGTATATATTGTCGGGTTTCACATCTAAGTGAGCTATTCCTTTCTCGTGTACAAACTTTAACGCCTTGGCTATCTGTAAGAGACATTGTACAATGGTACGTGTATTTATTAAATAGTCTCAGGAATCAAGTATATGATTATGTATCAACATTAACTAAGTGTTTACCTGATGCATAATCACCAAGATCCCTCTCTCTGAGTCCTTAAAAGAAGATTTCTTGGACAAATTGTGATCACAGAGTTCTAGCTGAATATATAATTGTTCATTTTCAAACCAAGAGCAGTAGTATCCTACTATATTTTCATGAAATCCTAAAAGAACAGAATAAGATAGAAACGGTTTAAGACTACCTGATCTTAGCTCTCAATGAGAGAAAAACAGAATAAACGTAGGACAAGAGGGCAAAAATAAGGGACTGCACTGACCTAGAGCAGCAAGAGCTTGCACTTCCATCATAGCTTTAAGTCTGCAAAAACTCAGTTATGATTACTTGAAAACATGATTCGATAAAGATTAACTATTTTTAATGCAGATACATGTTTTCTCTTACTAAGAAAGCCATTGAAAAACTCTACCTTTCTGAATCTAAATGCAACTTCCTTGTGCTGTGTTTCACAGCATACAAGCAACCATCAATTCTCTTCAAAACCTTAAATACACGACTGAAATGCCCAGCACCAATTTGCTGGAGAAACCAAACCAAATTACGTAAGAAGGAGCGACATAATTCCATCATCATAATGCCAAATCAAAAGACCACCTTTCCCGTACCTGAATTTCATGAAAGTCCGTGAGATATCTTGACAAGCCATCCCCACCTGTACTTGCAGGGAAAAAACCTGCATAACAGTACATCATGAACATCTTTACTGAATAAAGGTTGTTGAAGTTTTCCTTTCGGGAAATTCTTGAGCAAACCTTTAGGGACAGCAAACATACTTGCACATTTTGATCTCTGATATCCAAAAGGGTCAGTAGCAGTCTCAGACTGATTCATCACATATGGATTCTTGAGGCAAGGGGGTGGCATAACTCGACACCGCAGAGCAACTGCAGCCTGTGAAACATATCCACTCCTCTCTGGTTGATTATCTTGGAGTTTATCCACCATGAACTCATCTGTTTCAATATCATCATCCTCTTGTTCATCTATTCTATGTTTCGAAGACCAGATAGAATTTGAAGAATTCAGTGTGAAACTATCTGCATTAGCACAGAAATTCCTGTTTGTTATTAATAGTTAGGAATAGAATATCTCACTAAAACATCAAATCACTAGATGATTCTACTGTGATTCTCTACGAAAAAAGACTTCAAAGTAGGACAATTGTTATAAAAGAAAATCAAACAAAAGCATAGTAACACAAACAGTCAAGCAAGTTTTTTATATTGAAACCCACATTTTCTTCCCATCTGACAATCTTATTTTTAATCATACTACACACAAATCCCAGTCCAGGCACCATAAAGGGTCAGTCAACTTCAAACTCTGTTAAAAGATAATGACTTCTCATGCTAGACAAAGAAATCTTTGGGGAAAACAGTGAAGTGAAAGCTTACCTTGCCGACATCTTTTGGTTTTAACTGTACTTAGTTTAACAGGAGACCTAGGACAAGGAGAATGATCCTACAAAGTAAGAAAGAGAATTATAAAGTTTGAGACATTGGTATGAGGAAAGATCTTATGTAAGAATTAACTGCTCACCTCGCTGATATCTAAACCGCTCATCAAGTTCTGATTGTCCGGGGTTATATAATCAGGTGTGCTGAAAATAAATTATTAGTAGCTAGGAGAAGCATTATTTTATCTAAACATGAATTCTTACGGTTAGCGTTCTCTGAGATTTCTGACAAACTAGATTATAAATTATATACTAAATTAAGGGAAGCCTTCTCCAATTTACCGAATCCAGTATAATACTGCCGGATTCTAACTTCACAATAACTAATCCGAAAACGGATTTGAGAATCCAAACGTAGTACGAACAGGAAGATTACGATAGATCTAAAGCTATATGTTCAGAGCAAAGAAAAGCCTTAAAATCCGAGTTTAACTTTAGGTTTTTATAAAGCTCAAAATATGAGTAAAAGAAATCTACCAGAAGAAGTCTTGGCTGAGGATAAAGTCCTTATCTCCGCAATCAGTATCTGCATCAATGGAACCCAACTGATTTCGGACCTCCGACGAGTCCGAATCCAAGAGACCCTGAAACGCCGGTGACGGACGATTATCAAAAGAAAGCTTCGCCAATTGACCGAATTGAAGCAGAGAGTGTCGCTCCAATGTCCCTTCCATCTTCTGAATCTTCTTCGTCGTTCTTCTCGATTTGAGCCCTAGGGTTTTCCTCTTCGCCAACAGTGTTCTTCCTTTCTTCTCGAACATGATGATTGATTATTATTGGTGGTGAAGCACAGAAAAAAATGGAAATAAACATATAAATTCAAAATTTGCGCGCCCAAGCTTCTTTTCGTTTCAAGCTAAAATTTGGAACCCCTCAGCTGCATCGATGACTATGGTAAACTCCCTATATAATCTATTTTAAACCGTCCGATCTTCAGAATAGTAATATAACGTTTCAGATTAAGAAAAGGTGCAGCGGATTTTCGGTAGAGCTTGTCATGAAAGCTTTTTTATATTATTTATTGTGTTTTTGGACAAAGCTTTGGTAGTCTTTAATAATAATATTTTTTCTATAATAACACTGGCGCTTGGGACACGATGCAAGTATTTAAATATTCAACTTCTTAAGAAATAAATATGGTTAAATGTATTTCCAAATTGCGAATTTTTTTCTTAAATTAATTCAAAAAGGTACATTTTTATTGGTCAACAAGTGTAATTAAGTTGTCTAATTGGGCTAGAATGTGAAATTGAAGAATTACCAGATTAATTCAAATCAATTTCAATATGTGGGATATGAAAACAAATTTCTAAAATGTGGGGGAATTTTATTGATTTGGGCCTATTAGAGTCCAATAATACATGGTGGGCTTGGATAAGGGCCCATATCAAAGCATACTAACGGCAACATTGGTACAAAGGCTAACACCGGCGACATAAATTCGAACGGTGACGAGGAATGTGGCAGCGAAGAAACTTACCGGTGAGTGTTCTGTGTCTCTGTGAATTGTTTACTTTTGCGATTTCTTGTTCCAGGACATTTATTTGAATTTCCGTTTTTGCTTTGCTCGATGGATTCTCAGGGGAATCCAGATTCCGAGAGCATATCTGGTGAGAACTGAGATTGCTTTTTTCATCTGAAATTTCGCTCTAGGATCTTAGTTTTAATTTCTTTCGTTTTCTAAGGATTACTTTGGTCTTTTAGAGGAGGAGGAAGACCACGTCAACATCAGTTTGGCAGAAAATGACAAGTTGCCAAGTGAGAATGCGAAGGAAGAGGTGATGTTTATTCTTTAATAAACGATTCTTTAAATTATTTGTCTTTTGATGATGGCATGATGAGAGGTTTTCTTAGGTTTTATCCTTTATTCATATTCCTATGAAGTTCACTGTATTGATTTTATTTGAGAGAGAACATGGGAACTTTAATATGTTGATAAATCTGATTTTGCCCAATTGATTGTTGTGGCTTGAGTAGTTTTGAGGAGCTATAGAGAATTTTATAGTTGTTTGACCATAGTTGACTTCACTATTTTAGGGAGGATTACTACTTCAAACAAAACTCGAAAAACTCATAGGTATATTTCCAGTTTGTGATCAGCACTTCATAAGCTACATTGTTGGGAAGTGTTATCACAAATGACTTCTGTGTTGTTTCCAGGTTGTGGTGAAATAAATTATCCTAGGGAATCTGGTGATGTATCTCTGGAAGCAACTGTGAGTCTTTTACGTTTTAAAGTTCATTTGTGCAGCATTTTGATCCGAGGAATAATGGAATCAAATTGTGATGGGAGATTTATATTCGTAGCTACGGAAGATATCATCCTCTCTTGAGGATGACGTTGAAGTTCCTGACTCCCCCGACCAGAATCATTTTGTTTCTTCAAGAAGAGCCGAATTAACATGTATATCTGCTCAGGAAAGTGGATCAGATGATGAGGTTACCATCTAATCTTTGACTTCTATTTGTATTTTTCTTGACACCTGACTCTGTAGTCCAATTCACCCATGCATCTGAAAAAGTTACTTTGTCAAGTCGGTGACAATATAATATATTTCTATTGAGTCGCTGTACTTATGTATCTTGTAATGATGATTATTGTTGCCATCAGATTCCACATGATGAACAAGTGGGAACGTGGTCTACTATAAGTAAAATAATTAAGTCACATATCCATTTGAATGGTATTGCTTCATCGACCTCCAATCTATCCGGCTTCAGAGCCAAAAGAGGTAGTAGTAAAGGTACTTGTTTCATCCAAAGCCCTTCTTGATATCTACTGTAGAAATTAATGGAAGGACACATTGAAAGGAAACTCAAAGAACGGATCATGAGTCCATAAACTTTGAAAATCTGCGAGTTGAGTTTCTAATGTCTTTGCAGTTGTCAAAGATCATCTGAGGCCAAAATTTTCATTTCACTCACATACTCATGGAGAAATGTCATCTAAAATTGGTGACATAAACTTTGAGCTTGCTGCTGATCAGGCCATAGACGAGGATCCAATTACTGATTGCCCTAACGAGTTTGATGAACGATCAGAAAACAGACAGGGTATTGCTGAGTTGAAGGATGTTCCGCACCAGTGGACTGAAGATATTATACGTAAGCCCTCAAACGTTCCTGCAGATAAATCCAGGATGGTAAAAAGAAACCCTAAACCGGTAAATTTTACTTATCCAGTGGATTAGCAATTGATTTGTTACTTTGCTCAGTTAACTGTATCATTCATTGCTTCCTTCCTGCTCCAGTATAGCAGGCGCAAAGGAAAAAGTTTGAAATTTACTCATAAAGCAAGTACATCAAACCTCCAAGATAGTGCTACTGATGATGAACTTCCTGGACCCATGGATATTGGCTCATTAAGCGATGATGAGGTTTTGTTCTCTTTTTTTCTTTTGATATGTATGGGTATCATGCTCTCCTCAAATTACTACAAAAATCCAAATAATCTTATCTCTTACTATAGCCTAGTTATCAAAGGTCAGTGCTGAACATTCCCAACCAGAAGAAACAATTTGTTGGAGACCAGTTTGATGAAGCAATAAAAGCTTCCTCCCTGAACAAAGAAGGTCTCTTGTTCAGTTCACCTAAGTTATCTGGGTAATCAAACTTTCAATACCTTTTAGTCACCACCCATAAAACAACACATATCACTTAACATCAAAACCTGTTCTTTCTTGCATCAATTTGCAGTGGCTCTAGCCTGTATGGCAAACTACAACAGATCATGAAACAAGAAAAAGAGACTGAAATGGAAATCACGAAGAAATTGCAGGGCGGAATCGGACAAGCAGGTAACCCTTCTTCGTGAATCCCATGTAAACAAAATCTTCCTCGTACCTCTGTTTGTCTCATTTCCCGTTTCACAGCTCAGACACGTCTAGCTATGTTGATGTAAAAATCATGTCAAGACATTTGGAGGGAAAGCTGATCGTCTGCAAATGCTCTGTCATTGACCTTTCTGTGGTTTCTCTCTATCTCTCTGACACATTAATAAAACTTTTCCTTTAGTTAGACCCTTAGAAGATCTATCAATCAGATTATAAGCTTTGATCGATTGAGTTTCTCACATTCGATTTTGTAGGACACCCTCCTATTGCTCAAGAACACACAAGCTCTTGCGGCCAAAGAAACAGAAACAACAATCATCTTTAGTCCTAAACTCTGTGCAGATGTTGATATCGAAATAGGGAACTTTATCCGACTATATGCACCATGGTCAGTTTTGATTCCATTCTTTAGGCTATAATCCGATGTCAATTTGTCACTAAACTATTGTCTTTTTTCAATTTCAACAGGAAGGAAATGGAAATGAAGAACACCAATGAGGTTATTATATTGTCTTCATATTTCTCAAGTTTGTAATGTAAAGTCAGTAACTCACACAAATATAAGTCGATATGTCAATAATAACGTACTAGTGATTTTATCACAGCGTGTAAAAATGATAAATTGAAGAAACTCTGATTTATCAAAAAAATAAAAATTATTTGGTATTTATTCCTGTCTTGTGCTTTTGATAAATCTCAAAATAAAGCATAATTATAATTTATAGTTTATGGTAACTTCTCGAAGCTAAAAGATATTCAAAAAGATAATTATTATGATTAAACTAAATTGTATTATAAAGTGTATTTGTTTATAATTTTCAATTGATTTGTTTAGAATTTAGTTAGACACGAGGTGGTGAGTTCTTATCTTCTTACACTAGTTGGAAAAATTATGGATAAAAAAATTGTTATAGATTCCTAGGTTTATAATGTATGATTGGAACAATTCATCTTTTGATACAGAATAAAAAGTGGAGTCTTTACGTGGATGTCAAGTAAAACCTAAATGTTCCTCGCTTTGGTATCGCGAAACAAATGGCACATAACTTAGTATATAAATAGGAGCTAATACACACATCTCATCGTCTCATTAAATAAATCCAGAAATAAGTTTGTACAAATGGACTGGTTACAGAAGATGCTCAAGATATTGCCAAACTGGAAACGTGAGACCGAAGTTAAAAAGCTCGGTAGGGTTATAGTCGGATCATAAATTAAAAAATATGATATAGTTTCATTTTTATGATTTTTCTTCTTCACAGTTGCAGGTTACAAGGTTCATGGCGATCCTTTTTCCACAAACACAAGGCGTGTCCTCGCTGTTCTTCACGAGAAAGGACTCTCTTACGAAGCCATTACCGTCGACTTGAAAACCGGTGAACACAAAAGAGAATCGTTCCTCTCTCTCAATGTAAGTTATATATCGTAAGATTACTGAATTGACTTGTCAGTCAAGGCATGTTTGATTTAGGTTATATTGTCGTCTATGCCATTGCCATTTTCGGTTTTTTTTTGTTAACACATGACGATCTCGGCCGAGGTCCAATTAATGCCCAGGAGCCAGACGACTCCAGGTTTTCTAATGAGACCTAAGACATGACCCATGTTCGTATAACTAAACATTAACAACTTAGTTTTCGGTGGAAATAGAACTCAAGACTGACAGGTTTATACCTTGTCACGTTCGAAGTTTTAACCCCTTTGTTGATCGACATTTTTCATCGGGTTTATAGATCGAATCAGTTTACTATATAAATTAGCATATATATCTAGGTTTTGAATCACCTGAGTGTTATTGATGCAGCCATTTGGTCAAGTCCCTGTTTTTGAAGACAAAAATGTTAAACTATGCGGTTAGTTTGATCTTACACTAATTAACAATAAGTGCTTCTTTAATCGATTTTATACTAATATGAAAATTTTGGGTTTTTTTCTTCAAGAGTCTCGAGCCATCACACAATACATAGCATATGTTCATAGCTCAAGAGGCACACAGCTTTTAAATCTTCGAAGTCACGAAACAATGGCAACACTAACAATGTGGATGGAAATTGAAGCTCATCAATTTGATCCACCTGCATCAAAACTCACTTGGGAACAAGTCATAAAACCTATATTTGGTCTAGAGACTGATCACTTAGTCGTCAAAGAGAACGAAGCTATTCTAGAGAAGGTTCTAAATGTTTACGAAAAACGACTTGAAGAATCTAAATACTTGGCTTGTAATAGCTTTACTTTGGTTGATCTTCATCATCTACCAAATATACAATACCTTTTGGGAACTCCAACAAAGAGATTGTTCGTAAATCGACCTAAGGTTCGTAAATGGGTGGAGGAAATTACGAATAGGGAGGCTTGGAAGATGGCTTGTGATCAAGAAAAGTCTTGGTCTAATTATATGCTAAGGAAATAAATGAAATTAGAAGAAAAACTTGTTTGTGTATTGAGTTTGGGTATTTGTTTGTAAGCTTGTGCTGTTGTGTTTTTGATAAAGAGCTTGTGTTGCGTAGTGTTGTTTGTTGCTTGGTGTATAGACATTATAAGATGCCTTGTGTTTGGTTTGCATATATATGTTTGATGTATGAAATGAATAAAGAAAAAAAAGTAATGAATATCATTTAAAATAATTGAAGAGAATAGCATCTCTAGATGGATTAGTTTGAGTTTCTTTGTAGGCTTTTTTCTTGTCTTTTGGGTTTTCAATTTTTATTCGTCAACAATTATATCAACGAATCTTAATCTATAGCTCAAATTTTTCAAAAATTCCAAATAATACAATGTTGGGCAACACGACTCCTTAGTATCATATTCGAGTAGTGAAAACCGCAAAAGTAAATAGTTAACAATTTAACTAAAGACACTTCTCCAAGGTTTCAACTTATAAGATGCTTTTTAACATTTGTTTTTCTAAATTTCAATGAATAAATTTTCAAAAGTTTTGATTGGATTTGAATAGTCATTGTCCTTCTATTATTACATTTTCATAAATCCAAAAACTTCAAAACATAAAAACCTTACAATATTAAGGTTTAATGAGCAGTGTTCAATTTCAGATTCTGTATTAGTATGCAATAAAATATATAATTTAAGGTATGGATCGACTTTTTAATATACAAAATTGCATTTCAGGAGTCTTTAGTGTAATTCAACATAACATTTGGTTAGTTACATAATTCCTCCATCATTGTTCCAACGAGATTAATACTTTATTGACCCTTCACAATATACCATATCGTCAAAAGTGTGAAACCCAAATTTTTTTGTTCGTTAGTATCCTTCATTCAAATCATTATAATGAATTCGAGAAACCCATTTCTCTGGATTCAACGATCAAATGTGAGCACCCAACGATCTACGTGAGCCCAACAATGTCCGTCAAACTTTGACTAGTAGATACAATAATATCATTGTGGTCGTTGTCACGCGGTGGTTGATATTTTCTCTTCTTCAATGTTTCTTAATTTTATTAACTTTTATTTATAAAATCCTCAAACCAATAGAAACGACGAATCAAACATTAATCCAAAGCTAAATCCTACAATATATAAATCATCTTGACTTTGAATTAATCCACTAAGAAAGAGTTTTTCAATATCGGTGGCGTCGAATTGCTATATTTTGTTTATTTTTTTATTAAGTAAAGTACTCTGTTTTACTTGTATAAATACCTTCTTCCATTTGTGTATTTCTATTCATCAACCTCAAAGATCTCTCTATCTTTTGTAAATCTATCTCCATATTATAAAATGGCAATCAAAGTTTTTGGTCATCCTGCTTCTACAGCCACAAGACGAGTTCTCATCGCTTTATACGAGAAAGATCTCGAGTTTGAACTTGTTCATATCGAGCTTAAAGATGGTGAACACAAGCAAGAGCCTTATATCTTACGCAACGTAAGTAACGGTGTAGTGGTAGAACAAAAAAAAATTAGGATAACGGTTCTAAGCTATCTAGGTTTAAATTTTTTTCACCATATTGTGTATGGTATTTAAATGATTTATTTTGCTTGTTTAGTGTCCGAATGTAGCAGAACTTTGTATGGAGTATTTAAAGGATTTTACCTGCTTGTTTAGTTTCCGAGTGTAAACAAATTTAGAACAACAGTAATACATTACATGAATATGAACCATCTGGTTATCGAAAAAAAAGAAAAAGTTGTTTTATTTAGATTACCAAATCTTGGTCTAAAAATCTTACATATTGTTTTGTTTTGCAGCCTTTTGGTAAAGTTCCATCCTTTGAAGATGGAGACTTCCAGCTTTTTGGTAAACAACAAAACACTTAAATTTAACCTTCATCATTCAGAATTTAGATTCAAATTTCTATTATCATTTTGGCAGAATCAAGAGCTATTACACAATACATAGCTCATGAATACTCAGACAAAGGAAACCAACTTCTCTCACTTGGTCCCAAAGAAATGGCAGTCATAGCCATGGGAATAGAAATTGAAGGACATGAGTTTGACCCAGTTGCTTCAAAGCTTGCTTGGGAACAAGTCTTCAAAGTTTTCTATGGTTTAACCACAGATGAAACCATTGTTAAAGAAGAAGAAGCTAAGTTAGCTAAAGTTCTCGATGTTTACGAATACAGACTTGGTCAATCTAAGTATTTGGCTGCTGATACATTCACTTTGGTTGATCTGCACTATATCCCTGTGATTCAGTACTTACTTGGTACACCAACTAAGAAACTCTTTGATGAGCGTCCACATGTTAGTGCTTGGGTTGCTGATATCACTTCTAGGCCTTCTGCTCAAAAGGTTCTTTAAGTGAATTTGAAATGTTAAATCAGAAGACTGAATAAAAGTGGTGATGATCTCATTGCCTAATCCTCAAAAACTCTGTTTTTCTTTGTCTGTGTTTCTTCTGTTTTTTTTGGTTCTCTGTACTTTGTTATTCTGCTTTTGAGAGATTGTTTGGAATGTAATCTTCAATTATGTGTCTTGATATAATATAAATAAAGTTTTTCTGACGTAACGTGAATTCATTATTAATAAACCAAATAGGACCCGAAAATCAGCTCTAAAATTTAGAATGTGAAAAGTCAGATTAATCGAAAAAAGAATATTTTTAAATTTCCTGAAATTTTTCATGTACGGTGAGAAAACTAACCAGTTTTCGGAATTATCCACCATCTTCGTTACTTCTAAGCTATTAATAACAAGCTCTGCTTAGAGAATATACATCCATCTGAATATGCATAAATAAAGTTTTATGTTTCATGTTTCATGTTCTGATCATATGAGTGACTAATAATGATCATAATTTATATTTCTTCTAATTATTGAAAGTTGACTTGAGACTCTTTTTTTTCGTAAGGAAGAATTTGACTTTTGACTTTGAATGCTTATTAATTTGTGGGAGTTCATAATCTGCAAATGAATTACTCTATCCATTTTTAATTAAATATTGGTTTAGGATTGATTGATTTTTTATATTTCAAACGGAAAAAAAAACCGAAATGTCGTTTTAGATTTTTTTGTAGAAGTTCAACAAAAACTTTCAGTTTATATTCTATTTAAATTGATATATTAATAAGACAGATAAATTTGTGTAGTTTATTAAATAAAACTTTAAATGAAAATTCAATGCTAATCGTCATCACTCACTAATTTTTTTGGTTTTCTTAATCATCATCACTCTCACCTAGTCTGATAAAGTCAAGTTCAAAGTCAACAATTTTGTTTTGAAGGGCGTAATTGATACCAAAAAAAGTTTGTCGATACTATTCAAATAAATTGGAAATTAAACATTATTTTCCTAAATAAGACAAAATAGGGGAAAAAAAGGAAACGTCTTTAAGATAAAAGCTTGTGTTTTTTCTTTGTACGCGAGAAGAAAATTGAATGGCTGTGACTACAGCTCCGTCGCTGAACCGCCATTTCCTTCGCCGCGTCTCTAGCCCTTACTCTAGAGTGAAGAAAGAAAGGCCATGGCTACTACCAGGACACACGACCCTTTTTAATTCTCGCCGTAATAAGGATTCTCATATCCTTGTTTTCGCTTCCTCTCCTTCTTCTTCTTCGCCTCCGTCTCCAAATTCCCCTACAGATGCTCTTACTCCAGAGTCGTGCGTCAATACTGGTCTTGATCTCTTTAAGAGAGGACGGGTGAGTTCTAGAGTTTGATTCGAATGGAATTGTGATCGTAGGTGAAATTGTTTCAGTCGCTTTTGGGTTTAAGCTTGTAACTTTGTTAAGCCTTTTGGGTTATATGATTCTGTGAAATTGTTTAACCCTAAATTGATGGAAGTCAATCACTTTCGCCACTTTCCAGTTTATGCTTGTAACAAAACAAAGCAATGAGTTTTCATCTGATGATTACTAGTTTCTTGATCTTATAGAGAGTTTATGTTTGAATGTGGATACTTGGGCCATGTTGAGGACCAACGATGCGTAGAGAGTAGAGATGACACATTTTGTTTTTACCAGATTCAGTTAACTTTGCTGTCTCGGCTTTCTTTCAGGTCAAAGATGCTCTTGTCCAGTTTGAGACAGCACTGAGTTTGAATCCAAATCCTATAGAGTCACAGGCTGCATACTATAACAAAGCATGTTGTCATGCTTACCGGTAAGAACCTCGAACCGTGTACAACTGATGAAACTGCCTAATAATCACGGATCCTGATGAGATTGTGTTCTCTTTTATATTATTGTTATTGTTTATGTCTCGAGGTAGGGGCGAAGGAAAAAAGGCTGCTGATTGCTTGCGAATCGCTTTGAGAGATTATGATCTAAAGTTCGCTACGATTCTTAACGATCCTGATTTAGCATCTTTCCGTGCATTACCCGAGTTTAAGGAGCTGCAAGAAGAGGTCTTTTACTAACCTTTTTCTCTGTTTAGTTCTGATCCCCAACAAAAACATTTTCTTTAGTGAACACTTGAAACTTCTTGCTTTTTTCAGGCTAGATTAGGTGGGGAAGATATTGGAGATAGTTTTCGGAGAGATCTGAAACTCATCAGTGAAGTACGAGCACCATTTCGTGGCGTTAGAAAGTTCTTTTATTTTGCATTTGCAGCAGCAGCAGGTATCTCAACGTTCTTTACCGTACCAAGACTAATTCAGGCAATTAGAGGCGGTGATGGTGCTCCAGATCTTCTGGAAACCACAGGGAACGCTGCAATTAACATTGGAGGTGAGTAATAGATACATTTTGAATCCAAAATTTGATCTTTTCGCTCTTTTATACGAGTAAGCTTTCGAAACAGCAATGTACAGGTATTGTTGTCCTGGTTTCATTGTTCCTCTGGGAAAACAAGAAAGAGGAAGAACAAATGGTTCAGATAACGCGTGACGAAACTCTTTCCCGGTTGCCTCTACGTCTGTCAACCAACCGTGTTGTTGAACTTGTGCAGCTTAGGGATACAGTTCGACCCGTGAGTCTTTTATCCCACTCTCTGCTACCTTCAGTGTTAATTAGCCTTCAGATTTCTGAAATAGTTAAGTGATTGACACTGTTGTTAGGTTATTCTAGCTGGAAAAAAAGAGACTGTTACTGTTGCAATGCAAAAAGCAGATAGGTTCAGAACCGAGCTCCTAAGACGAGGTGTTCTCATAGTACCTGTGGTATGGGGGGAACGGAAAACACCGGAAGTCGAGAAAAAAGGTTTTGGAGCTTTTTCAAGGCCGGCTACATCTCTTCCTTCAATTGGGGTAACCAACAGATTCTGGCTTGGAACCAGAAAAAAAGAATATATTCAGCTTCCTTCTCATTTTTCAAAGGAATGATATTTCTTTACTTGGTAGGATGATTTTGATACACGAGCTCAATCTGTAGTTGCTCAATCGAAGCTGAAAGGGGAAATCAGGTTCAAGGCTGAGACTGTTTCGCCTGGTGAATGGGAAAGGTCGAAACTTTCATCGCCTTTTTTCTGACTACAGTTTGATAGAAGAAAGATGGAAACATTGTCTTTGAGCGTTAAAGATGTCTCTGGTTTTGTTTGCTTCAGGTGGATAAGAGATCAACAGATATCTGAAGGAGTTAACCCGGGTGATGACGTATACATTATACTGCGGTTAGATGGTCGTGTCCGCAGATCGGGTAGAGTAAGTTTCATCTAGAAACCTTTCCTCGTTTGGTTCCTTATGCTCGATGCAATATAAATCCTTTAGTGTTCTTAATTATTGTTGGCTTTGTGCATCGTAAGGTGAATAAACTCTGAGAATGTTTTACAGGGGATGCCGGATTGGGGTGAGATCGCAAAAGAGTTGCCTCCAATGGATGACGTGTTAAGCAAGTTAGAAAGATGAAACTTTCCTACATATGGTATCTTCATAAAACCTTAAGAGACTGGAGAGAGTTCATAGGAGATAAACATGCCTGTGCTATATGTGAACACAGTTTTTGCATTTTCAAAACTAAAAATATTTGTATTATACCAATTGAATTATATGATTTGTAAGATCTCGATTTGGTTAAGATTGGTTTGTTATGATCTTAGAAGCCGGTAAGAGTATGAAACGCGTTTTGACTAGGATTTGGTTCTTAATTTAAAACACGATTTAGTAGAGAAAGTGGTAGTTTAATAAGTCTCGCATAATTGTAGTCAGTGAAGGGTTAGGTTTTGTTTTTCTTGGGATAACGATGGCCCAACTCTTTTTTTATAGTCGTTGGGAAGAGAAAATGAATCATTTAGCTTTTTGTGTTTCAAAATATGTATTATATATATTTTTTATACATATAAAAAGTTAACCAGTAGTTAAAATAGTTGGTAGTAAAAGGGATTCGTATTGTTGACAATTGACATAGGCAAATTTCAAAAACAGAGAATCTTCTTTTAAGAGAATGCCATATTTTGTTACTCTTAAGTTATCACCAAATCGTGTTATCAGAAAAGATAGAATTGAGATAGTTAATATCAAAATCAAGACTCAAAAACCTTAGAGAAAGTAATTTGCAACTTAATATATTCAAAGATTAGTGAACAAAACAATTATTTCTTCTAAATTTAGTGCTTTCAGATGATAAAACATGAGAGTGTTGAATTTTTAAATTCATATGTATAATGAAGAAAACCTTGACTGCTCAACTATATATCATAAACTAATCCTTTTGGTTCAATTCGAGTCGGTTCTAACAAATATTCAACCACTCTCAACAATTTTCCAATTAATAATACCACTAATTTACATACTTTTATTTAATAAAATTATCAAGTAAATTTGGAAAATATAATATTCAAACATTTCTTTTAACTACAAAAACAAAAAAACCAAGTCCACGCACTCACCAAGTTCATATATATGTGAACATAAACTTAAGCAATAATAATCAAACAAGAGAAGCCAAAGAAAGAAAAATGGCTAAGTCCTTTATTCTGTTCTCAACTCTTATGATACTCATCATCTTCTTTATGATCTCTTCATCTCCGGTCCAAGCCGGTTTAACCAAGGACCTCAACGGTCTAGAATGGGCCACGAACGGAGTCCATGGTTCAGGTTGTCAGGGTTCAATAGCAGAATGTATTGGAGCAGATGAAGAAGAAATGGAGTCAGAAATTAGCAGAAGAATATTAGCGACAACGAAATACATAAGCTATCAATCATTGAAACGAAACAGTGTCCCTTGTTCAAGAAGAGGTGCGTCTTATTACAATTGTCAAAATGGAGCTCAAGCTAATCCTTATAGTCGTGGTTGCAGTGCCATTGCTCGTTGCAGAAGTTAGAAAAAGCTATCTTTGATTTATGTTTTCACTTTGATTTATCCTTATAAGTTAGATATGATTTTGAATAAATCTTGGCTTTTATGATCCATGAAGTGTTTTCTAATATTTGATATTGTCTTTAATGATTCATGTCTCTGGATATCACTAGTATAAGACCTATGTTTGATTAAACCGGGTTGATTTGTAATTTTAGTATGTGGATAATCTCAGGTTCTTATAATCCATCAAATGAATTCTCCTGTCTATCTACAGGGTAGAAAACCCATGTTTGATCAAACCGGGTTTGGTTTGTACCTTGACCTCTTCCACACTCGGATTAAATAACCGATTTCAAGTTCTCAACTTGCAACACAATTGACCAACTCTCAGCCTAATCCTATCCTTAACAACTCTCAAATTATAGTATTGTTTTTTCTTCAAAGGTTTAAGAAATTTTTAAAGAATGGTTAATTTTGAATCCTCACTATGTACTTAGAAATCTAAAAGAGAACTATACTACAAAACAAACATATATAATTTATTGATTTATGATTTGTATTAGTTTTACGGTCTTTTTCCGTTATTTGTTTGTTATTGCAATGTTTGTCAAAAAAAAAATATTGTATAGTAATTTAACATCTTTACCAAAAAATACTAAAGCTTGTATAGTAATTTGTTGAGTACATCTATCTCAGTAGTAGTAGTCATTTTATAAATTCTCATATACCGGAGTTTGATATTTCTTCCGGTACAAGTGGAAGAAAAATGAATTTTAAAGTTTGAGTTTTGAACTATGAATCTGATATTGTCGATCGAATTGTTTGGAAGAAAAATAATTGTATAGTAATTTAACATCAACAGGAAAAAAAACTTGTAAGATTGAGTTCTTATTTTCGTATCCATCTTCTTGATTCTTATCCCAAAATGCTTGGTCACAAAATTTCATTAGTTACCCCAGTGGGCCTGTATTTGAAGCTATAGGCTTAATAGACTGGGCCTTGAAGTCACTCTATTCAACTGGGCCCTTACCTAATTATTACTACAGTGAAGTCTAAGAGCTTAATAATGGCGGGGATCAGTTCACATGAACACGTGCTTAATCCAACATTAGGTTCGGTCCTAACTGCTAATAGAAATTTGGTGAATACAAAAATATTACAACAGCTGAAGAATGATTATATAACACGACGTAAACATGACAACTATAAACTGGTAAAAAACATAATAAGTGAGAATTACGTATGTATTTGCTGTAAAATGTTACTTTAAATGCAATAAATGCAACGTTCAAGTTGTCAACTTGTAAACTTATACTACTAATTAACAAATGAAACGGTACAATCAGCAACAAACTACTAGCCTGAAGCATATTCTTGTTGCTTTTTCATAGCCCTAGCCATTTTATCCGGACCCGCATATCTAAACCAAACCCGAATCAAAATACAAGTATCGATCTATAATAACTACTCTAGAGAGTCTCTTTACAATTACCTATTGGGTATAAGTTTGATTAGTTTTTATGCGAAATTCATAGAAATATCCGAATAGATTCAAAAAGTAGTGTAAGTGTATATGTTGTCTACATGATTTGAAAATCTAAAAATCCGAATAGTGATCCGAAATCAAATCGAAATATGAAATGCCTAAAAACTAGTTTTTGAATAGAGATTTTGTAAAAATGGCAAAATCAAATTTTGACCGTTGAGCGTTGGATTTTCTAAACTTTACTAAGTGAAATAGAATCTACTACTTCACTCAAAGATCTAAACTAAATTATATTCGTTTTTGGTCAAAAGCTCAAGTATTATTGTTTTGTCGTAGCTAAAAAACAATAATAAATATTTTTTTTTTTTTTGTCAACGGCAGATAATATGATGGACCACAACTGGCCGGCCCATTAGCCAAATTCCTGCATAATATAGGCGGTAAGACTCGATCCCGGGTGCAAATGCACCTTGCCATTTTAGTGGACTTACCAACTGCCACTGGACTAAAAGCCAATTGCTAATAAATATCTTTTAAGTTAATAAAAAAATGGAAATTTGTTTAATATTTAAAATAGGAAGATGACAGAAAAAGGAAAATTGGAAAGTTAATAAATAAGAGCAGATACGCGACTTATCATTAGAAGAAGAAGCAGTTTCCTGTATTTAATATTTTTTAAGATAAACTGACTTTGCAGTAAAACTCATTCTTTTTTCTCTTACGAAATCTCTCTTCTCTTTCTCTTTCTCGAAGCGTCTCTCTTCTCTGGATCAAGCTTCGGCGGTGAAATAGAGAGATCGTTTAGATATGGTTGAAACAAGGCGTAGTTCTTCCGCTTCCAGGCGCTTTTCTGCTTCTTCTCAGGAAACATCATCATCTTCACGGCCTACTAAACGAGCCAAGGTTAAGATCGATATCACCGTTACTTGCTTTCAATGCGTTACTTAGAACTGTGGATTTTGTTTGCAGGAACGGGGGTTTTGATTCTAGTCTCTTGGATTTGAATCTGGGTTTCTGAATTTTGAATTCTCGTGTTTTTGTTTTTCGATTCGTGTTGATTTTGAGTTTTTCCTTGTTTTTGGTTTAGGCGGCGGCAGAACCGGCAGCATCTTCATCGGCGAGTGAGGTTCCGGTAGAAAATCAAAGACCGGCTTCGGATCCTGGATCGGAATCTGGAGAGCCGGAACTTAGAACTTCTGATCCGCAGGCTAATGTTTCGGAAAAACCAGTTACTAACACTGATGTGCCGGTGACTGAAACCGACACAAATCCAGAAGTCGAAGGCGTGGCGACGCCTTCTCCCGCAGGTTCGCATGCTGCATGTTGTCTTTTGATGGTTCATTAAAAAAGTTTATGTCTTTTATCATATGTTTTGGTTATTCGTATTGTGCAATTCAGGTGAAGTGGTTGTGGAAGCTGAGAAATCGAAATCCTCAAAGAAGCGGATTGCTAAAGCCCCTTGGGCGAAGCTGCTTTCTCAGTATCCCCAGGTGTGTTATTTGCATGTTTAGCTTTTTGCGATTGGGGAACTTGGGAAAGTTCGTGGCTTTCGGTTTATGGGGTCTATTTTAGTTGGCTGCGATGTCAAGTTTCTTTTCTCTCCATGATGTTTTGTGATAATTTGGGTTGCTGCAGAGCATTTTTTGACAATGTACACTATTTGATGAACTGGGCGTTTGTGTATCTCTTACTGAACCTTGTCCCCCCATAAGAAGAGAATTTTTTTAATCTTCTTGTTAAAAAGTTAGTAAATAGGGAAAACGTACCTGATAAGTAAGAATTTTGAACGCCGTGTAGATTTACCCAGCTGCATGTTTAAGAGGAGCCATTTTTCTTTGTAGTTGATATGATTGGATTATTTGTTCTTGTTGTGGTTTGTTGTTTTTCTGGCTGGTTGATCTAGGGATTTCTCAAGTTCCCATCATAGTTCCTGTGACTATGAATGAACTGTTTCTGATTGTCCTTAGCTAATTATTTGAAATTTCAGAACCCTCATCGTGTCATGAGAGGCTCTGTGTTTACTGTTGGACGGAGAGGATGCGATTTATGTATCAGAGATCAATCTATGCCTAGCGTTCTTTGTGAACTGAGGCAGTCTGAGGTATGGAACCATATCTGATTGGAATTTTATTAGCCTTAGGGACCAGAAGCCTTCTACATTTTTTTGTTTTGCAGCACGGAGGTCCATCAGTTGCATCGCTGGAGATAATAGGGAATGGAGTTCTTGTTCAGGTCAACGGCAAGATTTACCAAAGGAGTACTTGTGTTTATCTGCGGGGTGGTGATGAGGTTGTCTTCAGCACCCCTGGTAAACATGCTTATGTATCCTTTTAAGACTGGTCTTGTTACCCACATATTGATTAGGGATTATATATATTTCTTTTATTTGTCTATCTATAAGGTTCTTGCTATCTTTTATTCAGTGGTTATCATATTTTACCTTGACGAGTATTCAGATATTTCAGCCTCTTAAAGATGAAAATATAGCAGCTCCAGACAGAACTTCTTCATTGAGCATTTTTGAAACACAGCCTGCTTCTCTGAAAGAGCTTCATGCTGAGACAAGAGCAGGAGACTCTTCATCTGTGGATGGGGCCTCTTTATTGGCGTCTTTAAAGTTACATAATATCCCTTTTCTACCACCCACTGCTAAAAATGTCGAAAGGCAGCAAAATTCTGAAGTCCCTGCCCTACCTTCTAGTTGTAATGATTGTATAACTGATGTTGACATGAACGATGCTGATAGTAACAATGATCATGCTGCTATTGCTTCTACGGAGAAAACTGTTGCTTCAGCCTCTTGTGCTGCCAACGATGATCAGCTTGTAGATGGAAATGGAATGGACCCTTTTCAAGAAGCTGAAGGTGGAAATATTCCTGGTTCTGGTTTAGAAATTCGACCAATATTGAGCTTACTTGGGGATCCTTCTGAATTTGATTTAAGGGGTAGCTTTTCCAAAATACTGGTGGATGAACGAAGGGAAGTGAGGGAAACACTGAAAGAGTATGACCGGACATCAACTTTGGTATCAACTAGACGGCAAGCACATAAGGATAGCCTGCGAGGAGGAGTACTCAATCCTCAGGACATAGAAGTTTCTTTTGAGAACTTCCCATATTTCTTAAGGTCGGTAGTGCATATAATATTCTATTAGATTTCCACTTCACTTTGCTATGGAAAGATGGAGAACACGTCTTATAGTGTTACAAATTTGGATAACATCTCCTGAATTGTCACAGTGGCACAACTAAGGATGTTTTGATAACATCAACATATGTCCATATGAAGTGTGAAAGCAAGTATGCAAAGTATGCTTCAGACTTGCCTACGATGTGCCCCCGTATCTTGCTCTCTGGACCAGCTGGTATGAGGAAAACTCTGGAATAGTATTGCGTATAATTCTTTTGTTTCTTATTCCCATTTGCCTAACGAAATTCTCTTATGGACTATATTGAAGGCTCTGAGATATATCAGGAAATGTTAGCAAAAGCACTTGCGAAAAATTTTGGGGCCAAATTGATGATTGTTGACTCTCTTTTGTTACCGGGGGTAAACTTTCATAAGCCATTATTTACTTTCGTTTCTGATCCTTTGATTATATGCATGAGTATTCGTGGCAATCTGTTAAGTTATTGGGTTTCGCACAATACTGTTAAGTTATTGGTTTACACATTACTGCTAGCATTGATTCTCTATTTTGTCTGGATGGTTTCAGGGATCAACAGGCAAGGAAGCAATGTCGATGAAAGAAATTTATAGGCATGAAAGACTCTCGGTGCTTGCTAAACGAGCTGTACAGGCTGCTCAAGCTGTTGTTATGAAGCATAAGAAACCAACTTCAAGTGTTGAGGCTGATATAACAGGTGGATCAACATTGAGTTCTCAAGCTGCTCCGAGGCAAGAAGTGTCAACAGCATCCTCTAAAAGTTACACCTTTAAAGCAGGTAAAGTTGCATGTCTTAAATTTTAGTTTCGTTGCTGTGTCACTTTCTGTGTTATTGAACGAGCTCTTCTGTAATCTCAGGTGATCGAGTAAAGTTTGTGGGCCCTTCAACTGCTTCACTTGCCTCTCTCCAAGGTCCACCTAGGTATGTTTTTTTGTATTTATCTTCTTATTTTGTGAGAGGTCTTTTCATCTGCTGTAGATTGTTATTAAAATTAGTTTTTTTTAATGCTATTCTTTCTAGGGGACCGGCAACTGGTTTCCAAGGGAAGGTACTCCTTGCGTTTGAAGACAATGGATCTTCAAAAATTGGGGTTAGATTTGATAGCTCGATACCAGATGGCAATGATCTTGGTGGTCTATGTGAAGAAGGCCATGGTTTTTTTTGTACTGGTAATATTCGTTCCAATATGTACACACTTGCGTTAAAAAAGTTAACTGTAGTAATGACATTCTCCGTGTGCAGCAAGTTCACTTCGGTTAGAAAGTTCTTCCAGTGATGATGTTGATAAACTTGCCATTAATGAAATTTTTGAGGTAGGTTTTACCTTCTTTAGTTGCCTCTTATATTGATGAGTACTAGTTGTTCCTTGTAACTATGAACCCCGATTAATGATACCCTTTTGAATGATATTGTAGGTGGCGTATAATGAAAGTGAAAGAGGGTCATTGATATTGCTTCTGAAAGACATCGACAAATCTGTGTCGGGTAACACTGATGTTTATGCAACGTTGAAGAGCAAGCTTGAGAATTTACCAGAGAATATTGTTGTCATAGCTTCCCAAACCCAGTTGGACAGCCGAAAGGAGAAAGTACAGATTCTATTTAATCTCACTTTTTGTATGCTGAAGCTGTCTTAATCTTCTATAGTTCTATTCAAAAATGTTAATAGGATTATTTGATTTTTCAATATCAGTCTCACCCTGGAGGTTTCTTGTTCACAAAGTTTGGCAGCAATCAGACAGCATTGCTGGATCTTGCATTTCCGGTAGGCTCATTTTCAATAATTTACCTTTTCCAAAATTGCTAGGCATTGAACGCATATAAATTCTTTTTCTCTTTGACGTGTTGAACGTGATTCTTCATGTCTTCTGCAGGATAACTTTGGTGGTAGATTGCAGGATAGGAACAAAGAAATGCCTAAATCAGTGAAACAAGTCACTAGGCTATTTCCTAACAAAGTGACCATTCAGTTACCTGAGGTATGAGCCTTTGCTCTCCTTTTTTTGGTTATAGCCATTAGTCTCTGTTTATTTCATTATCTTTTCTTTTAAAAACGTAACAGGATGAAGCTGTGCTGCTGGATTGGAAGGAAAAACTTGAACGTGATACAGAGATCTTGAAGGCTCAAGCTAATATTTCCAGCATTCGTGCAGTGAGCATCATGCAATGAAGTCCCATGTCCATCTAAATGTTTCCTTGTTTTTCATTTTTTGTGTTTCCTTATGTATTTGTTTATGGTTCTCGCAGATCCTTAGCAAAAGCCGTCTAGTCTGTCCTGACCTTGAAACCTTGTGCATAAAAGATCAAACCCTTCCTTCTGATAGTGAGTATCTTTAACTTTTTCTTTTCTGCCTTTCCTCCTTGAGCGTCTGGTTATTGTCTAACCAAAAAATGTATGATTGATAGGTGTGGAAAAAGTAGTTGGCTGGGCGTTGAGTTATCATCTTATGAGCTGCTCAGAACCGACGGTGAAAGACAACAAGCTTATCATTTCGGCAGACAGGTGAGCTTACTGGAGTATGAACTATGAAATATAGATCATGCAGTACAACTTGGATTGCTCTTGTGATATTTTTCTCGCGAATAAACGTTTGGTGTGTGTTGCAGCATCACATCTGGCCTGCAGGTGTTGCATGGAATTCAAAACGAAAGCAAGAGCGTAAAGAAATCCCTTAAAGTAACATCTATTAACCTTATGTTTTTTTTCCTTCCAAGTAACGTCAGGATTTTAATAATTACTACGCTATTTTATTTTAGGATGTTGTTACCGAGAATGAATTCGAGAAAAAGCTCCTGTCTGACGTCATTCCTCCAAGCGATATTGGTGTATCATTCAATGATATTGGAGCTTTGGAAAATGTGAAAGACACCTTGAAGGAGTTGGTGATGCTTCCTCTTCAAAGACCCGAATTGTTTGGCAAAGGCCAGCTTACAAAGGTACTTTTATCACTGTTCATTTTCAATTGCCTATTTCACTCTCTCCTCTCTGGGAACTGAAATATAAGTGTTTTTATCATGAAGCCAACAAAGGGTATACTGTTGTTTGGACCACCTGGTACGGGGAAGACTATGCTGGCAAAGGCAGTAGCAACTGAAGCTGGTGCTAACTTTATCAATATTTCAATGTCCAGCATTACATCAAAGGTTTTATTTCTTAAGACTGTGAGTTAGCTCAGTAAAGTTTGCTTTGAGATTAGAATTAACATACACATTGTTCTTGCAGTGGTTTGGAGAGGGAGAGAAGTATGTGAAAGCTGTTTTCTCTTTAGCAAGTAAGATAGCTCCAAGTGTCATTTTTGTCGATGAGGTATGTTCCGTTTCACAGCTTTACACTTCTTTGAATGCCTTTCTTCTTGTGCTTTTTCCATAATTTAGCTTCACGATCTCTCATATTCTTATTACATTTTCTTTCGACTTGGAACGATATTATTTAGGTTGATAGCATGTTGGGAAGACGTGAGAATCCAGGAGAGCATGAAGCAATGCGTAAGATGAAGAACGAATTCATGATTAACTGGGACGGTCTACGCACGAAGGATAAAGAAAGAGTTTTAGTACTGGCTGCTACCAATAGACCATTTGACCTTGACGAAGCAGTAATTAGAAGGCTTCCTCGAAGGTAATAAAACGTCAAAATATTCCCTGTCTGTGGTATCTTTTCCACCGTCAAAGCAACGCTTATAGTAGATCTTCTCTGCAGGTTGATGGTTAGTTTGCCGGATTCAGCAAACAGATCGAAGATCTTGAGCGTAATTTTGGCGAAAGAAGAGATGGCACAAGACGTAGATTTAGAAGCTATAGCAAATATGACAGATGGATATTCAGGGAGTGACTTAAAGGTCTGCAATTTTTGTCCATATAAAGCAAAAACTGAAACCCCATTTCCTAACAATTGCATTCTGAACAACATACACTTTTTGTTTGCAGAATCTTTGCGTGACTGCGGCACATATTCCTATCCGGGAGATACTGGAAAAAGAAAAGAAGGTTTGGCTCTGTTCTAGAATCAATGGTTACGACATATAGTTTCCAATTTAAATTAGGGCTGAGGTTTGATGAATCACAGGAGAGAAGCATGGCTCAAGCTGAAAACAGAGCAATGCCGGAGTTATATAAAAGTACAGACATTAGACCATTGAGCATGAATGATTTTAAGGCTGCACATGAACAGGTTTGAGAGATGAAACATAGAGACTAGTTGCACATTTGTTGGTCCAGTTTTGAGATTTATTGAAGATTATTTTGTGTTGTAGGTGTGTGCGAGTGTGTCGTCTGATTCATCAAACATGAATGAGCTTCAGCAATGGAACGAGCTTTATGGAGAAGGAGGTTCAAGGAAGAAGACGTCACTGAGCTACTTCATGTAAAGAGAAAACAGAGAGGTTGTGTGTTCTTCCTTCATCAATATATAAATTTGTCTATAGAGAGAGAGAGGGAGAGGGAGAAAAGTCCTCTGGAATTGTTGAAAATGTTTTTTTGGTTCGGAGACCCCTCAATTCTTTTCTTTCTCCAAAAATAGTCCCAAAATTTCATAAACAGTATCTGATGTACAATCTAGTTATATGTATTTACATGCTTAACTAATATGTACTATGTATATAGGATTTAGATATTTAACTTCTAATTTCATAGTTCCTTTCTTTTTTTTGGGATTTAAAGATGTCATTGATATTTCTCTTGATTCTTAGACTTCTATCTAATTAAAAAAAAACTCAAAACTACATGTTACTTGCATCATGTAGTGAAAATTAAAGGAATTGTCATGATCTCAATTCTGGCCAAAAGAAAAACAGATGGAATCAATAATGAAACTTGATGTAAGACCAACGGTCCAAAATATTTAGAATAAATTCTATATGATAAAATTAGTTTAAGGTTTTTTGAAACTAGATTTTCTATTAAATGGAGAAAAAAATGGTACTATTACTTTGTTGGTGATAGACAAATAGTTGAGCTCAAATTTTCAATAATATTACGTAGAATAAACTGCAAAATGCTGTAATCGAATTCAAATAGAAAAGCTAGTAAAAATGATAGAGATTCAACATATGTAGATGTTTATTATAACAAAGTATAAAGTAAATGCAGATATATATATATATATATATGATGTAATCTTCTTCCTTTTTTCTTTCATTTCCAGGTAATAATTGTTTTCGCGATTTATGAATCCTTCGCTATGGGTTTGATGATATTAGAATACAGGTCTGTGAATTTGAGATTTGTATTCTTACTTTTGGATATCGAGCGGTTATTTTTCAGGATTTACGCTTCGGAGATTTTGGCTTTTTTGTTGAAATGTTGACGGTTACGAAATCATGACGGAAGAACACAGACTTCAAGAACCACGATTATGCGCCAAGAACGGAACCGGACCTGAAATTGATATATGATCAGATATTAATCGAGTATTTTGTAAATTACTAAACCCGAATTAACATAAACCCGACCCAAATTTCAAAAATATTTGATTGGGTTCTCCACACCTAAACCTGAAAGTTCCGATCGGATTCAGGTACCCGATCCCAGACTAGACAATGGTTCATTGATTATGAATAAATTAATTTTTTTCTCTTGAATTGGAGACAGAAAGATCTTAACTTTTTATAAAAAGAACAATAGAGCTTGGTTAAAAAGGTTCAACCTTTCTGTGACACTTTTCCCCAAAACACACGTCTTACTGATAATGATTCGTGTCCCTCTTTGAAAAGTCAACGTTTGGTCACCTTGATTACCCTTTTATTTTTCCAGATTCATACATTAATAGCTTCTTCTTTTGCAGAAACCAAATTAAGAACAAATATCAGCCATGGATGTTATGCTTCACTCTTCAAGTTTTCTCCTTCCGTCGATTCCTCCCGACGAAACTTCAGCGAAGAGATACGCTCTTATTGTTCTTAACCAGAATCTTCCTCGATTCACTCCTCTTCTTTGGGAACATGGTACTTTTTCTTTTGATGAATCGCTCTCTTCTTTCATAAATCTTCTTGGGTTTTATCAGGTTTCTTAAAGATTAGTTTCGGATTTCTGTGTAGAACAGCAAAACTTCGTCTCTGTGCTGATGGAGGTGCTAATCGCATCTACGATGAATTTCCTCAATTCTTTCCTCATGAAGACGCTTTGGTCATCAGAAAAAGGTTTTATTTCTGATCTTAAGTTTGATTTCTGAAATATAATCTTCTTAGGAAGGTCTATTGTTTTTGGGGGTGGGTTTAAATTGAAATTATTTGTCTCCCCTGAAAATTTTCAAACTCTTTTACTATGATTTGATGGATGTTAGTTCAGATGTAGATTACGTAGACATAAAAGACTTTTGAGCAACATCTTTCTCTTGAAACTGTACTAAATCTTGTCTTTATAGCCTAAGATGGATCTGCTTGTTTACATTTTGGAACTTAAATTAGTAATTCTGAGAATGCGTTTTAGATATAAGCCAGATGCTATCAAAGGAGATATGGATTCTATACGGCGTGATGTCCTCGACTTTTATGTAAGCTTGGTAAGTTCGTGTTGTGGTGTGTTTATGTGATAGATTTAGACTTGGCTTATAACTGCTTTTAATTGTTCTACTATGTTCTGTTCTTTTTTTCTCCAGGGAACTGAGGTTATAGATGAATCTCATGATCAAGATACAACAGATCTTGATAAATGCATTTCATTTATCCGTGACTCTGCTTTGAATCAAGAGAGTTCTAGAGTAAGTTTGTCTTTTTAATCTTTTATAAAAAATAGCTGTGTGCTTTTTTGATTGTGTACATAGTTTTAATGATTTTAGCAGTTCCAGATTCTTGCCACTGGAGCGCTCGGAGGAAGATTTGATCACGAAGCCGGTAATCTCAACGTCTTATATCGATATACAGACACGAGAATAGTCCTTTTATCGGATGATTGCCTCATTCAACTCCTTCCAAAGACTCATCAACATGAGATCCGGATTCTGTCTTCTCTTGAAGGACCTAACTGTGGACTCATCCCTATGGGAACATCCGCCAAAGCCACAACCACTGGGCTTCAATGGGATCTCAGTAAGTAACATTTTCCACATCTTCATCTCCTTCACTCTACTCTTTACAGCGATAATTGTCTTAAAGCATTATGGACAGATCGATCTATTGGCTTATATGTGTTTTCATTTTCTCTTCCTATAGCCAACACTGAGATGAAATTTGGTGGGCTGATAAGTACATCAAATAAGGTTAAAGGAGAGAAAATCACAGTTGAATCAGATGCAGATCTCCTCTGGACAATATCCATCAAGAAAACAGAGAAAACAGGAGGTTCCGTGGAAGACAAGAGGACACTTTAGGCCCGGTAGCAAAAGACACTACTCGTTTCTTTAATGATACTGCGTGAAGTTACTTCAATATCATTTGTTTATTTTTACAGTATCAATAATTAAAAACGTCACCACTAAAGTACCAACCATTATTGAAACGTATTTTTCTTCTTCAATTCATCAATCGTCTCACTCTCATGTGAGAAGGACAAGTATAAGAAGATGCTTGAGGAGAGGCAGACAAAGGAGAGTAAGATGAATTGATGAATTGAAAAAGAAAGATAAGGAGTTTTTCGTATGAGTCTTTGCTCAATTACCAACCAAAAGTGTCGCTCATCTTTTACCCTAAGATATTTAAATGAACAGAACACCTAATGCATTCTATTTGCAGTCCTTAAATACAGAAAGCTTTTATCTTGAGGAGGACGAGCTATATTTCACCTTAAGAACTGGCATCGTGAACGCGAGAAGACAAGAAAGCGAAAAGAGCATGTCTCCAACTTGATGTTCAGACACTAGACCATGCTTGACATTGTTGTCTTCTAGAGATGGCACTATTCTCCAGTCTCTGCTTCAAATATTATCCTCATAAACTTGTTCTTCGTAGTTCTTCTAAATCTCCTTTATTTAGTCTAGTCTCTGCTTCAGGTTATGTTTTACTAATGGTCGTAATTGCTTCTGTTACCATCTCTTTATTGAGTTTAATGGTCAATGTTTATTTTCTGCAATTAAGAGCCTTTGTATATAGGAGATTTAGAAGAACTACGAAGAACAAGTTTACAAGGACAACTAGAGTTATATCATCGTATATGATATTGATACCAAAATTATATGTTTGGTAAAGTATTGAATTTGTCCCAAACCCATGAATCTGAACCGTTAAATCGTTAAAATTAGCCAAGCTCTTAGCCGTTGATTTTTTATGGTTCACCTAACACTTATTCATTAGCACGCACGCGATAAACTCCCAGTGTACTATAACATAATTTATAATATTACATAACACTTATTCATTAGTTGAAACTCTGTCGATCAAAAGAAAATCTCTGTGTCGTCATCGTTGTCTTACTGTCTCTCTAGGGTTTCACGACTTCCTTCTTCTCTTCCACTAAATTATGAGGTACATATCAGAAAATAGTTGTCTTCAATATCAGTGGTGGATTTGGGGTAAACATTGCTTTTAGTTTCCTGTAAAATGGGAGCAAAAAATACATTTGGGGGTTTTAGATTCAAACCTAGGGTTTATTGTGTTGGGCTGTGTGCTTCCTTTTCTTCTTGTTCTTCTTTCGTTTTTTGGAATTGATGGTTCATGAATGTAGCTTCGATGAAGTGTGGCTTAGGGTTTGGGAATCTGTGCTTGTAGGGTTTAAGAGTTGGAAATATTTGGTATTAATCTTATTAAGAGTTGTTTTTTTTATTGGTTCTTAGTTTGCAGTCTGATTGATTCTCTATTTGAATGAATTTACAGTCATCATCCAGAAGTGAAGTGGGCTGAGAGAGCCGATAAGGTTTTCTTAACAGTGCAGTTGAGCGATGCTAAGGATGCAGATGTTAAACTTGAACCAGAGGGAATCTTTAATTTCTCTGCCAAAGCTGGACCACAAAGCCAGCTTTATGAGCTTAAGCTCGAACTTAATGATAAGGTTAATGTAGAGGTGAGTTTACAAGATTTTCTCTACTCGTTTTTTACCTTTGTTGTCTCTGAGTGTTGCCTATTAGCTTTTGATTATCTCATCTTTTCAATTTAGGAAAGTAAAATCAACATCGGATTAAGAAGCATAGTCTGTATATTGGTGAAAGCAGAACCAAAATGGTGGAATAAGCTATTGCGTGGAGGGAAACCGCCTCACTATGTTAAAGTTGATTGGGACAAGTGGGTTGATGAGGATGATGATACTCCCACTGGTTAGTATCTTCTTGACCATATCTATTCAACATCTCACTCTGCATTTACATAAATTTGTTGGCTTTAAATTTCGATTTCTCATATAGGTCCTGGAGATATGGATATGGGTGGAATGGGAGGAATGGGCGGAATGGATTTCTCGGTATGCCAATGTTCATTATCTTCTGCTTTGTTTACTCAAGTTTTGTGAAAAAATCTCATGTTTATTCTTCGTGTAGAACTTTGGTGGAATGGGAGGCATGGGTGGAATGGGCGGTATGGAAGGTCTTGAAGGGCTTCAAGGGCTCGGCGGAATGGCTGGACTTGGTGGAATGGGTGGCATGGGTAATATGGAGGACTTTGATGATAGTGATGATGAAGGTAAGATCATTTTCAAAACCTTTTCTTGTTAATTATTGATCAGATCATTTCTGATGATTCTGCATTGTTATATCCTGTAATCCGTGCTCTAGAATTCTTAGCAACCAAATGATTTTGTATTTGCAGGAGAAGAAGTTAAGTCTGGAGATAAAAACGAGGAAGCTACTCCTTCAGCTCCTGCTCCAGCTTCTTCAACGGAAGAGGCAAAGACTGAAGAGCCAACAGCTACTAAGAGTGACAAATGAAGACATTATCAGTAAACCTTATGGTATTTGACTTAACCGAGAAGAGTCTTTATGCATTTATGAATGCCGCGGGATGGTTACCTCTTTCAAATCTTTCTCTTTACTTAGTTTGCTTCTTGTGATTGTTGAATTCACGGTTTGGTTCTTATATCGTTTGATCCTTCTGTTATCAATTTGAAACATTGTTCTTCAACTCGCATTATTATTGCTTCCTTCTAGTGACTTAGAATTTGTGAGAAGAAGCACTTTATAAGTCTATGATCGAATAATCCTGAGTTTATGATCTGAACGAGAGTTAGTTTTGGGATAATGTGCTTCAACGCTACGGCAAATACAAAGTATAAATTGATTTTTTTTTTATTAACTTGATTTGATCCATAGCCAAATTTCTCTCAAATATCGTACATGAAAAGTAAATTCGATCTATAACTTAAAATTTCTTTTTAACTTATCATATCGGTAGCTTGTCAAGAAAAAAAAAACTTATCATATACGAAGGAAAAAGGGTTCATTTCCGTACGACGTCGTTTTAGCAAAACCCTTGTAGTTAAACCCTTTTCCGCCGCGAACTCTAATCTCTCTCGCTTTCTTCTCCAAACAGAAAATAAAGAAATCAGTGAGAGGAAGAGAGATGGCGAGGTCGAGAAGAAAGTACAGAAACTCTAGGGCTAAAGTTCGCGTTGCTCTTCCTAAGAAGAACCCTAATATTTTCAAGCCAGCTTTTAATTTCCCTCCCAAACTCCGCGCTCTCATGGCGAACGATGTCCCTGAATGGGACGATCAAGCTAGCGTCATTCAGAACTACAAATCCTTCGGCGTTATCTCTAACCCCAATTTGCTTGGTATTCGGTCTCGCACTGACCATATGATTCAGGATGATTCCCTCAACGTTCCTCCACCTCCGGAGCCATCGACTGATGATCCTATAGCGAAGGAGTTCGAGCCCATCGATTCAGGAAGCGAACTCGAGGAAGACGGTATATTTCATCTCTTTGTACTTTGATTGTGTTACAGGAATTTATTTGAATGTCTACATCAGATTGCAGACTAGATTAGTCTTCTGGATTCATATTTATGTTATATTTCAAAATTAAGGTAGATATTAGGGTTTGGAGCTGAAATTTTTGGGCAAAACTGATTATGCCTATTCGAACAAACTGATTATCATCCATGGATTATTGTTCTGTAAAGTTTATTATATTGGAAGGCAAATTATACAGATAATCATGAACATATGGTTAAGCCATTGATGAAAACTGGAAAAGCTTAAATATAACTGTAAATAAGCTAAAGAGTCGCCTTCATTAGCTTTTCAATTCTTTACTCTTCTATCTCTGACTGTTAAAGTTATTTACAGAGTACAGATGCAAGTTTCTTTCTTTTCCAATTTTTCGGTAACTGATTGTGTAAATTCTTTGTTTTTGAAATGTGTAGATCTTAAGACAGCTTTGGGGAAGCAAAGAAAAGATGGAAAGAGTGCACCTTTACAGCCTCTTACGACAATGCAACGCACACATATACGACGTTTGGTGGAGAAATATGGAGATGACATTGAGGTTAATAGATCTATAAGCTTCTGATTCTACTCTCTTTTTGTGTTTGTGATTCTCTTTCTAAGGTCTTTATTTGAATTAACAGGCCATGTACCGAGACAGGAAGCTAAACTCGATGCAGCATTCGGTTGCAACACTAAGAAAGCTATGCATGAGATATCAGATTTACAAAGATACAAACCCTATTTTAGTTCCAAGCTGATGATATGATATTGATGAAATGTTTGTAACCTCTCCTCAATTTTGTTCTAAACTTGTAACAACACTACAATGGTTATCAATCTACAATGTCGTTTTTCAGGCTTTATCTCTCTTAATAGAAACTGTTGAGCAACATACACAAAATTATTATTATCATAGAGACTGCTTAGAGTTTTCCAAAGGTTTCACAGGGGAATGGTCACTCTTATCTTAAAAGCAAACGCACACTAGCAAAGGAAAGCAAATCAGAATAAGGATTTAAGTTTGTAATACTCCATGTTTCATAATAGATGATGTTTGAGGTTTTTGCACATGAATCATTTAATTTTTGATTTTTCAAGTTGAAAACATCAAATAATTTTAATTTGATACAAATTTTTTTTTCTAAAACATCACTTAATATGAAACGGAGGGAGTAGTTTATTATTATCAAAACCAAGAAGCTTCAAGCATTGGCTATTCAACAGATGAAGTTATATTAGATTCCCGAGAAGCTTCGACATTGGTAATCCCAATACTCCTTCGCTTGCTGTAACCTTTCTGCTCTCTCTGTTTTACGTCTCTCTTCCCAATACTCTCTGCAACTGCATTTATCATAAGTTTTGAAAATTGTAATTTAGTGCTTCTCTTTTAGTTTTACAGGGACCATAAGTAGATTTGGTTGTATATGCATTTACCTTCGCCTAAGTAAGATACTGAGCTCATCCAAGTGAACAGCATTGTTGTAAACCCCATTCTGATTTTGAGTGGTGTAAAACCGCAGGTTAGAATCATGAATATGGAAGATTTGTAGATTACTATCGAGTTGTAATTAGCATAGGAGAAGGAGTCTAACCTCACGGCAAAGTGGGCATTTTTTAGTCTTGTCTGCGGTTTTCAAGCCATCAATAACGTTTACTGATGCAGCAGAACAAGCACACATGTAGCAGTATATGTGACCGCAGGTTAGAGATATCGGATCAAACACCGTATCCTGTTTCACCATCAAGTAGACCCCGTCAGCTGAAGACTTTTTCATATTCACAAGATTCATACTAAGCACAGAGATTCTGTCAATGAGACACTACGAAAATGCTATTAAAAGACTTGGTCTTTGAAATGGAATCTTCAAGAGGAAAGTGGAAGAGCACCTAGACACGACAAAGCTAAGACTTTATTCTTATAGGCTGATACGTTCTTCTATATTTCAGATTACTAATAAATCAACTAACAAATTTTTGGCATTGAGATTCTTTCAAGGTCTTACCAGGCATATTGAACAAGTCAAGTCAACGTCAACTTTAACCGAATCAGAGAGTTTGCAGGAAAGTAAAGGTTTTCCATCATCAAACGCCAAAGAGCAACCATCAAACAATGCATGAACAGGAGGAGAAGGAGAAGCCACATCAGTTCCAGATTCCTTCCGAGATTCTTTCAGATTGATGTGAAACGCCATAAGCTCACAGAGCCATGGTGATTGAAGGATTTCAATTCGCATTTTCTGGACCTGTGTCTTAAACGCTTGTCCTTGCCTAGACTCATGAATCTGTAGAACAAAAGAAGCAAACATATTGAATAAACAAGTGTTCAAAAGATCAGCCTAGAGATCAGATGATTAACCTTGTCGTATTTCTTGAGGATTTTTCGAATGGCGACAGCATTGATGAGAGCATAATTAACCAAGTCTTTGCCCTCTTGAATCAAACTAAGATGGTTCCTTTTGCGACTATTGCCTTTGAACCAAGTAAGACACTTTGTGAAACCAGAAGCTAAATGTAGCTCAAGAAGCTTCTGAGCATTCTCATTAAACCATCCTACAACATCTTCCATTTCCTTAAGAAGCTCCGGGAAAAAAGTTCCATCACAAACTGCAAATTAACATTCTTTTACTGGTTCAAATCTTAACAGGATTGATACTCAATATTCACTGGAGTTATGTCGAACAAGTACCTGGACATCCACGAGGACAATTGTGGTCATGTTGTTGATTGATTGCTTCGGTAAAAGCAATTCGAGAAGAAACATGATTTCTTCTGCATTTCTTAAGAATCTTCTTCAGCTTCTTAAATTCAACACCAGGTAAATTCTTCTTCTCCTTCTGTCCTTGCATGTACTCTTCATACTTCTTACAAAACTTCATTTTAACACAACGAAAACCACTCGATTCAACAATAAAGGTTACAAATTTAGATGACCATCAACAAATTAACCCCTCAAACAAACAAGATTTGACCAACAAAGATACAATTTCTGTTTCTTTTCTCTCTCTTTTTTCTCTTGCTTTATCATGAACACAAAATAAAATGAAACAGAAGAGAAACAGAGACGTATTTATGAAGGTGGTGACTGGTGAGTCGGCGGAAAACAACTTGTGATTAAAAAAGTAAATATAATCAAAAAGTCAAAACCTTTTTTATGGAAACAAAATCTCTTTGGAGTTATTGAAATATTTTAGTTTGGTTCCAAGATTTGACCATTGGTGAATTTCCAAAGAAGGATTTTAAGATTTGTTTTTGTTTGGTCAATGAGCTCATTTGTTGCACATCACGCTCTGTAATGCAACGTTGCTTACACAGTCTGAATTCTGAGTGTTTATGTATCTTATTGGTTGAAGTTATTAACTTATGATATAAGATATAATATATTTTATGTAATTTATTATGATGTATTGTGTAATTATAATTGGGATAAAGATGCCACGTACAAAAAGGTTCTTGTTGAAGGTTTTTCTTCTACGTGGGGTCACTCTACAAACGTAGAGATATCATTTAATTATAATATAAATACAATTTCTTGGAAGCTTAATTTGATTTTGATTTGGCCACTAAAGCTTTGTTATATCAATTCTCATGCGGTCCTTTTTTGTTTCTACTATTTTTTAATAAATTAAATCGATAAGGTATATAAATATACTTCAATTTATTTATGTAATATTCGTATATTTTGTACTCCATCTATTTTTTATTAGTTGTAGTTTAAAGATTTTCACACAAAATTTGTGAATAGCAATTTAACTTCATTTATTACTCGAAAAAGTAAAAACAAAATATTTAAGAAGAAAAAAAAATAATTGAGGGCAAAAAAGAGTTTTAAGTTAAATATATATTGAAAATCTAAAACATCAATTTTATAAAGACAAATTTTTTTGTCAACATTAGGACACAAGAGACTGACTCATTAACCAAATTCATACATAATGTAGGTGGTGGAAATCAATCTCTGGTTATATAAGTGTGCATGTTTTAAGTGGACTTACCGCATACCACACGACTAAATGTTACTTACTTTAAAAACAAATTCTTCAGTTAAGAAATTAACTAATAAAAACAGAAGGAATATCATACAAGTGCAGTATTTCAAATCATTTTATATTTTTAGTTATAATACATTTAAAATATATGTAATGAATGTATAACTGAATATATAGTTAGCAGTATGATATAAACTTGATGTACAAATATGTATTACTTTATATTTTTAAATCTGTATGACTAAAAACAATAATAGATTTGTTATTTGATGTAAATTTTTAAAAATTTACCACAGTCGAGTTAAAAAATTATATATTTACCACAGTCATGACTTAAATAACATTACACGCGCGAAGGAAAAAATAACATACACGCGCATCTCCAGATTCAATGAGTTAATACGCGCATCTGACGCGCGTAGAGCGCGTTACACCAAAAACTCTGGACTATAAATCACGGATTTTGGGTATTTTCAAAACTTTATTTTTTTGAGACCCGGAAGCGCGTGGCGTTTATCAGTCACGTTTCTTAACGCTGCAAAGTGTTTTTTCATCGAATGTGATACTTTTTTTTTTTTTAATCTTTTGCTTTACGAAAATTTTCAAAAGATACTCAAGTGGCGAAGAAAAATTAACTTGAAAACTTTATTTTATTTTTTCTTTATATGAGTGGTGTAATAGTGATGCCTGTAATAAACCCTTATTATTTTATTTTATTTTTTTGTCAAGGAAACCCTTATTATTTAAATTTAATTTATCTATATTATAATTGTAATTCTTACTTGCTACATAATGAGGTAATATGATAACATAATATCATAAATTTTCATCTGGCTTATCTTCTAGGTTTTGAATATTTCTTCATATAATTTCTACTATTTAACATCATATCAATTTTGTTTTTAAATTGTTTGTTCTGAAATCTAAGCTAATTTAGAGAATGTTTTGTCGGTAATTGTAAAAACTCTTTTAAAAAAATCGACAAAAGTTCCAAAACAATGTGGCGCACCATTTATTTGTCTGGTCAAGTGATTATTTGTTTATATTCAATCCGACTGGTTGAGATCATTCTTAGGCCCATTAGCTACTATAATGGGATTGAAGTTTTCAAAAGCAAAAACACAAAAAAATAAATTAGTGGAAGATTTACGTACTACATGGTTTAGTAACATACCATACATTACATTTTATACTCAATATTATGAAATGAGAAGTATAATATTTTTGACAAATAAACATTGGAGTTGATTATATGTACAAAGAACAAACAGAAAATCAAGACTTTAAATTTGGGAAAAAATTAAAGTATAAAATTTGTGTTAAAATAAAAATATAAAAATATTGATATCAAAAAATTCATTTTTAGTACTTTTAATATTATATTTAAGACAAAATCAATATTCCATATAAATAAGTTGCATAATCTATAAATTACTAAAAAAATCTCAAAATTGCGTTAAAAATGATTTTGAGAAGATTACAGGTCTCAGGATTATAATCCACAATTTGATAAAAATCAATTTATAAGACCAAAATTGAATCCATAGATTAACAAAAAAGGGAGATTACATTTATTTAATATATATAAATTTATAATCTACATGTTACATAAGTAAAACCGGGCTTCTAGTTGTTATATATAAAAGACAATTATGCACAATGTGCAATAGACAAGTAAAAAAATTGATGGCTTCAGAATTAGACAAGACAGCATCGTCGCTTGCCTAAATGAAATGTACAAGACACCTATGAATAATAGGTATGTCTTCATACGTAATGTTGTAAATCTAAGTCAAATACGCTATATCCAGTTCTAATGTTAATCCTAGACTGGGCATAAAACCCGAACCCAAACACCGATCTCAATCCGACTTGAAAATTTGGTTTCGGATCCTATTTGATATATGTTGGGTTCAGATTCGGATAAGGTAAAACTAGAAACTTAGGGTATCTATTTAGATCAGAATAGTATATATATATAGTACCCGAACCCGAAAGATCAATAAAAGCTTAGAAAGGATACACTTAGAATTGTCACATAGTAACAAAATTATTCAAGAATTATTTCACATAATAACAATTTTGATTCGTATGGCTTGTGACTAAGCAAATAAGCATAATTGAGATCAAAATGATCAAAGTGCTGCTTGGTGGAGTGTTCCCTTGATGAAGGAAGAGTACCAATGAGCAGAGAGTTTAGGGATTCTCTTAAGATAAGGGTCCTTGAAGTCCACGTAATACAATCCAAAGCCCATTTCGTACCCACCAAACAGCTCATATAAATCCATCAACGACCACTGGAAATACCCTTTTACGTTTGTTCCTTTCCTGCTTTCAGATATTTATACTTAGATTCTGACACATTCATTCATGAAACTTGTACAGCTTCTTACTCTTACCTGACTGAATGAAGCACTGCTTCAATGTATGAGCTCAGAAAGTCAATCCTCTCTGTGTCATCAAGCGATGAGTTTCTATGAGTCCTCTGACCTGTAAATGCAGAATCATTCACCGAAGAGAGTGAGTGAGTGAGTGAGAGAGAGCAGACCGAAAGTGAAAGTGAAAGTGAGAGAGATAGAGACCATTCTCTAAGATGTAGACAGGAGGGTTTCCATAAGTTTCTTTGATATACAAAAGTACTGCCTGCAGACCCCATGGTGTATTTAGATACGGAGACTGAAGCAAGCAAATCATTAAACATTTAGTCTTGTCTCATTTCGGCGATCGCATATGGAACTGAAATCAACATACAAACCTCATCATCCAGCGATACGTTTCCAGCAACTGCAACGCAAATTGGAGAAACCAGTGAGCTAATTGGTGTTTAGCTGCAGACAGTATCATATAATACAACTAACTTACCGCTAAGTTCCACGGCTAAGTCTGTCTCGAAATTCTGCAGATTTGGTTTCAGAGAGGAAGAATTGTCCTTGACGTACACTGCTTGGTAATTCATCACTCCTATGAAATCAAATGCTCCCTTAAGTTGTTCTGACTCATCCTCTGTGAAAGCTGGCAATCTAGACCCTGCATTAGTCTTCATCGTCTCAGGATAATCACCAAACACCAGCGGATGTAAAATCCTTACAAAAACCGAAAAACAAGAGACTCAGATTGATCAAAATATAGTAGATGCTTCAAGATTGGATTCTTGAGACTTACCAACCAATATAGAAGTCATTAAATCTTGTAGTTGCTTGCTTATCCTCTACTGATTTCGTTAATGAGGCTGCACCAATTGTGTATACACTAATGCCTAGTAATCCATGTTGCTTATACTGTGTAATGAAGAATTAGAGATACTGGCTGAGGTTGAAAAATGCAATGCAATGCAAAAACATAAGAGAAGCTGAGAGAAGAGAACCTTGTACTTCTTCTTGTATAAATTTATTGCAGAAGCGTGTGCGAGCAACATGTTGTGGACAGCGATGTAAGGCTCAATGGAAGAGTTTCCTTCCGAACAATTCTGTCCGAATGGAGGAGAGCATCGAGCAGGCGGTGTAATTCCCGTGTCATACCCTCCAAGAGCAAACACGTTGACCTCGTTTATAGTGTTCCAATGTAACACTCTGTCTCCAAACTCCTTGAAGCAAGTATCTGCATAAGCTGTGAAGTCTCTCCTACAATCATTACACGCAAATTGAAGAATCAATCAGCTTGGTAACACCAGTCAAAAAGGAAAGATGACAGGAGATCTAATCATACACGCTTTCTTGGCTGAGCCAACCTCCATACTCATCTTCTAGGACCTGTGGAAGATCAAAGTGGTGCAATGTAACGTGTGGCTGGATTCCTGCTCAGCCAAAGGAGTAGCAAACACCACTAAATTTTTTTAAAGCTGATCCGAGACCAATGTAGATTTTATTGGTTTTGCAGCTAATTAAGAGGTTCAGTGTACAAATCGAACCATGAGTGATCAATTCATCAATAAGATTGTTGTAGTATTGTAGCCCCTTGGGATTAATTCGTCCTCTTCCACCTGAAATAAATCCAAATGTGTAAAGCTTTGGTACTCTTCCTCAAATGTTTAGATTGGTTTCTCCATCTGAGTAGTGAACAATCATACTTGGTAAAAGCCTTGACCAGGATATGGAGAATCTGTAAGCCTCCAATCCCATGGCTACCATGAGTTTTACATCTTCCTGCAAACACCAGGCAACGTAAATGCTCGAATTGGTCGATGCACAGATTAGCTAGATCATATTTCCACCTGTCACACGACATGAACAGAGAGAATGGAGAGAGACATGCTGAAATAGATGCAACAAGAGACCTTGTATTTATGATATTGGTCACATGAAACATCTGCAGCTTCTCCAGAGTTTCCTGCAAGAAAAACTCAGAGCTTATGAATACCATGCAGTTGGTTAAACTGTGTAAAACGTCCAGCTGTTTAAAGCAACATCAAGAGAAGGAATTATAAAAATTAAACCATTACTGGTAAAAACATCCCAAATGCTAGGAGTTCTTCCGTCTTCGTCAACAGCTCCTTCGACCTGTTGTACATCATATACAAAAACACTGTTATCTCTGCTAAAGAACCTAATAAGGTATTGAGGAAAAAGATTGAAAAACCTGATAAGGCATTGAGGAAAAAGATTGAGAACCTGATAAGGCATTGAGGAAAAAGATTGAAGAAGAACCTGATAAGCTGATGTGCCAGACCCAAAGACAAAGTCTTGAGGGAAGTCATCTCTACTGTATTCAAGGGACGAGACTGCTGCGGTTAAAGCCAAAACCAGCAAAGGAAGGAGCAGAAGACTATTATTGTTCAAAAACTTCATCTCCTGCTCTCACTCATTGAACAGACAGAATGAAGATTGAAAACCAGCTAAGACCTTAAAAGGTAAAGCTAAAAACTCGTGGATCCTAAACGTTTACGTGGAGGAAAAATAAATATACCCCATCGGTCTGAAACAGTAAACTACTTTTGTCATTATGTACAATGGGTCCACTTTTTTGACAAGTATGATAAAGAAATAAAGAGCAAGCACGTCTAAGAAGAAGATAGAAGCGACATACCAAATACACTCTTAAGAGTCTTAAAAGTGACTAATCACCACTCAATAAGAAAATAAGAGAATTGCTCTATAAACAGAGGCAGTAGAGCAAGAGACTTTCCCAACCTAGATTTTACTTTAAGGGTTGTGTGTACTAATAATATCCATCCAATAAAGATCCAATCGAACATGAAAATGACTGGTAAAGAGTATAAAGACATCGAGAAGGACCACAAGAGAAGATAGTTTTCCCATTTACGTCAGAAAGTAGTTGAGGAGAGGCTGTTGTTGCATAGCACACTGCTCAAGACGACGTCGTTTACTTTTTAATCAATTCACTTAACTGCACAACGGAAATGATTAAATCAGAGAAGATAAAGAGATATAAAATCTTCCATAGAAAACAGTCAAACACAATCCTCAAAGCTGAAACACGAATAGTTGTAAGAATAATACAAAATGAATAGAATTGAGTATGAGTTACAAACTACTACAGACTTGTCTCAATCTCTTCAGTCATATATAAGCCTTAAGATATGATCCACTTCAAAAGCAGATACTTTTCTCCAGCACTTTCCTGGAGAATTAGAAAGCAGAAGATGCTTTTCTATCCATTTTTCTTTTACCTGAGGGTTTCAGGTTTTACCAACAAACAAGATGATCAGAGTGCTGCTTGGTAGAGTGTTCCCTTGAGGAAGGAAGAGTACCAGTGAGCAGAGAGTTTATGGATTCTCTTAAGGTAAGGATCCTTGAAGTCCACGTAATATAATCCATAGCCCATTTCGTACCCACCAAATAGCTCATATAAATCCATCAACGACCACTGGAAATATCCTTTTACGTTTGATCCTTTCCTGCTTTCAGATACTTATGCTTATAGATTCTAACACATTCATTCATGAAACTTGTACAACTTCCTACTCTTACCTGACTGAATGAAGTACAGCTTCAATGTATGAGCTCAGATAGTCAATCCTCTCTGTGTCATCAAGCGATGAGTTTCTAGAAGTCCTCTGACCTGTAAATGCAGAATCATTCACCGGAGTGAGTGAGTGAGTGAGAGAGTGAGAGAGAGCGAAAGTGAAAGTGAGAGAGATAGAGACCATTCTCTAAGATGTAGACAGGAGGGTTTCCATAAGTTTCTTTGATATACAAAAGTACTGCTTGCAGACTCCATGGTGTATTTGGATACTGAAACAAGCAAATCATCAAAAATTTAATCTTTTCGCTTTTCAATGATCGCATATGGAACTGAAATCTACATACAAACCTCATCCTTGAAGGATATGTTTCCAACCGCTGCAACGCAAATTGGAAAAGCAGTGAGCAAATTGGTGTTTAGCTGCAGACAGTATCATATAATACATATGACTTACTGCTCAGTTCCACGTCTATGTCTGTCTCGAAATGCTGCACACTTGGTTTCACAGAGGAAGAACTTTCCTTGACGTAAACTGCAAAGTAATTTATCACTCCTACGAAATCGAATGCGCCCTTAACTTGTTCTGACTCATCCTCCGTGAAAGCTGTCAATCTAGACCCAACACTAGTCTTCATTGTCTCAGGATAATCACCAAACACCAGCGGATGTAAAATCCTTACAAAAACAGAAAATCAAGAACTCAGTGTGATCAAAATATAGTAGATGCTTCAAGATTGGATTCTTTAGACTTACCAACCGATATAAAAGTCATTAAATCTGACAGTTGCTTGCTTATCCTCTACTGATTCAGTTAAAGGGGCTGCACCCATTGTGTAGACACTAATGCCTACTGATCCATGTTGCTTGTTCTGTGTAATAAACAATAGGAGATACTGGCTGAGCTTGAAAAAAGACAATGCAATACACATGAAAAACGTAAGAGAAGCTGAAAGAAGAGAACCTTGTACTTCTCCTTGTATAAGTTTGTTGCAGAAGCGTGTGCAAGCAACATATTGTGGACAACAATGTAAGGCTCAATGGAAGAGTTTCCTCTGGAACAATTTTGTCCTAGTGGAGGAGAGCATCGAGCAGGCGGTGTAATTCCCGTCTCATACCCTCCAAGAGCAAACACGTTGATCTCGTTTATAGTGTTCCAATGTAACACTCTGTCTCCAAACTCCTTGAAGCAAGTATCTGCATAAGCTGTGAAGTCTCTCCTACAATCATTACACGCAAATTGAAGAATCAATCAGCTTGGTAACACTTATCAAAAAGGAAAGATGAAAGGAGATATACTCATACACGATTTCTTGGCTGAGCCAACCTCCATACTCATCTTCGAGGACCTGTGGAAGATCAAAGTGGTGCAAGGTAACGTGTGGCTGGATTCCTGCTTAGCCAAAGGAGTAGTAATCACCATTAAAAAAAATTAAAGCTGATCCAAGGCCAAGGTAGATTTCATTGTTCTTGCAGCTAATTAAGAGGTTCAGTGTACACATCGAACCATGAGTGATCAATTCATCAATAAGATTGTTGTAGTATTGTAGCCCCTTGGGATTAACTGTTCCTCTTCCACCTGAAATAAATCCAAAGGTGTAAAGCGTTCGTATTCTTCCTCAAATGTTTAAGTTGGTTTCTCCATCTGAGTAGTGAACAATCATACTTGGTAAAAGCCTTGACCAGGATATGGAGAATCTGTAAGCCTCCAATCCCATGGCTACCATGAGTTTTACATCTTCCTGCAAACACCAGGCAACGTAAATGCTCGAATTGGTCGATGCACAGATTAGCTAGATCATATTTCCACCTGTCACACGACATGAACAGAGAGAATGGAGAGAGACATGCTGAAATAGATGCAACAAGAGACCTTGTATTTATGATATTGGTCACATGAAACATCTGCAGCTTCTCCAGAGTTTCCTGCAAGAAAAACTCAGAGCTTATGAATACCATGCAGTTGGTTAAACTGTGTAAAACGTCCAGCTGTTTAAAGCAACATCAAGAGAGGGAATCATAAAAATTAAACCATTACTGGCAAAAACATCCCAAATGCTAGGAGTTCTTCCGTCTTCGTCAGCAGCTCCTTCGACCTGTCGTAAATCATATTCAGAAACACTGTTATCTCTGCTAAAGGCATTGATTAAAAAGGTTGAAGAACCTGATAAGCTGATGTGCCAGACCCAAAGACAAAGTCTTGAGGGAAGTCATCTCTGCTGTATTCAAGGGACGAGACTGTTGCCGTTAAAGCCAAAGCCAGCAGAGGAAAGAGCATGAGAATATTAATGTTCAACAACTTCATCTCTCTGCTCTCGCTCACAGAGCAGAGAGAATGAAGGCTGAAAACCAGCAAAGACCTTTAGCAAGCAAGAAGAAAATACAAATCACGAGAGATAATTTTTAGGTGGACGAGATTCATTTGAAACAGGAAACTATTTTTGGCAGTAAGTACAATGGGTCCACTTGTTTGAAAAGTTTAGAAAATGAAGATTAACAACTTCATCTTTCTGCCCTCACTCACTGAACAGAGAGAATGAAGATTGAAAACCAGCAAAAAGCTTTAGCAAGCAAGAAGAAAATAAACAGCACATGGAAAAATTTTAGCTGGAGGAATTTGTTTAAATCATGAAACTACTTTTGTCAGTTTGTAAAATGAGTCCACATAATTGAAAATTTTGATGAAAAAGTAATGAGCAAAACGTCGGACAAGACGGAGATAGAAAGCAGCAACACTGGCTTTCAAAGAGCTTTTGTTCGCTTTCAGTCAATCTTGTCCGAGGATATATATAATACCAAATAGAGGCAATAGAGCAAGAGACTTTCGCAATTTCGATTACTCTTCAAACAAAGAGATTGTTCTTGCAGAGCGAGAAATTACTATCAGTCTCAATAAAAACCGAGTTTTATTTCAGGGTTATGGCTCTTTAGGCTAAAGAAGATTCAGGAACTCACTTATTACTATCCAAACTCATAAAGATCAAATCAAAAACGAAAAGGATTGGTAAAGAGTATAGAGGCATCAAGAACTCGTGACTTTGTACCCGTGAGACCCTCTCTTTTTTCTCTTTGTTGGGTCAAAAGTGGAGGAATCTGGTTGATACACGAAAGTTCTCTATGTCTCTATTACTTTTGACAAGTTAAAAGAGAAGAAGAAAAGTGCCAGACTTCAGCGAAGATAAAGTTAGAGGCCAAGAGTAGAGGAGAGATTGTTGTTGCATAGCACACTGCTAAAGACGACGCCGTTTCTGTTTTAAATCAAATCAGTCAACTGCACGACGGAAATGATAAAGTCAGCGAAGACAGAGACGCAAGATCTTTCATAGAAAAATACAATCCTCAAAACTGAAACACGAATAATGGCAAGAATAATACAAAATGACTAGAACTGAGTGTTGAGTTAACAAAATACTACAGACATGTCTATTCTCTTCAGTCACATATAATATAATAAGCATACTTTTCTCCAGCATTTTCCTGGAGAACTAGAAAGCAGAAAATGCTTTTTCTATCCCTTCTTCTTTTACCTGAGGGTTTCAGGTTTTACCTACAAACAAGTATTCAGATTCAGATTTACAGAGTAGACAACAAAACCAGATTGTTCTCTATAATAAAAGATCGCATTATCCATTTCTGAGAGGGAGTATATACCTTGATGGGCTCCTACTACGGATAGGACTCTTGGGTGGGCTTTGCTTCATAGGGCTCTTGCTTGCTTCTTTCTGAAGCTACAATACAAAGTTAGTGAGATAACACACTATGTAAAACAGAACATACTGTCCTAATACTAGAAGAAGTGGGTCTTGTTACTCACAGAAGGTATAGGTGATCTTGATCTTGAACGAGATCTGTAAAAGTCCCAGAAAACAAACCCAGAATCAAAAATCCAAACAAGTGCTGTTTAACACCGTTCACCAAGATCTTTGATGCCTCTTCCATCTCAAAGGGATCAAGATAAAAAAAGAAGTAACTTAAACCAAATCTATTCTGCTATTTAGTCAAAATAAAGGACAGAGATTCATTTAAACCATGTGTCCATAACAACTTCTGTAGCAAAATGTGCCATGGACGTCCAAAGAGAACCCAGATTCGATTTTGTCATCATCCATAATATTGAAATCCCGATATAATTTTGTGATCCAATGTCTCCACTGTTATCCATCTAGCAGCAACAGAAATTAGTGAATACTATATAAGAAAGCCAGGAAACGCGAAGTCTCTATTCCAATGTTTCCCATACCTCTCAGTCGACATACTTGTGAACAACCAAGAATTTCCATCCAGATATTAATTTCCATTTTCTGGTTGATTGTATGTAAATGTATATCTATGAAACAAAACCATTTTCTTCTTAGGAAAGAAAAGCGGACTAGAAATGCTATGCAGCAAAAATCAAGGCTAATCTCGCAAATCTCAACCAGAAATGGGCTAAGCATCTAAATAGAGAGATTGGGTAGGAACTAGGAAGAGATAATAATGGCTATCGAATTGCAGGTGTCAAGAAAAACGAGAAAACCACCATATGCACAACCAATTAGAACTTTTGAGTCATTAACAAGGACTTTTCTAATCAGATTTTTATAAACTTCACAGAAGAAATCAACTGCCTAAGACATGTTGATGCGCTTTGAAAAAGTACAAAAAAGTATTACCTTCTTGGAGACAGTGATCTTGACTTGGAGCGGGGACCCAGAGATTTCGATGTAGATTTTGCGGGCGACCTGCGTGAAGACTTTGCCTTTGGAGACCTGCTCCTACTCCTGCTTCGGCTCAAACTCCGCCCACGGCTACGGCTGCGGCTGCGGCTCCGGCTCCTAGAATAGGATCTTCCCCGACTAGGGCTCCTAGAATCCTTCCTTGAATCATATTCCCTAACCTAAATAGATATGGAAAAAATAATTAAACGCAAGAACTAAAAGATCATAATTCACAGAAAACTCAACTTCAACGAACCCGAACATATCCATGAGAAAATGCATTCCGAAACTCTGAATCGTCGAGCTTTTTCACCTGAGGAAATTGAAGAGTGAGAGCTAGTCCGTGATCTAGGATGAGTATATCAAAATCTCGGCCACAGGACAGAAACAGGGAATACATCTCACCGCATACTTCATGTCCTCATAGCAGGTGTAATCCACAACTCCAGTTGTACCTACAAATAAGATTGTTCAAGATTTAAATAATTCACCTTGATTTAGATGCACAAGATTATACGGGCACACTTACCTCTACCATCACGGTACACTTGCGAGAAACAGACGTCTCCTCCTTTACGCATGTGATCCTACAGTAGAAGTGATTTGTGTTGGAACTCACAAAACCTTAGAAAATAAAGGGGTAAAAATGAGGAGCCTATAGGCCCACCTTGAGATCTTGCCAAGAAGCAGATGAGGGTAAGCCTGTCACAAGAACTGTGGAGATAAAAAAATCAAGTTAGAGACTTTTCATACGCGACTGTAGACAGAATAATGCTAATAATATAACTACATACCACGAAACTCTGATCTCCTAGATGGCCCACGACTACCACCATCACCACGGCCACCACCACGACCACCACCATTGTAACTACCCCTAGTATCATCTGATGAACGCCTTCCCCCATGCGCCAATTCCACCTAAAAAGGCCAACATTCATTCAATTGGATTGAAAACCAAGCCAAATCCTCTTAAAGTGTTGTTTTAATACTTAATTTTCTGCAGTTTGATCAATAACTAACCCGTAAGCGGTGCCCATCAAAGTCATAACCATCCCGACCATGAATAGCATCTTCAGCATCCCGAGCATCATCAAACTAAACAATTACAGAAATAGATTAGAGCCGTTTCTCTTATAGTCGATGGAAGCAGTGTCTCTAACCAAAGAGCCCAACTGCAAAAAAAAGAGTCTTGGGATCGGTGGTAAACTAACCTCTACGAATGCATAGCCAGGAGGCCTTGGCGGTACCTTCAAATCAATTTGAACAACTGGTCCATACTGCAACAGAGGAACAGGAAACGTTAATGGAGACTTGAAGTGTGAGGAAAAACAAGATTCGTAAAGTAAAAACAACTCATTTACCTTACTAAACAAATCTTCAACCTCTCTCTCGCGGATATCGCCAGGAAGGTTTCCAACGTACACAGTTCTACTCGAACGGCTACTCATTTTTCCTTTCTTAAATCAAAACACAAATCCAAAGTTAAGATTCAATACAAACACAGGTTTTGTTTGATAATATCCGAAGCAGAGAAGCGGAAATTCACCTGTTTGGTCGATTTGAGATCTCGGCCTCCTGAATTTGGGAATTAGGGTTTGAGACTAGAAAATAGTTTAATTGTGTGTGGTACTAGTGAGCGAGATGTCACGTGAAGTCACGTTGAGTTTTTTTTTTTAAGTGACGTTGTTGAAAATAGAGCCAATACATTTCTGAAACGAGAGCTGACCGATTCTTTTTGTGGCCGGTTTGGTTCGGCAGATTTGAGTGGTTGCGACTCAATTTTTTTGAGAAACAAAAACTAAGGCTGTAAATGCTGAGTGAATGAGGAATTAGAGGAATTAGAGGAATTGAGCTTAATTTTTATTTGGGTTACCAGTTGGGTTAGTGGAATGTTGTGGAAGAATTGGAGGAATGTTGTGGAAAAACTATATTTTATTGTTAAAAATAATTACATGATTTGACTGATTTTTATTTCAATAAGAATTAAGTTTACAAAACCCAATTTTACTCAATAAAATAATAGTAAAAATAACTTCTTTAAAATGTCCAATTACACATGTTTGTCTCCACTCGTAAATAATTTATCTAATTTTAGTTATGGAGTAACAATATAAACATTTTAAAATTTGATTATTTGGTTCAGATTAATATATATATATATAATAAGATTATATCCGCATTATAAAATTTGATTATTTTGATTATCTTTTCAAATCGGTTTAGTTCGAATTCTTTTTTTTTTTTGATATTTGAATCTAACATCAAATATTCAACGTACTATAGAATAAAGATTAAAAAGAGTTCTATGACAGACTTTGACTATAAATGGAATTTTGTCAATATAATTATTAAAATAATTTATTGGAATTAATTTTATATTTAAATTTGTACCTTTTTGTTGAAATAAATGCATAATTACATAACAGAATGACTTTGTAAAAATACAAATTTTTATTACAATTACAACTTCAAATTATTTCACTTTAATCTAGAACATGAAAATTAGAACCAAACCGAATAAAAATATCTAAGTTGATTTTTGTTCCTGACCAAAAACTATTTGATTTTAATATTTAGATAACTTCAATTTTTGGTTCTTAACCAAAAAAAATGAAACAAAACTAATATTTTGGTTTCAAGTATTCAATTATTTTTGGATGTTTAGCTTTTTTTTATTATAAGTAATTATTTAGAACCACATCAATGTTATTTTGGTTCTACATATTTAGAACATAAACAAAATCAAATTGTAGTTAGTATTATTGGTTACAACATCTTCAAAACTGAAAAAAAAAATTAAAAATCTGATCTGAAATTAACCGAATAATTGAATGGTCAAGAATATGTTAAACCCTAAAGCCAAATAAGTTCGAAGGTTTAAAATAAATAAAATAAAACAAACAAAAAAATGGTTGAAAGCCTAAATTGACGTTGACTCACTTCTCTGCTTCCTCTATATAAACTCTCTTCCTCTGTCTCTCCTTCTCATCCCACAAAGCATTTTGAAATCAGCTAAGAGAGAGTGGAGAAGAGGAGGACTAAGTTTCTTCGATCTCACTCTTATCAGATTGGTTCGAACAACAACCAGAGAAAACTTCTCTTTTGATCTGTTTAACGGTCAAAAACTCATAAACCACGATGGCTCGTTCTCTCCCTAACGTTAAGATCCTCTCCATCTACGTCGCTGAAGACTTCGCAAACGCCATTTTCAGGTAAAATATCATTTCAACGATGTAGTGCTCTATTTTCTAGATGCTTGAACCAAATCAGTAACGTTATTACATGTTTTTTAGACGAGGGTTCGCAGTTGCAGCCAAAACGGCGTTGGAGGGAAACGTTTCGAGCGGTGGAAACGCTTTTGCCGCAGAGATGAAGAAAAACGTAAGGGAAGAGTCAAACGAGAAGGCTCCATGGATTCCAGATCCTAAAACCGGTTATTACAGACCCGATACCGTTTCTGACCAAATTGATCCAGCAGAACTACGAGCTATTCTCTTGAACAACAAGCAATAATTACTTACGTTTAAAAACGCTTTTAAAAAACGCGCTTTTATTGATGTATTAAAATGTTATGTTTTGGCAACGAGTTATGATCCATTACGGTGAACTCTTATCTTAAATATTCCGTTGCGATTTGTATAATAATCGTTGGATTTTCCTCTTTGTGTTTTAAGCTTTAAAGGCTTCCATTAATAAAGTTTTACTATGTTTACGAGAATTTGCAAAAGATATTGTAAAATAATCTGATAATAATTCAATCAAAAACAATTAAATTTTTTAAAAATGATCAATAGTCATCGAATATGGTTTATCTCTTGGACCTGTCTCTTTTTTTCCAATTACTACATTTTTAATCTGATATATAAGTAAATTCAGGAGACGTTTTGTCTGTTGGCGATCAGATAATCATACTTTGATAACGTAACGACTCATGATTAGTCAAATTGCAATTCTTTACTTCAAATCAAATTATTGTGTATTTTCTGATATATTGACTATTTATTGGTGTTCTTTTTTTCTTTCTTTTTTCGTCTTTTATTCGAGAGACAAACAAACAAAATTACACTTGTCAAATCTATGATATCGGTTTTAACAGTTAAACTTAAACTAATCTTCAAACTGATTTACAAATCATGTATAAATACGAGGATACATTCAATTAAATAGCATTTATTTCAACTTACACCAAAAAATAAGGTCGAATTTAGGAACACAACTAACTAAATAACACTTAGTTTTAGCCACATCTTTTTTTTTCCAATTACTACATTTTTAATCTGATATAAAAAAAAAAGGCTTACAAAAATCATCTCAAAAATGATTTGAGAACAACCTTAAATCTTAACAATATTCAGAAATATATGTGATCTTAAACTATTTTTCTTAAAGCCATAGACGATGAAGGTACGTGGCAGGTAGGGAAAATGTTGATCACAGAAATTTTCAATAAGTAAAGTTTATTATAAGCTAAATAGAAAAATATATAAGAAGAGGAGAAGCTACATAAGTTATGAGCCTCAGAAATTAACTTTTGATTTTTGAGTATGAAGACCATATAACTTCCGTGTTTAGTGGTTGAGAGGAAATGGCTCATACTAATTCCCAAAGGCCAATTTGCTATAAAATATCTCTAAGGATAGTTTGTAACCTCACAATTTTTAATTAATGCGTTTCTTTAGCTAACAAAAATATCTATTTTCATATCAATCCATATTTTTTTTTTTATATAAGAAAATAAATACAAATAGTCTCTGTGGCAGACAGTAAGCACTAAGACATGCGCATTTGCATAACTATGGATCGAATCTTACTGCCTACGATTATGTAGGAACTTGGCTATTGGGTCGGTCAGTTGTGGCCCAATGTTAACAAAAAAAAATAAAATTTTTTTAATGAAAAGTATCCTAAAATAATTGAATAACTCAAATTTGTTTGTCGGCCTTCAAAACAATTCGAATAACCATTCAAGTCACAGTTCTAATAACCATTCCAATAAGTTTTGTAAAGTATTTTTAATCAAACAATTAAATCCATCTCTGTTTTCTTGTTCATCCAATTGTGAACATATTCATCACTAAAAAGTGTTTTATCATTTAAGTATTTGTTAGAAAAATAGTTGATATTCAGTACTGTTGAAAGTTGCTCTATTTGCTCGTAAGCAAATTTAAGAACCCGGGATATGTGCAAATTCTATAGAACTTGAGATTCTATACTATAGATGGGACATTATACATACAGATTCTATAGAACTTATAAGATATTCGAATCCATATTTGGATTCACCAGATCAAAGTATTTGCCAGCAGAACACAATCAAGAAAACTATCTAGCTACTTCGTCATTATACACATACTGTTTTCAATAACCATTGTATGAGCTTACACAGATTTTCAATCACTGTAACGTGAAGTTAAACAGTAGATACAAACTAACGTCGATGCTCAAGTTTGATTCCTGGCACCTTCAACTGAGAATACTGTTGGTTTTTAGTTTCCTCGACGTCTTTGATGAGGAAGATAAAGACCATGTTGATGGTTTAGAATCTCAAGTCATGACTCAATCAAAACTAAGACCTGATCATTCTCAATCACAAACCAACAGAGATCAAAGGCCCAGTGATCTCTAAGGAATCCTATCTGTATTACTGTATAGTAAAACTAAAACCTTTAAAGAGGTATTCACTTGACACTACGCTACAATCAACATCTAAAGAATCCCATCTGATCACCGAAACCAGAGGATCTAAGGGAACAAAAGATCAAACATTTCTCATTCAAAAGCATTCATAGGATGCAACACACAAACCATTAATCAGCCATTGACAAAAAAAATGCCACTGCTCATATTAGACATAAGAAATTAACTACTTCCACCACCGTTTTATTCCTAATCCGTTCATAAATACAATTCACTGGTTCGATCCTAAGAAGAGATTAAACAAAGTACTGATTGAAACAACAACTAAAGATGAATTAAATGATTGGAGAAACATACAGATCACTGGGAGAAAGAACAAAAGCATCTAGAGAGTTAAAAAGTCTCAACCTTTAAACAGAAAAAACAAAAGGGTTTCTTCCCAAATTCTCCGTTTTGGTTTTGCAATCAAATCCGCAACCACACTGCGGCGACTCATAAAACTCACCGATGTCGAAGTTTGCTGATGTGATCCCAACGGAGAACTCGAGCTCATCTCCATTCCTGATAACTTCGACAATGTTGAGCCAAAAGAAGAGAACCTTAACTTTCACGCCAGTTAGATTGGTGAGCTTATTCTTCGATATGGTACCAGAGATTGTCGATTTGTAATCCAATTGGTACGACCCTTGAAGAGAAAAAGTGCAGGCTTTATTGAAATACGCGTGGAATTTACCCGTGGATTTATCCAAATCATATGATACGACTCCTTTAGGAAGGATTCCGACGGGGAAATTGTAGCTTTGGAGGAGGGAATACGCTGTCGGCGAATCGTCATTTATAGCGGCGGCGATTAATGGCGAAGGGACGCATACGAAGAAGAAGAAGAATACTGAAATCGGAAGCAGAGCCATGTCTCTTTTCATCCGATTAAACCCAATTCTCAGATCTTAACGAGTTGTAGCTAACACCTGAATTAGATTTTAGGTTTATCCCGTTTGAATTTCGTTTTCCGTCACTCTCTCGGAGATCAATCGAATCAGAACTCGCAAAGACGTGAGAGACTTAGTATCTCTGACTTATTTGAAGATATTAAGCGACCTTGAAAACGACACCGTATTTGCAGAACAGATGAACACGTGTCATTAAGACAATGAGGTGTGTCATTAAGACGATGAGGTGTGTCACTAGTTTGCCAAATGGTTATTTAGTTTGACAAGTAGCTAATGTTCACTAAATTCTTTTCCAGCCAAATTCAACTACACAACTACGAATTTTTTTTGTCTAACAATAACTAGATTAATAAAATTTCGATTCATATGTAAAGTTCTATAACTTAAGATAGTAATACTAAATTAGATCATAAACAAACCAGAACCACATATTTTTTGGTAATTATATATATATAGATTTTAAAAATTAAATTATGGATCATAATTTATTAATTCAATTATTTTTTTGTCATTTTCTTTTTCAATAATTAGATTATCGACAACATCCAATCTATAATCTTTATAAGCAAATACAACTTTTAAAAATTGGAATTGCGTTGGAAAACAAGGAAAATGGACGCACGACCACTTGGAAACAATAAACTTTAATTAGTATTTTATTACATAAACAAAATAAGTAGTATTTCATTGGAAACAATAAGCATTTTATTTATCTATATATATAACAGCTTAGAGGCCGTGTTTAATTTAATTATTGGTAACAGGTTTGAGGCCCATGGGTTTCAAGAGGAGAATAAAAGGCCTAAACCGACACACACTGTGGGCTGTTCTCGAAATATTTGGCCATGAAATTCTCAGAAGTAAGACCAACGTTGAAGTCGATACCGTTGCCGTTAAGAGACACTTCGGATATGTTGAGCCAAAAGAAAAACATTTTAACACTTACGCCTATCAAATTCGAGATACGTCCTTTCGATATGACTCCTGAGATTGTGGGTTTGTATCTGATCGTGTACGACATAATGGAAAACTGACACGTGGCGCCGAAATAGACTTTGAAGTCGCCAGTTTGTGGGTTTAAGTCGTAGTTTCGGACACCTTGTGGTAAGATTCCTTGTGGTAAAGTGTAGGATTGAAGAATCTGGTAAGCAGTTGGATTTTGGCCTGAGACAGAGACAAAAGTTAAGAGAAGAAGGATAAAGGAGATACAAATGGACTTAGACATTGTGTCTTCTTCACTTGGATTATTTTGTTTTTAGTCTGTTTTTTGGTTGGATTTGTGTGTTCTGTAATGTTAAAACATGTTCTTCAATCTGTTTAGAAATTGGTTTGTAATGTTTTGTTTGTTTACTTAGTTATAACTTATAAGTAGAGAAGAATGAGTTGCGTTCGCTGAGATTTGCCGGACAAATTGGTCACGTGTGCTGAAGAGTGACAAAACGACGTCGCTTGATACATATATGATGTCAAACAATGTCATTAAATTTGCAATTTTGCAGAATTTGTTTACAATACCAGACTCATTACATTCGCATTGAGCTTGGTTTCAGCTGAATACAGTACCAACAAAATAATCCCTTTTCGAGATTCTTTAATAATGAAAAGAAAAATTAAGAACAAAAAATAATTAAAAAACAGTGTTTATAAAATTAAACCGCTTGTGTAAGGCACTCCGGTCTTCCAAATCCAATCATCTTCAAGGAATAAACCGGTGGTCGTGAAATTAGCTGCATCAGTCGAATTAATAACGTGATAACCAGGCCACGTAACCCGGTTTGTAGTATTTGAACCTGGACCGGTATTATTATACTCAGCATAGTACAATGTACTTAACGCAAAATCGCCATTCCACTCTCTCCAACCAACCGGTTCAACAAAATCATCAATGTACGATTGCATGTAAACCGTCAATGAATATTCTTTCCACGGTCGACCCAAATACGTTTTGACTGTATAATTACTCGAAGCTAAATCATCAGCCGGTTTAATTGTACAATTTTGAATCGACGTACCGGTGTTTTGATTCGGATCAGACCGACCTTGTGCGGTTATGGCATTGAACTGGTTCGGCATCGGTTTTCTCGGATATAGATTACAATTCTGAAACACAACGGCTGCATTTCCGAATATGAAATCGACTGTTCCATATACATCACATTCTCTATAGAACTGTCTTAGTGAATGCGTGTAGAGTGTGTCTTGATAAGCCTCGAAACTACAACTATAGAAGACTGAGAAATCTGCTCCGCTTCGCAACGCAACAGCTTGGTGCTTCTCCGGTCCGGCTGTGTTACGGAATGTTATGTTAACCGCAACGAAGTTTGGTGCTGTAACAGCTGAAAAATAAAGACATGCACGATTGGTTATTATCCGTTGTACCCAAAAATATAATTTATTTAATGGCTGCATCATTCAATGACTATATTAGCATTGGACACTAAAATCAGAACTAGAAAACCAAACCCAATAGAAAATAGGTATTCAATTTGATTTTGGTTTTTGTCAAATTCGGTTTTTAGTTCCGTTAAAACCCGGAAACCAAAATATATGCAAAATCTGAATCAAATCTATATACTAATTAACTAGTTATATTAACCATACCAATAAGTAACCACTCGAAACCAATCAATTAATTACTTTTGAGTGTTTTATTGTTTTTAGTTACAAGTATTCACATTTTTTATGGGTGTTTATTTACAAGTAATTTTTTGAAATAACTTTTTGAAATCGAATTAATTGTGAACCGAAATTATTTAAGATCCAATTCAGTTCATATTTTAAGTACTACTTATTCAGAATCGAAACAGAAAAAATCAAACTAAATATTTTGGTGAGTATTTATATAGTTACCTTCTTTTAAAACCAGAAAAAACGAGTAACCGGGAATTTTTTACGAGCTGAATCGAACCAAAGACGTGAATGCCAATGCTAGAACTAGTCTATATGCTTATTGCTTTAAAGAATAAACAACATGGTAAGTAAGTACAATCAGTATTAATGCTTCTTGTCTCCTATTTACCAATTCCAATCTAACTTTATTGACTTAACGTTGAAAAATCAATAATTAAATGCAACTATGTCAGATTATTTTTAAGATCTCGAGATATTATGATTAATAATAACATGTGACTATCTGACGTACCAAATGTGGCGGAGTTGAAAGTAGTCCAACCGTCAACGACGCTTCTATTCCCGGTAACCACCGTCTTATTAATTCCGTCGCCGATCATCATCATGTACCTTTTGTTCTTCGCAATCGAAACATATTCTTCATAAATTCCCGCCGTCACGTAAATCAAAAAGAAACCACCACTTCCGTCTGTATTATTCGGCGCCGCCGCTACAGCCGCCGTGATATCAGTGAAATTCCCAGTTCCGTCTTGACTCACGGTGACGATATCTCTTATCAAAACCATACCGTCGTCTTCATCGTCGGCTAGTTTTCTCCGGCTTAAAGCTTCGTAAACGGCTTTTGTTTTTTCCGTCATCTTTAACGGTAAAGCTCCGTTACGAAACAAACGTAACGGTTTAGTTCGGGTAGATGAATCGGATCTCGGGTGGGCCCAAGCAAACCCGGCCCGTTTATTCTTCTTCGGGACCCAACCTTTAGTAAACAGAGCTAACGAGACACTAAAGAGCTTCGTATCATTAACAAGAGGTACAACGACGCCGTTTTGTGCTGTCCACGTGGCGGAAGAAGAAGCGGCGGTGGTTAATCCGTCAAGACACGTTTGCTCATTAGTCAACGCCGCGGAAAGAAACGTTTGGACGTCGTCAGCTTTTGGAAACGATAGCGTTTGAAACGCTGATTTTGATGATGACGTGGTGTCGTTAACGGTTTCAAACGACGTTAAGAGATAATCCATTGTTAAACCAGCGAGAAAACGGCAATCTTGTAACGCTCTTGTAACGGCGGGATGAGATAAATGAGCGTTGCGTTTAAGGTATTTATCCACCGTACGAATGAATTTCCGCGATTGCGATAGCGATTTGCGGATTGAGAAACGGCTGTATTCTTTAGCATTGTGTTGACTATGTGGGAAAACAGATTTGCAGTATTTTGGATCCGGTGTCGTTTTGCAGATTGTTGAAGTGTTTTGTGAAGACACGAAAAGTGATTGAAGAAAGAATAATAGAGTTATGAGAAATAGTATTGGAGACTCCATTGTTACTGGAGATTTGAGTGTGTATTTTTAAAATGTGTATAAAAACTTTAGGTTAAGTGGTTTATATAAGTGTGTTGATGATGAATGAAGATGAGGTGGGTCCATTTTTAATATTTATATAATTTATATGTGTGAAGACTATGGTATTGTATTGTGATTATTGTTTCTGAAAACGCGTAGGTTGTTATCGGAAACTCTGTCAGCAGATTCAAAGACCCATAGCTGGACTTGCAGAAACGAATTTATTCCATTTTGATTAGATTTTATTAATATTTACGTGTATATATGTATTTGATGTAGTGATTTACATTAATTAACTAGTACGGGTTGCATGTGACCTTTATCTACTATCAAATGATAAATGCAGATGTACTTGCATATTCATTTTATCATTTTGGAAATATATGAAATTTATTTTTGTCGGAATGGTAGCCCGAATATATAAAATTGTTATTTGTAATAGAAGATTTCGTCACTATATTACATTTCATGTAACATGTTGTCGTTTCTATCTTTGATTTCGGGGTAGTAGTTATTCGAATCTTACTTCATAAGTATCATAGTTCTTTTTTTCTGGGGGTTCTAATATATTTTTGGGTCTAACTTCTAAATTTATTAATTAAAATATCATTTAATTAGAAAAGTGTTTACATGGAAAATATTATGAGCATATTCTTGGATAATACGAGCGAGGGAATCAGTTCGATCATTCCACAAACGAAGAATAAAATTCAACAAACGAAAAATAAAATGAAATGAAAAAGAAAACTATCAGAAACTATTCTTTAATCTAGCGAAGTGAGGAAGGAAAACTGGTTAATCTGAATTTTAGTTTAGTTTTCCTCAGACGTTAGTTTTTATAAATATCTCGTTAATCTGATCTTGGTATAAATATATGAATCTTCACTGAGAAAGTAGCCGTTTCCTCTTACGATTATTTTTTCTTTCGCCTTAATTGATTATTATTGACATTAATGCATCGTAACGGTACTTTGATTTTTCTTTTCTTTTTTGGTTAAAACGGTACTTTGATATAAAAATTTGTTTAATGTAAGTCTTTGATTTAACCAATGGAACCTCGATATGTATAATTGAACTTCAAGAAGAACAGAAGGAAAGAGTTTTAAATTGGTACAATGTTAATAATAAAGAAGAAGACTCGTTTAACCCTTTTTTAGGAAAATTATTAGAATAAATATGTGAATGCAAGCCTAGGGCAGGTTTATTTGTACAATTGACTAATGAGATACTGTATTATTGTTAATTTTTCTGTATTCGTTGTTTGTGTTGACAATTTTGTTCAATTATTTATCAGCTAAATAACTTTAATTTAATTATCGGATAAATAGCACATGGATGGTTCCAAGATCCAACCTAACAAGATAGTGTCCTATTTTATAAATACCATTAAGATTGTGTTAATTATAACGTTCTTAATTATGTATTGATAACTGTTTTTAATTGCTAACGTAACGTGATTGTAATTAGAATGCTTAAAGCCGACTTAAAGCGATGTCCGCGTTGACACTTCACTCAACGTCATAACAGTTAATTTGTTTCAGTATCGATAACATCCAATTTATATTTAAAATATTTTTTAATTTACTATATAGTAAAAATAAATGGAATTTTGATACCAAATTATTACTCTAACAACTAAACTTAAAAAACTTGGCAAGTAATGAAATAGTAATTAGTAATTACATTAATGTTAATTATGTCATGAAATACATTTATTATCACATGCTAATTATGTTTCGAATCAAACTTGTTTATAAGTATTTTACTCTTTTGTCAGTATATATATATATATAGAAAGTAGAAACGTTAAATTTATTGTCAAGAAAATGTGAACGTGATTGATAACGGTTGTATCTTTGAGTTTTTTTATTGTAGAATTTAAATTGTAGGTTTTTTGGTTGTATATTTCTTTTTTATGTAAGTTTTTTGGCTGTAGACCTCTTTTTGTTGTAGAATTTTATTTTTGTAAGACTCATAAATTTTGGTTTTAGAAATTTGGCTTTCCACAACAAAAAACCATTCAATAAATAAAAAATTGTTTTACAGAACAATGAGAGCCAAAAATAAACCAGATTAATTCAATTTCAGTATTTTAAAAAATATTTATTTTCTAAAACAAGCAAAACTATTACCGATCTCACCTATGAGAATCCAAAATCGACCGACTCTGGCCAAGATTTATAAGTCTGCAATATTTGTATAGTAGCATATTTAATATATTCCAGATTCTTTTATATCTTTGAGAGTGGTCTAGAATTGCGCATGACTCGATATTACCACATGCTGAATGCTACCAAAAACCTTAATTAAGTAATTATTTACTAAACTCAAGCTACCGTGGCTAATTCACGAATGTAAGAACTTAAATCTGTAAAATAAATTAACGACGGTAAATTGTGAAAACAAACCGAAGATATGACATCAAGATTTGTATCTATTATAACTCCTAACATGCAGAAAACGACACGCTGGTCAAATGCCACGGTCTTAAGGTATAGATTCAATCTATCGGTCCATTTATTCAATGTCTATATTCACTCATCACTTCAACATTATATATGTAATAGTACTATCCACAAACCACATTTATACTATACCAAAATGCGTTGAATATGATAATTGGGTTTGGTATAAACCGTATAATCAATGCTAAACATTCTTGAAGACTTATATGTGGAAACTCTAATTAATGTGTATCGATGAGAAGTAAAGATATTTGGCAAAGTTCGGGTGGGATAGAGTGATAGAGCGAAACATGTGAATGCATTAACAATGTTTTTTTGACTCGAATCTCTTTCAAAACTAAATCATAACCTTACATAAATCAGAAGTTTTTATATTGTTATTATGAGTTTCGAAATTAATTAGATCTTATAATCTGTTGATCTGAAAACTAGTTGAAGAGAAAATTTTCAATGATTTGGTTTGATATTTATGGTATCCGTTGAATCAGATAATCCAAATTATAGAAAAAAAAATCGATGGCCAAAATAAAATATTGAGATGTTGAAAATCAATTGTTCAAGGTCGAAAAGAGAATAAAATCAAGTTAGCCCATGTCCGATGAACCGAATCAAGCGTACGGACAATAACAAGTATTCCAAATATTACAAAAAAACCCCTCCATTTGTTTGACGTTTCACGTTTTTCCCCTAAAGTTTTATATTGAATTTTGGACACTATGCCCACAACTCTTCACATACGTTCTTTCGCTCTCGTCTGCTCCATCGCTCTCTATCTCTTTTTAATTCTGACAAAGCATATGCATCTCTCATTATTGTTGTTTTTGGTCATACAACGTACAATTGACCTGACGATTCGACTGATTTTTTTAAAAAAAATTATTTTCAGTTTTTACCACATTGATAACAATTAAAATGTTTATACGATTTCGAGATTGTGTTAAGCGAAATTGACATGATCCTTCACACTTTACTTCATTTTTGTAACAAACCTGAGTGACAACTCACAAATTGTTTTGAATCCGATTGATAATTCCGTTTGAATAAAAATACCGTTTTGAAAACAAACGGTTAAACCTAGCGGTTAACAAGTATCCATAAACAAATCCGTTTGAAACCAGCGATCAAAACACCAACGAATAACTCAAAACGTATGTTCAACCGCTGATTTTCAAACGCTCTTTTAAACTGCAGATCTTAAACGGAATCATAACTAGTAACAAAATAAACAACTACTAATGCAACGTCTCCCAATCAAACCCTTTGCTAGAAATATACACATTTTAACACTTTTGTAAATGTGTGTTTAGTTTTATGTCGCCTTACTCATAAAAAAGTAATCTTTTTGTTTTCCTTCTGGGTTTATATGACAAACTAAACGGGTTCAACTACGAGTCAAAAAGAAGGTTGAAAAGTGAAAGTTTACAAAACCAATTACTTTCTCTATATAAAGACCCAACGTCCTCTGATCACATAGCAGCAAGCCAGAAAGTTTTCTTCTTTTGCATTCTGTGTAGTGATTGGTTAACCGAGAGAAATGGCTCTTCCTCTCTCTTCTTTTCCACTCATCCTCCTTCTCTCTTTTCTCTTCCTTTTCTGCAATGGCTTCTTGTCTTCTTCTTCTTCTCTCCGTAGCATTCACCATCGTCACCATCTAGACAACCATAATTACAAAGACGCTCTCGCCAAGTCCATTCTCTTCTTTGAAGGTCAAAGATCTGGAAAGCTACCTCCGAACCAGAGGATGACTTGGAGAAGTAACTCTGGTCTCTCTGATGGCTCTGTTCTCAACGTAACTGATGATACTTCCTTCTTTCTTCAGTTTTTTTTTTTACTGTATTTTATGGAAAATGCAAAATGGGTTTGTTCTCGTTTAGGTTAAACTCCACATAAATCATCAGAAGATTCAACCTTTATGGATTTTTAATGCATAAAACAGAGGAAACGTAATCTCAATATAACCCTAACTTTTGTTATTGTGGTTTAATCTGTCAAATCATTCGAATTTATGGGATTGGTGAAGAAAAGCTGATCATTATTTGTTTCTTTACAAAAAAAATTCAATTTTTGTTGTTTGCTTGATGTATACATAACAAAAGTGAGAAAAATACAGTTTTGAGAAAGAAACTCTAAATGGGTTTAAATTTGTAGGTGGATTTGGTGGGAGGATTCTATGACGCAGAAGACAATATGAAGTTTGGATTCCCTATGGCATTCACAACCACAATGCTTTCATGGAGTGTAATTGAGTTTGGTGGTCTCATGAAATCGGCGTTACCAAACGCTAAAGACGCAATTCGTTGGGCCACTGATTTTCTCCTCAAAGCCACTTCACATCCTGACACCATTTATGTTCAGGTTCCTTCATTTATTCATATATTACATTCTCACTTTAGGAAACACAGAAGTTTATGTTTCAGCGCTTTATAGGTTGGTGATCCAAACATAGATCATGCTTGTTGGGAGAGACCAGAAGACATGATACATCAAGAAGTGTGTTTAAAGTAGACCAGTATAAGAAACAGAGAGAAGAAGATAAAAACTGAAACTTTCAACTTTGATTAACACATTTTCTCTTACATAATGAATCAGATTTACATAGTCTTAAATAGACAAAATCAAACGGTCATAATTCTAGAAGAAGACAAACTGGCTGCTCCTTGGGATTGAACACTCTTGGAGGTTTGCAGGGATGAGAGCCTTTCTCTTTTTGTTGTTGCAATCGTACATAACTCTGACCCATTGCAGAGGGAGATGCAGAGCGTGACTTATTCAAACTTATTATTGTTGATGGGCGTGTTAATAGTCTTTGTGGGCTTAGACATTAGATTGGGCCGAGCTGAAACTGTATTGGCTCTTATAACCAGAACAATCCTGGTTCTGATATCGCCGGTGAAACTGCCGCTGCTCTTGCTGCCGCTTCGATTGTTTTCCGGAAATCTGACCCTTCTTATTCCAATGTCCTCCTCCAACGAGCCATTAACGTAAATTAATAACAGGACTTGACAAATTGACCATTTCAATCTTGAGCATTTATTACAATTGGTTTTGTGACTTTTAAGGTTTTTGCATTTGGAGACAAGATAGAGGACCCTACAGTGCAAGTCTAGCACCAGAAGTTTGCCCATTTTACTGTTCTTACTCTGGATATCAGGTTCAAAGTTTGAAAATTTGGACATTTGGTCTAAGTTAGTTTAAAGATAATGTTGAAAAAATCTGAAAAAGACTTGATTATCTTTCTATTTTTGTCAGGATGAATTGTTATGGGGAGCTGCTTGGTTACACAAAGCAACAAATGAACCAACATATCTCAATTACATCAATGTTAATGGACACATACTTGGAGCTGAAGAATCTGATAACATGTTTAGTTGGGATACCAAGCATGTTGGTGCCAGAATTCTTCTCTCCAAGGTTTGAAAGTGAATCAAAAGAATCAAAATCTATACCATTGATTGTTGATTTTCGTAATAAAGGCTTGATTTTTATGAAACCCTTTACTTGATTTTATGTTTTGAAGGAGTTTCTGATTCAAAAAGTGAAGACACTTGAAGAATACAAAGAGCATTCTGATAGTTTATATGCTCTGTTTTACCTGGAACGTCTTCTTCTCAATACACTCTAGGTTTCTTTATATTTTCGATTTTGACCCCTCATCTTTTAATTTTTGTGTATTTACCAATACTCTTCTCACTTTCTTACAATTCACCCCCTATTGAGTCATGTTTATATATGTGTATGTTTGTGTAGGTGGGCTATTGTACAAGATGGGTGAGAGCAACATGCAATACGTGACATCTACATCGTTCTTGCTCTTGACCTACGCCAAATACTTTACCTCTTCTTGCACCGTCGCTTACTGTGGTGGCTCCGTCGTCACTCCCGCCAAGCTCCAATTCATCGCCAAGAAACAGGTTCGATGTTTACACATTATGCTCACTTTTCTTATAAGTGGCTTAATGAATTAATCTATGATTTTAGTGTCAAGTGGTTAAATATCTAATTTTATCGATTTTTTACAAGTTCGATTCCAAGAAGTTGCGTACTCTCACATAGAATTGTTTAGAATATCAAAAGGATTTGAGTTACGAATTAAGAAAACGTTTCTCTCGATTCAGTCGATAAAAAGAGTGATTCATGAATGTGATTAATGTTGCAGATTGACTATATACTTGGGGACAATCCGTTAAAGATGTCATACGTGGTTGGTTATGGTCCAAACTATCCACGTCGGATTCACCACCGTGGCTCATCTCTTCCTTCCTTCGCAGCCCACCCAACCAAGATCCAATGCCACGACGGCTTCTCAATCTCCTAACCCCAACGACCTAGTTGGTGCAGTTGTTGGTGGTCCAGACCAAAACGACCAATTTCCCGATGAACATTCCGAGTACGTACGATCCGAGCTAGCCACTTACATTAACGCTCCACTAGTTGGAGCCTTGGCTTATCTCGCTCGCTCCTAATTAAGGCCAACTCTAAATATGCTTTAATTGTAATTAACCGTTTGGTTACAATGTTAATTAATCAATGATTCTCTTTTAATTTTAAACAAAGTTATTGTTAAACTAGAATTGTTTCCATCTAAGATTGGAGTTCATCATCCGCAAAAGAAGAAGGAATCACATATTCTAATATTTTCATTAAGCAACTACTTTTCAAACAATATTCAAATCTAAAGATAGCTTACAAATGGATGACTATAAAAATATTATGAATTCTTCAATGAGAAAATCACTTTTAATTGTGTTTTCAGAATCTTTAAAAGAGAAATAAAGAGATATAATCGCCATGGCTAGTGCAAGAGGGTTGGTCTCAAAGATAAACAAAACCAATTATGTAGGTTCATTGATTCTAATGGTCTTGGTATTTGGTTCTTGCGTGGCTGATGGTGAATATCTCGGTGGCCGTCGTGGCCTCGCCGCTAATTCTGGTAATCCTACCGTTTTTGATATTACGAAGTTTGGAGCCGTTGGAAATGGTGCCACCAATTCCTTCAAGGTAAAGTTCTTTTGTTATTAGTAAAAATACAATTGATCAAATAGTCCAGAAAAATCAATCAATAGCTATGGTCTAGTCTCGATTTTTCCTATAGCTACCTATTCTTTTTGTAGTTGTAGCTATACGGTTGTGGCTAGATGAATTGTAACTAAAACGTGGCTATTTGATGATTTTTGTGATTTTTTTCATATTACCGACTTTAATTCCGTGCCTAGATCGAGATTTTTTTACTAGTACCTAGCTTCAAAACAAAAAGTTGATGTAATAACATTTGATGCAGGCATTTAGGGACGCATGGATCCAAGTGTGTGAAAGTCCTGTACCAGCAACACTACTAGTTCCTAAAGGAGAGTTCTTGGCTGGTCCAGTTATTTTTGCCGGTCCATGTAAAAGTCATGTGACCGTTGATGTTCAAGGCACAATCATCGCTACAGCGAGCGGATTCGCGACTCCCGAATGGTTCTTATTCGAGCGTGTTAACAATCTCCTCCTCACTGGAAACGGTACATTCCACGGTAAAGGTGAAGCTGTCTGGAAACCAGATGGTTGTGGCAAAAAGGCCAATTGCAATCTTCCTCCAACGGTAAGAATAAATAAAATACTCTAATCATATGTCTTAATGTTAAGTATATGTAATGCTTAATCATACGAATGTATGTATGCAGTCTCTGAAATTCAGGGAAATGAAGAATGTTGAAATCACTGGCATTAGCTCTGTGAACGCAAAGGCTTTCCACATGTTCTTAGTGAAAACAGAGAACTTCAACATCCACAACATTAAGCTTACAGCTCCTGCTGAAAGTCCTAACACCGATGGAATCCATTTGAGCAATGCTGATCATGTTAGTATCCTCGACAGCACAATAGCTACCGGTGACGATTGTGTCTCGGTTGGTCGTGGTTGCAACAACGTAACTGTTGAACGTGTGACTTGTGGTCCAGGACACGGTTTAAGTGTTGGTAGTCTTGGTAAGTACACGAACGAAGAAGATGTTACAGGAATCCACGTTAGAAATTGTACAATGTTAGAGACTGATAATGGACTTAGAATCAAGACTTGGGGTGGTTCAGATCCAAGTGTGGCTTCTGACATCACATTCGAAGACATCATCATGCAGAATGTCAAGAACCCAATCATCATTGATCAAAACTACGGTTCAAGAGGAGGAGTAAGTCCATCTATAACTGATAGTTAAGCGATTTTTTTGTACCTCAGATATCGGGTTCAACGAAAATATAATGAGCACGAGGATCTCTAAACCAGCCATAAACTATTCTCCCAACTAATTCAACGAATCCATATATCAACATACCATGAGATCCTACTAATTCTGGAGATATGAGAAACCATGTGAATACAGTTAATGTATTTGTAAATGTGATTTTTGTTTTAAAGGACACTAGAATCCAAGATAACACACCAGACCGATAACACACTACTATTTTTCAAAATTGTAAAATTACCACTAGACCATGCCTGCATTAGCTTAAACGAATCTTTGGAATCGATAGCTTACAAAAATTTCATGTTGTGTGGTTTTGCAGGATTCTCGAGTTGCAATAAGCAATGTGTTGTTCAAGAACGTAAGAGGAACAACAATTACAAAAAATATTCTTCAGATAATGTGCAGCAAATCAGTGCCATGCAAAGGAGTGAATGTTGCTGATGTGAATTTAGAGTTTGTAGGCAAGAAAGGAGGCAAGTCATCGGCCGGAGGTCTTCTCGGGTCTCTTTGTAACAACGCCAATGTTATTTTTGATGGAAAACTTAACATTCCATTGTGTCCTAAATGAGTATTTTCTGTAATATCAATTTAATATAATTAATTTATATATATAATTAAAAGTTTCCACAACCCTTTGTTAGTTTGTGAGTAGATTAACGATTTCCACAAACATTTGTCAGTTTGTGAGATAGTTTCGGGTATATATCAAGAAGATGTAACCATTGGAAATATTTGACTTTTAATGTTATTTTTTTTGGATTTTTTTTGTTGATGTGTAAAAAACATATTACTTGATTTTTTAAGTGATATAACTACAAAATCGCTAAAAATATATGACCGTAACAAATATTATTTACAAATTGTATTGAATTAGCGAAGAAAAAAATAAATGATATTTTTGTATTTAAATTGTAGTTATTCATAGCTAATTAGATATAAATTAGTTACAAAAATAAATTGTCGCAAATATGGTATTACTCACAAATAAAACTTATATATTATTTTCATAGTAAAATAAATTAACCCACAAATTCTCGTGTGCATGTGTTTAATTATAAGTGTATCACTTTGCCATTAAGACAAATTAAGTTGCTTTAAAACCATATGTTATAATCAAAACAAAAATTAAGTGACTGAGTTAATAAATTGTCTATCATATTAACGGTGATTGATAAGCATTTTAGTGACTTTTTATGATTCAACCAAATTTTAGATGTATTATTTTTACAGAAGAGAAAACATATAGAAATTGCATAATTTTGGGAATTGGGATGAACAAATGGGTTATTTGTTAAAAGGCTTCAAATAGGCTTTAGTAAACGGCCGTTACACATTAAAGCCCAATTAATTGCTTGAAGAGAAGAAACCCTAGGAAACTGATATATATATAAACTCTCGTCTTCTTCGCTAAGCAGTTCTTCGCCACACCAATCTCCAGAGAGAGGGGAGAAGCAAAACTAGGAGAAAATGGTTTCGCTGAAGCTCCAGAAGCGGCTCGCCGCATCAGTCATGAAGTGCGGAAAGGGCAAAGTTTGGCTCGATCCGAATGAAAGCTCCGACATCTCCATGGCCAATTCCCGTACGTTGTTGTTTTTCTTCATCTCTTTGATATTTCCTTCATTTCTAGGGTTTGTATTGTACTGTATTTGCTTGCGATGGTGCTTGATGAGTGACTTATTTCGTTTTTTTCTACCGTTATCTACTCTCTATGTTGAATAACCATCTTCATTTTCGATCTGCAAAGTTAAAGGTTGTAGTTGTTACTGCAGTTTTATCTTCCCAGTAATAAGCGTTGTAGAGTTTATTGTTCGTTGATGTTTATGGTTTCTGTATCACCAAATTCGCCTCGTGAATCAAAGAGGATAAGTTGTTATCTAATTAATATTGAAGATTGCTATCTATTTATGTATTTTTCATAGGGTCGGTATTCGAAAGTTCAATTTAATAGCTGATGTTGCTTATGATAACTGTGTATTGTATCATGCGAAAGTTCCATTTTTAAAGCTTGTTACATGCTTTGAGATCAATGTAGCTCTGGTTCTCAAGTGCTTGCTGCTTGTTTTTGAACAACTTGTAGGCCAAAACATCAGGAAGCTTGTGAAGGATGGTTTCATCATCAGGAAGCCAACCAAGATTCACTCGCGTTCCAGGGCTCGCCGTATGAAGATCGCAAAAATGAAGGGAAGACACTCTGGTTATGGTATGTTCTTCAAGACCGAAAATCCTGTTTTTTTGTTTGACTCTAACATGGCATAGTCTAACAGGAACTCTTTTACTTGTTTCTGTAATTACATAGGTAAGAGAAAGGGTACCCGTGAAGCTAGGTTGCCAACAAAGGTACTGTGGATGCGTAGGATGCGTGTTCTCAGGCGTCTCTTGAAGAAATACAGAGAGTCCAAGAAGATTGACAAGCATATGTACCATGACATGTACATGCGTGTTAAGGGTAATGTCTTCAAGAACAAGCGTGTCTTGATGGAGAGTATCCACAAGTCTAAGGCTGAGAAGGCCAGAGAGAAGACTTTGTCTGATCAGTTCGAGGCTAAGAGGGCAAAGAACAAGGCTAGCCGAGAGAGGAAGCATGCTAGGAGAGAGGAGCGATTAGCTAAGGTGAACACTTTTACTCTTTCCACTGTAAAAGATTTCATTGATTATGATGAGGGTTTCTTATATATGTGTTCTGTTTTTGTTGTCTGTAGGGTCCTGGAGGAGGCGTTGAGCCTGTAGCTGCACCACCAGCTGCCGCAGCACCTGCTCAAACTGCTGAGTAAGTCTGATCTTATCCCTTATGTGCATTGAAATTTGATTCATATTGGTAACATATACTCATTTGTTGGTCTTAAACTTGTGTAGTGCACCAAAGAAAAAGTCGAAGAAGTGAAGAGGACATATAGTGGGAAGCTATATCGATCAGCTCACGGACTTGACTTGAAAAAAGTTTTTGAATGTTTTATGAAAATGGGTTTGTGGAATAACTTTTTTTTCACAAAGAACATAACTTATGTCAGTTTATCGTTATGTTTTCAGATTTTTAGCTTACAGTGTTTTAAGAGACGCTACTCTGCAGAAAGTTATGCTTATTTTTGGTTTCGTTTTACCTTTCACTAGTACCGAATTCATCTATAACTATATCATCAATTTTTAACTTTAAGCCAATTAACCTAAAGTTTGCTAATAGACAACATCAATCTACTGTGGGAGCTAGAGCAGTACAATAACCGTTCTGTCTCATGTTTGAGATCTCTATTGAAGTCATGTGTTTTAAGTTTGGAACCATGTTTGGGTCCTAAAACTCGAAAGCATCGTTGGAACCATGTTCGAAACGACTAATTTCGAAAGCTTCATTTCTTCATAAGAATTTTGAGTATATATTTGCTCGAACTAAAATCACAGTGGGACATTTTCTAAATACTTTTGCTTCACAAGAATTCTGAAATTCAGATAAAGCATGAGAAGTCACCAGAATTGGATTCTTTATCGTTTGCTATGAGATGCTTAAAATCAGTCTGTATGGTTTCTCTTAAAAGAAAGTATTTGTAAAAAGTAGAAACGCCCACCGTGGGGCTCGAACCCACGACCACAAGGTTAAGAGCCTTGCGCTCTACCAACTGAGCTAGACGGGCTTGTTGGCTAAGGTAATTCTCTCCTTATTATCAATACTATAAACCACATTCCAAATGGAGGCACTAACTTTGCTTTATGGCAATGATTCTTGTCTTCTTGTGAAGATAAACTGAAAACTCAGCAGCTTATATTATATACTTAAATCTAGCGTTATGTCTGAAAAATGATACAATATAAAGAAAGAGCTGAATAAAGTTACAACAATGCCAATCACCTCTGCCTTTGCCATTGTGGAAGTTTTCACATCTTGGTTTTGGTTTTACTCAGAAGAAGTCAGATCCATCACCAAACATGGCTGATGACAATAGTCCCTGTACAAACTCACACTTCTTTGCCTTCTCCAATTGTTCAGTATCTGACAAAGGAGGCGATGGTTTCCCTTTTTTTTCTGTTGAAACATCCTTCATCAAATTCTTCTCTTCTACACTTGAATCAGGCTGCACAAGCTTGGATTCATTTGACATTGCAGAATTGTTGATAAACGATAAAAACTGATCGGAAACAATGGACTTGGAGGTATGATGATGATTCATTGATGGTGGGGGCAACTCATCAAGAAGAGATTGAAGATATCTATCCGATGAATATGGATCTTCTCTGTAAGATATTTGCTTCTGCTCACTGTAAAGTTTTCAGTTAAGGGCACTCAAATAAATTGCATTCGTTATAGAGATTGAAAATTGACTTCTAAGATTATGAAAAGAGATCAAAAAGGATATCTTCAAGACATCTCTATGATGTGTTGTTATATGATCCACCATATGTATCTTCACCCTTTTGCTACAAACCGGACATACCTAAAATCCCACAAACAACACAAAACAAACTGTAAGATGTGACCACACGACAATCTGAAGAACCTAGAATAAAAGTACCAACACACCCTGATAATAGTCATATCTTAAAATCGTGAAACTAATCAATGCTTCAAAAGGAGAGTTATTCCTAATTTATGTCGAGTAGACCTTGTTGTTTTGTTTTATTGCAAGAAGTCTAAATTCATGACTTGTAGGGAGGGACTTATGTCACCACAAACAGAGACTAAAGCAAGCGTTGGATTATTATCTATAAGAAAGTACTATCCATAACTGCAATCCGATTTCCAAAAGCATCAATCTAAACAATCCTACTTTACTCAAGTCCAAGAACTTCCTACCTACTCTATAACGCAAACATGCAAAGACATAACAAATGCCGAGGGTTTTAATAGCAGTTAGATTAAGAAAAGCACCAATCCAAACAAGTCTTAATCAAAATCAAAGATTGAAAGAGCCAAGTTTAAGAAACCGTATAATCAATAACAAAACTGTTTAGATGTGCAACTTTAGTGCCAAATGGTAAGAACAAGAGAAATAGGAAGTGAATTCACATACCCCATGGTTAGCTTCAAGGTGATGTTCGTCGTCGATATGATGACACAATTCTATTAAATCATAATCATCTGAGCAAAACGGGCACGGATAATCCACTGCTATATCCTCATCTTCTTCAAACTCTCCCAAATCTAGATAAGGACCTAAAATTTATCTCCCCAAAATTAGCAAAAGGAAAAATCCAGAAAAAAATCTTCTGATCTTAAAGCAAGGGTAAAGCTATAGTTTTTACTAAACGACCTAGTACAAAAAGATATCATACGGATCAATAAAACAACTTTTCAATCACGAACAGTTAAATATATCGAAACCCAATTCAGACCCATCTTATATCATAAAACCTAAAGTCGGAATTTTTCTCCATAAATGAAGTTGGAAATCGAAGGGGATTAAGGCAACTAACCAGATTGATACTTAGCAGCAGCTGTTGCTGATCGATGTCTTCTCGAAGATCCAGATGAACTAACGCCCCACATATCGTCTTCCATCTGATTCACAAATCGGAATTTTTATCAAAAATCTTTGATTTTAGATAATTGAGACCTCCTCGTTGCGGTCGTGTCAGCTAAATACCAAATTGTATAGAAAATGTCAAGAAAAATACCCTCAAAGGCGAGACCTTTTTATTTTAATCAGCCGAGACTTAATGGACAAGAATACTTCGGGGAGTGGGGAGCTAAATTACTAATATACCCTTTCACGGTACCGAACCACTTGTCTTAGCTACCAAGGGGTGTTTCTGTCTTTTGGTCATCACGTAAAAATATCAATTATTAAAGACTTTGACTTGAAAAACATTTAAATGGGCTTAAAGACCCAATAAAAGAGCCCATACTAAGTTTAAGAGATTATTTGTCTTTTTGATATTCCGATTTTTGATGAAAAAGATTTCCTAATTTTCCCGGAAAATTTCTAGGAAGCCGCGTCGAGATTCGACGAAAATTGAGCGCTTTAACGTTAGACGAGGAGTAGAGGAAAACGTGAGGGCTCTTGAGCCACCATTGCAATCCTTAGAACTCTCTTTACTCTTCTTCCTCCAGTCTCCTTCACTTTCTAGATGGGAAGCCCTAACGCCGCCGTTACGGAGACGGATCCTACAACTGATTTCGTCGGAGACACCCGACCGGAATCTGGCTCTGATACAGAGTCCAACACCAATGGCGACGGAGACGACTTGCCTCTTTCTCTTCCGGCTCCTCCTCCCGACTTGAGCCGATTTGAAGAAGGAGAGAGGGTTTTAGCCAAACACAGTGATTGTTTCTATGAAGCTAAGGTTGTGAAAAATACTCATTATTTTTGATGTAGAATGTTTGTTCTCTGTTTCAGCTTTTGTGTGATCTTTTTCCATATTTTGTATGTGTTCTTTCTTCTCAGGTTCTTAAAGTTGAATATAAAGTCAAGGAATGGAAGTATTTTGTGCATTACATTGTAAGTAAAAAGTTTCAAATATTTTGATTTCTAGAATCGAAAACTTTAAGACTTTTGTACCAATTTGTCGATAAATGATGAAAATAACGTAATTGTATCGAGCTATTCTGCTTCCATATTCTATTTTGAAGATATAAATTTTGTTCTTTTTGCAGGGTTGGAACAAAAGGTTAGTAGAGCTTCCTCCAAGTCGAATATAGTCACAAGCTTGCTCTTATTACATTAGCAGACTGAATTCGTTTCGGTGTTGTTATAATTTTTTATGAGTTAGGGAATTCAGATGGTGATCGACTGAGTTATCGAATTGAAATGTTTGCCAAGATCTCAAATTTTAAATGGTTTCATGGTCAGATTACTGTCTGTCTCTCCCTTAAGCAATGGTTGTCTTTCCTTTGTTGCTTATGACAGTTGGGATGAATGGATTGCTGTGGACTGTCTGTTGAAACATACAGAGGAGAATATTGAAAAACAGAAGGAACTTGGTGTGAAGCAAGGAATAAAGAGTGCTATGGTTTGGAAAGTTTCAAAGATGAAACCTAGAAGCCCTAATGGTCAGTCAGCTTCTTCTTTGTTTATTTTAGCATATGCTCTTGGTGATGTTCTTGCTACCGTCGTGGATATTGTTTGAATGAGGAGATTTATTTAGCCTTTCTGTGACTATGTTTATCAGAATATGACAGACATGAATATTACATCAGCTGATATTGTGTCCAACATTTTCGTAATTTTTTGCAGTAGCTAGAGGAAGAAAGCGGAAGCATGATTCTGTTGATACAGTAACCTCTTCATTGGTGGATGCATATGTTTAATCTCTCATCTTCCCAATATCCATGTTTTTTAATTGGGCAAGTTTTACATAAATCTTGTTGTTTGCTGAATACAGGAAAAGAATGTGGTTCCCTCTGACAATCATTTAAGTTTCCATATCCCACCAGCATTGAGGAAGCAACTAATTGACGATTATGAATTTGTTACTCAGATGCAGAAGGTAATCTTTATTAATGTGCTAACAAGTTAATTAAAACAACCAACAGTTTCTTCAATTCATGCTTTTCTTAGGTCCATAGATATTAAGATATTTATCGTAGTCATTTTTGGGAATTGTGTGAGCAGCAGCTTGTGCCACTTCCACGCTCTCCAAATGTAGATGACATCTTGAAGAAGTACATTGACAGCAAAATGAAGAAACATGGCAGGTAAGCTCTTCATGGCCTTTAGTTTCTTTCTGTTGTCAGTTTCAATCAGTTACACATGTTAAATCTCCTCCTGTTTTGCTGTTCTCATATACTTAGAAAGCAAAAATCATCTGTAGATACTAAATTGATTGTGGCTGAATTTTATGTGATGGATAAGAAAATTCCAAGCTTCTGACATATGATTACTTTTATTGTTGGATCTATATAGAGTAACTGGTTCACTAGAGGAGATTCTAAAAGGTCTGCGTTGCTACTTTGACAAAGCGTTACCAGTGATGTTGCTTTACAACAATGAACGGAAGCAATACGAGGAAACTGTGTCAGAGAATGTTTCTCCCTCAACTGCGTATGGTGCAGAGCATTTGTTACGACTATTTGGTAAGGCCATTGTTTATACTCCTAAACACCATTTTATATACTGAATGATCTGCCTATATTAGCCTTTTATCGTATGGCTTTTAGTTCTTTATCAAAATCTTCTTGTCATCATTCAAAACCGTAATTATTGAGTTCTGCAGTGAAACTGCCGGAGTTGCTAATCCATGTGAATATGGCAGAAGAGACATTGAAAGAATTGCAGGAAAACTTTGTTGATATTCTCAGGTCTAATTTTTGTCTCCCTACTTAAAATGTTCTTTACAAGTGTTTTAAAGACAAAACATTAAAAGCTAATGACACAGGTTTTTGAGGAAAAATCAGAGTTTGTTTTTTGTATCGACATACAAATCAATGGAAGAAATCGAGAAGAAAGAAGATTAAGATCCCATTTCAACACGATGAAGTGTCATTATTGTAAGTATTTTGCGAAGCGAACATTCTGTTTGTAGCAAATATGTATAACTAAGAACTACTTCTACTAACTTTATAGGTTCGGTCTCCATTGTTAAACTAACTTTTGTTGTTTTATTATAATTAATATAATAATTAGCTATTAGTATAGTATAAATTCAAATCTTTTAACGTTTATCACATACAAGTATATATTACTTCTATATTTAAAATTGACCAATGCGTCTCAATAAATGATTATCTACTCGAGTAATTATAATGCATGGTATGAAAACTATATAATATTTTCATGAGCTATAATATTAATGATTTGATCATAATACGAAGTGAAATTGTGTACCAATGAGTTCAAAATGATCAAATCACATGGCATGAAAAAGTATGTAATAAAAATTATTTGACCGTTACAGAAAGAGAGAGATAAACTCTTTTTTTCCGTTTTATTGACTTTTGTTTCTTTATAGATTGTCTGGGCCCAAACTTACCGTTTAGAATAGATAAAGACCGTCCGATCTCACAGTTGCGACGTGCTGAAAATCAACGGTTAAGATCTATCGACCGTTTATAGCAACTCTTTTGTCCTTTATATCACTGTTATCTCTCTCTTCCAAATTTTGAAACTAAAATGCTCTGCTTCCAACTAGCTTCAGCTTCTTCTTCTTCTTTTTCCTCCTTACATTCAAAATTTCTTCTTTTGAGTTTAGTTTGAGATCTACTTTGTTTCCATCTGGATCTTTGTGTTTTTTTCCTTATAATTTTGAGGTTTACAGCTACTGTGAACTGATTTTGAACTGATAATGGTGAAATCAGCAGCTTGTTCTTCTCCGTCACCATCTCCGGTGACTATAACAGTGACACCATGTAAAGGATCCGGCGATAGGAGCATGGGATTGACGAGTCCTATGCCACGCGCTTCCGTCATCAGCAACCAAAACTCTCCTCTAAGCTCAAGAGGTCTACGTCGCACTTCTATTAGCGGCGGAAATCGGAGATCTAGTGGTGGTGAAGGAAGATACTGTTCAATGTCTGTGGAAGATCTGACGGCTGAGACGAATTCTGAGTGTGTTGTGAGCTATACTGTTCATATTCCGCCAACGCCGGATCATCAGACGGTGTTCGCTTCACAGGATAGTACTATGGCTGAAGAAGAGGCGATGCTAAAAGGGAATTCAAATAACAAAAGTTTCCTCTCTGGGACGATTTTCACGGGTGGGTTTAAATCAGTGACTCGTGGGCATGTCATTGATTGCTCTATGGATCGAGCTGATCCTGAGAAGAAATCAGGTCAGATCTGTTGGTTGAAAGGTTGTGATGAGAAGGTTGTTCATGGGAGATGTGAGTGTGGTTTTAGAATCTGTAGAGATTGTTACTCTGATTGTATCACAACTGGTGGAGGTAGTTGTCCTGGATGTAAAGAGCCTTACAGAGACATAAATGATGATCCGGAAACTGAGGAAGAAGAAGAAGATGAGGCGAAACCGCTTCCTCAGATGGCTGACTCGAAGCTCGATAAGAGGCTTTCAGTAGTGAAGTCTTTTAAAGCGCAGAATCAAGCGCCGGAGTTTGATCACACTCGGTGGTTGTTTGAGACTAAAGGAACTTATGGGTATGGAAACGCAGTTTGGCCTAAAGATGGGTATGGAATTGGGTCGAATGGTAGTGGAAACGGGTATGAAACGCCACCGGAGTTTGGAGAGAGGAGCAAGAGACCTCTAACTAGGAAAGTCAGCGTCTCTGCTGCAATTATCAGTCCTTACAGGTAAGGAATTTGTTTGAAAATAATCTCTTAGATGTTAGCTCAATTATGCTGATGGATTTGATTTACTCTGTTGTCTGTGTGTTTGTTCATACCACATGAATTTGCTAAAGTTTTTCTTTTTATTGTGTTTGACTGAAACAGATTACTGATTGCAATACGTTTGGTGGCTCTTGGTTTGTTTCTAACATGGAGGGTTCGTCACCCAAATCGAGAGGCAATGTGGTTGTGGGGAATGTCAATTACCTGTGAGCTATGGTTCGCCTTGTCCTGGCTTTTGGACCAGCTACCAAAACTCTGTCCGGTTAACAGACTAACCGATTTAGGTGTTCTTAAAGAACGCTTTGAATCTCCCAACCTCAGAAACCCCAAAGGAAGGTCTGATCTTCCGGGTATCGATGTGTTTGTCTCAACTGCAGATCCTGAGAAAGAACCGCCTCTGGTTACAGCCAACACCATCCTCTCCATCCTTGCAGTTGATTACCCTGTGGAAAAGCTTGCTTGCTACTTATCAGATGACGGAGGAGCTTTGCTGACATTCGAAGCCTTGGCTCAAACGGCTAGCTTTGCAAGCACATGGGTGCCATTTTGCAGGAAACACAATATTGAGCCGAGAAACCCTGAGGCTTACTTTGGTCAGAAGCGTAACTTCCTTAAGAACAAAGTGAGACTGGATTTTGTGAGGGAAAGGAGGAGAGTGAAGAGAGAATATGATGAGTTTAAGGTCAGAATCAACTCATTGCCAGAGGCTATAAGGAGAAGATCTGATGCATACAACGTGCACGAAGAACTAAGGGCTAAGAAGAAGCAGATGGATGTGATGATGGGAACCAGTCCTGAAGAAACTATTAAAGTTCCAAAGGCCACTTGGATGTCAGATGGGTCTCACTGGCCAGGGACCTGGTCCTCTGGAGAATCTGATAACTCCCGAGGAGACCATGCCGGAATCATCCAGGTAACTTCCACTTTCAAGATACTTTGATACTTGTCCAAATGGTTTCATGTGTTCATTGGATTTTGTACTAAAAAGGTGTACAAATACTTTGTGTTGACTGTTGCAGGCAATGTTGGCTCCCCCAAATGCAGAACCAGTTTATGGAGCAGAAGCAGATGCTGAGAACTTGATTGATACAACAGACGTTGACATCAGGCTGCCAATGCTAGTGTATGTGTCGCGAGAGAAGCGGCCAGGTTATGATCACAACAAGAAAGCAGGAGCCATGAATGCTTTGGTTAGAACCAGCGCTATCATGTCTAATGGCCCATTCATCCTCAATCTTGATTGTGACCACTACATCTACAACTCCATGGCTTTGAGAGAAGGAATGTGCTTCATGCTTGATCGTGGAGGTGATAGAATCTGTTATGTGCAGTTCCCTCAGAGGTTTGAAGGTATTGACCCAAATGATCGTTATGCAAACCACAACACGGTCTTCTTTGATGTAAATATGAGAGCTTTGGATGGACTTCAAGGTCCAATGTACGTTGGAACTGGCTGCATCTTCCGCAGAACAGCTCTTTACGGATTTAGCCCGCCGAGAGCAACCGAACATCATGGCTGGCTTGGGAGAAGAAAGGTCAAGTTATCCCTAAGGAAACCAAAAGCTATGATGAAGAAAGATGATGAGATCTCTTTGCCTATGAATGGGGAATACAATGAAGAAGAGAACGATGATGGTGATATTGAATCTCTACTTCTCCCACAGAGATTCGGTAACTCAAGCTCTTTCGTTGCTTCGATTCCAGTAGCTGAATACCAAGGGAGACTTTTACAGGACTTGCAAGGCAAAGGCAAGAACAGTAGACCAGCTGGATCACTTGCTGTCCCACGCGAACCGCTAGATGCAGCAACTGTAGCTGAAGCAATCAGTGTGATCTCTTGTTTCTACGAGGACAAAACTGAGTGGGGCAAAAGAGTTGGATGGATCTATGGATCAGTGACTGAAGATGTAGTGACGGGATATCGCATGCACAACAGAGGATGGAGATCAATCTACTGCGTAACAAAAAGAGACGCTTTCCGTGGAACAGCTCCTATCAATCTAACAGATAGGCTTCACCAGGTTCTGAGATGGGCAACAGGATCTGTGGAGATCTTTTTCTCTAGAAACAACGCCATTTTTGCAACCAGAAGGATGAAGTTTTTGCAGCGAGTGGCTTACTTCAATGTCGGAATGTACCCATTCACATCACTATTTCTCATCGTCTACTGCATTCTTCCTGCAGTTTCACTCTTCTCGGGTCAATTCATAGTCCAATCCCTCGACATAACATTCTTGATCTTCCTGCTCTCCATAACACTCACACTCTGTATGTTATCACTCCTTGAGATCAAATGGTCAGGCATAACTCTCCACGAATGGTGGAGAAACGAGCAGTTCTGGGTAATTGGAGGTACAAGCGCACATCCTGCAGCCGTATTTCAGGGTCTTCTAAAGGTAATTGCAGGTGTTGATATCTCCTTTACCTTGACTTCAAAATCATCTACACCAGAAGATGGAGACGACGAGTTTGCAGATCTCTATGTTGTGAAATGGAGTTTGTTGATGGTTCCTCCAATAACAATCATGATGGTGAATGTAATCGCCATCGCAGTTGGACTTGCTAGGACTCTATACAGTCCATTTCCACAGTGGAGTAAGCTAGTTGGAGGAGTGTTCTTCAGCTTTTGGGTGCTTTGTCATCTTTATCCATTTGCTAAAGGATTGATGGGAAGAAGAGGTAAAGTTCCAACGATTGTGTTTGTGTGGTCAGGTTTGTTGTCGATTATTGTGTCTTTGCTTTGGGTTTATGTAAATCCTCCTTCAGGGAAACAAGACTATATGCAGTTTCAGTTCCCTTGATTCTTTTGTTTGGCATGAAAGTTCTTCTTTCTAGCTTCATGTTTGTAATCAGATATTATATAATTACGATTTCCAAAGTAATTAGTTTCAATTTCTTACTTATTTTGTTCACTTTATTTTATTTTGTTTTTTTTCTTCTCTGTTCTTGAAGAATAATTTCTCAAATATTATTGGACTTTGTGGTTGGCAGAGACAAAGTGATTAGAAAATCGAACTACATAAGACTTAATATTCTTACCAAAAAAAAAAAACAAAGACATAAGAAATTATACGATTTGGTTATTTCTGATTATAGATGTAATATAAACACAAGTACACATTTGTGGTACACTAAAAGTTTGACTTGTTGCAAGTGGCTTATATTCTAGTAGCATGCGGTAAGTCTACATCAAACATGCGCACTTGCACAATCAGATATCGAGTCTTACCGTCTACATTATGTAAGAACTTAACTAATGGGCCAGTCTGTTGTAGCTTAATGTTAGACAACAAAAAAAAAGTAACTGGTGACTGGTTAGTATTATTTTTGGGTATTGACCTTTAAACAATAATTAACTTTATTTATTTTACGTTACCAGATGATGTACGTATATTATACAAATTAATCAAATTTTGTAATATTTATATGATTATTTCTCTATCATTCTGTATAAAATGAAAATAAACCTTGTTCAGATTTTTTTGCTGGTACAAATTAGTCATTACGTACAGTATAACTCAAAATACAATATAATTAGTTTAATGAAACACTCACCGCTTACATAGTAATTTGACTAATCGATAGGTTGTATTCAGTGTTAATAAATGAAAAAAATGGTCGATTTACTTTCAGTTTGGTGGTTAGGATGATCTAGCTAATAGCTTGGCACCCGGGTTCGATTCCTACATGATATATTATGGTAGTTTAAAAAAAAAATTATTGAGGGTAGACTTTAGGCTATGGATCGGGTTTTGTCTATCCAATGTTGACAAAAAAAAAATTTGAAAAAAATGAAACACTTACGCGCCCAGTTTCACAAAATTTCTTGGTGCTGTGTCCACGCATTTTAGACACACGCGCAAACGCGCTCCTTCTGCGCGTGGGATTCGTTTATCTATCATAAATCGCAGATTAAATAATACAAAAAGAAAAAAGGAACATAATGGATATCGGAAACGCAGTAAGGCCCAGAGACGTCTAATGGCCCATTTATTTAGCTTCTAAAAACCAGAAATCGAATTTCTTTTATGAATGTAAGAATTAAAAGCAGAGAGAGACATTTAAATGTTAATCCAAAGATCACTACAAGGTTATTGAAACATACAGAAAACAAGAAAGGCTAGACCAACTATAAAGCTGATTGAAGCTTTATTATCCGACGACGCGTTTGCTGCTGTTATAATGATCGGTGGTTTCGGCTTATTCGGAACGCATTCATTGCATATGGGCAGCGATGGCGGTGGAAGAGGCAACGGGCAGTGATTACATGGTGGTGGTGGTGAAGGAGGTGGAGGAGAAGGCGGTGGTGGAGATGGAGGTGGTGGAGAAGGTGGAGGCGGACAGAGAATCTCTAGCGGTGGTGGAGGTGGATGAAGAGGTGGAGGACAGAGAATCTCTACCGGTGGTGGAGACGGAGGAAGTGGCGGAAGACAGAGAGGTTCTAGTGGAGGTAAAGGCGACGGAGGGGGTGGTTGAACACAGGGATTCTCACATTCTAAGCACATTGTACATTCAATCTCTGGTTTCTCTGTAATCCTCAATGCGAAAGATTGTGATGTTAAAAGCAGAGTGAAGAAACAGAGAAACAACTTCATTTTTGCAGTGTATCAAAAATGGTGGAAAAAGGAAGAACAAAGTCTATGGCTTTTTAAAGGACTTGACTTTTCTTTAAAGAATCTATAAAAGCTAAAAACTTTAGAGAATCTGATGCCAATTTAAATTTTACAGCTTTGAAATTGAAGAACAAATCTCTTTTTGGACCATGTCATGACTGTAATCCACCAATATTCGAACCAAATTCGATTGATTTAGGGTTCTTACACATTTTGGGAATTAAAGTGTTTTTGATTCCTTATTGATTAAACATCTATATTAGTTAAAACCATTCGCCTCTCATTTCCCTTAAGATTCTAGAATGACGAAACGTTTCAGGATCGCCACGTTCTGCGTTGCGTTTGAATATCATTGTTGCTCTCTTTAAAGTATCCTCGGCTGTTTCTAGCTGCTCCGGTAACCATCCAATCACGTCTTTCCCCGCCGCGTAAGCCGTCCCGTCGGTGGCTTGAGTAATCGGTTTTCGAGTATCGGCGAATTCAATCTCTGATAATGGAGAAGCTTTGTGGTGTTTGTAAAACTCTTGGTCACTTTCTGTTTCATCTTCTCTTCGCTTCTGTTCATCTGCTTCTTCTTTATCTCTTGGCCATGTTGAACCATCTAAACCGGTGCAGCCAACAGAATCAAGCGACGGTGGAGAAGCAGAGGTGTAGCTTCGTTTCTGTTGGAAATGAGGTTCTGAAGGATGGCCTACAGGAGTACTCTCTAGCTTATTTGCGGTGGCGCGTGGTGATTTTGGCGGTTTAAGCGGTTGCTCTTCTAAACTTGGTCGTGGAGTATCGTCTACGATTTCTTCAGCTGCAGTCTTAGGGTTCGCTACATCATCCATACCCTGATACACTAGTTAATCAATCACAAAATTTAAGACAAGTTAAAAGTTACAATTTTGATTAAAAATTAACATAGACACTAAATTCAGTGAGTTTTCATTAATGAAAAGCTTAGAAATTTAAAGGGAAATCGAAAAGATGTACTTCAGGGTCTCTGGGATATATAGCTGGATCAGCTCCATCGTTACCGGCATGGAGCTCTGGATCAGCGGTGCGACCAGAAGTTGATGATCCAAACGCTAAACGCCTTTGAGTGATTGGTAAAACGCGAGAACGCGCCGTTAAAGCAAACGCTAATAACCGGGACTGATTACTCATCTTCTTTTCACAACGTAATTGATTTCTTTCTGATAAATTAGTTTTGTGCGTTTTTTTGAAGGAAAGAGTTTGATTTTTGAAGTGTGAAACTGGTCGCGACACGTGTCGATCACCTGCTTTGTTGGTAATGACGTGGCGGATCTGGAATGACTAGAAGAGCTTAGAAGTTGCTTGGTGTCCCTAGATTTGTCAGTCTTGTAATTCATAAGTCAAATTATAATTTGAACTTAAATCAATATTTTTGGTGAAAATGGAAAAATAACACTTTAATTTCAGCAATAATTTCGAATAAAACAAAAAACGTAACCAAAAAAACAAAATATAGAATTCGAAAAAAAACAAATTATAGAAAACAATGACAACAAATGATCAAGCAAATGATACACTTTCAACCAAAGTTGAATCCGCCGATAGGAGCATTACCACTTTGGTTTCCGAATTGGAAACCTGAAGATTGCAAATTCTCAGAAGGAGCAGTCACACCTTCATCTTCGTCTTCTTCGGCCCAATAAGACTCGAGGATCTTCACTGCTTTCTCGTAGATCTCATTATTGTCGTGACTCTGAAGATTCTCTATCTTCTCCAAACCTTCTGCATCTTCAATCATCTGCGCGTAGAGATTATCATTTCCGGTGTTGCCTAAACTCTTCTCGGCTTCACCTACTTTGAGAATGTTCTCTAAGCCTTCCAATGTCACAGTGACTATCCGTAGATCGGGACAGGATAAAAGATCACATAGTGGCTTGATGCATCCTTGGCTCACAAGGAACCTAAAAGACATCATTAGGTGATTCAATAGTAAGGATCATGGTTTTGAAAAGACACAAGAAGAATGTGATTTGTTGTATTTTTTTTCTTACTTGATTTGATCATGATTACCGCCAGAAGTTGCATTAGATATTGCCCAAACAGCTTCCTTCTTAATCTCGAATTCACCGTTTTGAAGCAGGTGAATAAGAGGCTGAATAATGCCTGCTTGGATCACTTCCTGTACAACAGAATTTTTCAATGTTAAATACAACTGCAAAACAATTCGGATTTTCAACTTCGTTCTTTCTTAATACAAGTAGTTACTCACTTGAATCTGCTCTGTGTTCCCAGCAGTAATGTTAGAGATAGTCCAACAAGTTTCCTTTTTGATACTCTTCTTGTATGTGTTTGTCAAAAGGTTCAATAGACCAGGAAGCGCTTGATTGCTAAGAACCGCCTGTTATGAGAAACACAAAGATGATTCACTTCAAACAATAGGTGACATTTTATGAGATAGGGAGAAATTGATAATATTGATACCTGAGTCTGCAGATCATCTCCGGTTACAATATTACCAATTGTACGCAGAGCTGGAATCAAAACTGATGGCGATGGATGACTAAGAAGAAAAAAGATAGGCAGAGATCAGATTAAGAAGTATGAGAATAAAGGATATGAATGCAGTTAGTTGCTAAAAAGATATTTACTTACGCTAAGAGTTGAACAAGGCGAGGGATAACACCCGAGTCGATAACAGTTTGTATTTTCTCGTTTGTACCATCGGACAGATATGAGAGAGCCCAAGATGCATCAGTAAGTACTTCTTCGTCAGTTGAATGCAAAAGCCGCTCAAGAACTGGTAAAGCTGGTTTAGTCTGCTCAACAAATGCAAAGAAACGTTATCAGATCCATTGCAACAGTTCAGAATTGGTTTATATATATATAGCTTATACTAGTTTATATGAAATCAAACCTGCTCAAATGCAGGCTGAGGTTTTCCTCTGCAGAAGTTTGATAATGTCCATGTAGCGTTTCTTAGCATAGAGAGCTTTGCATGCTCGTTGAATTGAGTCAGAAGATACATCATTCCCTCGCAACTCAGGACATGATCACGACATTTTGGTGAATCACCAGCAACGTTTCCCAATGCCCAGACAGCCTGTTATCAGGAGAAAACAAAGAACTCAGGATGATAAGAAAAAAACAGTCCAATTGAATCATCTAATCGAAACTTTTACGGTTTCATGAACAAAAATGAATCTAATAATTTGATACCTGTTCTCTGACTTCCTCGCTGGTAGAACTGAGAAGATTAATGAATAATGGGACAGCACCAGAATCAACGATGACTTTAGTGTTCTCAGATGTCCCTGAAGCGATATTTGTAAGCGCCCAAGCTGCCTCAAACTATAATTTTACAAGCCAAAAAAGCAAATTCAGCATATAAATTCATAACAAAAATCTACACATACAAAATTTTTAAAAATGCATTGCAGGCTCACCTGTAGTTGGGAGTGGTCATCCCTCGAAAGAAACTGCACAATCCGAGGAACAACACCGGATTGTATAACTTCATTGATAGGTGGATTTCGCTCTACAAAAATCAACCACAATAAGCAACAAACAAAAAAACCAAGCTTTAAACTGCCATATAAAAGTTTTATAAATCACAAACCAATTGACAGCAGTTTCCTAAAGCTAGCCGTCGCCTCTAGTTGTATGTCTCTATCCTCTGACATAACTCCAGCAACCATCTGTGGTATATTCTCCAACTGCAAATTGGGATTTGAAAGAAGATTAAAATAAATAAACTATGAAAACCCTTCAATTTGAATATTATACAATCTCTAAAATAATGCAGGTCAATTAGGGCACTCTATTTGTCAAATTCAAATACCTCTGACCAAATTATTTATCTTCATCTAACTAGAAAGTTTTCAATTGAACTTTAATTTTTTGTAAGGATCTTAACTAGTTCTCATATTAATAATTCATCTAACTAAGAAACAAATACCAAATCTGAATCAATCTCCAATCAAAATCATCTGAATCCGTACAAAAATAGAGAAAGAAAATCAATTAATAGTAGAATATGAAGTACATACTCTCTTTTCGGAAGAAATAGACGAGGAGAAATCCTGCCCTTGTTGCGTAGCCGAAGACATGGAAGCAATTAAACCTTCACGCCTTTTCTTCTGCAAGTTTTCCTCTCTCTTGTTCTTCCGAATCTCCACCATGTTATCCTCTCGTCTCCGGCGACCTTCATCCGCGTCCACAGCTACTTTATACCTGTTCCTTCGAATCTCAGTCTTCGCGCTCGGTCTATAAGACATGGTTGCTTAGTCGAATCAACAGAAGACAGAAAAAGCAGAGAAAACACAGAATCGTTAGATTCTGAGGTAATCAATATAGCCTGAACAAACAAAATTGATCGATCAAGTTTCTGATTTTGAGGATTCAGTAAAGAACGAAGAAGACGAAGTGTGAGAGAGTAAGGGTTTTGGATTGATGCGAGTATATTTATACAACGTGACGTCGGTTCTTCAGGCGGCTACGGTTTAAGGGCCATTAAGAAGACGAATTGGGCCTGAGCTTTTGTATTAATCACGAAATTGCCACAAGTTTTGAATTTGAATCTCAACGTCTATAAAAGGTATCGCGCGATACTGCTGACCTGTCTTTTGACTTTTAATAATTCAAGAGGCTTTGACAAATAATATAGCAAATTGAGGCCCAATATTAGTTTACTGGGCCATATATTTCAAGCCTACTTAGCCTGTTTCATTAGCCCGAGATGAATAACCAAAGAGCTCCAAATTCGTAAACCAGGTCAAAACTGAATTTAATAATGGTTAACTATTATTGAGTTGGTATATGGTTAACTGGTTAATAGTAAATCATTTAACCCATTGCAGATGTGCAATTATACATCAAATTTTGGTTTCAGGTGTAAATAACTTTAAAATTTTGATTTGATAGTGAAATAAAGTAAAATCTATAAATTAATAATATTAAGATTTCAAATAATTATTAATTTAGAGCGATATTAATTTATAGTATTTTTAATTGTTAAAATTTTTTTAAAATAAATAAATTGAGACTATTTTTAGATTAATCTTTTGAATATTATAAATTTTATAATTTTGAAATTAAAAAAATTAATATTTAAAAAATAATATTTTGTCCATAGATTACGGATAACTTATATATTTATATACATATATATATATATATTCAAATTTATGATTAATGAACTAAACTGTTTTATTTTTTACAATTAAAAAAATACATATTAAAAATTGAAAACCTAAAGAAACTTTATTTTTTTAAGACATGTTACTACAACATCATAAATGTAAAAATGTAACATAACAAATATTTTATAGAATTGAATACTTGGAAAAAAAAATTTAGATCATACATTAATATATCAACTTATACATATATATATATGTATATATAAATTTAGATGATTATTAATTTATAATATTATTGAGACTATATTTTTACATAAAATTTTTAATAATTATTATCTTATTAATTTATTAAATTTGACCAAATTTTATATTGGTCTAATTTATGATCAAAGAATTTTATTAATTTATAATATTTATTAATTTATAGAGTATTATTTTATGGAGGTTTTACTGTAAAGTATTCCATATTTCATGAGGTTGGTGTGAAAGTGGTGCTATGTAGAAGTTTTGAGAAAGAAAACAAAATTGGTCAGATCCAAATTGTTAAACATAAACAAAATTCCACCACAAATAACATGGAAAATTGGAAATATTTAAACACACATATATAATAAATATATTTGATGGGACTTTAATTTGTAAATTTGATATCCCCCGAACATACACATACATAATACATTTCATTTTTCCTATTTTCTTTAATTAATTGAAATACCATCACAAATAAAAATAAAAAAAGTTATATGAATTAAATTAAATTTATAAACCAATCATAAAAATCGATCAAGATCACCTGAATTAGATCGATCCTTCTTCTGATCCAAAATAATAAAATTCAAGTGAAAATTCCATATTCACATGCATCTCATGCATGCATGATGATGATGATGTTATTAGATCATTTATCCGTTCATCGTTATTCCTTTAGCTTTGCAACGATCAGAATAAACTTGATTCTGAATCTTCATTTGTTCATAAAACTTGACAATAAATTCTTCAGCTTTCTCGTCAATCTTATCATCACCTCCTTCAACATCACTATAACATTCATCTTCTTCATCATCATAATGATAATCCAAATCACGTAACGACATTGCTGATCCATATCCTGAGATTCCTGATGATACCGATGCAGACGAAGCCGGAACAACCTCCGATAAATGTTCGCCATCATCACCACCACCGTCTCCTCCGGTCACAATCGCCGGAGCAAGCGGGGGAGCCTGAGGGAGAATAGCTTTTTGTATAGAGTCTGATGGTGGCATTATTGTATTTCCGGAGTTGACTTTTTGTACAGGGTCAACCACTCGTCGCCAAAAGCCGGAATTGACGGACTTCCTTCTCCGGCGGCGACGAAGCATGAACATGACGACGGAGAACATGTGCATCCCACGTGATGGCATTTTCTTCTTCATGTTTTTGTTTATTTGCTCTATCGCTAATTCATCACCATTCTCATTTTTTGATTCCATGTCCAAAAATTGAATCAAAATATCAGAAATAATCAAAGAAAGTCAAAATCTTTCTCCCTGATGAACAGGGAGAGAGATTTTGTTTTTCGTTGAAAAAATGATTGAGGGGAAGAATTATGAGTGTGTACAATTTTCTCTATTTATGTGTCATGTAAAAAAATTGGGTGTAAATGATAATTATGAAATATTGAAGTTAAATAACAAGAATTTAAATTGTTCAAGGGTTATTAGAAGATGTAGAATCTGTTTAACGTCGTAAATTATAGAATAAGCGCGCTTTTTCCGCCGTCGTTATGGAGATTAATAGCAAATAAAAGAAAAAAAAAAACAGCTTAAAGCTTTTCTAACTTTATAATTATTATTGCGTTTGTTAATTGAAAAAAAAAAAAAAAAGTGGTTCAAGTCTAATTTTACAAAATCGAAATTTTATTCAAACATTCCTTACATTTTAACAAGTTTAGTTAAAAGGAACTTCTATTGAAACATAGAAATAAAGATTCCCGAGCTTATGTACTTACGCTTAGCCCTTAGAATCTGATTAGTAGCATCCATACAGAATTAGCAAATTATATACTTAGCATTTTGTTCGAAAGCAATGTTTAAAACAAGCGTTTGGAAACCACAAATCTTTTGGACTTATTTATTGGATGTTTGAATAGCCGTTTCTAAACATACTCATTAATACGTGTTTGGAAACAATTGTCATTTGTATTAGAAAAATTTACTAATTTTTACCTAATTATATTATTCAACAGGTACAATGATATTAATTAATTTTAATTTTCAAACGATTTTTGTTACATTTTTTTTATGAAATATTATTTCTAATCATTGATTTTCAAATGATTTTTGTTTCAACCGTCTTGTTCAAACAGTATCACTAATCGGATCCTTAAATTAAAGCATACGACTCAACAATAAGCTTAAGACAGATATAAGCACATATAAGCGATTGAGACTTGAGAGATTGTTTTGTCCTAATAGATTGGTTGGTTTGTTCTAGCTTTTGATTCAAGAATTGATAGCTTAACTGTAGTAAATAATAAACTCAGCTTAATTTAAAATGGTAAAAACCCATTAAAAGACAAAAATCCTTATATGATTAAAAGCTTGATATTCAAGGAAAAAGCCCTAAGTTACTTGCACGAAAATTTGGCCGCAAAACATGGTTCTATATATATATGCTTTGCACTAAGTTTCCAACACGTTCACAAGTAATATTAGACGTAAATGATACAATGTACATCGACCAAATATTGTTTTATTTTTATATAAAACTGGATCTTAATTTTGAATTTTTCTAACCAAACAAAAAGACAAACGTACATAACAAAATCTATGATAAGACACGGTTGCGTGTTATGTATTAAGACAGCCATAAGACATGTTATTCAACGGCATCACAATTAACTTAACCAATCAAACCTTCTCTTTTAAGCTGTTAATTATTTCTACAATTATTATTTTGATTACAACGAAGGTTCCACTGTACGTACCTTATTCTCTATCATTGTTGTAGCATTATTTATCAACCCCCAATCATCTAAAATTATGCTCCAACTTAGTAACCAAGTTATGATCACATCATTAGTTATTTAGTTAACACATACATTATTCATAAGTATTTAATTGGACCTTTCAACAAATTCAATAAAGTTAAAAGAAACATCCAATTAACGAAGTATCCTTAAAACACTTATTTGCAACATTGGTCTCACAATCAAAGTCTTCATAAATACCTATTTAATAATGACCGACTACGATTTACTTTACTTTTCTCATGAGATTCCTTATATTAATCTTAATATTTTTATAACTAAAAATGTAGTAGTTTGTTTAATTTCAAGTCATAGATTTACAGATACTATTCAATGTATTTGATAAAAATGATTATAATTTTGAGAGTTAAAAACAAATTAAGCATGAATTAAAAATACTTTAACTTAAGAAACAAACAAAAACGGCTAAAACAGCTCAGATCTTGCCCGCGTACAGCCTTAAGGGTCCCATTTAAAATCCAGTTTATAGGAAAATAACGTTTTTTAAAAAAATCCTTAAACAAACTTTTGTTATTCAATAATTCATACATCAATCTCTTTCTTTACGCGTCAATCAATCTGCAAAAAGCTGCTTACTTTTGTATAAATGCACACATAAGTGTCCACAAACTTCATTCATCACCTGAACAACAAAAGTAACACAAAGAAGTGAAGTCTAAAGCAAAATCAATTGGTGAAACGAAACTAATGGGAGAATCAAAGAAGAAAAGCAGATCAATGGCAACACAAAGAGCTTGGAATCTAGTAAGAATGGCTCTTTTATGGGGAAGAAAAGGTGGAATTTTCAAAAGATGGCATATGTTCGAGCTTCGTAACTTGTTCTCCAAGCATCTCAAAGCTTTAGCTCATCACAACAGTGTTAACAACGATCGTTTTCTCACACGTTACTGTGAGAAACAACTCTCTTTCGATGAAACACCTATTTTTAACGTTAAGATGCATCGTCCTGCATCAATGAGGTTCCTTTTGCCTTGCATTGCTCCTCCTGTTGACTTTGATTACGATTTCGATTTGGATGGTCAAGATGATGTTAGATCCTATGGCTACGATGCTTCTTGCCGTGAGGAGTGTGATCGTGTGGCTAAGGATGATCCAAAGGAGGAGGAAGACGAAGAAGAGAAATGTGTTGATTTGAGAGCAGAAGAATTCATTGCGAATTTCTATGAGCAAATGAAGTTGCAGAGACAAATCTCTTATTTGGAATATAAAGAACACAACGATGTCGTTTGATGATCATCAAAAGCGTTTTGAGTTGATTCTCTCTGTTTTTTTTATCTTTTCAATTTTGTTATCAACATGTAACCCACAATTTTACAATCGACACATAATACATATAATTTTGCTACTCTGAGAAATCGCACCATTCACAGGTTTAATGGAGGAATATCTGCTCAATGTATATAAATTTCAATTCCAATTGGTGATGATCTGTTTGTGTTACAATCTTGTGTTTCAATAGCTAACGACTTAAAACTGACTACACAAGATCATTCAAAAGAAGCTTAACTGCAAAAGAGAAGATCAATCATTGCCAAGTGTTTGTTTCAGATCTTCATCGACATCAAAAGCTTTGCGAGCTTGTTTCAGCTCTTCTTGCATTGCCAAGAGTTCTCTACAACGGTTTAGTTTCGGCATATCCTGCATAAGCCCGAATCAAAGACAAGACAATCTTATTAATACAGAACACGAAACTGTAGCAAGTCTCAGTTTTCTGTTAGTGATCTACAAATAGATTATTTTACCTTGCGGATTAGATATAAGAAGTCATCAACTAGTAATCTTCCTCGTTTTGAACCAACTTCTTGAGCCTTATGTGTCTGATATCAATTCAGTTTAGCTATTGCTCTCGACTTGTGAAGTAAAAAACGATTCATTGCAAATAAAGAAGAAGAGATTTTCTCACTACCAAATCTGTGACATATTCCACAACAATGTCTTCTACAAGCGCCACAGTCTCTGGAAGCGGCTAAAGACACGACGCAAGTAACTTGTTCTTAATTCAGAGCACAAAACAGTGAACAGCTCTTGAATGGAAGAAAATTAAACATCTTTAGTTGGTTTATTTTGCAATCAATCAATGAAGATAAAAGCTTACGTTTTGCTCATCGCCGAATCCATACATCATATGCTGCACTGCAAATCATCAAAAGCAAAGGCTATTGTTTGTTAACAAAAACACAAAATGAAGAACTCTGTATCTAGCAAGAGATTATAAGCAATACACATTACATTCTTTCTGAAAGAGCGTTTTGCGCTTTTCCTGCGGCTGAGAAGTTCCCGCAGCTTTCGATTTAGACGATGAAGCCGCCGTTGCTGGTGTGTTACTACTCATGGTCTTCTTCCGATTAACAAAAATCCCAATCCTTGAGACAAATTGTTATCAAAATATCGAATTCAGGAAATCCAATTGAATCACAATGCTACTAACCCTAGGGTTTAGGAGAGAATTTCAGAAAACATTTAAAATCAACTACAAAAAGAATGTCAGAGCCCAAAATTGAGAACATAGAGCTCACCGGATATGAATCTCCGGGAGTAGCTCCGGCGTACAGAGGTGGCCGTGGCAAAATCGACTCCGATGAACGAAGAAAAGGTAAAGACTTTGGTGATTTCTACTATAAGCACATTACAATCATTGAATACCGTTAGATTAGATTTAACCTTCTGGAAACCAACGGTGGTAATTTTACCAACACGTCACTTGACAAAAAAACAAAAAAAACACGTCAGACGTCAGTGATTTAAATTAACCAAAAATTGAATGAGTAATCTGGTACAGAAGATTAATTCGGCAAACCAGACAAACCAAACCGGTTTGGTACAAAAGATTCTGGTTATGGGACCCTTGAAGAACTTAGGTGCTTCTCATTCCTTTATGCTCTTCACACCTCTTACGTCCTTTTACTGGAGATCTTTCACAGATTAATCCATTACACAATTTCACACCGCATTCAAGTTGTTTTCCGGCCATCAAATGAGCATTTTTTGGCGAGGTATCTCCGGAAGTTTTCTCTTTATGTTGCCAACATCTTTTGCTTCCTTTAGGAGAACTTCTTGTGCAAGGTAAGCCATTCTTTGTTGTAGCTTCACAGAAACGAGTCAAAGCTTCTTCATTGTTTATTTTGGTACGCAATTCAGGATCAGGCTTCTCTTCTTTGACGGTTTTCTCACGATCTTTCTTGTTAAGAAGAAAGAGAAAAACATTCACCCTCATGCCTTTATGATCCTCACATCGTTTTCTTCCAAGAACAGGTCTCTTATTGCACGGTTCCATGTTAGGTAAGATTACTCCACACATAACATCAGAGTCTTTGTGATTGTGATCCTGTCCAGTGAGAATCTCTGGCTGTGGACCCTCTGGTGATGTCTGTTTTTGAGGTGAAACACGGCATGTTCTCTGGCCTTTATGCTCTACACATCTCTTTCTTCCTTTCACTGGACTTCTATTGCAACAACCACCATTTTCAAGTATGACTCCACAAACAGATTCACAATTAGTCTCATCGAATCTGTCTGAAACTGGTTGAGGTCTAGACCGAGTGAATTTGAGTATTGAAGTGAAGAAATTATTACTCTTCTCTTCATCAACATCACAGTTTAGCTTTCTCTCTTCTTTAAGTACATGCTTCTCTCCTTTGATTTTGATTCCAACTTGATTCCGAAGAAAAGGGATATGCAATGGTGATGATATTCCAGACTTTCTCTTGCTCATAAACTTGAGATCACCGAGCTTCTTAAGTACATCAAGCTGGCGTCTTTCCCCATTACTGCCTTTGTTCCAAGCATAGTCAAATGTACTTAGAAGCATTCCTTCTGTTGCTTCAGCCACTCTCTTAGATCCCATCTGATAAAACCAAAGTGAAGCAGAGAAACAATCACATGAATTAGATCAAAGTTGTAAGCTCAGCAGAAAAGTCAAGAGCAAATATTAGAAATCATAAGTACCGGTGCCCATCGATACAAAATTGAGCCTCCTTTTAAGAATATATCTTCAAATAAACCTGAGGTTACAGATTTTGGAGATTCAACGGTTTCACAGTCATTAATATTGTTGACATTGCGCAAATGAGCACCGCATCTTCCATAACGCTGAAGTCTAGACCTTACACTCTCAGCTTGTCCTAGGTATGCAGCAAGAACATCTTCAGATTCAATCTTTCTGCATTTATCTTCACCGATTACTGCTACACCAAGCTCATACAGACCCGGGAACGATTTACGGGGTAAGTTTTGGACTCTGTATCTACCTACACCGTCTTTTCCATTATTGAAATCCTCCCAATCGTTAGATCCTATAAGAACCTGCTTATGCAGTAAAAGTTTAGGATCAAACAACATACAATCAGTGACTTGGAGGAATCAGTTTCAGAACTCAGATTTAATACTGTGCATAAGAGATAAGGCTAAGATCAAACTCACTTCAAGTGGCAATGTATAGCAATGAGACAAAATAAAGCTAATCGGGTGTATGGATGACAACAAATTTCAGATACGTCAGGAATTAAAAATGGGATCTTTGCACCGAATCCGAAGATAACAAAGGTCAGTTGAATAATTTCATGTGAAAAACAAAGGATCCAAAAGGGTTTCAGAGAAAACATAAACTCAAGCAAAATCCAAACGCAGTCAGAAATATGAATCTCAATTGACAAATCAGAAAAGAGAGAGAGAGGACCTTCCAATTTGAGAAAACGGCGTCGTGTTTAGTTCGCTTAAAGTCTTCTCTTTTATACACAGTGGGAACCACGGCGAAGGAAACGCGGTCGGCGAATTCCATTCCGATAAAACCAATGAAACAATATGAAAGTTTAAGATTAAATCCCTTTTGTTTGGTTGATTAAAAAAGAATGAACACAGTCTCTCCCAGCAAAAGTTGAAAGTTTGTATGTTGGAGTTGTTGATGTCTGAGCAACCGCAACGGCACCGTCACAAGGGACCTTTTGGGTTCTCTTTTAAGCGCCCATTGACGGCGTTTTGGTCTCGCGGTGGTGGAGGAATTGCGTCGAAGAGACGTAGTGGTTTGGTTTTAGAAGAACGCTATTTTGGTGAATTCTTGCGATTCGAGAAAGCCAATCGCGGAGGATACAGCGGTGGAAACAGAGACACAGAGACGAAATAGGAGTTGCGTTTTGAAGATCTTGGATGTGCAATCTATGTGGAGAAGTCGAAGAAGAAGATGAAATCCAAAAGGAGATGAAGAAGTTCTTAAGTTACCGTTGGTACGGCTTAAGCTTCCTCTGTACGCTTTATGGTTACCGTTATTTTCTTAGTCTTGGGTTTAAGAAAACGAGGCCCATTAATACTTTTACGGCCCATATTAACTAATGAATAAATCTGGAGTTTCGTATTGTGAGTTAACGTGTTATATAAACACGAGATCTTCAATGGTTGAAGTTATATAACTTTTCTACATAAACTACTTGAAATGTATCATGACAATAACATTGTTTATAAGAAAGATTAAATAGCTTTTAGTATCGTGCAAGTACTTGGAGATTTTGTTTTAGAACCAAACCTGAAGAAGAAGCAACCAATAAAGACACAACAGTATAAAGAGACAAGGCGCGTGAGCATCCTGATAACGCCACGTGTCAAATTGGATAGACCCCAAAAATCTTGGAACACGTCACATGTTGTCCACCTATATCCACTCTGACGTGGCAGTCTCCACCTCTTATCATTCCCACGTGGACCTTCTTACAAACTTCCACTTGTTATGTATATATATTATAATATCTAACTCTAGAAAAGTTTACAACATTAAACTATTACTCTCTAATTGAATGAGCGACAGTATCAGCTTTATAATTTAGAGATCTCGGGATTACATAGAAAAAAAGCACAAAAAAGTTACTTCAACCTGAGAAAATCTTTCTGGTATGATTGAAAAACCGGTCATTCCTCAAGATGCTTCAACAACGTCAGTACATCTACGCAATCGGTAGCCATCTCCACTTCTAAAACCTTGGCTACTGTTAGAGACTTCATAGCCTACAGCACCGCTTCCACTTCAAAATGTAATGCAGATAAACTTTTTCTTATTCGGCGTGTTCCCTACATCCCTCCGAAACTGTATCTGAGAAGCAGATCCAACCAACCCGTGAAAAAAGGTATGAGCATTTTCACGACGCATCAATTACATTTATATAATTAAATAACTTATAAATATTTTATTTATTATATATTGATTTATATAATTTGCAATGAAAGATTTTAATATTAATAAAGTATTAGTTTCGAAATTCCTTTCACACGTCGGCAAATTTTCTGAACTAACTCGACAACCGATTGGTCGATGGGTCCCTCGTAGGGCACACGTGTTAAATGGATTACTTACGCGTATTACACATAATGTTCAAACCTAAAACGATGACGTTTTTTCATCATTCGCTGATTTTTTTTATTTTATTTTAAAAAACAAATATCAGGGAAAAGCAAGAAAAATATAGATTTCTTTTTTTCTATTTAAAATAGAGAATGAAAAACGAAAATATAGCATAAAAAGATCTCTTGCACAGAAGTTTCTTCTTTGACGATCTGTTCGGCTGATAAACAATTTTTTTTTTCTTCTCAATTCTAAATCTCTCTGTGGGTATAATTCACATTCTAAAGATCGATAGTAAATTTTTTAACTGGGAATAAGAACCCCTAAGCAACCTTTTCAAACGAAAAGAAAAAAGTTTTGTTTTTTTCTGGGTTTTTATACGATGGACAGTTTGTGTTTGAACACCAGTTTACACGGCGCAATTCCAGCGATCACAGCGGTTGGAAGCGGCGTAAGCGGTTGTGGTGTTGATGTTAGAGCAACCGCAACGGCACCGTCACAAAAAAGGGGACCTTTTGGGTTCTCTTTTAAGTACCCATTGACGGCGTTTTGGTCTCGCGGTGGTGGAGGAATTGCATCGAAGAGACGTAGTGGATTGGCTTTAGAAGACGCGGTTTTGGTGGATTCAGGCGATTCGAGAAAGCCAATTGCGGAAGATACGGTGGTGGAAACGGAGACGGAGAGACGAAATGGGAGTTGGGTTTTGAAGATCTTGGATGTGCAATCTATGTGGAGAGATGGAGAAGTCGAAGAAGATGATGATGATGAAGAAGAAGATGAGGAGAATGAGGAGGAATTAGACGATGCTGTATCATCTGAAGACGATATTGAATGCGATGGATGTTCAGTTTTGGAAGATGATGGTAATGAAGAAAGCAAATTCCACCTCGATAGAGAATCATTCTCCAAATTGCTGAGGAGGGTTGCGTTACCAGAATCAAAACTATATGCTCAAATGTCGTATTTGGGCAACTTGGCTTATTCAATATCAAAAATCAAGGTATGGTTTTGATTTTTAGCTTCACTGGATTCGTTGAATCGAATCACGAATATGAGTCTAAACGATATCTAGGTGTTAGTATCTAAAAGAGACAATTTTTAAATTTGCAGGATTTTTTGCGACTTTGTTTAATTTGTGGCATTTTCCTTGCAGCCTGCGAATCTCTCGAAATATTACGGTCTTAGATTTGTAACTTCATCAGCTGAGAAAACAGAATCAGCGTTAAAAGCTGAGAATGGTGAAACTTCAGGTGAGACTAAGCCAAATGAGGAGGAAGAAGAAGAAAAGGAAGTTGTTGTTGAAAAAGAAGCGAAGAACAATGGTCGTAAGATTAGTGCTTCTGCTGCATATGAGATTGTGGCATCAGCTGCTTCTTACCTTCACTCTCGTACCAACAACATACTTCCTTTCAGTTCTACATCTAAAAACGAGAATTCAGACAAAAAAGACGAGAATTTGGCTAATGTGGAGTCATCTTCAGAGGCTGCTTCGCCTCTTAACTCTGCTACTTCTGTTGTTGCTGCTGAAGAAGATGTGAAACAAGCAGTTGCAGACGATTTGAAATCTACAATCTCATCTCCTTGTGATTGGTTTATATGTGATGATGATGAGAGTCACACTAGATTCGTTGTGATTCAGGTAAAACAAGCAAAAGCTCAAAAGCGGGTTCTTTTCTCGAGATTTCATTTTCTGTATGTGTTGACTCAAATTGTGAATTTGCTTGTAGGGATCTGAATCTCTAGCTTCTTGGCAAGCAAACTTACTCTTTGAGCCTATTGAATTTGAGGTACTTAGTTCCTTCCAATCCCAACAATTTGGGAAACAAAAAAGTTCGGTTTAAAACTTACAAAGACCTGGTTTTGATCTATTAGGGACTTGATGCAATTGTTCACAGAGGAATATATGAAGCTGCAAAAGGAATGTATGAACAAATGCTACCTGAAGTTAAAGCTCATATCAAAACTCAAGGCACAAGCGCTAAATTCCGTTTCACAGGACATTCTTTAGGTGGAAGCTTATCATTATTACTAAACCTTATGTTACTGATTCGAGGTGAAGTACCTGCTTCTTCTTTACTCCCAGTTATAACATTTGGTGCGCCATTTGTATTATGTGGAGGCGATCGTCTTCTTAAAAAACTCGGATTACCTAAAAGCCATGTTCAAGCTATCACAATGCACCGTGACATTGTCCCAAGAGCTTTTTCTTGTAATTATCCTTATCATGTCGCCAAGCTTCTCAAAGCTGTTAATGGAAACTTTCGTAGCCATCCTTGTCTTAACAAACAGGTACTACACACACACAGCTATAGTTCTTTTTTTGACAAACGCACAGCTATAGTTCATTCTGTAGTTTTGTTGCAGAATTCTTTTAGCTAACCACATTTTTCTCTGCAGAGTATATTGTATTCTCCAATGGGAGAGCTACTGATTCTTCAACCAGATGAGACATTTTCTCCTGGACATGATCTTCTTCCTCCAGGAAATGGTTTATATCTTCTAACTGGTGATTATGAATCGCCGGATATCGATGATTCAGAGGAAGAACAACGGTTAAGAGCTGCACAAACAGCTTTCTTAAACACACCTCATCCTCTAGACATTCTCAGCGACAGAGCAGCGTATGGTTCTAACGGAACGATTCAAAGGGACCACGACATGAACTCATATCTGAAATCTGTTAGGAGTGTAATAAGAAAAGAAGTGAATCAGATAAGAAAGGTTAAAAGAGAGCATCGCAGGAGTCTCTGGTGGCCAATCCTGGTGGCTAGAGAAAGTGGAAGCTCAGGGATTATGATCAGAAATGGTCAAATCAATGGAAATGATTTTTCAGGAATGATGAAGACAGGTAAAAAGTCTTTTCAGAGATTTAGCCGCCTAGTGGCGTCTCAACATATGCCATTGATCGTTGTTCTGTTGTTTCCGGTTAAGTTATTGTTCAACTTTAGTTTCCGTTGAAAATTATTGTTTTTGGCGGGTGGTGGTTTGTTTGGTTATAGTGGTTTGACCGGTTTAGACAATTCTTTATTCATATATTTTGTTTGTTGGGCCCATTGGAGTCTTTTCTTTTTCTTAGATACATTGGTTTCATGCATAAAGGTTATTACAAAGGAGCAAAAGGGACCAATGTGTATAATTTTTAAAAAAGTGTGTTACAAGTGGGAAGAGCCAAGTTGGTTACACTATACTGGTCAACAATCTTGTATATATTATTTGTTATTATATTATAAATAATGTAATATGAAAAGAGAATCCAGTTGATAAGAGTTGGCAAGAAAGTGGTCCAATGGATTTTTGAGTGTTTATCCAATCAAACAAGGCACATTGCCACCAATCACAAATTAACCCCACGCGCATGTTCTGACACATGAAATCTAGTTTCCTCGACCCTTACACAAGAAATCTCATACCATGTGTACCTAAACAAGAATTCTAGAAGACTTTGGTTTATTGTTTAGATCATCTAGTGATTTTTAAATATCTTTTTAGATCATATATTATTGGAATTAAAATTTATATAAAATCATTCAAAACAATTTACAATTTTTTGTTGTTTAATTAAGAATTTATCAAAATCATATAAAATCAATTATTGTTCAAAAGTGGAATAATTTTTTTAAAACAAATATTCAATTTGATTTTAGGTGATTTTAAACACTTTTTTAGTTGTAAATTTTTTTGTAAAAATCACACCTCAAGTGGGATTTTTAAAAACGACACTAGACCAACACGAATTCTAGCATTTACGTAGTGAGGCTTTAGGTGGTATTTGGAAGACAACCTTTACAAAACCGTTCTAAAACAGGGTAGTTAGTTTTTGCAATAATCAAACCATGAATAACATAATAAGAAACTCAAGAAAGTATACTATTGTCGAAGTTGAATGATTTATCTAAAATGTCATTGGAAGACACAAGAAAACAACTTTTTCAATTATAGAAAAGTGCCTTGTAAATCTAAACTATACGAAGATGAAACCACTTGGACAAAAAAATATAGCCACACGTACCAGAGTTCAATATTGCAAATTTCATTTGTTACCACAAATTTCACCTATTAAAAAGATGAAGATGACATCAGTGTACATTCCAAACCGACGAGTTTGAGTACATCAAAGAAGCTTTGAAACAAGTTAAATCTTTTACCCTACCCTTTGAAGACACTTTCTTTCCATCTCTCTCACAGATCATTTAAATTACACCCTTTGAAGATGTATCGATCAGATTATAATAAGCATTGGTTGTAGGATTCCCTATTAATATTACTCACGCTCGCTCATGTGGCGAAAGAAACAGAAACAACAATTATCTTTAGTCCTAATAAACATTGTACACATGTTGACATAAAAATAGGCAACTTTGTGAAGAGATTGATATATATATATATATATATATATATGATGTTTAAAGTCTTTCTCAAACAGATAATTGGCATAACATATGTCGAGATAGACTACATATACACGAACAGTCAACAAGAAAAAGAAAGCAACATTGTCGATTCCAACTTATTCTGATAATGTCAGGACTAGTTCCACTCACTCACTCATACTAACCATAACAGTTGTCGAAATCAATATCCTTAATCTGGCGTTCAATTCTTTCGTCTTCGGGTATTGGGCCTCCTCCAGCTGCTAGGCTTGGCCACTCCCATGCAAAAGGTGCATTAGAAGAAAGTATCGGTCCCTCTACTCCCGAAGGCTGTGATACCATAACGTTTAAGTTTTGCAGCCTCAAACGGCCAAGAGTCACGATGAACTGGAAGTCATGTGACACATCTCCAAGGATTAGCAACATAGTTGTTTTCTCATAATAATAGTCATGTATCCACTTCATCATCGTAAGTTGAATCTTTCTAAGTCTCTTCACTTTCCCTTCTGATGCAGGTACGTGAATTAGATTGATTCCAGCAGAGTCAAACGCATCCTTATCTACCTGACTGAGCTGACTCGTGTCACCAAAAGCATTCATTGTTAAAACCGGACCATGCAAACCAGCAGCTGCGAGTTTCACCTTTAATGTTCTCCACAACACCACCAACAGAGTCCCCATCAGGGATTTTGCATTCGTCTATGTACCAGTAGACGGCTATGGGATTTGCTGCCAGGTTTATCATATAAAAAACAACAGAGAATTACGAAACCGAAAATAACAATTATATGTATAATCAATTGAGATTTACGACCCCATCTATTCTATCTATTGATTTAATCTACATCACATCAAATTTCCATGATTCCTTAAAACTATCTATGAAAACTATCTAAGATTCAATTATAACGCACAGGTTTATAAACTCTTGCATCCTCAAATGGCTAAGAGACATGATGAACTCAAAGTCATGTGACATGTCTCCAAGAATTAGCAACATATTTGATTCCTCATCACGAGAGTCAAACGCATCCTTATCTACCTCATGACTTGTCTCACCATAAGCCTTCATTGTTAAAACCAAAACGTAAGTTAGGCAATTATTGATTGTGATTGTTTTGTTGCTGCAGTGTATATAGGATGCTATGTTTTGAATGTTTCCTTTCTCTTCTGTAACAAGATTAAGACTTTACCAAAAGAGATAAGTTATCTGAATTCATTAATGTTCTTGAAGATTGCTCACAATAGACTGATCGAGCTACCACTGGTTTAGCTTTATTAGAAAACTTAGAAAACCTGCACGTATCATAAAAACTGATTGACAACTCTGGATCTCCTCTATCATTAAAAAAAACTCCACTTGATCGAATAAAAACTTTTTGCATCATATGCATTTAAGAGCCCCATAACTAGTAAAACAAATCATTTTGCCTACAAGACCAGCATGAATCAATGCATATTTAGCTTTATGAAAGAGTTTGAAACTATTCTCTTATTTTGGAATAGGACAATTCTCGACGTTAGAGAATATGGCTTTCTTAGCCTTTGCATAGTGAGAATCTGTAAATTTCTGTAAAAATAATTTCAACAATAAAAATATAGTTTTACGAGTAAAACAACTAAAGAAAAATAAAAGGTGAATACCTCATTTATACTTTTCATTTTAAAAAGGTCGTAACTAAGAGCTTATTCTATTTTTGTGTAACATCTCAAATAGAATAGTTAGTATATAATAGTTGTCGTATTCACTCATTGGAGAAATACACGCTACAAAAATCAGCAACGGATAAGCAAAATCTAAATAAAACCCACAAAAGAACTAAAGTGTCACATAAAAGTTTCATCATGATTTAGACTACAAATTAATTGAAATTTCTTGAAGTCAACTGTCGCCTATAGTTGAGCCAAATAAAATTATCAAGATGAACTTACAAATGTATATGCGAGTTGTTTTTTGAGTTTATCAACCACGATTGTTTATATGAAAATTAAAATTTAAAGCTTAAGAAAACCTAAAAGAAGATAACTTAGAAATGACATTGCATTCTTTATAGTTCTCATCATTACATTCGACTAAATTTGCACATACGCAGCTATTTATATTATATTATAATTCTTATCATTACATTATATTTATAATATCAAATATAAAATTATAATTAAATATATTTGATATTGTTTTAGAAATGTTTGTAAACAAACTTATGTGATATTTGAATTTGAAAAGTAATAATATGGTTTGTTACAGAAACTAAATGATTTTAAAATTTACTAACTTTATTATTAATAATGTACATTAAATTTGGTTTAATTTATATGAATTTTAGATATTTGGTTTATAATTAAAAGTATACAAAAACAATTATATAATAATTTACAATTATTTTTTTGTATAAATGTAGTTTATTTTGAGTTGTATTTTTCTATCTAACTTTTGCTTGTTTTCTCCTTTTCCTCGAATAAAAGCTGAAACGCAGTCGATGCAAGTGCATTGAAAACATCGGTCAACAAAATGCAGCCGATGCAAGTGCCACCAGTTAAAGTGAATGACCATGCGGTTTAGTGAAGACACTACTTGTGGTGAGCGCATTGTTTGTTGAAGTACGACCAAGATAAAGACCTGCATCAAAGGTAATCAGTACCAATACCCCTGGATCAATACGGTGTTGTAACCAATATATGATACGTTGTAGTGTCGCATAATCTGCAGAATTTGGTTCTCTGTTACGAATTCGGTTTCAACTTTTGCTTGTTTATAAATTGTATTTACGTTGTCCAGCAAAAGCAAAAAACTGTATTTATGTTTAAATAATTATAAAGTGATACCTTTTATTTTACTGTAACAGATAAGATTCCATATCTATAATTATGACTAGATGAATTAATATTAAATTACAAAAGCTTATAAATATATGAAAATATAATATTATATATGTGAAAATATTTTAAAAAATCTCCACACCTTGTTTATTTAGTGATCTAGGCTTTTTTGTTTTGCAATCTCAAGAATATTTTATTGCACCTAATTTGAAAAATGGTGAGTTGAAATAGTGTTAAGCTTTCAAATTGTGTCAAAATAATTCAGTTTCAACTATAATGTTTTAAAAAAAAATCCATGAAAACCAGATTTATTTTTTGTTTACCTTACAACAACCTTCATATCAATCGACATGTTATAACACAATCCAATTAATTTCATTAGAAACATTTAAATCTCTTAAAAATATTTTGGTAACAACAATAAACGATAAAAAGATAAGAGTCTAAGACTTAATGACTCCAAGAGTAGAAGCTTGAAGTGAAACAGTATGACTCTCATCTCCAATATGAATCCCATGATCACCAATCGGAATCCTTCGGTTTCCGGCTCGGTCCACTACACTTAAATACTTACACACATGTATATTCACTTGTACACGTTTCTTCTCTCCAACTGCCACGTGTACTCTTTGGAAAGCAACCAATTGTTTCTTTGGAGCCCATTCTCCACTTGGTGGAGCTGAGAACACAAGCATCGTGTGGCTCCCATCTCTCGACCCAACGTTCGTAACATCCACATGGACTCCGAGTGATAGACGATTACATTTTGCGTGCGTTACACGGATTGATTTACCTGAAACGGTACTGTTTCTACCGCGAACAGCGATTGGAATCACTTTAGGCGCGTCAGCTATGCTATGTGTAAAGCGCGTGTAACTCAATCCATGTCCGAATGAGTAGACAACTGGACCGTCATAAAATCGATAAGTCCGACCCGGAATACGTTTTGAATGGACCGGTCGCATTGACATCTCGGTCATTGGTAAATTCGATAAATACTCTTGCGGATACCATGTCATTGGAAGTTTTCCTCCGGGATTAGCACCGCCGAATAAGATATCGGCGATTGCGGTTCCACCTTCTTGACCCGGATACCCGGCCCAAACAATCGCTGGAATATTCCGATTCTTCTCAGCGAATGATACATCTATAGGCCCACCAGACATTAATACCAATATAACTGGGCCTTTCGAGGCTTTAGCAACTTTAGACACAAGCTCTTGTTGTTTCCCAGGTAAAAGCAAACTGTTTCTATCTTTAAACTCAGCTTCAATAGACTGATCCAAACCCATCACAAGAATCGTTGCATCAGCTCCACGAGCAGCTTCGATTGCAGCACCAAACAATCTATCGTCCATACAATGTACATCAGCACAACCCTTTTGGTGAATTGTTCTTGCATACTGGTTTATTCCTTGAACCGGACTGGTATAACCACAAGCAATACCAGCGTAATTACCAATCATTGTAACTGTAGCATCAGAATTCGGTCCAATTACAGCGACAGTTCGGTGATGGAAACGTGAGAGAGGTAGTGATGGACCACGGTTTTTGAGAAGGACGATTCCTTGATGAGCTGCTTCAAGAGCTAGTCCTTTGTGAACCGGTGTACACACATGTGCTGGTCCAAGGTGTCCATATGGTTGAGCCGCTATATCGCCGTCGAACATTCCAAGTCGCATTTGGACTGTTAGTGTGTTGACTAAAGCATTGTCAACGTCTGATTCATGTAACAGGTTTTTCTTCACTGCATCGATTGTATGGGCTCCTAAAAACGGCCCACAATCCAAATCCAAGCCTACACAACATACACAATCAGTTAATTAATGTCTAGAATTGACTTAAATAAATCAATTTTTAAATTTAATATAAACTTTTTCGATAATTAGAAATGTAAGTAGCCAAAATTTTAAAACTGAACAAAAATTCTCGAACCAAAAACTGATATTCCCGAAATTAAAACCCAAAGCCGAAATCCGAATAATTTAAACCGAACTGAAAAAATTGTAATATAATTAGCCATTATTAAATTACCAGCTTTGATAGAATCAGCAGCAGCTTCTTCAGGAGTACCAGTATAATGCTGAGTATCATACAAGACACCCACAGAGTCACAATCAGACACAATATACCTGTAACACCAAAAATTAACGGTCAAGATAATCTCAAAACCCATCACATCAAACAATTAATACCCAAACATGTCCTAATCTTACCCGTTAAGACCCCATTGATTTCGTATTGTATTCTTCAAAAGACTAGGATCAGCACAAGTAGGAACTCCATTAACTTGATTATACGAACACATAATGCTCGCAACATTACCTTCTTTCACACACATTCGAAACGGAACATCGAATGTTTCAACAATATCTTGCTTACTTACTTTAGCATTGAAATGGAATCTATCAACACCATTCCAATTATCGAGATCATAAGCTGTGAAATGTTTGCAACAAGCAGCTACTTTTAACCGGCTACGATCATTTCCCTGTAAACCACGAACGTAGCTTGCTGCGTATTTACCGGCTACAACTGGATCTTCACCGGGAGTTTCCTGTCCACGTCCCCATCGTGGGTCACGTAATATGTTGACATTTGGGCTCCAATAAGTAAGCCCACCAACTCCACCATTATACATGGCCCTGGCCTCATTTGATACAACCTGCGCATTTTAAGTGGCGTAATTTAGTTAGCGTTATGATAAAATGCGCTCTGACTTAGTGTTGCAAGTTGATGCCTCGATTTTAGTGAAAACCGTACAATAAGTTATTGATTTCTGTAAAGTACTGTTATATTTTTTGGGTTTATATATTATTCGAGTTATTTATACTTTAATAAGAATCAAATCTTTGTCATAAAAATTAGAGGCATATAAACAAAGGGAGAATATTTTTTTTATTAAAGAAATGTTACTTTCATGAGAGGCCAATAAAAGATTCGTGCATACATTATTTGCATGATGCACCGCACAAATTAGAACACAAGAAAACTATAAAATATCTTTAATAAATTGGGATTTTAATAGGAAAATATTCTAAAAATAGTATTTTGTGCACACTGATTTAGGATTTTTTTAATTAATAAGATCAAAATTTATACAAATATATACATTAATCTCTACAACTTACTAAACTCAAGTCAATGTGTAATACTTTGGGGTCTCTAATAGTTTTATATAATTATATTATTTTTAAATAAATATTTCAAAAAAATTGAGTTGTAGTAACATCTCGAGAAAGAATATTTCGGTCCACTGAAAAGTATTTTAAATAAAAACCACACCATGTAATAAAAATACATATATTCACACTCTATATAATATAGGTACTATTCAAATTAAATGTGAGCTGTTTATATAGAATAACATTATGACTTACGTCATTTTCAGAGGAAATAAATTGTTAACACAAAAATAAAAGAAACTGAAAAAATTAGATATTTATATTAATGGATAAAAAAAGTGAAAAAGAGAGAAAAATGATCTGACCCGTCCAATGGATTCCCACAAGGATTCATTAAAAGAAGCAACGGTCGTGATTACTTGAGGGAAGCTAGTGGCTGCTGGGTAGACCCCACCGAACTTAGTACCGGGACCTACATTTGAAACGCCGTGTAAAGCCTCCGACCACCACTCATATCCTTTGATTCCTAACCGTGGAATCGCCGCCGCTGTGTTGCCTAATAAGCTTACTTTCTCGGCTAACGTAAGCCGTCCGATCAAATCGTTAACTCTTTCTGATATCGGAAGTGATGGTTGACAGAATCTAAACGTTGGTGTTGCTGCGTTCTTTGTATCGCAAGCAAACGTTTCGCGGCTTTGAACGTAAACGCTGTTATTGATAATGAAAAAGAAGAATAGAATCGCGGCTAAAAACGCCATTTTGTTAAGAATCATTTTTTTGTTTTTGTTTTCTCTTCTTTGGAGAGAAAAATGAAAATGTGAATGAAGGATTTGTGAGAGTGAAGATTGTGTGTTTATATATAGAGCGATAATGAATTTTTTACGCTACCAAAGACATTATTCATATTTTTTTATATTAAATATGAATAATTTCGAAACCAAACATATCTAGATCTACATAATTGTTTTATTATTAATTTTTAGAATTTTACATTAAATTTAGAAGAAAAGACAAGTTGAGAGATTTGTGATGACTGAACTAACCTATTTTGGATATGTGATGGTTAAAAAGTGTTGGAAGACAGTTGTCTTCAGTGTGGGTCCTAATTCGCTTAAGATTTGTTTGTGAATTATTAATTTGAATTGATTCTAATTAATCATGTATAATTAATTAGTTGCAAAAATTCGTTATAAAGAAAAATGTTGGTTTATATCTGAAGCAAAATGTAATTCACTTGGCTTCTACGAGATGTCACCTTTCTAAATTCTTATTTATTTTTTTGCTTTTAAAAAAAGTTTTTTTTGATACATGTGGCCGGTGAAGTGGAATTACACGAATCATTTTTTTTACATAAATATAGATATGCAAATATTTATTTAGATGACAAATTTCTTTTGCACTATTGCATCGTTTGGGTTGAGTGAAGAGCTGTTGAACTAATTTTGTGGGTAATCAATTTTATACAATGTTAAAAGAAATATAGATCGAATCTTTTAGTCAATACTCAACAGTGTTTTTTTACTAACTCTTAGTTAATTAAGAATTACTACTATATAACATTGATTTTGATTGGTGATGATGTTTGAATAAACCAGTTAAAAACATAAATGGTTGAGTTAAATGTAGTTTCAAAAAAATAGTTAAAATCATTTGAAAATTAAAATTAATTAATGGAAATTGTAGTGGTTGAATTGTGTAATTAGTTAAAGTTAATATATTTCTCTAATACAATCGGTTATTGTTTACAAGCACCATAAATATGTCGCAACAACTATTTGAGATATCGTTTCTAAACATTCATTTCAACAGTTGATTTCAAATAAAATATTAATTGATAACAAAATAAGTATATTATTTACTATATATTTTTTTTAAGTGTTATCAATTAAAGCTTTTATAGCTGCAATGTGCATTATTCTATTTTACATATAATCCAAATTTTTTAAAAATTTATATTATCCAATGAGAGGAAATTATATAGTGTAAGAATATGGGAATTTATATTCTAAAATGAGATATACAAAAAAATCGAAACCGTGAGAATAGGAAAGGATAAATTAAAAAATATTGGAGCGAAAGAAGTCACGAAGAAGAAGGCAATGTAATAAAGTTATTTAAAAATGGAAAAAGTATGGGCATGTGTGTCGGAAACAGACAACAACTTGTGCTCTCGTTGCTTCAGTGTCCTAAATCTCAACTCTATTGGTTCTTATCTTCGGTGATTTCATTACTATTCTTTTTAAATAAAACTAAGGATTATTAAAGTAGTAATAACTCGTTAATTATTGTCAGCCTTGGGAACACCTAATCAGCAGTAATCAAGTTGGATCACTTTTTACTTTTACTAAAAATATAAAAAACAAAAATCACACGAACTATTAACTTTAGACTTTGGAAAGTAGCAATGTGCTAATCTAGCAGGTTGGAATGTTCATAAAAACAAAATCACATTCATGCGGTATTAAGAATATCACACAATTCTCTTTCGTCCTGAAATTAATCAGTTTTTATGGATGTTGAACCGGTTTGAAAAAAAGTTCAAAACTAATCCGAAATTGTTAGTATTTATGGTGTTTTTTATTAAACCAGATTACACGAATAATCAAAATAGTATATGGCAGTAAATGGAATATAAGAGTACCCAAAAGACGAGACCAGACCAAAGAAGTAACTTTAATCCTAACCCATCTATTTTTATGTCCCACCAAAAATTCATACATACAGTCTCTTGGTTCTTTGTACTAGCAGCTCTGATCACTAAAGCCAAATCAAAGAATCGTAATCCCGATCGAATAATAATGTTAAGATTGTGACTCGTGTTCATCTTCCCACCACTAAAACTCACAACCATCTAATTAAATCTCTATCACACTTGCTTTATAATGAAACCAACATAAGAACATAATCATTTGATCATAGTGAGATCAAGAGAGAAATATAAGAATCACAATGCTGATGGAGGAGAAAGTGATTGTTGATGAAGTTGAGACAAGAGATACTTATAGAATTGCGTATGTGATTCATTTCTTGTTAGGTCTTGGTAGCTTAATACCATGGAATGCTTTGATCACAGCCGTTGATTACTTTGGTTACTTGTATCCTAACAAGCATGTTGAGAAGACTTTCACTGTGGCTTATATGAGCTGCTCGGTTATTGTTCTAATTTTGATGTTGACTTGGAACACAAGGTTGAGTCATAGAGTGAGAATGAATATGGGGTTTTCTATGTTCATTATCTCTATGATGGTTTCACCTATCATAGATTGGGTGTGGAAAGGTGAAAAAGATGTGAATGTTTCTTATCTTTTGATGGTTGGATCTGTTGTGCTTTGTGGCTTGGCTGATGGATTGGTTGGAGGAAGTTTGATTGGTTCAGCTGGAAAGCTTCCTAAACAGTACATGCAAGCAATTTTTGCAGGCACTGCATCTTCAGGTAAAACAAACCTCCTATAATATTAGTATAGTGTTATTTTTTTAATATCCCAGGCAATCCAATTTAACGGAAACCACATAAGTACTATAACCACCAGATGTTTCGGACTAGTCAGTGATTTTTCTCTCGAGCTAGTTCAACAAGTCCACGGATCAAAAAATCATGAGATTTGACTAATCTCGGAACTAGAGAGTTATGTAGATATCTCTAATATCGTGCGTGAATGTGATTTTGTTTTTAGAGACACTCGAACCTAGGATAGCACATTTCTACCTTCCGAACTCTAGCAGTACCACTAGACCACGTTAGCGTGAACTAATATCAGCTTTTTATTTTTTGTACTTTGAGCCGCTAAATCAGTTTCTCTTTGTGTTTACTAGGTATTATAATCTCCATCATTAGGATTACAACAAAAGCTTCGTTGCCACAAACACCAGAGGGGCTAAGAGCCAGTGCTCATACCTATTTCATGGTCAGCTCAACAATCCTCTTATGCTGCATCATTTGCTGTAACGTGCTCTACAAGTTACCAATAATGCAACAAAACCTAATTAGATCTAATCCCCCTTTGTATTCAACTTTGACGATATGGATGATTGGGAAGAAGATCAAGTGGCCAGCTTCGGGTATCTTAATCATTTACACAGTAACATTATCAATATTTCCAGGATTTCTAGCTGAGAATCTAAAGTCTCAGGTTCTCCAAAGTTGGTATCCAATTTTGCTCATCACAGTCTACAACATTTCTGATTTTGTTGGCAAAGCTCTCACTGCAATCTATCTATGGCAGAATGTAAAATCTGCTACATGGGCTTGTATCCTTAGACTATTCTTTTATCCTCTGTTTTCTGCTTGTTTACATGGACCAGAGTGGCTTAGAACAGAAGTATCAGTTGTTATTCTAACGTTCATGCTTGGACTCACCAATGGTTACCTCACAAGTGTACTCATGATCATGGCTCCTAAAACGGTTCATGCATCAGAAGCAGAACTTGCAGCTGTCTTTATGGTTGTTTTTCTAGGATTAGGTCTGGTTTGTGGCTCACTTCTTGGTTGGGTCTGGCTCATTTAATCTTTTTAATTGTGTGCATCAAAACTTTTTTGTCAACAAAATTTGACTGTTGCAAAGTTATTTATGTCATTCATCTACTAGTTTAATATGTTGTCACACATATATAGTCTCATAATATAATTAAATTGTAGTCAAATGTGGAAGCGGTCTCTTAATTTTTTTCACACGAAAATATTCCTTAATAACCAAAATAGATATCAAAATAGCAAATTTACTTGTGTGATATGTGTGATGGATTCATCCCCATAGTTGTTTTTGACAAAACTAGAATTGAAAACTTAGTATCTCGAAAAAGAAAAAAATTTAGAAATAATATTGCATTATCTTATATTTGTTCAGATTTTGAATGGTTTATAAAACTAAACCACATATACCCAATTTTCACAAATGCTATCAAGTATCTAGATTTAAAATACATGTATATATAAGTTACAACTTAATACAAACTAAAATTTCAAAAAAAAACAACTAAAATAACTGGAAAAAAATTTGCACTAAGATTACAAAAAACTGCAAACAAACAACTAAGATTACATATAAATATTTTCTTTATATGTAATTTTATAAAGAAAGAACTTGTAGTTTTGTTATGATTCGTGGAGGATATGGATAACAAGTGAGTACATACTCATTATTTTTTGAGTTTTTTTTTTCAACGGTAATTATATTAATAAAACCTAAAAATGTAAAGAAAATTACATAAAATTTATTAGCTACATCTCTAACACGATGAACGAAATCATTATCTTTTGAATAAATTTAAATCACTTCTACTATTAATATGGCGAAAAAGTTGTAAATATAATGAAATTTAATTACAAAAAAGAGATAGTATGGTAATGAAAATGAAATAGTATAACTGATTGATTGTGAATAAAGGAAAGTGACGAAAACAAAGGATGGACTAAAATGTCTTTTTTTCTTATTCTTTTACCTTTGCAAGTAACTTTTATTCTAGTAAGATGCTATAAGTCCACTAAAACATGCATACTAGCACAATTATTAAATTTTACCGTTTATATTATGTAGAAACTTGGCTCATAGACCGGTCAGTTGTGGCCTAGTGTTGTAAAAAAAAAAAAAAAAAAAAACTAAAATGTCTTTTAAGGAATTAATAAGTAATGAATATAAAAGGATGCGGCAGTTATAACGTTAATCATTAATTTATCACTCACCACCATCATGATCATATGATGTGACATTCCTGTAACTAATGTAACAGAAAAAAGTTCTTATCATTCCTTCAACCCAAAATAAAACTTCCAACAAATTTTGTTGTGATCCAATACATTTCAACCGAATCCAGTAAAGTTGATCACGAAGCTAATTCTCTTAACTTTTTTAACAAGAAATATATGTTGATGCATGAAAAAAGTTTAATGATAATTGTTGGCTACTTATATCATCAATATACATTTATCATTTTGATCAAACATCCTAAAAAATTCTATGTGGATAGGTAAACAAATTTTTCAAGATTCTAGAAATAAGATGGTCGTTGGGAAAAAATGGACCTACGAGTTTGGAAAAGTCGTAGGATCCATTAGGTCATGACATTACACTTTTAATCAGAAAATATGTATGTATATATATATATATATATATTCTTTTAGTTTCTTGTTCATTTTGATAAGAATTCTTTTCGTTTTCATTATGATTATTATTTTCTATTTTTGGTAAAAAGCAAAAGGAAAAAGATGACACATAAAATGGGCATTCTTATCCATATATATGACACTTGCATCATATGGACTAAGGGATAAGGAATGAACATGTCATTTGTTTTTGTTTCTTCTACATCAATTTATCTGCACTTTTTTCATGTCAATGACCTACCAGAAGATAAAAGAAAAACTATACTATTTTATATAATTAAATGTCTATATTTTAAATAACAATATTTTAAACGAAAAAAATATTCATTGATACTAAATACAATACATGGAACAATCACAACCAAACAAGTGTATCCAAATTTCTTGTGAGCCAAAAAAAAATACCTTCCACATTTATCCTCTTTTAGAACATTATGGGTTATATTATTTCTTTAGTAACTATAGAGAGGAATTAAAAGTGAAATTGAATGCTTGTGAAGAAGGCAAAGCCAAAGTGTTGAAAACAAAGCAGAAGTGTAACATTCTCTGCATTCATTTATTTCCGAATAGAAAGAAAAAAATGTAGGATCCAATCTACGTTACGTTGGTCCATTTCCTTCGAATATAATTTTTTTTTTTTCCAATGACTAACATAAAAATAATTTCGAGCAAAAATCTCTAACTCGACGAATTACAAAGTCATGCACAAAAATTACATGAGGAATAAGATTAAACGAAAAGAATGAGACAAGCTTATCGTTTACCATCTCGATGACTTTTTGGGTCAGATAAATTGGCATGCAATAACTTTTTGTGAATTTTGGACAAGTGAAATGAATGAATGTTGTCAAATTACAACGGCCCATTTGCCATTTGCTGTAGTGGACTTTTGTGATCACATTCCCGATGCTTATAAAGAAAATGTTTTTCCGTCTATATAATTAATTAAATTACACCAAACACATAAAACTGAAGATTCGTACATCTACATAGTATAATTTGGTATTCAAACACACTAAACAGAAAACGATGTATCTTAAAGCTCATTGTCTGATGAATATCACGAAACTGATGAAGATGTTCAGAATAAGAATCTCTAAATATACCAAACAAGTACAAGGTTTATAAGCAACAAAGACAGAAACTACGAGAAGCAAAATATGGAAAACAGACGTTGACGTTCTAAAGACTTACCAATGGCACCATCTATTTGATGTATTGAGAGAGCCACTTAAAGCCTTCACCATATCCCATTTTTCTAACAATGCTGCACATAAACACCTCCAGTGGTCTCACATTCGAATCGGTTAGATTCACTTTGCCTTTACCAGTGGTGAAATTGGAGAGACCAAGATGGAATCGAAGCTCGTCCTCAGATGCAGCATAAGGTATGTCAATTTTGTTTCCTAGAATGAGGAAAGGGACAGTGGCTAAAGATTCGTCTGAGAGGAGTGCATCAAGCTCCTTCTTTGATTCTGTAAATCTATCTTTGTCATAAGCATCCACTAGGTAGACCACAGCATCAACCTGTTAAAACCCTCAATAAGAATCAATACCCTAACAAAAATGCACCATTTAAGAATGTCTTTCGACTCACAGACCCGAATCAGCTTATGTAAAACCCACAATACGAATCAATACCCCAACAAAAATGCTCCATTTAAGAATGTCTTTCGTTCGACTCACAAACCCAAATCAGCTTGTGCAGATCAAACTTCTGTAAACTAAAAGCTAAAATTTTAAGATGTTAGATTGCCTAATAGATTTAGCTGATCCAATGAGTGCAGATTATATCCTAGTAAGAATGTGAAAACTATAAGCTAAGAAGAAGGCTTTTTAAGGTGCATGCATACAGGAATTGTTGGTAAATAATATGTTCACCTTAGCATAGTAATCTTTCCACACTCGTCGTGCGATTTGATGACCTCCCAAGTCAAATGCCTTGAATTTGATTTTCCCAATGCTAAGTTCTTCAGAGGTTGGATGCTGAGTTGGTTGATGCTGCACCAATCTCTGATTAACAACTCCAAAAGGGTCAGCTACAAATCATTCATAACAGCACCATCCTAAAGTAATTCACTAGGAAACGAATATTGATAATCCAGAATCACATCGTGTTATAGAGATCGAACGTAGAATTGCATAAAAAGATAATCCTTGAGCATCGATTTAAGTGAATACGGAAGCAAATTCAAGATCAGATTTTAATCCAAAATCAGACACTTCTAACAACCTAATTGACGCCTGGATTCAATTTGACATCTAAATTGAGAACACATTCAGACGAATCATAAAATTTTCAGCGGAAATCAAAAACGATTTCGATCGATACCATAGCTGAAATTGGAACAGGATCAACGAAGGACTCAAAATAGAAAGAGAGACGCGAGAATCGAACCTCGTCTTTCAACATGTGAAGCAAGGTGGTTTTACCGGCATTGTCGAGACCTAGAAACAAGATCTTAGCTTCTTTCTGCCATAAACCTAGAGAAGCGAGCACGCCGTAGAACCAATCTACCAAAAACATCGCTGCACGATCCACGAAAACCAGATCGCGACGCGATCGTTGCTAATTTTCTTCGAATTTTTTTGCTTCGAAGACGAGTAAAAGAATAAAGCAATAGAGGAGAAGAAGACAACTAGTGAGCAAGATGATATTCCAAAAACGGCAGGCAATGTGTTAGATTCTGAAGGTTATACTTAACCATCAATTAAAACGGCAAGAAGTGTGTAGATTCCTCAATTTATGACCATGAAGGCGTGTCAAGCTTTTGGACGAAAGAGAGGGTCCACAAAGAGGAGATATTTTTGCTTATCAACTAGAATCATTTCGAAAACTATTTATTCTTTTATTTTGTAATACACAAAACCAGAATTTATAATCATAGAATTGTGGAATTAGTAAAATTGCAATTTTTTTTATTTAAATAATGTAATTATTTTTCTTATCAGTAATGGGAGAATTTTAGCCGACCATTAATACAGTTATATGCTTTTGTGGACTTTTTTTTTTTGATAATTTGCTTTTGTGGATGTTAATAATAATAAGCTGAAAGAAACTTCAACGTAGATAAGATTGGAACAAAATAAGATAAGCTTAAAATGTCTGCGTGCAAGTGTACTTTATAAGTGGCTAAAAAAGCTTTTAAATAATCATATATATTTTACACATACACAAAAAGATCAAAAAGTTTCAAGATTAACCATCATCAATATTCTGCTAATTATCTATAAATCACATACTCCATACTTCTGTCTCACAATATAAAACTTTATAGATAAAGATATGCATATTAAAAAACTTAAACTTTATTAATAAATATTTGTTTAATAGTTAAGTTTAATGTAATTCAACTAATGATATAAAAAATTGCAAAATATTAATAGATAAATACATTTAATTTTGTATAAAATTATAAATTGAAACAATTTTTTCGCCAAAACATAAACATAAACAGAGGGAGTAATAACGATTACATAATTTATCTCAGAAAAATCAAGAGAAAAAACAATATAGAAATCTTGAAAATTGAAAACATTTATTAAGGAAATGAAATGCCCAAGAACTAAGAAAAGGTTTCTTAAACGACTAAAATACATAGTTATCATTATGTTTGGTTATACATATATGTATTATAATCTTTGGCATCTTTTATAAAATTGGACACGACAAACGAAATGTGGAAGTAATTAATTGCGTAACACTACAACGTTTTTGATCTAAAATTGGTTAAAAAATTAGATTTTTGACATATTTTTAATCAAAATTTACTATGTTTTCTTGTAGTGTAAATAAATACATAATAACGTATATATATTTATAATGTTCTATGGATCTAATATTTATACTAAACAAAAGATAGATGACAAAAGAGACAGCTTATGCTTCGACATTTTGATTTCGTAACTACACAACCTTTTATTCGAGAATCCAACTAGTATGTTCCAAAAATGAGCTTAATTAATAATAAATAAGTTTAATACAAACGTTAGATATTAAACACATGGATGAATTTATTAGAGCTATATATATATATTTTTTTTTATTTGTCAACTGGCCTAATGACCTTTAATCATTTTCTTTATATTGCAGGTAGGGATTCGAACCTTGGTGTCTTGAAAATTTATAAAGTGACAACACCATTGGGTCACCTATTTTCGGCGAGCTATATTTCTTAAAAAAATAGATTTTACACCATATACTTCAAAATAAATACACTTTATATACATGTAGCTATAACTACTATACTTTTGCCAACGTTACATACATATTATGATTTACATATGTTTTCTACTAAACGATTTTTAATTACATATGCTTATGGGTACAAGTATTTAAATTAATTTAGAGTCAACAATTTAAGTGACAATTATAGTATTATCTCAACAAAATTACTATTAAAAAATCAATTGGTCAAAGCTTATAATGTTGAAATTTTTGTTATTGCAGCTTATATCATTAGTAAGATAACTATCATATTAGGCAATTAGGATCACGAATTTAAAATATTTATTAATTATTTCATCCAAAAGAGAAAGGGTATAATCGTCAATTCATAACGTTTGCTTACGAGCACCTTTTTAAAGTAAGACTTGGACTCTTTTCTCTTATTCTTCTTCCTCATATGTTCTGAAACACACAAAACAAAAACAGAGCAATTCTAAATTCAAACACAGATTAAAACAATCGGAGAAGAGATGGGTGATGTAGTAGTATATTTCATAGATGAACCTTACTCGAAATCGAGTTTCTCTCGCTGTAGAATCTGTCATGAAGAAGAAACAGAGAGCTACTTTGAAGCTCCTTGTGCTTGTTCTGGAACCATCAAGGTATTTATATTGAAGAAATTAGTTTGATTTTGTAAAAACTTATTGTAAATTTGATTTCCTTTTCGTTGAATGAATCAGTACGCTCACAGAGATTGTATACAACGATGGTGTGATGAGAAAGGAAACACAATTTGTGAAATTTGTCTCCAGGTTTGATTCCGATTGAACAATAATTTTAAATTTTGTTGAATTTTGGGTTTTTGATTGTCTTTATCTTCTTCACGTAATTGTTAGTTTCTTCTAATTAGTCTTGTCTAATTACTTCAATAATAACGAGACGTGTTTCTAATAACTTTTATAGTTTGTGTTCCATAATCTTCTGATTAACTAGAATTAAAAGAAAAATTATTCGATTTCGTAGAAAAATCGTAATCAAACAGACAAATGCCATCCTGTTAATGATATCATATATTTGTCTTTTTATTCTTTTTATTTTTTAATTTAATGACTTACAAAGAATTAAAAACAAAAATGGTAACTGGATCCATTGTGTTATGGGTCCCATCCGAAACTTGGTGAACGTACTTTTTTTTCTTGTTGTCACTTATTATTATTATAAATGGGGGGGGGGGGAAATATATATATTCCTTGAAACTAAGTCCCTAAGAGAAAACCGATACTTCTAAATCCCGAAAATATTAGATTAGGATACTTTAAAAAAGAGATTTAATAAATCAACTACCCTGACCGAAGAGCGGAATCACCAGTGACTAACCAACATTCATGGCGAATAAGAGTACCTCACAAATGAAGAACGAGCTGCTAAACCGAAAAACCTGCACGAAGCCACATAAAGAAATCTATCTAGAGGCGAGACCGAAGACAAACTAAAGGCAGAAAGGACCGTTGTAACAAGACAAACTACTTCTAGAAATGGTGAAGTCGAATTACATATCGACTGTTTTTATACCCTGATAGGACCCATGACAAGACCATACCTCGATCAGGTCTTAAAGTACGGACAAAGAACGAACCAATCCAACCTCTACACGGAAAAACCGGACCTAGACGAGCACAGTTACCAATCGAATCCGAAGAGGATAAAATAATCGATCAACCTAGGGGAGCATATGAATATCCTAAACCACAAGAACCTAAACTAGTACTAAACCATAATCAAACAACAAAACCAAAAAAGGTAAGAGAGGACAACATGAACCAAGACGGGAGATGAAAGTCACGAGAGATATCACCCACAGATAATGAAGTAAATTCGGCAAGATAGTTGGAGCCAAATGAGGACGATGGTGGTGGATCTGAAGCTCCTTGGCGGTGGTGGCGAGACCCCACGGCGGAACCACAACCATTCCGATCATCACTTTCAGACTGGCTCATCTCCTTATTCACCCTTCTTCACCCCGAGCGAAGCTTAGAGGTCCAAAAACTTCTTGAAGACTCGCGACAATAGGGGCACACTAGTCAAGCCGAGGCTCAGCTATCTCTACTAAACACACCCTCCAAAATTCTCAAATCTGAAGCCGAAACCTCGTTACCATCAACAACGAACACAGAAAGCTAGAGTACCAAAGGAAAAAGCAGTGGTCGGAGCTATGGAAGCCTCCGACCACCACTCCTGTGACAAAGAAGAAGAAGGCGGCAGCTTGTTAGGTCAAGAGCTTTTATCTTTATTTTTCTTGTTAAAGTTTGGATTCGGTGAACGTACTTTTCTATTTCTGGCTCCATTTTTTTTTAGTTTTTTAATGTAATATTAAAAGTGATTTAATTATAACAGTATTATTTACTTTTTTGATAAAATTTTGATTTATAACATTATTTGGTTGGATTTGTAATATTGCAGGAGTATAAACCTAGATATACCACAATTGCAAAACCATCTAAATTGATTGAAGCAGAAGACACAATCAGGTAACTAATTTTCTTAGCCTTGGTAGAATTATAATTAAGATGAAGTTTTCAATATTGAAAATGCTTAAGCTTCATTGAAATAAGCAGGAGAGAAAATGGAAGACGAAGAGGAAACAGAAGATTAGTGAATAGAGCTGAAACAGATCTTCCACAATGCATCTTGGACAGTGATAGATGTGCCTCTTGTTGTAGATACTTGGCTCTCATCGTAAGTCCTAACTCAATCCTCTGTTTTTTTTTTTTTTTTTAAATAGAATTAATTATATATTCGTTTGAGTTTATACATAACTAGATTATTAGTAAATGATATATACACTAGCTCTTGACATTCAGTTAATTTGTTTGATTTTGGTTTTCTGTTTATTGTTTTCATTTTAGAAATATGATAACCATATAAATACCAACTAAAATTTGACTAGATTATGTTTTATTTTTTTATTATTTAAATTCCAAAATAAATACTTAAAATATAAACTTAATTGAACCCTTAAAAATGTGATTATTTGTAATTAAAATAACCAAACACTCATAAAAATATAATTAAAAATTATTCGGTTAGGTTATAAGTGATTATTTACCATAGTATTAGTATAATAATCAATTAATTAGCAAAAATTAGTTTAGATTCCTATTTGATTATTTAAAGTTTTCGGTTAAAAGCTAAACCGAACTGAAAACTATAGGTATCAACATAATAGATGCATTCAACTATTTGTGAGAAACCAAAACTAAACTGGGTATTTACTTTTGGTTTGATTCGATTTTTCAGTTTGTATACCTAAGGCTAATATACATGTAAAAATAAATTAGTTAAAATTCAATAATGGGAGAAGAAACGAAAATTCATTTGGTTACTTGAGGTCGAAATCAGAAATGGCAACCACTTCTATCAAATCGACCAAACACGGCATTTAAGATTTGAATGATTGGTAACAAATAACAACAATACTGTCCACTTGCTAATCAAATCGTTTATAATTATTTAAGAGAATCAAAAGTTTGTTAGATAATTGCTTGCTAACTATCGGATACTTGGTCATCACTAACTTTAATATTATAATTGTATAAAGCATATAATTATTTAATCATTTTTCTAATTTCTCTAAACAGTAAATATCTTTAAACAACCAATAATGATTTTAAAATTTAATATAGAGGTAAGATAAAGAGTGATGGTTAAGAAAAATAGGTTTGGTAGGTCAAAGAACCTAAACAAAAGACAAAATGATTTCTGTTTTTGGAACCTAAAGAATGTTTGCTTGTTAAAATGGTTTATGGTTTTTACTAGTAACATAACCCATGACGTTTTTATTCATAGCTTGATATAACCCATATTTGTTATGAACTCATATATACCCAAATTGAATCAAACCAATTTTATTTGGACTCAATGCAATATATCATAACATGTCCTTATATATAAAATATTCTCTTCTTTTACGGCGTGACCTCTTTTTATTATTTTTCGAGATGCAATTAAATTTATATTATTTAACTTTTTTACAGTTTTCAGTGGTTTTGCTGATAAAGCATGCGTTTGGTGTAGTTTATGAAACCCATGAGTATCGTTTCACTATTTTCACGGTAATAAATTGATTTTTTCTAGTATTTTAAATTTTTATATATTCGTTGTGGAGATTTGTTGTGTGTGTAATAAATTAAAATTTGGAATTAATGGCAGGTATTAACATTGAAGGCCATTGGGATATTATTGCCAATGCTCGTTATAATTCGGACAATCACAGCTTTTACAAGAAGTCTACGAAATCAATTTCTCGTAAGCTCCTATAACATTTTACAATTTTTTTTTATTGTTGTGAAACATTAGATCGACAAGATCCTCAATTTCAAGATACACTAAGGTTGAGGTTCAAAATTTAAACTGATTACGATTCATCTATGGAAGCTTGTATCGGTGTGGTGAATAACGATCTCAAGTCCAGAAATTCTTCCTTCGGCTCTATTCTTTTTTTCTTCTTCTCTGTCTTTCTACTGATTACTCTGATCAATTTTGCTTCTTCAATTTTCTGTCTTGAGTTCTAACACCCGATTCATAGTCTAATTTCACCCTTAAATTTTTTATTTAATATACTAATTTATATAGAGAGTAATCAAACCCTAGATACCATAGTCATTAACTGGATTATCCGAACAACCAGACTAAAAAAACTCAAAAACTCAGACAACATTTTACAATTTTTATAATCATGTTTTCTTTATATTTTGTTTGAATAGGACTCTGAAGAAAATACTTTGAGCTCTGATGAAGAAGATAATGGATTGGAGGATGAAGGTCAACAACATCTGGCCTGATATTTTATTTTTATTCTTCAAGCTTTTTTTTTTAATAGAAAATATGAATTGTATACCACAAATATAGGAACATACTACATGCATAGCAAATGTAAATTGTGTTAAAAATCATAAATATTATAAATCTAATACCTTTTCGATAAACTTATACATGTAAATTTATACAAGTCTAAATAAATGACTGGTTTTGTTAACGGTAATTTTTCAAGAACCTAACCGCTTTAATTTTAGTCGGCATTGAAACAGAATTGCAACACGTGTGAGTTTAAATATCGAGTTAAACTGACAGGTAGATGGACGGTTTAGATCCAATCGTGAGTGTTAATTTTTAAAAGACGAAAACACCCTTGTTTCTGGATAAAGGAAAAAAGATGACAAAGTGTGGCTGCTGGGATTCGAGCCCAGGTCTCCACGGCCACAACGTGGAATTCTTACCACTAAACTACAGCCACTTTGTTGTTATATTTTGCAGATTGAAATAAATATTGTTTGTTTTCTCAATAAATTTGTCATTTGCATTTTGTAATATGGGACCTTCGGGTTTCATAAGAAATGGAGAATATGAAATTTAGTAATATTATTCATAACCAGTTTTCTATTTTAGAAAAAAATGAAAAACCATAAATATTGATTATAAGATTGTATGTTTTGGGAAATGGTTTTAATTAAAAGGTTAAATGTCAATTATGCTATATTTTTTATCCTTGTTCGACTTCTAAGAATTGATTATATAAATCGGACATTACCGATTTAATTGTTAACAAATAAATTGTATGTTTTAAGGCTATATTTTTGTGCATGCTTTTTTTAAGTTTTATGCGATCTACCAAAGTAAATTAATTATAAAAAGATAACAAAATATATTGTTTTCTTATTGGAATAAAAAAGATAAAATTTAGAGTTAAGATCCAAATGTGAGAAATAAAAATCCTTAAGAAAAATAAATAAATAAAACCTGAAGTTGTGGTTTAGTAACACAGATATATAGGATAACAGTCTTTATCAGTTTTGATAAAACCTTAAAATTATAAAACGATAGGTTAATGTAATTGCAATATGGTTTCGTCAGAGGTCCAAGTCTTAAGTCGATGGAGCAACGTGGTGAGGCTTATTAGAACCACGAGTACTCTTTCTAAATTTACGACCACGAGACCACTCAGCTTGTTCTGGTCCATAATTATAGTCGAAGAATAGTTCTTCACCTTCTTCTATGTCTTTCATCGCAAATAATCCAACCCTGTTATCTCCTCTCACTATCATCACCTGCAATCAACCCCAAAACCATATGTAACTGATTTAAGATAATATTGTTTCATAAAATTAGTATGTGATGATGGATATATGCAAAGATATTCGTTGATTCTAATAAATATTCCGGAATAAATCAAGTTTTTTAGATTTGTTAAAAACTCTAAAAATCTAGTCGAAACCAAGGATTGAGAATAGAAATGTTTGTCAAAGGCTCTTTAATTAAATATAAATATTAAAAACAAATTCCCCAAATCATAAACTAAGATGCTGAAACCCTAAAATACCTTACAAAACTCTAACCCTAGTTAATTAAATAAGATATCTATTAAAATTTATAAAATAAAATTATAAAAGTGAGTTCTTACCTTCACATAGCAGTTGGGTTTTGCTGAGTGATTAAGAAATTTAAGTTTGTTTCCTTTGCGTCGAGCATCGATTTCAAACTGTAAATGTCACTTTTATTAGAATAAATATATGAAATTATTATAGAAAAGAGAAGAAGATTAAGATTTCAAAAACCTGATCATTTAAGGTAAAAAGATAGGAAGTGCCTAAGTGAGCTTCAACTATCCCACGTTGATCTGCCTCAGCATGAGTGATCATTTCACCAGTATATTCTCCCAAATACTCATTCTTTTTTAGTGAGTACTTTTGTATTAAATCAAAATTCACATACTTAATTAGTGGAGATTATTTAAAAAAAATAAAGAAAATTTGTTTTTGATTATGATTACAATACATTCTGATATTTACATAAAACCTTACCCGAGTAAATGCACCCCATCCATGAATATCAGACTTTGCAATGAGAATCTTGTTAATAAGAAGAAAAAAAACAAATAAATTCAATTAAATTAATTTTCGTATAGTTACAGAAAATTGTCATTTTAATGATCACTAATATAAAAAAGTAGAAAAACATTCAACATTTAGGTAACCACTTTATACATTCCACTTACATTGACTTTAGATTTGAATAGTAAATTTTTATATTAGACTCGGCAATAAACAATTTAACAGAAATTGTTTACTCCGATAATTTCCATCAATGAAATTTAGTATTAATGTTTTTTTTTTGTAAACATATATAGTATACTCTTTTGTTTCATAAAGATAGATGTTTTAGACATTTTTGGTTGTTTCTTAAAGATCAATTTTTTTAAAGTTTTCTATGCATTTTTTTTCATTTAATGATCATAAATTATAAATGTTAAGAATAATAATTGAATTTATTGAATTAATATTGGTATAGAGTTATTGAAAATTGTGTAGTACAAAATACTATACATTTCAATCAATTATTAAATGATTTTTTTAATATGTGTAAATTTTTTTAAAAATTTATTAAAATGAAACAGAAAGAGTATTAATTTTACCTTCTTATGTTTCTTAAAGAGGGATCGCATGTTGTTGCATTTGATTTGCTCTGATGTCTCATCCACAGAGTTATCTCCACAGCTAAAATAACAATTCTGACAAAGATCTGGATCACATTCACGATTTGCAGTGAAACAAAGACAATGTCTATTTACGCATTGACCCGTTACACATGTACATCCTCCATAACGATTGTTGCAATCCTTCGAACACCTTCAACAACAAAACATTTTTAAAACTTATACACAACTTGAGTTTACGATTAAGAATCTCTTCTTTTTTTTTAATAATAAATCTGGTTCAACAGAAACACTATGAATACTATTAGCATAGGAATTCCTTACTAACTAGACATAAATTTTTCTCTGGAGCCTAGTTCAACGGTCAACATATCATAATATCTGATGTAAATAACCATACCACCGCACACAAATATGATTTTGTTTCTAAGAACACTCGAACCAGATATAATACATTTACTACTTTCCTAAATTTCAGTACTATCACTGGACCATGCCTGCGTAGACACGATTTTGAATCTTAATTGTAATTTTTGCGAATATATAAAGAGAATTGACATACCCGCAATATTTCTCGCAGCAATTATCATTAGAATAACAAGGACATTGATCACCACAGATTGAGTCGCAAGTGCATGGTGTGTAGAGCTTATATAACCTCTGTTCTGTATTAGCTGCTTTTCTTAATGCACGAGGACGACGACGAGCAAGTTTTCGCAATCTTATGTTTTTGTGGTGCTGCAACTTTTTTCGAAGTTCAAGTTTTCTCTTTATAACCTGTACAAAATAATGATAATATATGTATATATATATTAATTATTTGTCTAATTAATATAGATACCATTAGGATTAAACGTACCTGATCGTCTGGTTTTGGTTTTATAGCTAAGTTATATCCAAATAACATTGTACGTTGATCTTGTTCTCGCATGTAATTGTGAACCTCTAAGCAAGTCTTAAGCTCCCAAAATGCGTTTTTTGCAATAAGACAACTGCGAAAAAAACATGATCAAGGATTACATTAATTTGCTGTCCGTTTCACCATCTAGCTTTTGCATTCATTTAAATGTACTATTCGAATGCAACGTCTAGATGTTGTTCCTTTCATTTTTTGTTACATATACATTTAATACGGTTAAAACCATGCATTTGTATATATTTACCTGTTTCTACCATGGATTTCAAGTGCTTTCAAGTAAAGATCCTTCTCCTCAGGAGTCCAAGTAGTCATCTTTGCATCAACATCAATCACTGTATAATCTTCAGTGATTGTGTCTGAGACCACATTTTTCCCTTTCTTCTTTGATACAGAGTTATCACTATTCACCACATGATCAGCTTCTGTCACAGTCCTTGCCTATTAAACCAGTAAAACACATAATTAACATATAAATAGAGAGAGTCGTTAAGGATTTGACTATGGATCAAGTCTTGTCAATCTAATCGTTGACAAAAAAATATAGAGAAACCTTGAGGTAACAATGCTCACTGCATTGATTTCTATCATCTTCATTTTCAGAATAATAAAGTTCATCATCTTCGTCATCTCTCTGGCATGCCAAAAGAAACTAATTAAGTTAATTACTTGAGCTTATATATAAGAGTTTATGCAACTAAAATATATTAATTAATGAAATAATAACTAAATTCAAGCTTACAGGTTTAATCTCCGGCTGAGATTTCTCATGCGTATTGCAACCAAATTCCTGTAAAAATAAATAAAAAATAAAAAACATATATATATGATCTTTTTCAATCTTCATAATGATAAAATATAGAAATTAAGATTCAAAGATACCAAGCAACGACGGCAAAAATTTCTACTAGTAGAAGATTGAAAAGTAGTAACTATGCTGTTGGATCTCGAATCAGAAGCTTCTCCAACACTTTCTTCATTCTTAAGCTTCAAATCATTGAATCTTTCCTACAATTATATATGAGTTAGACTTAAAAGTTTTTATTTTACTTTAAAAGAGTTTTAGGAACAAATTTTTTAAAAAACAAGAAGAATTGATTGGATTATTACCAATATATCTGAATAATCTACTTGGAGGAACTTTGTGAGAGCCCTCTGCGTGACGACATCATTAAAACCATATTCCTGTCCAACTTTCCTGAAAAAAATGAAAAAATAATGATGATCACAATGTATTTCTAACAACAGTAGAGGTGTTTTTTTGATAATTAAGATGTAGTCCAGTTCAACGGAAACATCATAAGCATCATTCAGTCTTTGATAAGTTAGAGATCTTTCTCCTGAACCAGTTCTACAGATCCACAAGTCAACAACAAACCATAAGATCTGACTATTCCAGAACCAAAAAAAAGCCATAATGCTCTCAATGTCGTGTACGAATGTTATCTTGTTTATTGAGACACTCAAATCCTCGCACATTATTACTTTACCCCAATTCCAATACTATTACTAGACCTATCCGCCTCAGCCTAAGCAAAAATAAAGGTCTTAATAATAATAAAACACATTGTAAAATCTAACCATATAAACCGATCTTCACTCTCCGAAAATTGATATTTTTCTCTCTCGATTTCTTCATCACCATCTTCATCGTCGCTGCTCAATTCTATATCATCATCCTCATAATAGTATTGTATCTTATCCATCACAGATTCACCTTCACCCATTAGCTGATTACTGCAGTTTAATCAACAAAGACATATATAAATGAATGTTGAAATTAATATGAAAAAAGAAAAGAAAAAAACCAAACATACCTATTAGCTAAGACCCAAGTGATGGATTTCGGTAGCTGCTCAACAAATGGAAGCTTGATTGTTGGTACAATTGATTCATCATCATTTTCATCATCAAGAAGGTCATCATCGTAGTCAGATTCATAGAAGAAATCATTACTGAAACGACGAAGTTGTGTTTGCATTCTAGACAAAAGCTTATTGTTGTCTCTTCCATTATTATCCTCTTCACTGGAACGAACTAAGGCAAGTGTTTCATGGTGTGAAGAACTTGTAGCCACATTTGGTTTACATTTTAGCTCGAATGTTTGCTGTGATTAAATCAATTAATAATTAAGTATATAAATATCAAATATGTACAAACTCAAGACTCTATGATGAAACAAGATTTGGTTTGGAGAAAAAAATAATCTTTAGGCCTTATTTGAATAATGTGTTTTGAAAATAATTTGGATACAATATTAGAATTCATAGGCTTCCAACAATATTTAGTGGAGTCACCCATAAACTTTATATCTTACATTCTAGATTATGATATCGTTATTAATTCGCGACGAATTATACATTTTATTTAAGAAATTTCAAATCTACTCTTTTTTGGTTTAAAGATTTGGATACTATATAAATTCCATGAAAATTTGTAGGCTTCTAGTGATATTTAGTGGAGTGGTCCATAAACTTTATATCTTACGTTACAGATTATAATATTATTATTAATTCAGACCATTTTCAACAAATCATACGTTTTATTTAGAAATTTTAAATCTACTCTTTCTTCCGGTTTAAAGATTTGAATACTATATAAATTTTATGAGAATTTATTATAACATTTCTATGCAATATAGTTTACAACTGATAGGATCACAAAGGGTTTTTCATCTAGACTGTTCAAAAAAACATAAAGAACAGAGACTCTCTTACATGGATGTGTTGAATTCTCTCTTTTTCAATTTGCTCTTTGATCTTATTTATTTCTGGTGGCAAATCATCACCATCTTCACGTTCCTATATAATAAAATCAAAAACAAATGCTTTAAGAAAATAAAAAAAATCAAAAACAAATTACTAAATTCCATTAAAATCACGAACATAATGTAAAACAAAAAGAAACAAGAAAATCTAGTGATCGATCACCTTCTCCATAACCACCTTCCTCTCGTCTCTTCTAATTTGTCGTCTTTTTGTGGTGAATTATAAAGGATTTTTTGGTGTTGTTATAAAGGATAATAATGTGTATATAGTTTTAAATAATAAGTAAAAAAATGAAAGAAAAAAAGTTATAATATGAAAGACACGTATATGGAACTTGTATGTTTAAAAGGACAAAAATCTGAAAATATTAGGAAAATTTAATTTTTTGAAATATAATACTATATGTACTTGAATGTTGGGTTGGCTATTAATTGGCCTCTTTGACATCTCAATTTTAATTTCATATTTTATGTAAAAAATTTGGTTTGGGGTTGTATGGGATTTATGTGAATTCGATGTTTTTATTTCTAGAGGATTTTGACACTACAAAAAAAGTTATTATAACTAGAAATATTAGTAATAATTTGTGATGTTTTATATATAATTTTCTTACGGATTTTATTTGTTATGAATTTAAATAAGTTATTGTGACTATGTTTCGTGATGTTTTGTAACAAAATTGTTATTAGATTTATTTGCCACAAGCATATTGTGATGTTTTTGTTACCAATATACATTTGTAACATTTGTATTATAACCATTTATATCTTCATAAATTCGTAATAATATATTTATATTGTAATAAAATATGTGTTATTGTGACAAAACTTTATGTATTAATACAAATTTTTTCTTGTAACGTGATTTTCTCGGGTTTTGTATGTGTTATTATCTTATAAATAAAATATAAAAAAATGACAACAAAAAAATCGCTTCTTGACTAATTAAAAGAAACATCTCAAAAAAAAAAATCAATTGAGAGTAATATGTCATGTTTATTACACATGATCATCATTACACATATCAACTACAACATACAAATCCGAGCTTTTTCTCGACTTCTTAATGTTCAAAATTAACATATTCACGACAAACAAAAATCCTTTGAAGATCTTCACCAAACCAATTGCAACACACATATAATACATCCACCAGTTCATAAATTCAATACCCTCTAAATCAATCAGAAGTTTCCTTTTAACCTCTGCAACTATCACCAAACTTTCCACTTCATCTCTTAGTCTCCACCACCACATTAGACCAAAAGTCACCGCCACAATGGCTTTGTCTGATACTCTTTCCTCTTCAACGAAAACTCCGAGAACAGTATCGTCGACCACCGGCTTAACCACGACTCTAAACCATATCAACATTACTTCGTGTAGGCCCAAAAAGAACATAACCCTAACTAAAACCCATCTTTCTTGAGCTGCAAGAGATAAGTTGTCTGTATTAATAGACTTAGTAGTGATCATGGTTCCTTCGACTCCAAAGGCTACACAAGCTTGGACGATGAAGAGAATGATCCAGCAAATGTAGAGATGAGAATGGAGAACAGAGAACTCTGGTTTTCCGGAGAGATTGTGGATTAAAGTAGAGACGACTATGAGAGTCAAGATTGTGTATAAGACTGTGACATCAAGTTGGGGAAGAAGGCCAGAGAAAGTGACCAGAGATGAGGAAGAAAGAGAGAGACGTGAAAGGAAGAGGAACGAGAGAGGGATAAGGAGACTAAGAAAGCTGATGGCGATCATTTGAAATAGTCGAACCAGAAGACAACTGCTTCTTGTGTTTTGTGTTTCTTCATGTTCCATTTTGATTCGAGAAGATTGAAAATCTAAGAAGAAGAAGAAGAAGATATTGGGAAGAAACAGTTGCTTGAATGAGAAGAAGCAGAGGATGTAAGAAAGATCTTATATAACGCTTTTAGAAAGCGTGTTTGGCAGCCACGTTTGTGGTCGTCTATCTATATAAGCTTATTCATCTTTTCATTCTTAATTTTTTTTTAAAATTATTATATAAAAATATGTCTTCATATGTTCATCGACGTACACAGCCGGCCGATGAAGATAGTAACGAAGATTGTATTTAGAATTTAATTTAAAAATAATGGTTACAAGTGGATAACAAATTGACCAAAATGCATCAACAAATCTTAGTGTTCGACCATTACATGGATAAAGTTCCTGGATATCTAATTTTTTATATAGTTTAGATCACAAAAACGTGTATACAATATTATATAACTTGATTAAAAGTTATATTAAACATCTCCATATTTTTATTTTTTTAAAAAAGAGGAAATTTAAGTGACAGAAAGTTAGTTATAAATCCTTAGTGTTAAAATTTGACAAACTCAGGATTAAGACCATGAGTGGAGTTTTAACTTTCAGTTTGAAAATGATAGTCAAATTAGAATGTTTTTTATTGGTAATCTTAAGAAGCAGCAGAAAAAAAAAGGATTGGATAAAAACATTGCTTACAGATCAAAGTTGTTCAATCAAAGAGCCGAGCTAGAAACTTTACTTTGTTTATCATGTATGTATCACAACTATTGATTTCGATCCCAAACAAATCTGATTTTCATTCTAGTGTAAAACCATATTTCATGGAAAATCTCAGAACCCGGAAAAAGAAGTACCAAGCTGACCAAACACTACCTTCAGGCAATTAAGCTGCTGCAAGTGGCTGGAGAGCTTTAAGAGGGTTCATGATCACACCGTCGATGAGTCCATATTCTTTTGCTTCTTTAGCACTCATGAAGAAATCGCGGTCTGTGTCTGTGTTTATCTTCTCCAGGCTTTGACCAGTGTGGTATGCCAGATAACCGTTTAGGTTTGCTTTGTGATGCAGCATTTCATTTGCCTGGTTTCAGAGCAGGTTAACATGCACGGTTAGGTTTAAAAATGAATTGATATCTATATCAATCTAGTCTCTGCAAAAATTTAAGACGATGACTGGGATGAAATAGAAATAGAAATATAAAGGTGAGGATGAATGAACCTGAATATCAATATCGGTTTGGCCACCTTGAGCTCCACCAAGCGGCTGATGGATCATTATCCTTGAGTTTGGTAGACTGTATCTTTTCCCTAAGGTTTTACAAATAAAGCTAAGCTCATATCAGAAATTTAAGACTTAACTAAAGGATTTTACAAGAATGAAAGGATTGAAAGACTACCTTTGGTTCCAGCACTAAGCAGAAAAGCTCCCATACTGTTGTTAAGAAAACCAACATAGAAAAGGAGGGTATTATAATCCATACAAATCCAAATTTGAAAACAAACAATAAAAATGCTATGTGTTTTGAGTGGTAAGAGTTTTAGTTATGCATCCAACCAACTATCAATTTGCTAAGGAACTAAACAACCAATACATAACGAGTATCAAAGACTGGTAAAAGCTTCACCTAGCAGCTAGACCGACACAAACAGTGGAGACATCAGGCCGGATATGCCTCATAGTATCGAATATAGCCATACCTGGGGAAAGAGAGAGAGAGAGAGATGCAACAGTCATTAACAATGATAACTTGAAGAGATGATGAAAGAACATAACAAGAGATGATACGGAAACAAGTAAGCTGACAAAGTGTTATTACCAGCTGTAACCGACCCACCAGGAGAATTAACATACATGACAATATCCTGTTCAACATAAGCACTATCATTCAGAATCCTAAGCAAATCATCTGAATCAAGTAACAAGGCATGAATTGTAATACTACGATATCTAACCTTAGTAGGATCAACAGCATCGAGGTACAGAAGTTGAGCTACAATTATGTTTGCCATATCATCATCCACCGCACCACCACAACGAATAATCCTCTAAACGATCAGAACACAAGAAACCATTCATTAACAAGAAGAGTGGGCTGAAAAAATTGATAATCAATCTCTAAAAAAGAGCGTACATATTGGAAGAGCTGGCTAATGATACTCTGGAAACGTTCTTGCACCATAGGAGGTGGTCCTTGCCCTTGAGCATATGTAGGAAAATACGGAGAAGAAGGGACTTGTAAATCATCCCTGCGAAGTGACAGCAATTCCAATATCAAAAAGAGTTCAAAATCACAGTTCAGGAACATCGTCAAAGTAAAATTTCGACCTTATGGACCATACTCCCTTAGGAGAAGGAATCTCCGGTGTCCAGATATTTCCGGAATATACAGCCTTTGGAGTTGAGTTCTTCCAATTCTTTCTGTCGCTAACTATCTTCTTCGTCTTTCTGCAAACAAAAATTCGTCAATTCCTCCTTAATTAACCTAAAGATTCGAGGGAAGAAACCAGAAGATGGCAAAACCTCGAACGAAGTGGCTCGAAAGGAAGAGACAGCTTGGGAGAATCGAAAGAGGAGCCATTGGGACTAGCGGAGACGAATCCAGCTGTAAATCTGAGAGAAGAAGCCGATGTGGAGACGCAAGCATGAGCCATTTCTTAGTTCAATTTGGGGAATGAATAAAACCCTAGTTCCGTCACCGGCGAGGAACTTCCGGCCCTTATCCTTGAAAAATTTGGGATTTTTTTGTTCTTTCTTCAACGAGTATGGTGGTGACTAAACTACTGACTACAAGATCCGCTAATCGATATCTGTCTTTTTATCAGGTCGGGTTATAACCCGTTGTTTCAAGTTGGGCCGGGTCAATTTTAGGTCCGATAATATTACACGCTAGCGCCTTCGGTACTTTACAAAACGTGACTGTCATGTGTTGTTTCAAAGAGGATATTCCATTAGCCTTAAAAACAAGAGAGACAGAATTGTCTCAGTTAGGATAATTTAGTTTAAAACTACGGATCACTTCTTATTAATCTAACTATTAATTAAAGGATAATAAAACATATAAGATTTATAACCCAAAATTCACTCACTAAAACCTTTTTTAATATTCCATTTATAGTTGGTAGAGGTTTCAAACCGTGATATAGTATAATTATTAGTTGGGTTATATCTAAACCACAACATTAAGAAGAGCTCAAGAAATATACTACAATACTAAACTCTAATCATTTTTTAAAATCACTCTATAAGTTAAAACATATGATAATTTTATAATATGAATATGAAATATTTATGAAAACATAAAACTATATAATCGTAATTATCGAATATCAAATGGTTTGTTATCATCTAATTAATGAATTATAATCATTGAAAGATTTTGTGATTTGAGTAATTATCGAATATCAAATGAATATAGTTATTGAATGATTTTGTGATATCAAAACACCCATTTTTATGAAATGATATGTAATATCAAATTTATTAGATGAATTTAGTGATTAGTAGTCTACTATTGCACCAATTTATCAATTTATCTTTAACTATTTATATTGTTTTGTTAAATTGTGTATTTTTTATTTACTTAGGCATTAATTAATGTATATCATCTGAGAAATAGCCAAAACATTACTACAAAGTTTTTTAAGAAAAGCATCAACATTAGGCACCGGAGACTCAAGCTCCGGCGACTCAGTGAATGCGTCCGAACAAGTCACCACATCAGCGATCGCAGCACTCACAACACTCTCAAGCCGTCCAAAGTCTCCATCATCAACAGCTACAGAAGCATCTTTAAGATCATCAAGAAGCGACTCATAGTTATCAACACATAACTCCAATACATCAGCCACGTCACGTGGCGTTGACTGGTCAACGGTTAGACGTTTGGCTAAGTCGAGCGTAGCGTTAGCTTTATCGTAGAGTGCACTCATCTCCATTCTAAGGATATCGATAGGTTTTGGTTCGAATTTGCTGAAGTCACGGAGGAGTGGAAGTATTGAGATAACGCATTCGGCGACGTAGTCGGTGCCGGAGCAAATTGATTCTACGGCGGGTGACACGTGGAGGGATGAGATGTTGAGGTTAGATAGATTTGGGAGGTTTTTGAAGATATTTTTGAGGTCGTTTAGGTCTAAAGTGTTGTTCCATTGTGTGAAGAAGGAGGAATCGGTTTCAACTTGGCCGCCTTCGGTGGTGGTGGCTACGGCGGGAGAAGGAGCGGCGGAGCGGACGATGGAGGAGAAGATACGAGTGGAAGAGGAAGGAGATAAGAGGAGAGCAAAGAGAGCAAAAGAGAAATAGAACGATGGTGATGAGTTCTTCATCTTTTTCTTAAAAGGTTTTTTTTTGTTTTTCTCTTTTGTTTGAAAACAAGGTTTATAAACAATAAAAATTTAAGAGAAATTGTTATTGGTTATAAACACTAATTTTAGAGTAATTTTTGTTAATTAATTTATAGAAAATTTGTAGTTTTTTATACAGCAAACAAGTTCATGGATTTTTTGGTTTACAGACATGTTGTTACTTGTTAATAAAATAACCAAACATAGTAAGAAGACAACATTAATAACAGCTTCTTAAACTTGTAAACAATAACACAAAAATTGTTATGGAAATAAAAAATACTAAACCATTACTTTAATACATAGCCGAGTTTTGACTGAATTCAAAACTGAATTTTTCTAGCTTTCATAAACCAAAATTATAATATAAAACAAAAAATATAATGTAAAACAAAAATATAATACAAAATTTATTAATTAGAAGCAGTCATGTGAAGCTGAACAAGCGAAGCATAAACTCCACCGTCGATTTTGATCAACGTCTCATGAGTACCTTTCTCAGCAATCACACCATTCTTAACGACGGCAATGACGTCAGCGTTTTTAATGGTCGACAAACGGTGAGCCACAACGACTGTGGTTCGGTTTACCATCACTCGGTCAAGTGCATCTTGAACCACTCGCTCTGATTCCGCATCAAGAGCACTCGTTGCCTCGTCCAAAAGCAATATCTTTGGCTCTTTCACTATGGCGCGTGCTATAGCCACACGTTGTTTCTGTCCTCCTGATAACTGAATCCCTCTTTCTCCCACCACCGTGTCGTAACCCTAAAAAAGTAGGTTCCTTTCACCGTAAGTAAACTTGGAAAATCAGAGTAGACAAGGAAAATGATTGTTTTGGCTTACCTGTTGTATGCTAGAGATGAATTTGTGTGCATTGGCGAGTTCTGCGGCGGCTATAATTTCAGATTCGGTCGCGGTCTCTTCACCTCCTTTGCCATAAGCAATGTTAGCTCGAATAGTGTCGTTGAACAAGACAGGTTCTTGTCCCACAAGTCCCATTTGTTGTCTTAACCATTTCAATTGTAGCTTCTTAAGCTCAACTCCGTCTAGAGTTATGTGACCAGAATCCGGATCGTAAAATCTTTGTAATAGCGAAATCACAGTTGATTTTCCCGACCCACTTTCTCCGACTAAAGCAAGTGTCTGAAAGAGCAAACAAAAAGAGACAGATTACTAGTTAAGATTCTCAGAAACTTGAGTGAAACAAGCATTCTTAAGAGAAAGTTTGGGTTCTTTACCTTTCCTGCACGAATGGTTAAGCAGAGATCTCGAAAGATCTGAATGTCAGGTCTTGCTGGATAAGTGAAGCTTAAGTGACGAAGCTCAATATCTCCCTTAAGATTCTCCAACACTGTCCCTGACTCATCACTAGAGTCAATCTTAGATTTTCTATCGATGATTGAAAAGATCGAAGCAGCTGCAACCTTAGCTTTGCTTGAATCTGGAGCGAAGGTACTCGACTGAGAAACTCCAATAGCTGCCATTGTCAACGCAAAGAACACCTGCAAGATCCATTCTCTTTCATTACCAAGTCACAGATATTTTCAAACATGTGTAAGCAAAGATTATTAGAACATTAGTTTACCTGGAAAACATCATTGAAAGTAGTCTTGCCATCTTCAACCAATCTAGCCCCTGCGTAGAAACTTGTCGCGTAGACAGAAAACAGAATGAAGAAGGAGAATCCAAACCCTAATCCGCTGATGAAGCCTTGCTTGATTCCATCTTTGATTGGACCTTCACATTGTTTCTTGTACATCTGCATCACTTTCTCCTCCGCGCAAAAAGAAGCCACCGTTCTTATGCTCCCCACTGCATCGTTAGCTACCTGACTAGCGTCCTCGTACTTTGACTGCACAGTTATCAAAAGCCCTAGAGTAAGTTTCTTGAGCCACAAGAAAAAAAAACAGGATTTTTTTTAATGATTAATGTACAGACCTTTGCATCGGCACTGAATCCTTTCATGAACTTGACTTGAATATAACCATTGATACCAATAAGAGGAAGCATCACTAAGATGATAAGCGCCAATTCCCAACTTGCAGTGAAGGCTATAATCAATCCAGAAGCAGCAGATGCAGCATTTTGAACAGCTAGAGACAACGCATCACCAACCAGAGCCCTAATCAAAGCTGCATCAGCTGAGAGTCTTGCACCCATGGTACCACTCGAGTTTTGTGGCTCATCGAACCACCCAACCTCCATGTGAACCGCTTTCTCAAAACACATTGCTCGAATTCGTCGAATTAGTTTCCCTCCAGCTACTGCAAACAGATATGTTTGAGCTGGTGAGACAATCAACGAAGTTGCTCCAAGGGCTACAAATATTATCGCCCAGAATCTCGAATCTCTCTTTAGTTCGTGAGGTGGTTTGAAGAACGCTTCAATGACTCTTGAAATGAGAATCCCAAAAAGCGGGAATATGGCACCATTGATTGCTGCTGCTACTGTTCCTAGAAGGAGAACAGGAATCTCAGGTTTGTTTAGAGCCGCGATTCGGGTGAGCGATACGTTTGGAAGCTGTCCTTGACTCGCTGTTGCAGTTTCCTCTTGGCTTACTCGGTGGCTATTACCGAGGTCTAGTCCTGCAGTTAAACCAAAAACATTCAAAGAATGATGACGACTGCTATTACCAACTGATGAAGCTCCGCTACTGATAACCGATCCTTCTATTGATTTCTTCAGATTAGAATTCCGGAAAGAAGATCCTGAAGATATCTCTGATGCTTTCACATCATGACCCTTGTTTATCTCTTGTAACCGAATGAGCTGTGAATAAGCTCCTTCAGAATCTTTCAACAACTCAGAATGAGAACCTTTCTCCACCATTTTTCCTCGGTGAATCACAGCAATCATATCTGCATTTCTGACCGTGCTTAAACGATGTGCAACAATAACCGTAGTCCGGTTAACCATCACTCTATCTAAGGCCTCTTGAACCACTCTTTCAGACTCAGCATCAAGTGCACTTGTTGCTTCATCCAGCAGCAAAATCCTTGGATCTTTGAGAATCGCTCTCGCAATAGCTATCCTTTGTTTCTGTCCTCCAGAGAGCTGTGTCCCATGCTCTCCTACCATTGTATCTAACCCCTGAGGCAGCTTATCTATAAACTTAGCCGCATTTGCTAGCTCTGTTGCAGCTTTGATCTCTTGAAGCGTCGCGTTTTCTTTCCCATAGGCAATATTCTCCATGATGCTTGACGAAAATAGAACTGGTTCTTGACTGACCAAACCGATTTTGCTTCTGATCCACTTCAGCTGAAACTCCTTAAGATTAATCCCGTCAATTAGTACTTGGCCGGCTTTAGGATCATAAAACCTCTCAATCAAACTGATGACAGTAGATTTTCCACTTCCACTTTCTCCTACTAAAGCTGCTGTTGCTCCACTTGGAATAAACAGAGAGAATCCATCAAAGATCTCTTCGTCTGGCCTCGCGGGGTAACTAAAATGCACATCTTTAAGTTCGATATCTCCTCGAATCTCTTCAAGTACCTTTCCATTTACGTCATAAGCATCAATCAAAGGCTTTCTTTTGATCGTCTCAAACATCTTATATGCTGCAGCTTGGCCTGCTGCAAATGCAGTTACACATGGAGATGTTTGTCCAAGCGACCTAAAGAACAAAAAAAACAGAACATAACTGTTAGAAATCTTGCAATGATATGTAAATAAGTGATTGACTCAGCTTTAAACTTACATTGAACCTGCAACCACAATGATGATCACATTAATCACAGCTCCACCAGTGTACCCTTTTTCAAGTATCATCTTCCCACCAAACCAAATAGCCAAAGCATAGCTACTGAAAAAGACGAAGAACATTACTCCTAATCCTAAACCGGTGGAGAAGCCTTGTTGAGTGTTTGACTTATAAGCCGATGTTATGTATTTTTTGTAGCTCTTTATTGCTTGCTTCTCTCCAGTAAAAGAAGCAACCTACAAAACAATATGAAATTTAGTAACAAATATCAGTTGAAGATTGTTTTGTAGCTTAGAGAACTGAGCTCTACCGTTCTAATAGATCCGATGGTCTGTTCAACAACAGTTGCAGCCTTTGCATAAGCAGCTTGTCCCCGAGAAGAAGCTTTAGTGACAATAAGAGCCATGGCTGCACCAGTCAGAGCCAGAAGAGGAATTGCAGTTAACATAACCAATGTTAGTAACCATCCTTTAATAAAAGCTAGAACAAATCCGCCGACAAAAGTAGATACTAGCTGAATAAACTTCCCAACCTGCAAAGTTAAAGAAAAGTAACAACATTTTAAACGAATCCAATCACTATACATAATCCAGAATCTCATCATTGAAGTTTCTCTATTAGTTGTATTACCTTCTCACCCATAGCATCTTGTATTAGAACAGTATCTCCAGACATTCTACCAACAACCTCTCCTGTGTTTGTTTCAACATCGAAGAATCCAATGTCTTGTCTCAGAATTGTTTTCAGATATGTGCTTCTAATCCTCGCAGCTTGTCTCTCTCCCGTAATCATCCAACAAGCCACCTCTACAACAAACACACAAAAAGCACAAACTTTACCTCTTTTGATTCTCTAATACTTATGTAAAACTGCAAATGGGAAACACACGAGTTTGCAGGTTATGACTTACGAAGAGAGGCTGCTCCAAGTGTTCCAAGTCCAAGGTAGACGAATTTAAGACAAACCTATAAGAAGAAATATAATCAATAAATGTGATCTATATAAAGCCAATAACAAAATCAGAGAGTTAACAAATTACTTACCTTTGAGATAACGTCAACAATGTCTTTGTTATTCTGATTCTGTCCAAAGGAATCAATGAGATCACCAAACAACAATGTCATGAGAGGTAAACACACACCATTAGCCATAGCTCCGATTGAACCACAGATCATTAAGAACACATCTAATGAATCTGCAAACGCAAATAGCTTGTAGAAAGGAACTGTCTTCGTCTTTTCTTTCTCCTTCTTAGTCTCTTCATCTTCTCCTTGTTTGGGACTGTTAGATGTTGAAGGTTCATGTGAAACAGAGTCGCCTTCTCCGGCGACTTCACGGCTCATCTTCGGCGCTGACACAAATTAGAAAGTTTCTAAGAAATTTGATAACACCCAGATCGAAATCGACGGTATATAATAACAGAGACTAATAAGCTCCAAGCTTTCTTCTTCAGATTTTGAATGCAGGTTTCTAAAAAAGGAAAGCTTTTCTAATATTTTCCTAAAACCCAGAAAAGGACAGAGAAACTGAAGAATTTAAGGAAACATTTGAGTCGAATACTATTTGAGAAATCTTAAAGTTTGCTAATGTAAATCCAAAAACCCATAAAGATTCGTCCTTTTTATAAATAATTTCAATCTAAAAGAGTTCCACGAAATTATCACCAATGAAACAGAGTCTGTCAAAGGGAAAAAGAATCACATGCTTTTGGCTTACCCGCAAAATCAGAGATCAATTAAAAGAAACAAAATACAAAACAATCAGTAATTAAAAAGGACAGAAGTTAAAGGGAAGCTGACCTGAAGATGTGAAGCTGGGAAAATCGAAAAGATTTGAAACTTTGGGAAAAATAAGACGTGAATCAAGCTGTATTGTTGTCTTCAACTTTATTAAATGTTTGATTGATTCTTATTTTATTCAACTTTCAAGATTCTAATAGTATTCTGCAGAAAAAAGTATGAGAATTTTGGCAAATTTATATGCAACTCTCTTTTTTGGGGTTTTGCGAAAATTGCTTGAGAAGCAAGGAGTGGGGGAATAAACTATTGTTGTTGCAGTCAAAAAGCATAATACTTATACATTTTGAAGTGTTTACTAAAGTATTCATATATCTTCTTTAATCTTTACAACTAGCGCCAAATAATTATGCCTTATACGACCAACAATCAAAAAAATATAAGGATTATAGATAAAAGATGAGGTTCTCTAAATTGTCATTTTGTATTTTCACTATTCACAAATACTATATCTTAGAAAATATCGACACGGTAAATGTTTTTGGTAAGCCGTTGAATACTATCTCTACTTTTTTATTTGCGTTCAACGTATTTATCTTACACAATATTGTTAAGAGTTTAGGAAAATTGACTATTTAACATGTTTTTTCAATCCAAAAAAAAAAAAAATTATCAAATTAATTTTTAAGTTCTTAAACATTGGCAGGTGAAGACAACAAACAAATTTTCATTTTACCAGAAATTGACTAACTTCCTTGGCAAAAAAGTCAACTTTAGATATTGCAGTAAAACATATTTGAGAGTTAGACATTTATTTTCTTGGCCGCTAAGGCTTTTAATGTATATTTTTATTAGTAGAGTAGTAATGTGTAAGCATGTTGTCCTCCGTGATAAGAAACTCATGATGGTCAAATCATTCCCTATAATTAAATGATAATAATGTTATTCAGAATAGAACGAATAATAGAGTCACTGCTTGCGTCATCATAGAAACACACTTCACATGAAACTACAATTTTGGTAATAAAAATAAACGTGGGGTCCACTTAGCTTCGTAATTACTAATTCCCATATCTCCGCGAGATCGAAGATGCGATTTGCATTAATTGTCTGTTTAACTAAAAACGCCTCGTTTTATAGTGGGCCGTTATGGGCTTTACTAATCCAAATACAAGAGCTTAATGGGATTGGACTTCGATGTATTCGTAGTTTTTATTGGGCCCTTATGGGCTTTCTTAATAGTTAATAGACGCAATAATCCTACGTGGCATGTAGGTCCCACGTATGAAAACAGAGGTTGAAGAATACAAAAAAACAGAAACCTTTCCTTTCGAAATTGAGAGTCGCGTTAGAACTGATCAAGAAGAAGAAGAAGGTCTTTATTTCAATGGAAAACAAAAACCTTTCCGCCGAGACACTTCTCAATGAGACCATCGAGACATCACCAGAAGAAGAAACTTCAGCCACCGTCGACTTGGAATCGCAATGGACCACTATTAAATTGCCGATTCTTCTCTTACTTGTCTACTTAGTTTGTGGAAGTTTAATCTACTTATTGTATCGACACCAATTCTGTGGAACCAAAACCAATCATTTCGTCGACGCACTCTATTTCTCCGTCGTCACTTTGTCCACAGTCGGTTACGGTGACATTGTTCCGTCGACTTCAACGACGAAGATCTTGACCATTGTTTATGTTTTAACCGGCGTCGTGTATCTCGATTTTCTTCTCAACAGTGTAGTCAGTTACGTCCTGAGTCTTCAAGAAAAAGTGTTTCTTGCTCAAATCGAAATGGGAAACAGAGAGTTGAGAGATCGGATTGCAGAAAATGGGAGGATAAAGTTGAAATGGAGAATGTGGGTAACGTTTGGTTTCGTTTTGTGTTGCGTTTTGGTTGGTGTTTTGTTTATTAACTCAATCGAGGAATTGGATATGTTGGATTCGGTTTACTTGTCGGTTATTTCGGTTTCGACGGTTGGTTATGGAGATAAAGAGTTTAAGACGAAACCAGGGAGGGTTTTCGCAGTGTTTTGGCTTCTTTCTTCGAATATAGCAATGGCTAATTTGTTTTTTTGCCTTGCGGAGACGAGAATCAACCGTACTGCGGTCATGAAATTGCCAATGACGTAAACATCTAATCTCTTCTTGTTTTCGAAACTTTGTTTTTCCTTTATATTTGGTGTCTGATTGTTTCTTTGTTTGTTGTTGGTTGTTGATTAGTGAAGCGTATATTGTGCTCAAGCTTATAGAACGTGGGAAGGTTAGTGAAGATGACATAAAGCAGCTTAAAAGCGAGTTCCAGAATCGTGTAAGAGTGGCATCAATCAGATCGTAACAATTTGCCGAATATCACATAGTCTTAACACTTGTTTTGTAAACGTTTTGTTATAGAAATTTAGAGTAAATGTATAGGAAGAATCGTGAATATGAAGATGATACTCTGTTTTGACCTCTGGGGACTTGATTCTGATAAACAAAAAGGTTACTTTATGTTTAGTGCACTCAATATATGAATCACACGAAACTTACTGCAAAGAAAATATAAACTCAGATGAAAAGATACATAAACAGAAAGAAGAAGAAGAAAACATAAAAGTAGATAACTGGTTTGGTGGATGAAAACAGAAACAGAGTAAGGTACTACTTAAGCTTGAGGTTTGTCCCACTTGAGTGTCTTGACAACTTCCCAGGTGAAATCAGGGTCGTCTCTTCCAAAGTGTCCGTACGCTGCTGTTTTCAGGAACCTTCCGTTTCCTCCTCTCTTCAAGTCAAGGTTAATAGTCATCATTCCTGGTCTGAAATCGAAGCTTTCCTTCACAATCTTGAGTATTTCTTTGTCTGGAATCAATCCGGTTCCGTAGGTGTCCACAAAGACAGACAATGGCTCAGGGACTCCAATGGCGTATGAGACCTGAACAAGAGCCCTACGAGCCATTCCGTTTGCCACTACGCTCTTAGCGGCTTGTCTCACAATGTAGGCTCCGCTTCTGTCGACTTTAGTTGGGTCTTTGCCTGAGAAGGCACCTCCTCCGTGAGCTCCCCATCCTCCGTAAGTATCGATGATGATCTTACGTCCAGTGAGACCAGCGTCTCCGTGAGGTCCACCGATGACGAATCGCCCTGATGGGTTTAAGTGGAAGATAGTTTTATCGTCTAGGTACTTCTCTGGGATGACCTGCTTGATGACGTGTTCTTTAAGGTCACGGGCGATTTCGTCGTTGGTCACAGTTTCATCGTGTTGAGTTGAGATGAGGACTGTGTGGACACGGATTGGAACCATAGCACCTTTATCGTTGTAGTACTCGACAGTGACTTGGGTTTTGCCGTCTGGTCTTAACCAAGCGCAAGTACCATTCTTTCTGACTTCGGTTAAGCGAGCACCGAGCTTGGTTGCTAGAACATGGCTCAGTGGCATTAACTCAGGGGTTTCATCAGTAGCGTAACCAAACATGTGGCCTTGGTCACCAGCTCCAATGTCTTCTGGACGTTTGGTGAAGTGACCGTGAACTCCTTGGGCAATGTCAGGACTCTGTTGTTCAATGTTGACCAGGACTTTGCACTTATCAGCATCAAGACCGACATCAGCAGAGACAAATCCAATTGCGCGACAGGTGTCACGGACGATCTTCTCGTAGTCAACTTTAGCCTTGGTAGTGATTTCGCCAAAGACCATGACCATGTTGGTCTTGGTGCATGTCTCACAAGCAACTTTGCTGTCTGGGTCTTGCTCAAGGCAGGCATCGAGGACTGCATCAGAGATTTGGTCACAGAGTTTGTCAGGGTGTCCCTCGTTCACCGACTCGGATGTGAATAGGAAACTCTCCATTTTGCTGCAAAGAATAGAATAGAGAACTGAATCAGACACTGTAGAATCATGAACGAAGAAGCATCATGCTATCCAAAAAGAATAGTATCACCGTATCCTGAACCTTTTTGGTTAATCCAATATGCTAAGGAATATGATAAAAAGGAAATCGAATTTGGGAAGAATCTTTAGCACAAGTGACAAAAAAAAGCTAGAAAGATTCGAAAATCATTACTGAAATTTTTCAGCAAAACAGGTTGAATCTTATCATTAGTGATATTCTAATGCTACTCATTGAGCACACATGTAAACAGATGAAATCTTATCAAGCTAAGAAAACGATACATGACAGAGTAGCAAGATTATCTCTCCCAAACGATGGAGAAGTTCATAGAAGCTCTAAAGCTTTTCTAAAGACTGAGAAAAATTGAAGCAAATTTGAATTAGACACACACATGAAGGATGAAAAAAAAACACTCAAAAATCTTGTAGCCGCAAGTAAGCAGAATAACCAGTGACGAACTTAAAATACACAGATCCAGATGAAAACTCAAATCTAATAGATCCTACACACAAAATTTTCGAATGAAACCGTTCCAGATCCGAATAAAAAATGATTAGAGAGTATCAAAAGACTCAGTTTATCGTCGATTTAACAATGAACAGTCCCTATAATCTACTTCCATCGTCAAATCGAGAAAAAAGGACCTACGTCGAAATTGAAAGCAAACGAACACAAAAATGAACGATAGATCCGAGAGATAAGACGAAAAATACCAGTGTCGTAGAGAGATATGATAGTCGGCGTTGAGATCTCGAAGAAAAACTGAGATCTCTCCCAGTCGATTGAACAAGTGTTAAAGAAGAAGGAACGGTTTTGGACGAGTAAGTGAGTCAGATGATCTTGCTTATTTATAGCGTTTTATTGACTGGTTACCGGTTTACTTGGTTAAGCACCCTACTTGGACTTACAATTAAAACTTTTTCAAGACTTTGGCCTACCAATATTTACTAATTTTTTCCTCATTTTTCTGACTCTTGGGACCAATTTAAAACCAATATTCAATCTGAATTTTCATTTAATTTAAAAAGTTGTGTTTGTGACTAGAAAAAAAACATCAAATTATTCAATTACAATTAAGGTACTAAACCGACTGGATTATAGTTGGAACCGACTGGTTTAATACTCTAATCAGCAGCAAAATAGTACACAATTAGTAGTTTAATACAAGTGAGAAAAGAAAAACGTTTTAAATGCAAGTATTAGTATAAGAAAGGGAGAATGATTAATTAATAATAAAGGCACTAATCACATACTTACAAGAAGTTGACACTTTCATGTTGAACAAGGTTTGTAGTAGGTGAGATTAATAGACTTTTAATTGTTGGTTATTGGTGTTGACCAACAAACAAACAAAAAAAGGGTGTGATTATTGGTAAGATATAATAATGACCGTTAGATTCATTTCTTTTAACGGCTGGAGATTGCTTTGAGGTTTGGTAAAGGATTTTTGACATGCCTCACCGACAATCATTCTATCTGCCCTATCTTAATTTATAGTATAATTTATTATTTTATATTTGTTAATAAATTTTTGATCAAGCTACTTTTCAGCTTTGAGTAGTAGTAATCAAGTAAAAAAAAGACAAATTTAGGAGTTCACTTTAGAAAATTCTCAATTTTTGGTCAACAATTTAATTAAGGATAAAGAAAATTCGAAGGCATTAACTAAAAGAGGTGGCTTATATTTGTAGCATGCGTCCATGCTTTTTGTCTTCGAATAATTTCTAAGTTCATATAATGGTATCTCCAAAAAGTGTCACCTGTTTTAAACGATTCAATTTTGACTTATGGAGTATTATCATATTTTGATTTAGTTGCATTTAATTTATCGACAAATGGGCTCGCTAAGCTCTTTGTAGAATATTATAAATAGGCTCGCTAACACGATTCGTTGAATACTATAAATGGGCTTAGATTTGAGAATTGAAGAAAGGTCCAATGGGCTAAGAATAAATCTAAATAAAAAGAATTAATGCGGTGAGCGTGGATCGAACACGCGACCTTCAGATCTTCAGTCTGACGCTCTCCCAACTGAGCTATCCCCGCTTTCGTGGTTCATCATCTCAATTACACTATGATAACCTTAATTATATTAATTTTGCAAACTGTACGGACAAAGAAAATATAAATCTCTGACAGATTTTCCGTTTTTGTGGTTGTAAACGTTTTTGAATCTTATCCTATGCAGAAAAAGAACAAAGAAACCAAGAAAGGGCTTCAATGTCTGTAGTATCAACTAACATGAACACGATCAGTCACTTGTCCACAACCTGTAAAATCCCAAATCTCCAGTCACTTATTTGTTTCAATCGTAAACCCTTTTCCTTTTCTCTCACTCCACTCCTTCCAAAAACCCTAAATGGCTTCTCTTACTCTTCTTCCATTAGTCACAGATCGAAATTCAACATTCCCAAGCGACGTCTCTCTGTTCAATGGAGTGGCAAGACTGCACGTGAATCTCTCGTTTATTTCTCTTCTCTGATTTCAATTCCTTTCCGTTGTTGAAACTGAAATTAGAATCTTTGTTGGTTTTGGAGAATCAGAGTTAAGATGGAAGTAGATGTTCCTGTATCTGTAGCGTATAATTTCTACTTGGATCGTGAATCTTTCCCTAAATGGATGCCTTTTATTTCATCCGTGGAGGTAAATTTGATCTTATATAAAAAGTGTCAAATCTTTGAAAGCTTCTTGCTTTTGTTTACTTTGATTTGTGTTATGTTCAGGTATTAAAGGACAAGCCTGATCTATCACGTTGGTCATTGCAATACAATGCTTTTGGTCAAGAGATTAAGTATTCATGGCTTGCTCGTAATCTACAGGCAAGACATGATTCAAATTTTAGACCAATGCTTCTCTGTGTTTCTTAACTAGTTGTGTAGAAATGATGGCTTTTCTTGGTTTGTTAGTTGCAGCCTACTCCTAATCAGAAGATCCATTGGAGATCTCTTGAAGGTCTTCCTAATAAGTAAGCAAAGAGATGAGAAATGTTCAGCTCTTTCCTATCTATATTTGAGCCTAACATTTGGAGTTTAAACCAATGCAGAGGCAGTGTTCGGTTCTTCCCTAAAGGTCCTTCCTTGTGCATAGTAGAAGTAAAGAACACTTTGATCATTTTATAAATTTAGATCCCTGCTACTAGAATCATTCTCTCATGCTCTTTTTGGCTGTTGTTGCATTGGTTTGATCTTGAAGCTAACCGTATCATATGAAGTCCCTCCTACCTTAAATCACTATGTGATCTTTAATGTTAGAAAGATTGTTTTCTTTCTCCGGAACACAATATATTTCCCAACCAAAAGTATTATATAGCAACAGATTAACATCGAACTAAGACTTAGTACTATATTTCCCCGATATTGGTGGAGTTTTAAGTCTCGAACTATTATTCTGGGATATATAAGTTTAGAACTTTCATTTGGGGGAGATTTAGATCTTTAACTTTATTATCGGGGAGATATAGCATGAGGTCTTAGTTTGAGGTGGATATGGTGCTATATGATAGTTCTCATGGGAAAATAGATTGTTTCCCCTTCTTATTCCATTGGTTTTTCCCCAATTTTAGGCACTGCGGCCATTTTTAGAAAACTTGCTTAGAGGTGGACTTGAAAGATTTGCAACCATGGCCAAAACCACTTAAAAATGGTAAGCTTTATATTATATTCTAAATCTTACTGAATAAAATCATTATCTAAAGTTTCAACACTTTGCATTTGCAGGAATCTTTCTGCATCTTTCTGATACTCTCTTTTGGTATATATGTACATCTATGGAAACTCTACCAAATCACATGATTAGGGCTTCTCTACCATGAGTTATGTATGATTAAAGTGACAATCTTTATTTCTCTAATAACAGAAGTTCTGGTTTAGGTTACCAAGAAGGAAAAAAAGATAAGAAACTCAAGAAAAACGAACCAGAATTTTTGGCTGTAATTGAGTGAAACCGACAAAGAACAAAATAAACCAAACAAGAAACAAAGTCACGCAAACATTTATCAATTCTTAGCTTCTTTTGTCTAATGACGACAACTTTACTTGCGTTTGCGTGAAGTGTGATATAACAATTCAAAAGAGTGGTCCTGATAACAGAAAAGTCTCTGTTTCTAATTCGTCTTAAATCTATGAATACCTATCTTGATTAGCTCCTAAATCTGATTCTCTGAAGAACAAAAAAAATGTCATCAATTGCTTCGAGTACAGGTCCAATAACCAAATCCTCTCTCTGTTTCAGAAAAGTCCCAAACTCTGAGCTTCGTCGATCTTCGTCTTCTTCTCTGCGAATGTTATCATCATTATCTTCTTCTTCAGCTAGTTCTGTAAAACTACTAAACTCTAACATTGGTTCCTCAATTTCTTCTTCTTCGAAACCCTTCAAACTCGTTATGCAATGGGAAGACGTCACGTAAATATCTTTAACCCCAGAAAACTATATTTCATATATATCATAAAGTTTCATACTTTTTAAAACAGATTCTTTGATTTTGATCAAACAGAGTAAAGATGGCAGTGGATGCGCCAGCTTCCGTAGCTTACAAGTTATACGCAGATCGTGAAATGTTTCCAAAATGGATGCCATTTTTGTCATCCGTCGAGGTATTTTGAAAACAGAGTCCTGAAGATTTCAGTTTTTGCTTCTTCTTTCTCACAAATAGTTTGCTTCTCATAGGCAATGGAAGATAGACCAGATTTATTACGTTATTTGGTAAAACTCGAGCCTTTTGGACACAATATTGAATACCATTTCCTTGCCAAAAATTTGCAGGTAAGTTTCATCTTAAATAAATCAAAATTCTCTTTTAAGATTGAGTTAATGTTTAATTGAAATCTTTTAATCCTCTCAACAGCCAATTCCAGATCGAAAGATACATTGGAGATCGATCGAAGGCTTTGCAAACAGGTAAACTTAAGACATTTTGGTTTATAAAACATAACAATCTCTCTGTGAAAGTTATATCTTTAGATTTCAATTTTATGATAAACACAGAGGTAGTGTTCGATTTTTCCCCAAAGGTCCTTCTTCATGCTTAGTAGAGGTTAGTAGTATATTATCATAACTTTACTTAATTGTTTATTTTATAATAGATTTAATTGTTTTTAATTTTATTTATCTATTACCCTTTTTCAGATTAATTTTTCATTTGAAGTTCCACATGCTTTAGCTCCCGTTGCATTTGTAAGCGTCTTCTACATAGTGTATCAAGAATTATTTGTAAATTAAAACAATTAATATTAGTATTTATTTATGTATATCTGTATTTTTGAACAATTTGCAGGCAATGAAACCATTTATGGAGAAGCTTATTCGTGGAGGATTGGAAAGTTTTGCTGCCTTTGTGAAGACCATTTAGGCAAAAATCAAGACTCATTATCATAAACTTACTTTTTCCATTGATTTAACAAAACAAAAAACATCATTTGCTTTAGCCAATAAATTATTTGTTATAAATGATTTATGATTGCGATGTAACATCCAGATATGTATAATGTTGTTCAGTTCTTATTTAAATTACTTGAAAGAAAAATATAGTCTAAAGTCTTTTTTATCATTTTCATTCTAGAAGATTATAACACTTGCCAAGCAAGAAAAGTATATTTCTTTTTGTCAACAATACATGATTTATAGTTAAAGTTTTCCAACTGGAAGTGGATGAGATTCGAACTCACCGCCTAATATCAACCTAAATAAGGACAAATCAACTGAATCATCTACTTTTATGTAAGAATTTTTTTTTTTTGTTAACAAGTAACTATTAGATCGACAAAACTCGATTCATATTCTAATTTCTTCAACACGACGACGATCGAATTCACTATGTACTTTTAAATTATTTATCATTAACAAAATTCTAAACAAACAATAATTAAAGAAAATTTGTTGTTATGATTGGATCATGATAGTTGATAAATGGGCTAGGCCCACGAGTCACGATAAATGTAAGTGTCCACTGTGTTGGATCTTCGGCTAAATCGGTAATTCAAGTGGATCAGTAAAAATCTGGTCCCAAAATTACGTTTTTGGTTTTATTCGATGTCAAGTCTCAAAACCCAACTGAGAATGAAGTGGAAGAGAAACAGTAAATGAATGGGTGGGTAAAAACCATGCGGGTATCACAAGTCTCCTCTAATCATTTCGAATTTTTAGCCGACATCTCCACTCTTCTCCGTATTTTATGTTAGCCATATGTATATCGGAACTCCTATCCCGTAATTTCTGTACTTTTCGAGAATAAAAAATTCTAAATTTTCATTCGAGTCCAGAAAAAATATTCAAATGGGTAATGGAAAGGATCGGGAATAGATTCGGGAATTCTCTGAATTTCTGATAGGTATTTGTTTATGTTAACAAAATGTTAAAATATATTAGATTCAAATATTAGATATGTTTCAAATAATACAAACTATTCAATATGGATATACTAGTATTTTTGATTAAAAATGGTAATATTGGTCATTTAATTACAAATTATAACATTATAGTTTTGGATATTGAACATTGGTATATCTTTTATATATATATATATATATTATTTTCGTTATATTGATTATATAATTTAGAATAATACTCTTAGTTTTTTATTACTCGTATTTTCCAAACTATTTCTCGTATATATACCACAATTTTCCGATTTACTAGGATTTTGGGAATAGTTTGGGAAGACTCAAAATTTCCGTACCGTTCCCAATTTCTAAAATTGCTGTCTTGTTATGTAATAGAAATTGTTTGGGAAATATTATGATTTTCCGAACTAACTGTTTCTGACCTTGTACCCATGATTTCATGTCCTGTTTCCTGTTATGCACAAGACTATTTTATGTGTATTGGAGATTTTTTTATGTAATCTTTTAAGTGAAAATAATAAATAATAATAAGCGGCAATATTACGTAAGTCATCCTCTAATTTTTAAAAGGATATAAAAGACTGCAAAAAAAATATATTTATCTAACTAAAATCAATATGATCCCGCTAATGACTTAAACATTCGATTTTATTTTATTACATATGAATGATAAAAGATGAAGAGTTTTAGAGATGTGCTTAAGCTATGAATCGATATTTATCAATCTAATTATTGACAAAAAATAATTATTAATTTAACTGTTAGTATTTACTCGTTTAACATGTTTTTTAGTAGTTAAATCAGTAAAACTTTATTCATAATTCAAATCTCTCATAAACTTCTATCTTCTATCAATATCAGATAAGATAAAAGCAAGTTTTTGGAGTTGAAATCTTATAGAAAAACAATTAAAGGAGTGAAGAAAAACATTTCTCCACTCGCTTGTTTAATTGTTTTGAATGGATTTTACTACACAGTCGTTTTTTATTGTCATTTAAAGAAAAAAAAAAAAAAACTATGCATTAATACACTCAAATTAACTGGTCAACTTACGAAACTATTGGAGATACTTGTACGTATAGATTACCACTAAAAGATAAACGATTGTTGGATAAAATTAGAAGATGGAGCTATAAGCATGGACTATGAAGACGTGCACTCGAAACGAAGCAAAGTGTAAACCTACCAAATCCTCTAGATTGGGGCTTAAGTTTGAAGACCCAATACAATCTTTGAAATTCACACACAACGTTAGATATAAACGCACATGTGTGTATAAATAAATATGTATACATTGTAAAGAAGCATGCAGCATCTTCCATACTCATAAAGTAGCCATGGAGTCCTCTACGTATACTTATGCACTTAACATAGCCTCTTGCCTTATATGGACCAACTTGTACATAGCAATCTCTATCCTAGATTCTTACTTTACCTTCCTCTTTCAACACACTATTCCCACTGAGGTGACATAATAAACACATTCTATATCACAAATATCTTATATTGTAGCACATGCAGACATAGTTTAATGGTAGTACTACAATTTGAGAAAGTAGTAATACGTTATCTCGTATTCAAATATCCCTACAAACAAAAATTATATTCGCATGCGGCAATATAAATATTCACATGGCTCACCTGGCTACTGGATTAGTCGGATTTCATGGTCTATTTATTTGTAAATCCGTTGAACCGGATGAAAAAAAAAATTCTAACTAATCCAGAGCTTTTAGTGCTAATGATGTTCATGTTGTTTTCGTTGAACCGAATTACCGAGTTATAAAAAAAAAATTATACCATATGTACATTGCAAATTAAAATGATATGAAAAGTATAATTGAATTGGTCTTAAATTCGATTGGGAAAATATACTGTCTTCTAACATTTCATTTTTATACAAAAAACATACAAACATTTTTGTGTAATTCTTCTTTTTGGAATACATATACACATATATATAACTATGATGCTTAATGATATGTTTATAAAGTACCATTACTTAACTTATGAAATTATTTTTTGCAATAACTATTATGATGCTTTAGTATGTCGCATTATAGCCGCCATTTGTGTGTGGAAAATGAGGTCACTATAAGCACGTATACTTCATTATGCTCTTTTTAACAAAAATAAATATAAATGATTGTGTTATCTATATATGATATTGTTATAATGCACTTAACTGAATATCATTAGAAAAATAAAAATTAGGTAAATGAGGTTGGTTGATATATTGATAAATAATATTAGTGGTCGAGAATAATATACGAAAGATAACGTTTGGAAAATTAAAAAAGAAGTAAAAGTTCAAGTTTTTGAATCAATTAACAGAAAAAAAAAAGTTCAAGTTTTTTTCTTTCAAAATTACGCATCTTTGTAACAAATAGCATCACAAAATAATCAAAATACTAACTTATTTCTTTTAACAGCATGATATTATATTGAATGAATATTTTTCTCTCAAAAAAATATCAGAAATAGTCTTACAAATAATTATTGATTTTTTACCCCAAACATTACTTGTAGTCTTACAAATAATTTTAGTAAGTTAGTTTTTTTATAAATAGTTTAAAGAAACTCAAATATATATCTCTTAACATTAAAAGGTTTGATTACTAATTTACTATACTCCATTGGATTCAATTTGAGTAAAATTCAGTGATAAAAATACTACTGTATATTGTGTTTTGTTTTAATAAATAAAATTAAATTAAAAAGAAAAAAGAGAGGAAAAAAAAGATGAGGATGAGAAGAGACCAGACATAATTGGTTTCCACTGAAAAGTATAAAGAAGGGCGGTGAAATTCTCAAAATACGATCAGACAATACTCAATCAATAGTGGTTGGTCGGTATACATAATTATATTTTATTTTAGATTCATAAACCAAACAATTTTTATTCATGAATTTTTAACAATTTTTACGTACCTTTTCTAAGATTATAAAAATACCACTTCAATGGATTGGGCCACTCAAGAAGCCGAAAGAAGTTAGATATAACCCACTCGTGGACATTCTTCTTCTTCTTGCTTTTTTTCAAATTTAAATGTTGAAACTATATATAAAATACATGTATTTTTCTTAATTATCCTTAGTGGAGAATAAATCTTTTTACATGTTATGTGTTTCGTCGTGTATTGAATTTATAAATCGTCAGAATACAACATTTGATATAAAATTCTTTACATATTCACCGAAAAAGTCTTGTATTGTGGGTATCATGAATTTAACAAAATGGAATAGAAAATATTTAAAGACAAAAACAACAAAGAAAATGATTTTATAAAGCATAATAAAAAGCTTATTTGAAGAATTTCAGACAACTTTAACAATAAAATAAAAATAAAGGTGTTTGTTAAAACTTGAAACAGATTAACAAATAGTAGTATTAATTTGACTAAATATATAATTTATATTCAAAACGGCATTAATTCAAAACCTAACCCGAAAAAAAGGACAAAAGCTTTTTTAACATTTTGGAAACTTAAAATAGGTTTTATTAGGAAACAAATCCAAAATTAAACTGAAACTGAAATAATTTTTACCCATTTTCAAACTATAAAATCAAATAGAAGAAGTAGAAATAGCAATAAACTGTTCGGAGACAATTTACCCGCTTTTCTACCTCATCCGAAAAACTTTGTGCATTTGAGGAATATGTTTATTAATTTCTCTCTTCATCTGATTTTCAAGTTATTGAATCATAAAATATATTTTTTCGCTTGTAGTATTAGATGACGTGTTAGAAATTCATCATTTATAGATAATGTTTCGCGAGAGTGATTTTTTCATATTTATTAATAAGATATTCAGTTAACAAAAAGAAAAAAAATCAAATCAAAATGAAAATGGAAACCAAGTGTATTTTCCAGTATAAGTCACAGACATAGTAACAGTCCTAATCAAAAAACCTCCAGTAAACTTTGTCAAAATATACACCACTTATTAAAATTAATATTTTTGAAAATAAAATAAAAGAAAAAACATATAGGAAATAGGTTTCCACTTCCTATACGGCCACGACCTTTGCAGTATATATAAAGGAACCAGACTTGTCTGCTTTTGCTGCATTAACATTTCCAAGAAGCTTTCTTAACTTAGTGAGTGCGACTTTCTTCTTACACACCTTCTATCTCCAAACACTCTCCTCAAAATCACCACCAATCAAAAATGTTTACTTCTAACTCTAATCGCAATCTAATCCTCTGCTTCATTACATTCATTCTCACATTAACCGAAGCTCGATACCATCACCACAAAGACAAAACCAAACACAATAACCATAACCATCATTCCTCAACAAAACCAAAGCCACCTGCTTCTTCAATCTCTCAGCCTCCTACTCCTCCTCCAGGTCCTTCTGAGTCACCTTCAATGCCACCTTCACCTTCTGATGAGCCTGCAGATGACAACAACGGTATCTACAACGTGAGAAAGTATGGTGCGGTTGGAGATGGTGTTACTGACGATACTGAAGCATTTAAAACGGCTTGGGACTCATCTTGTAACAATGAAAACGATACTGATTCAGTGTTGCTTGTCCCTTACGGCTATACATTTATGATTCAATCCACCATTTTCACTGGTCCTTGCCGCTCTTACCAATTCTTCCAAGTAATATATAGTTCTCTACTAAAAAATTATTAAAAATATATATATAGTAAAAAACATATTAGATTAGAAAGCCTCTTTAAAAAAAAAACATATTGGATTAATGGTATTTATTGAGATACCCAATATTGAAAAATGAACTTTTTGTTTATTGTTATGTAGGTGGATGGGACCATTGTAACACCAGACGGACCAAAGTCGTGGCCGAGCAATATAAGTAAGAGACAATGGCTTGTGTTCTATAGAGTCAATGGATTGGCTTTCAAAGGCGCCGGAACTATAGACGGCCGGGGACAAAAATGGTGGGATCTTCCTTGTAAACCGCACCGGGTAATTTAACCCATTTTTTCTTTTTCCATAATTTGATTGATAAAATTTTCACAAACTTAACAATATTACATGGATCAAACACAATTTCTTAAAATCAAACATCATAATATTGTACTTTTTAACATAATAATGTTCAATAAACTACTAAGAAAATGTTTTTTTGTTTTTGAATAGTAAATAAGATTGTTATACATTCAAGGTTTTCTATATATGCAATTTAATAACTAATTATTTTGTACTTTTTCTATACAGAGTGTAAACAAATCTGCAATTGTTGCTGGTCCTTGCGACAGCCCCATTGTAAGTTCCACTCAAATTTCACACCCAAATTAATTATTTTTGATTAAATATTAGCTAAATAATTAGTTGAATTGCATGCAGTCTTTGAGATTCTTCATGAGCTCAAATCTAAGGGTGGAAGGTCTACACATAAAAAACAGCCCGCAGTTTCATTTTAGATTCGACGGATGTCAAGGTGTTCACGTCGAGTCCATTCACATCACTGCTCCACCGTTAAGCCCTAACACCGACGGCATCCACATCGAAAACTCTAACTCCGTTACCATCTACAACTCCATCATTTCAAATGGTATACATACATATATATATATATATATATATAACTTAATGGGGTTTTTATAGATTTATGGACTTTGTATAATTTTTTTTTTAAATAGCACTTTAGAAATATGCTTACAGATTTATGCATAATTTAGTAAATTTAACTAATAAAATTACACTTTCACCAAATTTTTATAAATTTATTTACTGCTTTATACAAATAATTAAAATATACCCTAATCTCCACTATTTACTAAATTCAAGTGAAAGAGTTAAAAAAAAAATCAAGTGAATTGTTTTTTTTTTTCAATGTTAGAATCTGTAAGCACTTGTTGAAATTGTTTTTCAAAGATTAATGTGATTTCTAAGTAATTCTAAAAGAAAAGTTGAAAGAAAGACAAAAAAAATGGAATGATTCTTGTCGGAATAATTAAGTTCATGGTTTGATTTTGCAGGAGATGATTGTGTTTCAATTGGTTCTGGATCCTACGATGTTGATATACGGAATCTCACTTGTGGACCCGGTGGCCATGGAATTAGGTTAATTAATCATAAATTTAATTTTAGTAATCTAATTATGTGATAATCCCAATTAATAGCTACTAACTTCATTAAACAATTTTTTTCAGTATTGGAAGTTTAGGCAATCACAATTCACACGCATGCGTTTCAAACATAACAGTTAGAGACTCAGTCATTAAATACTCAGACAATGGAGTTCGAATCAAAACATGGCAAGGTGGTTCCGGTTCGGTCTCAGGCGTAACATTCAACAACATCCACGTGGACTCAGTTCGTAACCCAATAATCATTGACCAATACTATTGCATGACTAAAGATTGTGCTAACAAAACATCTGCAGTTTATGTATCCGATATTTCATATCAAGGCATTAAAGGAACTTATGATATTAGAAGTCCTCCGATGCATTTTGGTTGTAGTGATGCAGTTCCATGCACAAACTTAACACTTTCCGATATCGAATTGCTTCCTGCAAAAGGTGAAATCGTTTTGGATCCGTTTTGTTGGAGTGCTTATGGAATTGCAGAAGAGCTTTCGATTCCTCCTGTTGAGTGTCTTATGTCTAATCCTCCTAAGTCGTTGCAAGGAGCTCTTGTTGACAAGTGTGGTTCAATGTGATTGACCTTAACCGGATCCAAAAGATAGACAATATTCTAAAGCTTTTTATGAGATTTTCAGAGGGGGAAAAATGTATATAAATCATCATAGGAGAGGCTCTTTGATGATTCTTGGTAGAGGAGTGGTACGTTTTATTTGCTTCTCCTAATATTTTCCAAAAGGAACTCTATGATCATGTTACAATATTTTCATATGATGATTCTGTAGTGTTTGTTTTACTAATGATTGAGTGATAAAATTTAAGATTGCGTATGTAGCTCTAATGTTATATTTGCTCTTGTATCGCTATTTGTAATTGTCCAAAAAGATGTAAAAGGAAAAGAGAAAAAAAAAAGTAATAGCCCTTAAGTTACGAATATTATGAACCTATTTTTTTATTAATAATTAGATCGATAAAGTTTGATTTATAGTCAAAGTATCTCTAAACTCTTAACAGTAGTATCATGTACAATAAACATGACTCTCTAAAATCAAATAAGTGTAGAAATGACATTTAATAACTACATTTGCTGTAATATATTATAAACCTATCAATTTGGCATATTAATATTGATTAAAAAATGCACTTTATTGTTGAATAAAACTCCTAAATTTTTGTAAAAGGTCGTAGAATAAACAACTTTTTGTTTTTGTCTACATGTAGCTAAATTAACATTATAAGCTAATTGATTGGTAGCCATTGATATAAATTAGTGGATTATAATAACAAAAAGTAAAAGAGAATATTCCAACTTTTGGAAGATGTCTTTGTCTCTGAGTAGGTCGAAGTCGAACTAATAATATATATAACTGTTTTAAAGCTTAGATGTTATATATTGAATGTTACAAAAAGGAGAATGTATTAAATGCACTTAAACCTTGGTTCATACTTAAAGTTATTTATTAGTATTAAAAACAAGAAGTACCAAATAGAAAGAAATAATTATGAAGACAAAAACTGAAACAAAATTCAGGAATATTCATATTCCCTTTTTTAACGAAGCCGTTTCCTTTTATAAATGAGTACAAAAATACTTTCTTTTTACATCTTTTCCAATGAAATTTTCTTTGAATATTAACAGTTTAGTGTCGAGTTCCTTTTTTACTTTTCAACTTCTAAAGTTGATATCTTATCATCATTTTTCTTTTTTGAAATAACTGATAATAAGCAAACAAATTTATTTTCTTTCTAATCAACTTTTTTAAAGTTTACCTGATTCAACTCTGCACGCGCAGCCACTATAGCACACACATATACAATTATACAAATTTATGCAATTCATAGGCGCTATAGAATACAAGAATTGTTAGAGATAGCAAGCTCTCTTTATTTCTATTTTGAGGCCGTAAAAATGGAATATTTAAACCAACAGATGCACTAGGATATTAGGAGTCTTATGATTGAAAAGAATTATGTAGCAGTATTGTATGTGTTTGTGATACTTTTAATATATTAATTAAAATAATAACATATAAGAAAATGGTTTAAAGCTATTTTCTCCACCAGAATTCTAATTCAAGAAATTTTTTTACAGCATATTGTTTAGGGTTTAGAAAATAAATTTGAGTTATGAATTAGACATTGTCGATCAAATTATTATTTAAATATATATATAAGTATATACGTGTACATATGCAATTATACAACAAAAGAAATATTTTAGAGGAAATCATTTCTTTTTGAGGTAAAGGAAAAATGAAAAAGCTTCGAAGGCCACGCGAAGATTCTAAGTTATGTTTTGGTCAGAAGGATTCTAAGTTCTGACTCGGTGTTTTGTAAATGTTATCTAAGATTAAAAAATATGTAAAAGTTTATAAGATATGGAGAAGTTTGGTGGGTCGCAATTGGAATGTTAGACAAACCCACCTCATTCGACCTCTTTTTCGGTGTGACCACGTAATCTCATCAGTTTCACGTATTTAAGCCCTGAATTTATTTCTAATCATATTTATTCTATATTAATCTTCCACTATAATCTGAGACTTATATTTAGACACGTATAAGGAAATCTAAAGTAAACTCATTTATAATTTTATCTTTAAACTGAGGATACGAAATTGATGCAATCAATTATTTTGTGTGGTGCCTATTTGTTGGTGTAGTTTCCTTGGCTTGCTCAAGTAAGTAGGTCTAGAAAATATTTTACTCTAATGTTTGTTATGTACTTTATGGTGCAAACAAACCTTTTTTAACCACATTTTTATAATCTTTTAATTAAGTTTTTTTGTTGATTCTTTAAAACTAATTAGCTACATATATATCTTAAAATTGTCCAAATCTTTAAAACCTTTTAACATTTTATACTATGAAGTCGAAACACTAAGGTGGACAATATCATATCTGTTTGTATTATAGATATAGGAGATAATTGAGATAACGACAGATTATATAGAGATTTTGTAGATGGTGTCAAACTTAGATGATTAACCGGGTTTTCTATTTTATTTAGTTGAATGGTTGAGAAACTTGTTTTGTAGATTTTAAATCATAAAATAGATTTTTCTGCTTATAGTATCATAAATTTCGCTTATGATTCAATTTTTGTAAAAAATGTTATATTCTCATCTTTACTAATGAAGTAATGAGTTCACAAAATAAATTTAACCAAAAACATATATCATCGATGAGTTATTGGTCATCATAAGGTTACTAAAAATGAGCAATCATAGAAACAAATAAATAAAAATGTGTGGAGACAGTAGACAAAATAACAAAAGGCTTGTTTTATTGGAAGGCTCATCAATTATAAAGATTCTTCTTCTTCCTTGACTTCTTCATTATAATTGTCAGTCTTTCTATGACATTCTTCATATGCCCATTCACACTCCAACCCTACCATTTATTAAGAGAAGAGATACTAAAGCCTTGAGAAATCCGTCATACCTTGAAGCCCAGTATACCAGTGGGCCTTTCTTTAGCCCATACTCAAAATTAAACGCTTTGGGCTTCAATTTTTAAAAATTAAACCGATTGATTTTAAAACATTGACTATTGACTTTCTAAAAGATGTGCATATGGAGAATATTTATATTGTCAACTGTATCCATGATAAATGTTTTTCTTGCTTGAATAAAATTTCCAAAAAAAAGAGCTAGTGAAAGCCAATAATGCTACGAACTCTTAACATAAACGTAATTAATTGTGGAAAAAACAGAGACTTTTATTTTTAAATAATATCACAGATAAATATATAAGAATTTTATTAATCACCGCCTTCAATTTTAACGAAAAGAAATATATAAGAAGAAAAAAAAAGTTATTCGTGGAACCCATATTTTCACGGAAATTTCGAATATTACAAACTAAATTATTAGTTTATAAAAGTGGCCGACAATATGAAATATGATTCGAAAAAGCTTAATAAAATCTCATCATTCGTAAATTTAACAGTAAGACGAGTATATGATTATACTCACTCTCAATTATTAGATCGAAAAAGTATATATGGTCGGAAAATAGATCTAACGGTTAATATTAAAAAGAGTACTGTACATTCGGATGTAGAGAATATATCTCCCTCGACCAACCGCGAGTAAAGTAAACGCATCAAGTCAAGGTTTCGATGATTGAGTCTTTGTTATTTCAAAAGTATTAATAGTTCGGAAAATAGATGTCAAGATTATGTCATTATTATGACGTAATCTCGTAACTGCTTATGTTCTTTTATCTGAAACCATCATGTGACGTTATTGCAACGTATGTATCTTCACCTGCTTTTTACCTTTTTGCCCTTGTCGCTTTTCTAACTTTATTATTCTATGCAACTAAAACATCCAATTTCAAAATTTTTAAATCTTAGAGAAAGAGTTGGCGAAATTGGTTTCTAGTTTGTATTGGGTTTGAGGATAAACCACTACCAAAAATTATTGATCCTAATGAATAGAAGTCTCTAGACTTCTGGTTTATAATCCCAGTTTTACAAAATACCGTTATATTATGAATGATTCGTGAAAAACTCTAAATTACTTTTCTAAATTATAAAGGTATTATTTCATAGATAATAAAGAAGAGTTTGCATAGAAGTTCATGGATAAGAAGAAGTCTTTTAGCATTATATTATGTAATCAGTGATTTTTATGGGTTATTCATGTTTGATATCACTACAGATAATAAAAATAAATGTTACTAAAACTGTGCAGAAATTATAAAGGTGGTGTTTAAAACTAGCGGATGACATTCTCTCTTACCTAGAAAATTTTGCAAGATTTAAGAATTTGTTTCGATATTTTTATTTATTTAAGTTTTACATCGTTGAATCACAAAATAAATTTTGTCGTTTGTATTATTAGAGGTTTGAAGAGTAATTCATCTCCATAAATAATTTTTTTCGGTCTGTGTCAATCTCTGTAAATAAGTTCTAACTTAAATAATACTCTTTATCTTGTTAAAATAAAATTTAAAGTTGACAAAAAGAATTTTCATTCTAATAACTAAACCGAGTATAAACCAAAACCGTATAAAAACCACCATTTTAGGAAATTCTGAAAATACACGACTGTCGTGCAAAACAGTAAAACACCACTTTAGTATATTCTGAAAATACATAATTGTCGTATAGTATGTGTTGTTTTAATGTTCAACGTAAATACGATAATAAAGAAGTGACATTGGATATTTTGGTCTTCTTAAGATAAGTTTCGTGACGACTAATTCTTCTTATATAACAAAGTCATCTGACGAACAAGAAGACTTGCCTTCATCACTCTCCCAAACTCGTTTCTTTTCGTCAATGCATCCTCAAAACTTCTTATTGTCCAATTACTCTCCAACTACTCTTAAGACCATGAACAAAGACCCTAATGTAGAGAACAAAGAGACGACTAAGGTTAATGAAAGAGAAAGAGAAGATGAAGAGGAAGAAGAGAAGAAGATTGATATGTTTTTTAAGCTTATCAAAAATTTTCAGGAAGCTCGAAAACGTAGACGGGAAGAGTTAGCTGAGAGTTCTGGTAACGTGAGGAAGAAATTGATCGGTGGTGAGAGTTCTGGTAATGTAGTTCCTTCGTTTCAGCCGGAGGATTTTTCTCAGTGTCGTGTGGAATTGAAGCCATTGATGACTGTTGTGGAAAATAAGGAAGATGATACAAAGGTGAAAGAGGAAGAAGAAGAAGACAAAGAAGATAAGGATTTAGATCTTAATCTTGCATTGTAGTGAATATTTTTATTTGATGATTTCATGTTTCATTTAGGATTTGTGATTAATAAACCCAAACTAAAAATGAATAAAGCTTAAAGAATCATGAAAGAAAACATCCTGCCATATCTAATTAAGTTTTTTCAATTTTTTAACCCAAAAATTATTAGAATTAATCGTTACTATGGAACAAATAGCAAATGCAAATTAATTTAAAGGAGAACAAGTATCGTTTTTTCGAATAAATAAATCATATATATTGTATTCATCAAATGAAGGAATAAGATGAAGAAAAAACAATTAAGGGGAAAAACTGTTTCTATGAATATTGCAAATTTATTTGAATTTTATGTTTTATCTTATAAAAAAGATGATATACTTGTCTAGTCAAATTCTTAGAATTTAACAAACACGTTGCTAATTGCATAACAAATGTGGATTGGACAAATACTTACGCAAGCAAATAAGTCAACTCGTTTACTTGTATTATGATTCTTCAGATCTTGAAGTTGAAACTGATTACACAAAACTCTTAAGCGTTAAGTACTTGACTTTGAAACTCTCTTAAGTCTGATTCAAAGTCTCCATTGATTTTCAGATCCAAACATAGTCCATTTCGTTATTCAAGGAAAATGGGGATGACTTTGGGAAAGCCAAGCGAACCGAGAATAGTCGTGTTCGGTCTCGACGGTACCGGAAAATCATCAATAGTGCACAGGCTCAAAACTGGAGAAATCCTCAACACAACCATGCCTACTGTTGGTAAGTCAAAGCAATCATCACTTTCCATTCATTCTTCTCTATGCATTCCATAAAAACGGATCATTGTTTATAGGATTCAACATGGAAACCGTAATATACAAGTATTCAACCTTAAACTTTTGGGAACTAGGCGGTCAACACCGTTACAAGGTAGAAGAAAGTGTTAAACTTTAGAAACATGTAAGATCATATACCTGATGATGAGTTATGTGACGAAATCTATCTCAGAATGTTCCATTATGGAGACATTTCTTCCACGAAGTATCAGGGCTTGTGTTTGTGGTCGATAGCACGGACATTGATCGAATAGAAGAGGCGAAATCTTTTCTTAACATGGTGATTGACAAAGTAACAAACAAACCTGTCTTTTGAACACTGAGCAGGTCACATTATCTTATGTTTGATGCCATATATAACAGATACAAGGGGAAGTACCAGACAATGTGGCTGTTCTTGTATATGGAAACAAGCATGAGGTTCCTGGTGCTATGTCTGCTTCTGAGATCAGTAACAAGCTTGATCTCACTTCTCTTCGTCAAAGAAACTGGCAAAGAAACTGGTAAGAAGATGATCAAACCTTTCAGGACTCTCAATTTTGAAAAGAGTATTGATTCTTCTGATGATCTGTAGTTTTGATGTTTGCTTGTTAGGCATGTCCAGAGCTCATGTGCACTCTGTGGTGACGGTTTACATGCAGGACTCGACTGGCTCTTGAAAAATGCTGGAAGAATGTAAGAATTTATCCTGAATTTCAGCGTGGAATCTCTGTACCAAAAATAGCCATCTTCTGTATCAAGTTATTAACCTTGTCGTGCTTATTTGCAAGCTCCATCAGCAATTTGATCCTTTTTAAGGAGACATTACTCGGTCTATGACCTTTCTCAACCATCTCAAGCAAACATTTCTCAGCTTCTTCAACTTTAGCCAAATCACAAAGCAAATCCAAAAGCACATCAGAAACAAGACTATATGAACCGAAGCCTTTTAGCACCATATCTTCCCACAACCGCATCGCCATATCCACTTTCTCGTGTCTCTTAAACATCTTGATCAAGAACATACAAGATTGAGTATTCGGCAAACACCCATTCCCCATCATTCTCTCATACAGCTCCCAGGACCGTCCCAAATCATTAGCCAACGATAAAACACGGAAAAACAGATTATAAGTAGTAGCGTTTGGAGACAAACCCTTCCTCACCATCTCATCCACCAACATATCCGCATCTCCGAGCCTCCTCGCTATGCAATAATTCCTAATAGCAGCATTATAAGCTGCAACATCAGGGTAACATCCATACTCCTTCATTTCCTTTAAGACCTCTCTAGCTTTATCAGGCTGACCAATTAATCCCAAACCACCTATAATAGTAGTGTAAGTTATAACATCTGGAGTTTCATTCTCCTCTCGCATCTTATCTATCAGCTTATAAGCTTTCTCTATTTCTCTATCCTTGCAATACACATCAATCAAAGAGTTATACGTAACCACATCTGGTTTTAGCCCTTTTTCCTTCATTTCTTTGAAGAAAGCTTCTGCTTCTTCCGATGATCTCCAACCCGACAAAAGTATGTTAAAAGTCTGCAAATCAGGCTGAAACTGATGTTTCAATGTATGATACACATTCCTTGCATCAGTCATACTCTTCTCTTGACAAAGAGTTCTCAAGAGAGCATTGAAACAAGCTGTGTCGAAAAAATCAGGAACCAATCTCTTAAACTTCCAAAACGATTCAACTGTTTGTCTAACGGAACACAGCTTCGCTACTCTACCTAAAACCACTTGCATCGTCCTTGACGATATCAATGATCGATCTTTACGCTTAGTTTCAATCAAAATTTCCCAAATTTGATCAAACTTTCTGTTTCTACCAAGAATATAAAGCATTGTGTCTAGAGAAAACGCCGAATGAGAAAACCCTTTTCTAGCACTAGCATACCTGTAAAATTCTAGGGTTTGCAGAGGATTTCCATGACTAAACCTCACCCTTTTCAAAACCCTATCGATTAAATCCTTCGACAATAGGATTCCACTAGAGCTCAACGATTCCTTTAACTCTCCTTGGTGATTAGATGCATTGATCATCCGGAAAACAGCTTCCGCGTCATCGTATTCTTCCGATGGAAGCTTCTTATCTGAAGATATTGCCAAGTTATGAAGAAACAATATAGATGAACAGAGATTGGAAACGCGAGGAACGCAATGAGATGATAATGGCTTGAGGATTATCATCACTTAAACAACAGAATATCGTTATAAAAATATGAGCTGGGCTTATCGAAGTGGAAGTAAAACCGAAGCTCTGTAGTCTGAATCAAACAAACTGTTCAAAAGACCAAAATTGTTCTTCCTGCGTCTCTGTACATCTTAGGTTAAAAGTCGCGTGAGAAAGACAGGCGCACCTTTTTACATGTAAGACCAAAATATTAGGATTGAGAAAAATTCAAATTTGATAACCGGACAGAAATAAAATCGACAGAACCGGATTCTTACAGGTGCTGATTTGAAACTAATTCAATTAACACTCCATGTAATGTAATGGTGTTTTTTTTAACAAGTAATCATTGAATTAGCAACAAAATTTGATTTATAGGCTAAATTCTCCGAATAAAACAGAGTAAAATTTGAATTTACCATCTCATATGTAGTTAAATTAAAGACAAGCCAACTAAACTACATATTTCTTGGCCCATATGACCTGTAGTCTAAACAAAACATTTTACTTCTAAAACTTAATAATTAATAAGATGTTTATTAAGTGACAAAAAAAAAGACGTTTATCAAATCTAACAATCATAGCTTGATAAAAAGAAAATCTAACAATTATAAATATTGTTACAAATATATTAAAACTTGGAAGTATCAAAATTTTGTAATCCAATTATTAGATGTGTGGCATACCACAATCATAACTAATTGTAAAAGTAATAAATAACATTTTCTTCAACAATATTAGATCAGATTTATTTTAAGATATTTTTTCTTTTTCAAATTTCCTTCATTATTTTTGTTATATAAAGTACACATATATATAGGTTAAAACTTAATACAAATAAATTTTAATTAAAAAACTTATAGAATAACAAATCACATGTAAGTAAACTTTTCTGAAATGAATTCATTATTTTTTGGCAAAGTCATAGCATATATGAAGAGTCTCATGGTGAATTCATTATTTCTTGGCAAAGTCATAGCATATATGACGAGTCTCATGGTGAGACAAGTTACAATAGAGCGGTTTGCATTCAATAGATATAATCTCCATATTATTGTTCTTATTCTTGACTCCAAAGGAGTATCATTTTTCATATCATCTAAGTTTCATATGAACCATTTTTAGTCATGATATACAATTATATATATATATATATATACTATGTGTGAAAATGTGCATATATAATATTTATTTAGATGCATTAATTTTGATATATTAGATATATATATATATTATGTGTAAAAATATGAAAATATAATATTTATATTAATTTATCTATTTGTCTCATGATTTGATTTTTATTTGAAAATTTATTTTGATTTTATGTGTATCTAGTTTAGATAATGACGTGTTATACAATAAAAATAATAATATGAGAACAAAAAATATAAATGAGGTGTTTATGTAATAAAAAAGAATTTTAATTAATTTTCTTATATACATATAAACTAAATGATTTCATAACCACAAAAATTTTAATAGTTTTTTAGATGTCTCAAAATTTTTTAAAGAAGTTTGGTACTGCTTGCATTAAAACAGGAAATTTAAATTTAAAAATGAACTTATATGATTAAATTTTATCCTACTTGATGTAAAGATAATTTTTTACTTTTCATGTGTTTTAAAATAATTTTGTTGTTCATTTATTTTTTGTGAAACTCATGTTAAGTTATTTAGATGCATAAATTTTGATATATCAGATGATGGCGAATTTTTATTTATTTTTAATATATCAGATACATTACATAAATTGTAGACCATATGGTTAATCGAAGTACTAAAATAACTTTTGATATATTCAGAGTTTCTTTTAACATAAATCTTCTCTTATTTTTATTTGCATTCTAATTAAGAAACATAACTACTAATTAATTTTCCAACCGAAAAAATAACTTAGTAGTCCACTAGTGTGAAGAAACCGGACCAACCCAAATTTCTAAACCCCGAATCTTACTACCTTTATAAACTCAACAACATAATTATTGAGGTTCTAGCAATATCAATTTCCCAAACATTGCCAGGAATTTTCCACTCCTGCTTCTTGTTTTCCCCCGTGGATTGTGAACAAATAATAATGACAACACATAATCCCTAAAATGGAAACTGATTGTTAATGATATACTAAAGAAGACTCTTCTTTTCATTGGTCTCTTGAACTGTGACAGAGCTGTTATTGCTGGCCGTGTCTGTAGTGTTTTCCTCGGACACTTTGAAAAAAGTGTAAGACAATATCAAATTGTTGATACCGTCCATTCTTGGATCGGTTTCAAACTCAGGATCAATATAGAAGAAGACCTTCAAAAAAAGAAGTTAAAATGGATTAGTGGGTGGTGGTTGATTTTGCTTTAGGGTGATTACAGAGCAAGGAACAAAAAGGTAAGTCACCGGCATGTCAATTTGCTCTCCAGGAAGAAGTCGCTGCTCCTCAAAGCAGAAACATTGTATCTTGTTGAAATAAACTCCAGCCTAAAAGCCAATAAGAGTTCGAGAAGGGATCAGAAATTGTATTACGGAAGTTGATAGAGCACCACCAAGGCTATTATATATGTATATACCTTCATGGGAGTGACATTGTATGTGGAAACTCCGGTTATTGGAGCAGAACTTTTGTTTTCAGCAGTGTAAAAAGCGAGAGCACTTTCTCCTGGCTTTACTCTCACCTATTATAAGAAAGTACCAAAATCAAATAGACATATCCGTTAAAAACCACGCTAATAAGTCACAACACTCTACTTGACATATAAAGTCTATACCTCTCTTTGAGTTGGAGTGAACTTCCATTGCATCCCATCTGCAACATCAGCATTGAACTGCACCACAATCTCCCTGTTTAAAAGATGAAAATTACAGGGGTATAAGCTAGCTAGTTCATAAACACATACAAAGAAGATGACGGGTTAAGAATGATGTTAAGAGACAGGAATAAACACCTTTCAGTGACAGTCCCAGATTCTGAATGCCTAGCAATCTTCTCCTCTACAGTCTGCAGTAGGCCAAACAAAAAGACTGAGAAAGACATCACTACAAAGAATCAAAATTTGAAAGGAGACACCTTTGTTTTTTTTTAAAAAAAGTTATACCTCTTTGCGTTGAACAGTGCCTCCATATCCAGTAGCTTGGCAGAATGTTCTATACAATGGCACAGCGGCATAAGTGAGCCCCACCATGCCAAAGACAACAGCGGTGAGGTAATAAAGCATTTTCTTTGATTTGGTTTCTGTTGGAGAGTGTGTAGAATACTGGCGATGGGCACCGAGAAACATCGATTTAGCAGTAGCAGCATGAGAATTTAAGCTCCATGAAGAAGAGTTTCCCCAAAATACTCTCTTGTTTCGGAGATAATGATCATTACCTTTGCTAGCTCCATGAGTGTAATAACGAGGGCATAAAGCGAGAGGCACAGTCCTATATCCACATGAAGAATCGCATTAGCATTTGTCACAAGCTCAATTCTATACAATATTCATTTAGCATTCAGAATCTTAGCTTGATAACTACTCCGAAAAAGATAATATCTTTATTTGAGGAATTTTAACAAACAGTTAAGGTGCATACCAGAGAAAATCTACTTACCTTGAAGATTGCGATGTCCGATTAAGATTCTCTAAATACGAAGAAATTCGTGTCCCTCTACAAGCCTTCGACAACGACATGGCCGAAGAGAAAATTATTGCAATCGATCGACAAGTGAGACACCACACAAAACACTATCTGCTCTGCACAAGAAAACACAAACCAGAAGACATGACTTGAAAATTCTGATCGATCTAAACGCCAATACACAGAAACTTAAACCCATTTTCTCCCTTCCCCAACCTTTAACACTCTTCATAATCGAAACAAACAAAGAGAATCACCCGATGCCATGGCCAATCGAAACCGAATCGGCGGCTATGATCGGTTAAAGAGTGTAAGCTATCAAAGTGGAAGAACGCATAAGCAAAAGAAGAGAAGCGAAGAGTAACTAACCGGTAAAGTAAACTCGTCGGCGGGAGAGAGAGATCAAAGACGTCGTGGCTGGAAATTATATCACAAAAACAAAAAAATCTTTTGCCCCAAAAAGGCAAAAACACAACAGTTTTCTGATAATAAAAAGTCAACAAGTCAAACAACGACTTGTCTAGAATAAAGATAATCAAAAAATTTGTTCACTTGCGTACAAATGGCCCAAATGGAAATTTGCATATCGGTTGTATTTATTTTGGAGTAAATTAATAGAATCATTACACATATCTTCAAGATCTCCAAGATAATTAGGACAATATATACATTTATTATGCAAGATTTTATTTCACATAACGTCAATAAAACTCTATTTTGTAAATCTGAGTTAAGAAAATTCACACGTCTAACTTTACAACATGCTGGGGAAAACTCACCATTGGAAGGTTCTCGAAGCCACAATCCTCATGGCCGTCGTGATTCTCGTATCTCTGATCACCACAGATTCTTCAGCTGAAGACCCATAAAGTGCACACCTTGTCATTCAAATCCGTCGCCTCCGCCACCTCCTTCTTGTCTTCCTCCGCCTCCTCCGCCGCCTTATATATACGTGTCTTCGCCGGGAGACTTGTACCCCATTGACCGTGACTTTGTAGCGGCCGCAGCAGGCAAAAGCTTCACCATTATGAAAATGGTCGTCTTTGGAGTTATGATATTTTTATGACTCATTATTATATTTGATTTATTTGTTTTTGACATTTTCATACAGGATTGAGAATTATCTTTATGGTTAAGATCGAATCGTCTTTCATTACAATTGTCGCATACAATCTCAAAGTTTTTTTTTTTTTTTTGTTAAAAGACACTATTCAAAAACATGAGAATGAAAATGATACAAAAGCATAAACGGCCCAATAGCGAAGGTTTATCTACTAACCTAGTTAGAAAGAGCTAAGCCCAATAAGTACCCATACGTAATGGAGAAATTTAGAATCTCCAGGTCAATGAAGACGTAGAGATATCGCAAAAGAAGAATAACGATCTGCCTAAATTTCATCGATCGGAGACTGAATCACGTTGTCGGAAGAACACGGGTGAAGAAGGAATTCAGTCCCTATCAGTGATGCAGATGCGACAAGAGTCGCTAGTCAATGGGTCTTTCGTGGTTGAATCAAATTCCTTTTTAGGGAAGATGCAATGGCGGATCAAACCAGAATTGAAGGAGATCTGAGGCTAGTTCTGGGTTCGAAAAACGTTAACTTGCTATTCGATTCCGAACTAAGGAGTCAATCTCTGTTGTTTCTTTTAGACCAGAGGGTGTAAATAGAAGCTTGCTAAGCTAGTAGAAGAAGCTTTCTCTGGGATTTGTGAGGGTTGCACCAAATTGCAGAGAACACAGTTCAGGTCAGTTGGAATTCCCGATTTAAGTAGCCTGTCTCTTGTTCCTGCAATCGCTTCATTTGCTTCGCCGTGAATTCGAATGTGTATTAGATCGGTCGCTTATGTCGTCGTCATCCTCTCAGAACCTTGGTGGCGCCACCAGATGCGGCCGGATCATTGCCCCATCTTTGGATAAGGTCATCAAAAATGCTGCCTGGCGCAAGCATACCTTCCTTGTTTCCGCCTGTAAGTCTGTCCTCGACAAGCTCGAGCCTCTCTCCGATTCTCCCGATCCTTCGTCTCCTCTCTACGGTCTCTCCATCTCCGATTCAGATGTCGTCCTTCAGCCTCTCCTTCTCTCTCTTGATACCGGTTACGCCAAGGTTATTGAGCCTGCTCTCGATTGCTCTTTTAAGCTCTTTTCTCTTTCCCTACTCCGCGGCGAGGTCTGCTCTTCCTCTCCTGATTCTCTCCTCTACAAGCTCATCTACGCGATCTGCAAGGTTTGCGCCATCGGCGAGGAGTCAATTGAGCTGGCCGTCCTTCGCGTCCTCCTTGCCGCCGTCAGATCTTCTCGCATCCTCATCCGTGGCGATTCATTGCTTCATGTAGTAAGGACTTGCTACAATGTGTATCTTGGCGGCTTTAATGGGACCAACCAGATCTGCGCTAAATCTGTCTTGGCTCAGATCATGCTCATCGTCTTCACCAGATCCGAGGCGAATTCTATGGACGCATCACTCAAAACGGTTAATGTCAACGATTTGCTTGCCATCACCGATAAAAATGTCAACGAAGGCAACTCTGTTCATCTTTGTCAGGGTTTCATTAACGACGTTATTACGGCCGGAGAAGCTCCTCCTCCTCCAGATTTCATCCTAGCCTTGCACAGCGAGGCTCTTGAACCACGAGAAGAAGATGCTTCTACTGAGGATGCGGGCACAAGCAAGATCAGGGAAGACGGATTCCTTCTGTTCAAAAATCTGTGCAAGTTATCAATGAAGTTCTCCTCACAAGAGAACACCGACGATCAGATTCTTGTCCGAGGCAAGACTTTGTCTCTGGAGTTGCTCAAAGTCATTATTGATAACGGTGGCCCAATTTGGCGCTCTGACGAAAGGTAAGTTGTATCTTGTATTTTCACTGGTTACACTTTCCTATGTAATATGCATTTGTTGTTAGTCTCGCACCATCACTTGGAATCCAAGAGTTAACTCTGCCTCTCCAAAATATGCAGGTTTCTAAATGCCATTAAGCAGTATCTTTGCTTGTCCTTGTTAAAAAACAGCGCACTCTCGGTTATGTCTATTTTTCAGCTTCAATGTGCTATCTTCACCACCTTACTTCAGAAATATAGATCGGGTATGAAATCAGAAGTCGGCATTTTCTTCCCGATGCTTGTCCTCCGAGTCCTTGAAAATGTTCTTCAGCCAAGTTTCTTGCAGAAAATGACTGTGCTCAACTTACTGGAGAACATTTGCCACGACCCATACCTTATTATTGACATATTTGTGAACTTTGACTGTGATGTGGAGTCACCAAACATCTTCGAAAGGTATTGGCAATTTCTTATTTTCTCCCAAGATAGTTTTTCTTTTTTGGTTTTCTGTTTCTGGAATAGCATTCTAAATGTTGTCAGGCCACCAGGGTTGACGGTTCATATTTATCTCCCATTAGTGGTCTTCTACTGTAGTAAAATGTATTAAAGCTCTTATAATTCGTTCAGTTGTTTGCAGGATTGTCAACGGTCTTCTAAAAACAGCTCTAGGGCCTCCTCCTGGTTTTTCGACAACTTTGTCCCCAGTCCAGGATATTACTTTTAGGCATGAATCAGTAAAGTGCTTGGTTAGCATTATTAAGGCAATGGGAACATGGATGGACCAACAATTGAGCGTGGGAGAATCACTTATGCGTAAGAGCGTAGAAAATGAAGTACCTGCAGACAATCATTCAAACTCAAATGAAGAAAACGGGACAAATACAGATCAAGACTTTCACCCAGATTCAGAGTCGTCGGATGCTGCTACTCTTGAACAGAGGAGGGCATACAAAATTGAACTCCAGGTCTTGTTTGCATCACTAAAAAACTAAAATATTTGTCAATTCCATTCGGGATGCTTGTATAGTTATTATTCTCTTCGCTTATGTTAGTTTCCCTTATACGCAGAAAGGCATCACTCTATTCAATAGAAAGCCTTCAAAGGGTATTGAGTTTCTTATAAGCTCCAAAAAGGTTGGCAGCTCCCCGGATGAAGTGGTGTCATTCTTGAGAAATACCATAGGCTTGAATGCAACTATGATTGGTGATTATTTGGGTGAAAGAGAGGAGTTTCCAATGAAAGTTATGCATGCCTACGTGGACTCGTTTGATTTTAAGGAGATGAATTTTGGTGAAGCAATTAGGTCTTTCTTAAGGGGGTTCAGGCTTCCGGGGGAAGCACAGAAAATTGATCGCATAATGGAAAAGTTTGCTGAACGCTTTTGCAAATGCAATCCAAATTCATTTAGCAGTGCTGACACGGCATATGTTCTTGCATACTCTGTGATAATGCTTAACACTGATGCCCACAATATCATGGTTAAAGAGAAGGTTTGTTTTCTTGGCTGTCATAATTTGTTCAATCCATGACAATGTATCAACTTTTTTTGGCCATTTTTGTGCTCATAAATTGTTTTGATATATTCTGTATGTGGAGAGGCTATTTGGGATAAGATACTTAAGGTGCAATTAAACATCTGCTTTCCTGGTTTATGACAGATGTCCAAGGCTGATTTTATCAAAAATAACCGAGGCATTGATGATGGCAAAGATCTTCCAGAAGAGTATCTTGGTGCGCTTTATGACCAAATTGTCAAAAATGAAATAAAGATGAGTTCAGATTCTTCTGCTCCAGAAAGTAGGCAGTCCAATGGCCTGAATAAACTACTGGGTCTTGATGGCATACTCAATTTAGTTTATTGGACACAGACAGAAGAAAAAGCAGTAGGCGCTAATGGTCTTCTTATAAAGCATATTCAAGAAAAGTTCAGGTCGAAGTCTGCAAAATCAGAGTAAGCTCATTACCTTTCACGTGCTTAGGCGTTTGTTCTTTCGATTTCGAGAGAGTGGCAGGAAACGATATTGCTAAGTAGTGATTAACAAAACGGTGTTCTAGTGAAACATTTATGGACTGAGGGAGTTAGATTACCTACAAAATTAGAAGTATTAAGAAATCAAGTTTTTCGTGTAACGTTGATAAACCATACTTATTAGTTTGCCTTTTCATTTTTTCTCTTTGAAAAGGATTAAGGTTGACAAATGCCGTGGTTTGTGTATTCCTGATTATATCATTTATCTCATGTTTTTTTTCGGTCTTGCAGATCAGCTTACCATGTCGTGACAGATGTTGCAATATTGCGTTTTATGATTGAAGTTTCCTGGGGCCCAATGCTGGCTGCATTCAGCGTGACACTTGATCAGAGTGATGACAGGCTTGCTGCAGTTGAATGCTTAAGAGGCTTTCGGTATGCCGTTCATGTTACAGCAGTTATGGGTATGCAAACGCAAAGAGATGCGTTTGTCACTTCCATGGCCAAGTTCACAAATCTGCATTGTGCAGGGGATATGAAGCAAAAGAATGTTGACGCTGCTAAAGTAAGTTTCTCTGAAAGAAATCGTTGTTTAGAATGAAAGCAGTTCGTCTCTCTGTTCAATCTCACATCTGGTTTTCATTGAACAAGAACAGAGAAAAGAAGCATTCTGAGGCATACACCTCTTCATAACTTCGCTATTATCTCTTATGTAATTCAGGCCATCATATCTATTGCCATTGAATAAGAATAGATCATGTGTTTTAGTTATGTGGTTTCACGTCTTGTTTCTGTCTTTATCTTTAGTGTAAATGTTCCTCTTGCATTGATGGAGAGAAGCATGCGTAATTCACCTCTTCATAACTTCGTTATTATTTCTTATGTGATTCAGGCCATCATATCTATTGCCATTGAAGATGGTAATCACTTGCAAGATGCTTGGGAGCATATTTTGACTTGTCTTTCTAGAATTGAGCATTTGCAATTATTGGGTGAGGGTGCTCCAAGTGATGCATCTTATTTTGCTTCTTCCGAGGCCGAAGAAAAAAAATCCTTGGGGTTTCCAAACTTGAAGAAAAAAGGAGCCCTTCAGAATCCGGTGATGATGGCTGTTGTTCGTGGGGGCTCATATGATAGCAGTGCAGTTGAACCAAATATGTCGGCGCTTGTGAAGCAGGATCAAATCAATAACTTCATTGCAAACTTGAATTTGCTTGACCAGATTGGGAGTTTTCAGTTGAATAATGTCTATGCTCACAGCCAGCGGTTGAAGACTGAAGCCATTGTAGCATTTGTTAAAGCTCTATGCAAAGTCTCTATGTCAGAACTGCAGTCTTCTACTGATCCTCGAGTATTTAGCCTCACCAAATTAGTTGAGATTGCGTAAGATTTTTTTCTTTTAATATTCTCTCTCTGACTCGAGAACACAGAATGAGAAATGTACAAATTGAATACATCACGTCTTGCTACTGGATATGATATCAAGTTAGCACATGATCTAATAAGATGCTAACTTATGGACTTACATATCTCTTCTCTTTCTGTTCAGCCACTATAACATGAATCGCATCAGGCTAGTCTGGTCTCGCATATGGAGCATCCTGTCAGATTTTTTTGTATCTGTTGGCTTGTCAGAGAATCTTTCTGTTGCGATATTCGTTATGGACTCATTAAGACAACTTTCTATGAAGTTCTTGGAACGTGAAGAGCTGGCTAACTACAACTTCCAGAATGAGTTTCTTCGACCATTTGTCATAGTTATGCAGAAAAGCAGTTCTGCCGAGATTAGAGAACTAATAGTTCGGTGCATTTCTCAAATGGTTCTCAGCCGTGTCAATAATGTGAAATCAGGATGGAAAAGTGTTTTCAAGGTATATTCCATTTTCCTGTCATCCGCTTATATCTGGATTTATATGATTAAGCTTCATTTTAAGAAGAAAACATGTTTAACCCAAGATATTATGCGAGTAGTTTATCTGTTTGTGAATTTCTTTTTTCCTTTTTTTCATTGAAAGACATGCTCTACCGACACATGATTTACTGAGTGGCCAATTTCCTTTCAGATTTTTACAACTGCAGCAGCTGAAGAAAGGAAGAACATTGTATTGTTGGCCTTTGAGACAATGGAAAGAATTGTTCGAGAGTATTTTTCATATATTACAGAGACGGAGGCAACAACGTTTACTGACTGTGTTAGATGCCTTATAACTTTCACAAATAGCCAGTTTACCAACGATGTCAGTCTAAATGCAATCGCATTTCTACGATTTTGTGCTCTAAAACTTGCAGATGGAGGCCTTGTGTGGAATGAGAAGGGTAGGTGCAGTAGTCCTAGTACTCCAGTAACAGATGACCTTGCACCAATTACCCAATATTTTATGGATGCAGATGAGAGCATATCATATTGGGTTCCTTTGCTCACAGGTAATATTTTTTTATTAAAAAAGTTGTGAATGATATGTCGCTTTAAATGCATCATAGATATTCTGGGCACCTTGCATTTTCGAGTCCCATATCCATGGATAATTCTATTAACTTGGTTGTAATTAATCTGCTGGGAGGATAGGAACGGACAGTCCTAGCATTCTGATCAAATAACTTTTCTTGTATTACAGGATTGTCTAAATTAACTTCTGATTCCAGATCAGCTATTCGTAAAAGCTCCTTGGAAGTGCTCTTTAATATTTTAAAGGATCATGGCCATCTTTTTTCACGAACATTCTGGATTGGAATTTTCAGTTCTGTTCTCTATCCTCTATTCAACAGTGTGTGGGGCGAGAATGCTCTAATTTCCGAAGATGAATACAGTTCATTGCCATCTACAATTTCTCCACATTCTAACGAAGTTTCTTGGGATGCTGAGACCTCAGCTATGGCAGCACAGTCTCTGGTGGACCTGTTCATCAGCTTTTTTACTGTGATAAGGTCTCAACTTTCCAGTGTGGTATTCTTACTTGCTGGTCTTATAAGAAGTCCATCTCATGGTCCTACAGTAGCTGGAGTCGGTGCATTGCTGCGGTTGGCAGACGAACTGGGTGGCAGGTTCTCGGAAGATGAGTGGAAGGAGATTTTTTTGGCTGTGAAAGAAGCTGCTTCGTCGACTTTGTCTAGTTTCATGAAGATACTGAGAACCGTAGATGACATTCCAGATGAAGAAACATTATCTGATCAGGACTTTAGTAATGAAGATGAGGTGGACGAGGACAACCTGCAAACTATGTCTTATGTTGTTTCAAGAACTAAGAGTCACATAACTGTCCAGTTGCAAGTTGTTCAGGTATGTACGAAATGGTCTACTATGCAATTAGTTGCCAAGCTTTGATCATGTCAGCAATCGGGAAGGATGTAAATGTTAGAGCGTATATCGACTACGTACTACGTGAACCTAGAAATGTTGCATCTTTTACTTTCCCATGCTCCGGAATAATGATCTAATACCCTTTCTCCTGTTTTCAGGTAGTGACTGATCTCTATCGAATCCATCAGCAGTCATTGTTGGCATCTCACGTTACAATTATACTGGAGATACTCTCAACAATCTCATCACATGCCCACCAGCTAAATTCTGATTTGATTATGCAAAAGAAAATGAGGAGGGCATGCGCTATCCTAGAGTTTTCTGAACCTCCCATGCTTCATTTCGAAAATGACACGCACCAGAATTACTTGGACATTCTTCAAGACCTGCTGACATACAATCCAGGGTTGTCCATGGAGCTAAACATAGAGTCTGAGCTGATTACAGTATGTGTGAAATTACTGAAGATGTATCTGAAATGCACGGTGTTTCAGAGTGTAGAGTTAGAAGAAACCAGGAAGCCTACAAACTGGATTCTACCCATGGGAGCAGCATCAAAGGAAGAAGCAGCAGCGAGATCTCCCCTAGTGGTAACCGTGCTGAAGACACTAAGGGGACTAAAGAGAGATTCATTCAAGAGCTATGCACCAAATTTCTTCCCGTTGTTGGTGGAGCTTGTGCGGAGTGAGCACAGCTCCTCACAAGTCCCACAAGTCTTAAGCACTGTGTTCCATACGTGTATGGGTCCAATGATGGGCGAATAGAATAGGACACGATTACAATGGGGTTAAATTTTTGACCTTGGAGAACCTCAAAGATAGATTGCGAGCATATGTAAGTCCCTCGATTCTTCTTTTGCTTTTTTCCTTGTTGTTTCTATTGGCAAAAGATGATATAAAAGTAAATGATCATTGTTATAGAAGCACATGATGAGATCTGAATGTCATGACACTTTGTCTGCAATTCTGCATTGCCTAATGATTCTTCCTTCCAAGTAAAGGATTGTGAAGAAAAATATATTCAAAAAAGAAAAAGACAAAAAGCAAAAGGAGATATGTTGTGGAACTTAAAGTGATGATAAATATGTGTCGAAAGTCATACATAGTAAAGGCACAACTTGGTTGTTGTTTTCTGGCACCGAAAGTGAATCATTAGGAGTGGAACTGCTTGCCTTGGTATGTCATTCCGTATCGCCAATACGGAGGAGCCACGTCGTAAGAGGCAATGGTTTTACCGCCTCTGAGAGTAACCTCGAAAGAGAGAGACTGTCCGATGAGATCAAGAGAGGAGTGCCAGTTCTGTCCCCAGTTTCTAGCCAATGGAATCCAAGCCGTTTTATGGCCCTTCACTTTCACTCCCACCACTTCTCCGTCCATGCCCACATTGCTTATCAGCACTTGAAAGAAGTGAGAGCTCCCATTCAATCTGAATCTCAATCCGCCTCTCCGTCCACACTTGACCCTTCTGTATTGAACTGGTATCAGCTCTGCTCTTGTTTCAGCTATTCCCGTGAATGCGGCATGAGACAGTTCCAAGTGCTCCTTTGGGAAGTTGCACCAACCTCCATAATCGGAGGAGAGGCCTGTATTGGGAGGACAGAAATCAGTGGCTGTTACCACTACAGAGGGGCTGCCTTCAAGGCACCACCGTATATGGTTCACGCACCGCACTTCCATACAAGCTCCGCAGCTGCTTCCCCTATTGAACAGCTTTCCACTCAGACCTGCGCTGTATCCGCCATAGCCACTTTGCCTCAGATCTCCATACCCACAAGCTCCTCCTATCACCACCAATTAATTGGTCAGAAAAAGTTTAGATTTTTTATAAAGAAACAGACAAAAAGAAAGAAAGAAGAAGCACCAGTGGTGACGGAAGAGGAACCGTCCTTGTCTCTGGAGAGTGTGGCCGTGGCTATCTTCCATTCATCATCTTCGACGGTGGCTTGAAAGAGGAAACAGAGAATGACGAAGCACAATGCGAGTTGCAGAAGCCCAGAATCCATGAAACAAACCAGAGTAGTGTGATTGGGATCCTGAGTCAAAAGTGGCAAACAAAAGTGATACGTTTGAGAGAGTTTTGGGGGTTCCTTTTCATCATCATTTAGGCTCCGCTTTGCAAGACTCGTGGGGATGCTGTGACAAAAAGATTGCTCTGACGGTGTTTTGACTTTCACAGTTTTCCTTTCAGACCATTTCACTAACAATACGTTTTGGTAGGCCCATTTCATTCGGCGGCCCACTTTCAACTTTGAATTTAAGGTCATAAATAATATATGTAGGCCCATTTCATTCGGCAGCCCACTTTCAACGCATTATACATAAGAAGCTAATAAAATTCTTTGTCACAAATTGAAAACAAAAATAGAGGGAGACGTGTCCGCTGTTATTAGTTTATCCTTAATTTATTAGCATTTAGGCTATAATTAGATATTGTCGATTTAATTGTTTACAAGAAAAAAAATAAAAATTATGTATGTGAGACTTTTGCATGTTTTGAAGATTATGGCACGACTTATCAAGTGTATCATCTCTGTAAACAAACACATAGACAATTGTATCAAGGTCGATAAGGTGGTTTTTATCAGTTCCGATATTTCAGGTTATGAATTTTTGGATCCATTACCCATTACTGTTTTGGTTAAGTTTTATTCGGATCCAAATCAACTCTAATCATAGAAGCAAGAGACTGTGATGAAATTCAAGTAATCAGATATTCTATTGTCTTTTTGGAATAGTTTGGGAGATCGAAGTTAAGATCATAGAAGACAAAGCTTAAGTATGTACTTTTGTGTTTTGGTATACATATCGGTTAAACTTTATAGACTAATACTAAACGACCAAAAGACAAGTTTCTTTTTCATCTTCTAAAACTATACACTTCACAAGGTGTATATTTTGTATAACAAACCAATTACAATCATATAAAATTTTCAACCAAAGAGAAAAATATAAAATCTACATATATAACTACAAAGATAATAATATTTATATTTATATAGTTTTGAAAAACTCGAGACGAGGAACACCTAACCGAAGAGCATACGTAGCTTTCTTATAATCACCCCATGTAAATGAATTATATCTCTGTGGATTTTCCGGCGACACCATTTCCGGTAACGGTGATATTTTAGCCTCTAACGGTGGTGCTGCAAAGTACATTGCCGACATTCGTGGCTTGTCTGCTGTGTTTGCTAATACTCTATGCCTCACGCTTGTGAATCTTCCATTTGTCATTGCCTATTTTAAGAAATCAATTAATTAATTATAAAATTAACTTGTGTTTATAAGGAAAAATTGGGCTCATTCTGACTTAAATACGACTCATACAAAATAAAATGTAATAATGAAAAAAAAATCAATTAGGTAGAAACCACAAGCTTTTAAAAAACTTTGAAAAATAATTTTTTTAATAAGTGATTACGGATTTTAGACATTTTAAAACAATAAAAAGTTACCAAAAATGATTTTAAAATAAAAAATCACACAAAATAGTTGTGCATTCACTTAGATTTGATTAATTATGGAGACTAGAATATAATTATTTGTCTGAAATGTGATTTTATCAAATTTATTTACTAACTTATGCTTAAATTTGTAAATACATTTTGAAAATACTCTTTTAAAAAATATTTTTAGACAAAATGCAAAATCTATAAAAACCCCAGTTGCAAATCATAATTATTTACGAAAATCAGTATAAAATTCACACGATATATGACTTTTTTTGCAATATAAATTTTATTTTAACAAAAAAAATCAAAAAATAATAAATTTTATAAATGGAAAGTAATGTGAATGATTAATTACCTGAAGACAGTCACCGACCAAAACGTAGAAGCAAGTAGGGTCAGATGGAATAGGGACCCACAAGCCGTCACGTGAGCAAATCTCAAGTCCATCTACATCGTTGGATCTTAGCACCGTCAAAATCTGAGGGTCAGAATGCTCTCCAAAACCTATTTGACTAACCCCTTTTAAAGCATATGGTGCAGGTGGATACCGATTCAACCGTAGGATCGAATCACTACGAACGTCTCTGATTAACTCACTCACTTCACTAGATCTATATCCCCACAAATTCTCCACCGTTAGATCAATAATCTCACATGCCAAATCTTTGACCGCCCGTATGTAATCATTCGTCGCCAAACTACACAAAAAGGGAAAAATAACACGTGAAATATATTAGCATTTTACAAATTTAATTTATATTTTTAGGATAAATACCAAAGAAGAAAAGATGTAAGATTTTGTTCAGAAGAATGTTCGAAATTGAGGACCCCACGATTATTTCTTATACAAGTTGTTATATTTTTATTTCTTATGAAGAACAAAAATTAATAACAAGTCCAATATTGAATAATTGACGTTTCAAAGTTTGATTCTTTGAGGTCTCAAAGTGTTAATTGTGTTCATGCACGATATTTCATGCATTGAGCAAGTCTAATCAATTATTTTTCTAATACATATAATCTGAATTTTATTATTATAAACTACTATTAACATGGAGCCCATGAATTCGATTCCCACCAAGAATTCAATTAAAAATATATATTTAAAAAGGTAAAACTATGCCACCAAATTAGGAAAAGTTTATAAAATGATTTTGATTAATCAACCATGTCGCAGTCGAGGTTACAAAAGCATTTTCAACTTTTGATATTTTGATTTAAAATAAATGAAAATAAATTGCTGGCATCCAAAATGAAAACTAGAAAGTAATATACTATGAACTAAGAACAAAATCCAACTATTTAAAGATTAATGATCACAACAAATTATCAGGTGAACCGGCAATAAGTTGGTACAAATACCAATTTTATACTAGTAGGTACAATAATTAATTAATTCATTTCTAATATTATAGGCAACTTTAATGACAATAAAGAGAGGAACAAAGAGTGATAATAATTGAAAGCCGTGTCTTGTGGTCATTATCCATTATTCGACATTGCATCTATCTCTCTCTCTTTTTAGGTATTGATCTTACAAGTCAGATCCTCACACAATTGACACCAATTTTTAGTTTGGTCAACTTTCACATAAACACACAAAATTAATACAAATTTTAATTTAATTTAATTTGAGTACGCAACAAAATACGTGTGGCCAATAATTTTCTCATGCATTTTCACGTCATTATCCTATATTAAGTAATATATAATAATTAAATTAGGTTCAAAAATATGTCAAAGAACAAAAAAATTATATTGTTAGGGAATTGCCTTTGGCTCATGTGTTATTATTAGAGTTTAGTGGTTTCAAGATTAGTTATGAATTGAGTTTGTGGAAACAAAACAAAATATGCAAAATGTAAAATATATGTACGTACCTAAACTTGAAGGGATCTTGATGAGAAATAGTCTCAGATTTATCAGCAACAGATGTTGGATTTGCATGAAGAAGAAGATATTCAAGCTCACCCAAATCGCCATTAAACCCGATGTTCTTGCATCCATAACCAAAGGGACTCGCTGGACCGGCTAATTGCTTTTCAGATTCCGGTTTATTAAAGAACTCTTTACCTTCATGCTCAAATCTTGATATAATCTCAGGTTTAACTCCATGGTTTATCACTTTGAAAAAACCATTAACCTCACAAGCTTTTACAATCTTCTTCGACAGTTTTGACCGGTCGTTTAAAGAGAAATCAATCACAGGAAAATCATATTCCGGTGAGGATTTAAAAGGTGTAAAAGATGGCAAAACCATGTTTTTCTTAATTATTTTTCAAGCAAATAAACCTTTTTGTTAAAGAATGAAAAAGTGGAGAAGTTTTTGAATCTGAAAGAAGAAGTGTGAGTACGTGTTATATATAGTGTATGGGAAGAGAAGAAAAAAGGTTGATTTGGGATCAAAAATAAATGTTTAAAGAAAAAAGTCTTTTTCGAATTTAATATTAAATGCTTTTATTATAAAGTCTTTGTCAAATTTAATTTTAAATGCTACGGTTTCCATACGGTTGACAAATGGGGAAAACTAAAGTGATCGTCTCATCATACATATCGCGTAAGGTGGGCATGTCAGCAGTGGGGACGGTCCATTTTTTTAAAATAAAAAATAGACAAAATTATTGCCAAGATAAATGAAGTTTGTCCTTCGATTAAATTTTACATGTTTATCTCCATTAAAATGGTTTTTTTTTTTTTTTTAATGTAAGAGTTACAAGTACTTTATTCTAAATTTGTAAATATGTATCAGCTAACCAAAGATCTTGTGAATTGTTGTTCTAGGTAGATCGTTTATTTTCTCTTTGGTTTGTTTGAGTATTTTGTTATGTTGGGTTTGGTTTTTTCTGGTTTCAAGATTTGTTTGTAGTTAATTCTACCGTGGTACTAAACTATTGTTTTATTTCAGTTTGCTACTTCTAGAAGAAGCGATTTTTTAATTTTTTTTATTGATGTAGAAACCTGATTTTCATTTTCAAGTACTGCTATAGAAAGTTTATCATTGATTTTTGATTAGTGTATTTTGGCGTTACTTATGATTCGCGAGTTTGGATAACAAATTATTGTGTTTTATTAATAGTGTTCTAGGTAAGTTTTTTTAGACTAGATATAAAAAAAGTTCAATTGTTTAGGCTAAACGTCCACAAATATATATATATATATGATTTCTGGGTTTTAATATTTCAACTATGTATATTTTTTTTTGGAATTTGTTAATATATAACTTTTCAGTCAAGAAAATATCAGCCTAACCAAATTACTGAAAATAAAACTTTCTAAATAAATTTTTTTGCCATTTTTTTGTTGCTTGTCAACGTTCGTTTTTTTTCTTTTATTATTAAAAGGAGTTAGTTTGAAAATTGGTTACAGGAAATTAAGTAGTAGATGGTGATGTTAATGTCTTAAAATAATTGAAGATTGAAAGCACTTATTTAAGGTTGTTACCCACAAATTAAAAAATTATTTAATTATTAGCTTTTCTAATAAAAAAAGTATTGATTTTTAATATATTTAATCATCATTTAACTAATTAAAAATTAATCTGTAAAATATAAATAGTCAAAATAAAAAAAAATATAAAAATTACATTGAAAGTTGAAAACATTAAATAATTTGATACAAACTTTTTTTTCTATTGTTATTGTTATTGTGATTGTGATTGTTAATAGAGTATAGTTAAATGATATATCAATAAGTTTGGCAAGAATTAATAACAACTTTTTATTTATACACACCTAAATTCTTTTTTTTTGTGTACATTTGAATCAACAAATCTTTATCTATAGTTTAAAATTCACTTTATAATTTTTTTTTAATTTTAGTGAAGAAAAATCAAATTTTTAGACGTAACATTAATTAAATTATTCTAACCAAAACATTAAAAGTATTTTTATTAACTAAAACATTAAAAGAATTAAGGGTATAGGTACCTAAACTTAAAATGTTAATTTTGTATAGTATTTTTATTACTTGTGAGTTGTGACCAACAAAATGCATAACATTAAAAGGTTTGTTTTTCGATAAGATATATATTTATCCGGTTAGGTCTAATTCATAATTTTTCACATGAAGAGGCAAATAAAAATGCGCAAATAGTAGAAGAGGTGCGTGGAAAAGAAGTGGGAGGTTGGGACACGTGTAGGGCTCATATCTAAACACGTAGTGAAAATGGTCAACCTTGACGGCTCCTATTAGCCGTTCGATGTAACGAACCAAGAGACTCTTCCTTTTCCTTTGAAGTATTTTGCTTTCTACCGAGAATGGTGATAAATGGTGATAAAGGCAAAAAAGTTTTTAAAAAGTAAATAATAATATTTTTTGGTTAACATTTAATTTTTATTTAAATTTTCGTATTTTAAAAATAAATAATTTTAGCGTCTAATCAAAAATCAACACGTAGATAGAAACGATTCTTTAGTTTTTTATGTAATAACCATTTTTTCTTTTTCTTTTCAATTTTTTTAATTTTTTCATTTAAATAATTTAAAAAACTCATTTAAGAGTTTTGCGTTAAACGTGATCTTATAATTAGAGAGACCGAAATGAGTCTCTCATAATAAAATATTATTATTTTAAATATTATGTAATTTAAAAATATAATTAATGTAATATAATATTTTTTTACTCAATATTATTTTAATTTTATTGAATAAAAAATAATGTTAATATATAGATTAAAAATATGCAATATGAAACTTGAAATATAGATAATTTTATTTTCTGATTTATAGATACATCAAAATAAAATAAAAATAATAATATATAAACTAGTTAATCAAGATTTAAAACTATTAGAGATTTGATTTACTAAAAGTATTTTTCTATACTAACTATATTGTGACATGTGTACATAAGAAAATCTTTCAATAATTTTTCATAGTCTCTCAAACGTCTCTAACCATTTTCAATAATTTTTTTATTAGTGAAAGATTTTAATAGAGACCTCTAATACAAATGGTCTTATCTACCCATTCACTGTATCTATTTACTATGTATCTATTTACTACAGGACCATTGGATTTATATGTTCTAATATACACCTCAAATTTTCAAATTCTAATAATATTATATGAAACAAATAAAAATTTTATAATGTAAGTTCAAATGAAAAGTTAGTATTTGACAAAAACATACTTCCAAAAATTTTAGATATTATTTTTTTGCCAAGAAATATGTAATCTAGTTAATTAAATTTAGATTATGAATAGAAGCTTATGGATCTATTGCATATTTGTTAAAATATATATATATATATATATATATATATATATATATATATATATATATATATTATTTTCTTTTCATTATAGTACGAAGCTGAATAAATATACTTTTAGCCGACCGACAATAAATTTGACTGTCGAAATGTTTTGTCAGCATTGAAATCACATGTTGGTTAATTTGACTTGCAAATCAAGATACAAAGGTCAACAACCTTCAACCTTTGGAAATTGACACTCCTGACTTGCTTTTTATGGTAGAACAAACAAAGTAAAATAGATTTTGTAGTTATAAATACATAGTAGTGATCTCGACAATTAGACTTAGAAATACATATATAATACAATGTCAGATTAAGCATGATATAATAAATATATATATTCATTAGACTTTGTTGCTATGGTTTCTTGTTTTTTCTTTTAAATTCATTTCATTAAATCAACAAAATCTGATCTATAACTCAAATCTAATATATTTCTAAAATTTCATATTCACGTATAACAAAATGGAGTCGAATTTTAGATATTTGAACCATTAGTTGAAACATATAATTATCAAATTAAAAAAATTGTTTTTATGGCTTCTTGTTTAGAGAACTTGTTTTATTAGCTTAATACAAGTAACCTAGTTAATGAACCAATGTTTTTATTATGTTGGTTTAAATGTTTATGGTAACTTAAAATGGCAAACACACATGAACAACATATTATAAAATAGAGACATTGAATTAATGTCAATATTCCTTGACATAACAAAGGCATAAAAAGAGAAGTATGGGAAAAAAGCAGAGGAGAAACAAGATGGATGAATGGAACATGGCATCTGACAGAGTAGCCGACATTATCCCCATGAATGAAACATACATATCGGTTTTCAAACCTAACTCTTTCATTTTTAAAATCGTGGTGACCATTTGTTACAACAATTATACATTTCTTTATTATTAATACAATTAATATACACATTTTACAATTCAATTATTCGTTTAAAGTCGACAGTCGGTCACCCAACTCCGAGACACCAATCTCAGTTCTTCGGTTTCAATTTCTTATTCATTTATTTTATTCAATTCAATATTTTTTATAACTAGAAGTCTAGAATGATTCAAACTTAGATAAACGTATATCATTGTTTTAAATCTGATTATACTCGCCAAAAATAAGTAGTTTAATTGGTTTATCATTGATTTAGCTTAGTACCAAATAATTTAATTGGAAAACTCTGGTTATAGATCGGATATTATCAATTCAATTTTTATTAATAAAAAAATTCCAACTATATTAGAAACTAGATAAAATATTTTAAATGTCGTAAATATTATATGGTGAAAGAAGTTTAAATCCAAATAGCATGCTATCATTGTCTTAAATTCTTTTCGCTTGATCACTACACTTAGACTTTAGCTATTCAATTTAGTATAATCTTTAATGTATTTTAAATAATTTTTGAGAAGCATGACGTCCGGCTATGATCGATGAGTCGATAAACATGAAACATCAAAGAGTTTAAATGATTATCTTCTGTACTTACTTAGAAAAATTATATAATAAACATAGACAAAACATAAATTATAACATTATATAGTTTCTTAAACCGTAATTTGGGCTAATGTCGGAACAGAAGATATAATTACATGATTAATGCAGTGTATTCAACAAGTGTATTAAAAAAGGTTTCTTAGGTTACGAAATTGGAGGTCACATGCGTGAGTATGGGATGACCAAAACGGCCGTTGGAATATTTTTTGGTCGTTGAAACACTTTTTCCTCTTTTCTCATACATTATTTTTTTCTGAATTATATATAATATACTTTAATTGGTTCAAAAAGACATATAGTCAACACTCTGTGTCCGACATAGTGTCACGAAACTAATGTAGGGGTAAATAGTATAATATCGTGATATGATTACCGATAAAATAACTTAAATGTGTATATATGATTTATATACACACACATTATGTTATATAAGAATAATAGTAATATATATATTTCTTATTAATATATTTTGTCAGTTGTAATGATAGAAATTCTATCAGGACGAGATAACTCAATTAGTAACATCTCTTCCACAAGAAAAGAAGTGCAAGGTTCGAATCTTGGATGGAAAGGAGTTTATTTACCTGAGTCTGGGTCCTGCTCCTGAGAGGAGCACCGGTGGCTGGGGCTCCACCCAAAAGGTAGTGGAATGAACCTCTTGGTTATAGAAGTTCTTGATGAGAACATGCATGTTAGTATTTTCCCCATTAGTAGTATTATCAGAAGAAGAAAACGAGCCCATTAGTGGCCCAGTAAAGAGTAAAGAGACTCAAGAAGTCGTTTAGTTTTTCAATTCGGCCCAACCCATCACCACGTGTTCAGATCAGATGCTACCAATTTTGAAAATTGTAATTAGCAATTCATAAATTCTAATTATAACGGCCGTTTGAATTTTAGGAATATAAATGTAACTTTTGAAATTGACAAAAAAATTAAAAAAATGTAACTTTTGAAATTTTAGAGTCATGTCCCCATTCATTAATATTCAACTCTTAGCCCTCTTTTTAAAGTGGACCAAAGACTCGAATTTCAAATAAAATACAAAACTTAAATTTAAAGCCAATTATTAAGACCGTTGAAAACCCTTATTTTAAATTTGTTTCTTATCAAATTATTTCAACTTGTTTTCCTAACACCATGATATATCACTAATCATTGTTTGCTTACTAATGAAAGTTAAACGAAATAATGTTTTTATAATTATTTTATTATAATATCGTAGTTCTTCCTCCTGCAGAAATATTTTTAAAATCCACCATCGAACGAAATTAATTAAGTAATTAATTTATGAAGAAGCATTAAACAGAGTTAGGTGGGACGATGCGTACGTAGGGTTGACACACAAACTCTCAGCCCACAATTATCGGCATGAGTCCCACTCTTTGTATCTCGAAGCTGCTCTTAATTAATTTAAATACCTATTTTATTAACCTTAAATATCACTCCATTATAATTAATTAAATACTCACTTAGTCCCTAAGTTGTTATCCTTAATCGTTATCTTGGAATTCTGATTCATATTTGATTATTTTATACTAACACTTTAACTTTTCCTAATCAATGTCTTTAAATTGGTTAATCTTTCATTTGACAGTTAACATTATATTTTCGTATTAAAGATAATATAGATATGCATTTGAAAATGCTTATCAATATATACACTAAGTAACACCCAAAAAATGAACTTAATTTTTTTGACTAAATATATAGGGCACGCAAATAATAATTACATTTATATCACAAAAAAACCATAGTTACATTATAGAAAAAATCTCATATGAAAATACCAAACCATGCTGGTCACAAAAAAGCCCTAATTATATTAAATAAACTATTTAAAAACATTTATTTTTTCCTTGCAACACAGTTAACCTTGGAATTCTGATTCATATATATATATATATATATATATATATATATATATTTGATTATTTTATAACATCTAACACTTTTCCTAATCAATATTTTTAAATTTGTTAATCTTTCATCATTATATTTTCGTATTAAAATATAGATACAAAAAGTATGAACTTAAAAGCAGTTTATAAGTTGTATATATGAATGTCAATAAGCACGCAAAAAATAATTATATTTTACCAAAAAAAACGATAGTTACATTATACAAAAAAATCTTATATGAAAATATTAAAGCAGGTCACAAAAAAGCCCTAATAAAAAAGATAAACTAATTAAAATATCTTATTTTTTGCTTACAACACCATTATTACCAGCCAAGATCAAGTACTTATCTCTTCTCGTGAGGTTAGTACACTCAAACCCCAAAGCATTCCCAATCTCATGCTGCACGTGATTAGCAATCTCGAACTTAGCTTTACCACCATCAAGATCTCGACACGTGGACAAATCACCTCCAAAAACAGGATCAAGCAATCTAACCGTGTAAGAAGGATAAGGATCCAAGAGGAAGAACAAAGGATCAAAAGCCTTAAAACCACTAGCCGTAGTCCCATAGAAGAAACTCACGTCCGAGTCAATCGCAACAGGTACAATGACTTCACTAACCTCAGAGAAAAGTGGACTAAACCGAAGCAAATAAGGCTCTCTACAAGTAGTTCCTTCAGGACAAACCACTAAGTCTCCTTGGCTCAATAACTTCTCCATAGCTTCACCATCTTTGACACGATCACGAGTCAATCTAACAGTCTTAATCGGAGCTAAAAGCTCAGATAATCTACTTAGACTATACGTTACAGCTTTGAGATTTTTCTTTCTTAAAGCATATGAAATGTAAAGTGGGTCTAGTAACGTTCTATGGTTACATACATAGAGACAACCTTTGTTACGGTCGGAAGAAGTTTGGTTATTATGGTTATTGACGGTTAGGGTTAAGTGAAGACCGGTAAAGGCAAGGAAAGGATTGGCTATGGAGTAAGGTAGGTTTAGACCGAAGACGAGTCTTGCGACGGCGATAACGACGGCGAATGGAGCCCACATGAATAAGACTAGTGAGTTTAACGGCGTTGGTTTAATGGCTAATCGACCATCATGGAAAATTAATGGTTTAGAGTATTGATCTCTTGGTAATGTTTGCCAACTTTTCTTATCTGAATTTCTGACAAAGTAAATCTCCTGTTTATCAAAACAAAATTTAAGAACATTAGAGAATATTATGCAACAAAGTATATATATAATATCAGTATATTAGTTACAGTGGACCCTATATGTATAATATATAATGTATGTCTTGTATCAAGTTGGTTGAGAAAAAAATGAAAAAAAAATATATTAACATGTCATAGTCTATGTTTTTGAAATTAACTGCATCAGAACTTATGTATAATCATTCTATTATTTTCCAAATTTTTCAAAAAAGCAATAATTTGCTACAAATAATTTGATTTATGCAACACGTTATAGTCTATATATGGTTAACTTATTATTTTCCCCAAAATAATACTCAACTTATTAACTCATTGTAGTCATGAAAATATCTGTGTTCACATTATATATATAGTTTTTAGATATTGAAAACCAAAATAATGCAAAAAAAAAACACAATTGGAAAACATAAGGAATTGTCTATATTTGTCTCCCATCAAAATAAAAGTACAGTTAGGTTAGTTTTTAATAAAAGTACAGACCATCAATTTTTAGGGGATATATATTAGATATTAAAAACCAAAATAATAATGCAAAAAAAAAAAACAATTGAAAACCATAAGGAATTCTCTTTATTTGTCACCATTAAAAAAGTACAGTTAGGTTAGTTTTTAAGACCATCAATCTCTGAGTCCAAAACAAACATATAAATTTTCCACATGAGGAAAAAAAAGAATAGAACTTAAGAAATATATATACATATATAAATCTTAAAATATGATAATTAATTACCTGGCAAAATTGAAAGAATAGAGATCGGTAACTTGGCGAGTTAAAGGAAGTAGTGATCCCAATAACATGACCACTACTTCTTAATCTTTCTTCTTCAATCACTTTATCAATAGCAAACTCACGTTTCTTCTTATCTTCCATTAAACCTAAGTAATAACCACAAATCGTTTTCATTTCTCTACCAATCACAACTTCAATCTCCAAGTAATCTCTTAAGAACCCATCGATCATAATCTCTGGCAAATCACTCACACCAACTCTTTTGTCTCCTCTCTTCAACACTTCAAACATCTCAAGCCCAACATCTTCTAGAAAATACTTAGGCAAAACTGATTTACCTACTCGAAAGCTTTCCTTTTTAACCCCAAAGAAGGTAAGCATCACCATTACCTTCAAGCCCATTTCATAGCTCATCAAGTTTATAAATGGATAGAGAATGAAGAGAAGAAATGACCTTATTACCCCTCCAGCTTCAAAAGCAACAACCATGAAGTAAGGAAACAAAGAGTTTGATTTGAGTAAAGCTCCTTCAACGTTGAAGATCAAGGTATGATTTGATAAGTCATGAGCTTGATGAAGACCATGAGAAGGGTATTTTTGTTTAGGGTTACGATGACACCAATGACGGATATTGAAAAATCGATATAAGAAGATAACAAAACTTTGAAGAATCGTGATCTTATTACCAGACATGGTTTTGACCTTTTTTGTTTTATTATATGAAAGTTGCTAGATTCTAGATTCTGCATGTCGAGAGAAATGGAAAAGGGACTGACATTTATATAATGAGATCGTGACGTTAATACCCTTCGAACGTGTTTAGTATTTACATGAAATGCCATTGACGATGGTTCCACTTCTTCATTCAAGCCACAACAGCTTGCATGATCGTAATTAATGATATGAATGTTTATGTCTGAAAAGTATACGCACGCGTCCATTTTTAGTTCGGTTTTATCTATTTCGAAATCTAGCAAAATGTTAAAAAGACCTTTGTTCAATTTAAGTCGGCTTTTCTTTACATTTTATGAGGCAAAAAAAATCAAAACTTCTTGATAAACTTAATTCTCAATCAATCATACGAGACTTTGAGTGGTATTGACTTTTAGATTTAGTTTGGCCTTGATTGGTAGTCATTTGCAAATAATACTATATATATTTTTATTTCACTATTAATATATAATTTGAAATCAACGGTTGAAATATATTATAGTAAGTTTATAGTACCAATGCTCGTCTATCTATTAACATTATTATTATCTGTTATAATGTTATCACTCAACATTAATCTTTAAAGTTTAAACAATCTTGATTACAAACTTCTTTGTCAATTGCTTTTTTTTAATGATCGATTTTTTGTTTTAACCACTTATTTTGTTTTAGTTTTATTTAACAGTCTCACTGACCACTCTTTGTTCGCTTTCTCAGACCAACTTGATTGACGTTATGGAAAAAAAAGAAAGATAAATGTGTGAATATATAAAAGTATATGTAGTGTTGACTATGAGATCTAGTGATGGAGATCCGTTTAATGTTGCGAATTGTTCTCTTGGATTGGTTTGTTTTCTGGTTAGATAAGTTGAAAAGAATTTACAATGTTATTTTATTCTAGCTTTCTAATTACACAATATGCAACCATGTCAACTTGAAATATAATAATAATATATCTTTTAGTTGCTAAGAATTTAGGGACTTACTAATTAAGAAAGTATAGCCAAATATACTAAAAATGCATAGTAAGAAAATAAAATAAATAATGGTTGAGATATTTTGTGTACGAAAAAAATTGGTTAAAAATAGAAGTCAGCAAGAAACAAAATTAGAAATTCTAGAGCCGTATCCAAGACATCTACGTCAAAAATGAAATCGTTGAAAATGTATTAATCAAATGAATTTAACGTAATGTCTGAAATTTTTTAATATTCAACGATGTGCGACGTAAACCTAACTTATACTAAAGCTTCGACTTTACTAATCCTCTCAATCTCTCTGGATTTAATTGCTAATTTTCTAAATATATTGATATTTTAAAGACATCATTTTCTTGATAATTAGTAGTAGTGTAGTGGTTAAGTTCTTATATTTTAGCTTCAAGATAACTATTTTGAATCTTCCGATATATTTTTTTTATTTGCTTTAGAACTTACTATCAACAAAAATATGTCGTTTGTGATTTATTTCTATTATTATTTATAACATTTATAAATATAATTTGTTTGACAAAAATATATATATATATATATAATTTGGTTATATTTCTATAAATATATCATTTACAATCAGTCCCACAACATTACTTTGTAGATTGCAATATGACACTTAGCACAAAGAGCAGCCATAATTTTCATTTCTTAATAAACAACAATTTTTATATACGAGTATGTATCAACGATGGTTCATCAATCATATAAGATAAAGAACCAGTTGTCTTTACAAAATCTAACTTATACAAGGAGCATAAGATAAATAACAAAACTTGAACCAAAAGAGTTCACAATTTGAGTCAAAACACCGAACAGAGAACTCATCTGCTGATGTCTCTCAAGTATTCTTCTTCTGCACCTGAAATTCGCTTCCTCGTGTACCTGAATTTACACATATTCATACAATCAGAGGATGAAAATGTTCATATTAAAGTGGCTTCTTTGATTGAGCAAATAAGAAAGAGTTTATATAGAAATCTGTACCTGAATGAGCTGGTCGGGCTGGGATCGGTTTGCTCAACGGGAGCAAATTCATTGTAGAATTGAACTGAAATCATCTGGTTGTTAGGTGAAACAATTGGTGCAGGTGATTTATCTGAACTCAAACTCGAATTGCCTGCAGAGTATCCTGCAACACGCGAAAAAGAGTTGTTTTAGAGACATTTTTGGTCTTTCCTGTGGAATAACAGCAGAACAAACTCTGTTTATCCAAAGGAATCTGATGAACAAAGACTAATAAGATAGTTGTCAAGTTAAACCAAAGTGTCTTAAAAGGAGTGAATCTATACCATAGACTAATAGTTTACTTATGAATCCAAACCATAGAACATCTTAGGATCATTTACAAAGTTTGCAATTACTGAATTCATCAAGAGTAGAAAGGGAATATGATGACTTAAACTAAGAGCTGAAAGGTACCTTGAAGGACTAGGAAAATGAGGAATAGAACCGTTACTATCATCGAGAAAATGCTAACACATGGAGATAATGATGACGATTTGGCTGCTTTCATTCTTTTCAAGGTAATTTTCATTCTTTCAATTCTTGCACGCTTTCTCATTGCGAGCTCTGCTATTTCCCTCATGAACTTATGGTCATTTGCACTCAAGGAAGGGCCCTTTGGAGGTCTTGGTGGTTTTGAAGCCTTTCTCGACTTCTTAAACTTCACATCATCGCTTTTTTTCTCTGAAAGATTCAAACTCTGACTGCTTGTTACTGTCCGGTTTTTATCTCCCATTAGTGAATAGATTAGATCATCAGCAATCTTTTCCGACGCACTGAAAGTCACTCGTTCACTCTGGACTCCATTGCCTGAAACATTATCTGATGTGGATTCTTGTGTAACATCAAATCGACCAGCTTCAATGTCTACTTCAAGATCTTGTTCTCCGGAAAACATCTGATCCATCCCCAACTACCTACTTAGCTATCACAGAAGCAAAAGCTGATTCAAGCCTTTACTTCCCTCAATTGCTTTTCAGCTAGCTATACTCGCAACTTCCTCAATCGTCCTAGAACATGAAACAAATGATAGAAGAGAGATTAGCATACCAATCATCTATAAACACACAAGAGCAATGAAGACAATTTGATACAAAAGAATGCTTATTTCGATTTACCTAAAACCCTAACTCAGAAGACAAAGTAACCATGACAATAGATTTTGCTTAACCCACCAAATCACTGACTGAAACTTTGAATCAATTCACGAACAAGTTCCCGAAGTGAGAGAATTCGGTATCTATAAGAACTATACTCGAACTCACGTTTTCGATTTCTCAAATTCTTTCACAAGGAGACAGATCAAAACAAACAGGGATTTCGAGAAAAGTGACTCAAAGACAATGCACCACCAGTTCTCAATGAAACCCTAACCTAGTAATCAAAGATTATAAACTTAAGAAGGAACTCTGCAATCAACCAAAAAGCTACACAAATCACAGAATATTCAATCAAAGCAGAAAAAATTAAAACTTTCGATGTCAAAACGCGTTACCTACTTGGGATAAGGAAGAATTTACGAATGCAAAACTGGACAAAACAAATTTTTTAAGGAAACAATAGTGAGTACTCACCTAAAAGCAGGATTCTTGAGGGTGAAATTTGAGAAAGGCTTGTACTTTTTTCTTCTCTGTTGCGTATTCGTTTGGGTTTTGTGTATATAAACACTCAAGGCTAAAGGAATGTTTTTTGTGTTGTTATGTCGCCGAACGGATTGACAAAAGAAAGAAAAAAATTAAAACGTTGCGACTTGATACAGACGTGCCAGCTTGTTAGAATCTAAAGCCGATTGTTCTTTTGTCTCTTTGCCTTTGTTTCATACTTTTAAATCAGATTTGCTTTACCTTTTTAACTTGTTACATATCACAATTTGGATAATATGATAATATCCAGATTCTCTAGTATTCAGTTTCCAATTGTAAATATATATAATTAGAAACGAAATAACCAGTTTACAGAAAGTATAGATTTATCTAATTGTAGATATTACATCTGTGATTTATTTCCTTTTAGAGCTATTTTTAACAAAAATCTGTTTTCTAGTTGAATAAAAAACAAAACCTTTTTCTTAACTTCGTTGGTAGCTACTAAGTCACTAACAGATAACATGGGCAAAACCTTTTTAATTTGGCAATAGTCGGTTCATTAAACAAGTTTTATTAGTTGACAATTTCATTAAGAATTGATTAATATGGAACAGTCTCAAAAGCTTTTGTTGAGATATTCTCATATGTAACCCACACATTGTTAAGAACAGAAACAAGATAAGCTTAAACTCTAAGGTTACACAAGTTTAAACAACTCTAAATGTTCAAATAAAAATGATTACCAATTACTGCAAACATTAATTTAAGGACATACTGTTTCAAGCAAATCTTGGATCTCTTCACTGACTTTGATTTGGTGTCTAGACAATCTTTCTCGCATATCAGGACAAGTTTTCTCTGCTGCTGCATATGTCTTTATAAGAAAGGTCATAGTTTCAGAATCAAGAGGTCTCCAATTTGACAAAATCCTGCAGAAATCTTCTGCTCCATGAACATCTTTAGCTTTCTCTAAGTGAAGAAAAAACAAGCTGACTAGCTCTTCACTCCAGCTCCATTGTCTTTCTTTTCTGCGGACTCAGAGACCGCTGCTTCCAAATGCTTCATAGCCAAATCCACTTTATCGTTCTCCAACAGATGGATCATCAGAAGCTGCCTCGCCTTGGTAAAAGGTCCTTTACACTTTTTCATGGCATTATCAAGAATCTTCTCTGCTTCCTCATACATATTCCCTTTTAGATATGTGTTAATCGCGATAGTAGCCAGCCTCATATCGTAAGCCCAGCATTTTGATTCCCACTCTGAGAAAATCTTCTTAATTCCATCTATGTCGTCAAGTCTATTCAATGACTGTAACATGACAAGGTAGCTCAAATTGTTGACCTCCGGACGAGCCTTCTTCAGGGATTCCCAAACTCTATAAACCTCGGAAGGTTTTGAAATTCCAGCATACAAACTAATGAGAAAATGGTGGGAGTCACGGTTGTTAGGGTTCATCTTCTCCTCCATAGATTTGAGCGAAGATTCTGCTTTTTCATAAAGACCAGCTTTAGTGTAGATTGCAGCCAAGTTAGAGAAGGTATTCCAAGTGGTTTTCACTTCACTGTCTTTTATAATCTTCTCTAATCCATCTAAATCATTTAAAGCTCTACAGCTCTTCATCCATATAGAGTAAGTGATCCCACAAGGAGATATACCTCTCTGCTTCATCGCATCAACCAACAAAGGTACCTTTTCGGGTTGACCCAACCGCATGTACATAGACATCATGTTATTGAACGGTAAAGAATTGTTGACAAACTTGAGCTCATCCATCTTCTCAAAATGAGCCTTTGCTTTCTCTTCATCAAGTTCCACACAGTAACAGTTCATGAGCGCCCCATAAGTTGACTGATGATTCTTTGCAGAAGGATCTAAGTTGTCTAAGTAGTCTTCAGCCGCTTTTAAGCTTTTAGTCTTTGCAAATAGATCCAAACGAACTGCATGATCGGTGACAGATAATGTCATTTTCCTCTTCTCCATCCAATCAAAGATCTGAAATGTCATCCAATAACGAGCACAACTCCAATTAAAACTCTAAAACAAATGAGCTCACAATTTGAAAACTTTCACTTTTCTACACCTTCATTCATTCAAAAGAAGTGAAAATTCATTCAGCAGCGAGTATATATCCTTGACTAAATCCAAAGAGTAGGAAAATGACAAAACTTTCGACTATGATCTTGATTTTAAACCCAGCCCCTTTTGGTTAATGTTCCATAGATGTTGGAATCTTCAATTTCAGTAGTACAAAATCAGAAACATATCAGAAAAAAGTAAACTGCTTTCAGAAATGGGAAAAGCGGGAAAGAGGAAATACAAAACGAACCTCAAGAGCGTGTTGATGTCGACGCAATCTGCGAAGATCCTTAACGCAGCGAAAGAGATCGTCTTTTCTGACCGTAGTACCCTCCATGACGAACTGATTTAACGTCTCAGCCACTGTCCTTCCCGTTATACTAAGCTTCGATAGTTTCTTATACAACTCTCGCTGCCTTGACGTTGGCGTCGGAGCAGAAACAGAGGCCTCGACGCCATTCGCAGCGGTCGAAGCAGAAACAGAGGCTTCGACACCATTCACCGCCGCTGAAGCAGATAACGTTGCACAGAGTCTATTACCGATGCGAGAACCAGAAGCTATCAGATTACGAAAATTCATTGTTTCTTATAGTGTAAAAAACCGATCAAAACAAAATCTCTTTTCTTCTCTAAACTATCGAGCAAAGTGTGAAGTAGGTAGGTTTAAGGACAAAACATAATGTCGTTCAAAAGAACTAAAAACGGCGTGTAGTTCACTTAAAACGGAGAATGATGTATCTGCTTTGACATAAAAAAATGGAACACACCCTATTTCTACTTCGAAAGTTTGATATAAAACTTAATCCACCCGAACTTTCAATCTCTCTTTAATTGCAAAAAAGTGGTAGTTTAGGACTTGATAACACTAATCTGCAATTAAACGGTTAATGGTTAACATGATCATATAATTAAGTACGAAACCAAACCGAAACCAAATTTAAACTCAATTTTAATTTGATTAATGACCCGTTTATAAATTAAAAACAAATTTCATCTATGAATTAAAAACAGATTTCGTTGAGAACACCAACACATCAATACATACCCTGCATCTACATATCCTGGCCGTTGTTCATTGAGCCATGATATGGTGGAATTGCCATGAATGTTGAAGATGAATATTGAATTTGTTGCAATCCCATATCAAACGAATCTGAATTACCAGAGATTTCTCCCGTCTCCATCTTCATCCTTTCAACTTCTTTCCTCAAGGCTTCATTTAGAGCTATTTTAAACTTCACAAGATGAAACAAAAGTAGAGATTGATGAAGAACACGGAGGCAAAATGTATTTACATGCATAAAAAGAGATTAGCTTTTGAGTGCTGAGTTTATGTTTTACCATTACGAAGCTGAGCTTGTTGTTCCATTGCTTGTAACCTGAGCTAAGTTCTGTGTTTTCATTTGCTAGTCCATTTGTGTCTCTCTGTTCAATCAAACGGACATTGAAAATTATGATTGCTCCTAAATCCATGTCTATCATTCTCGATCCCAAACATCTTCATCCTCTTATTCAAGCACTTCTTCTTCTGGATTTTGATCTCCATCGCCTGCATCTTCTTCTTCAATGTTTACGGTCACAATAATGAGTGTATTTGAACTTATCTCTCACACAAAATCGAACTCAAACTGCTTGAACTCAGTGTTTACTTCTTCTTCTTGATTTCGAACTAGCAGTCGACGTTCTGCTGCTTCGATGAAACAAGAGAGACAAACACGCGACTTTAGGGTTTCCTTTTTTTAGTTTTCACAAAGATTAAACAATAAACAGGTCATTAATCGGGTCAAAATTGGGAAAAAATTTAGTTTTGGTTTGGTTTAGTACTTAATTACAATATCATATTAATTATTAAATGTTTAACTGCGGATTTGTGCAATCACCCCTAAACTATTATTTTGTGTAATTAAAGAGAGATTAAAAGTTCGGATAGATTATATTTTATAACTTCCGAGGTGAAAATATACGGTGCTACCTAAAAAAAACTAGTTAATTGACTTGAACAGTTTTTTGGTTAACAAAAGAACATATTAGGAAAAATATTTTTATATTTATCAATTAATTAATAGCCGCCGAACGAGAAAAAGAAAAACGAAAACAAAATCAGTGTTTGAAAAATTCATCCATCCAGAAAAAAGAAAGAGACTTTCCGAATGAAGAATGGGTCTTCGAGCAATAGAAAATTAAATTAATCTTATTATGTAATACAGCAACGTTGACCAAATAATAGATCGTCATTCACAATGATTCTAATCATTTCCACACTAAAATGTACTAATACAAACTATCTATATCATTCAATGATTATATTGACAAGTTGGTTTCCATTTTTGTAATATATGCGTTTCATATAAACGTAAATGTTCTAGTTTAAAAATGTTTCATGTATAAACGAACCTTCATACCAACGAACACAAAAGGTCCACTGTTAAAGTAAAGTCAATGAGTTGACCATTTTACACATTATATAACAAACACCACAAACTCATCTTCTTACACCAAGATCGCTCTAAACATGGCTCATTACTCTTCTCTTCTCTTATGCTTCTTCCTCTCAATCTCTACGATACTATCTTTCTTCCAAACTGAAGCCAGAGGAATCGAGAGTTTGGTATCAAGAACCCTCTACGACTCAATATTCATTCACAAGGACAACACTGCTTGTCCTGCAAATGGTTTCTACACTTACGAATCTTTCGTGGGGGCGACGAGGCGGTTTCCGAGATTCGCGAGTGTAGGGAGCCCCGAGACGCGGACACGTGAAGTGGCTGCGTTTTTGGCTCAGATTTCACATGAGACGACCGGAGGATGGGCTACAGCTCCGGATGGACCGTATGCTTGGGGATTGTGTTTTAAAGAAGAAATAAGTCCACAAAGCAACTATTGTAATTCTTCTAATACTCAATGGCCTTGTTTCCCTAACAAAACTTATCACGGACGAGGTCCAATTCAACTATCATGGTATGTTCACTTTTAGTACTATATATATGGTCCGTATATCATTTCAGAAGTAAATCATGTAATAGTAGTCTGGTGGTAAGAGGATTGGCTTTGTCTTGAGACAAAGTGTAAATCTATCTGTTATGAGTTCGATTCTCGTCAGGAACTATGTTGGGATTAGATTTGTCTTGAGATATGGTCTATTTTGAGTTCGATTAGTTGATAATGTTTAACTAGATGAGAATATGAAGTCATGCTTTAGCTCCCCGGTGGTTAGTTGTGATTCGGCACACATTTCCCGGTTGACAAAAAATTTATTTCATAAATAATTGGTTTTTTTTTTAACGTTTGGATCGACAATATTTGATCTATATAGCCTAAAACACTTACTCTAAAACAAGACTAATATTAAAATTATTAGATTGATCATCCTAACTATATGACTAGTAAATTTTGGCGAAATTTGTTTATAACATCTTGTTTTTTTTTTCGGAACTAAATAGGAACTATAATTACGGACCAGCCAGTCGAGCTTTAGGATTTGACGGTTTAAGGAATCCGGAAATAGTGGCGAATAATTCATTAATAGCTTTCCAAACAGCACTTTGGTTTTGGATGACGGAGCAGAGTCCCAAACCATCGTGTCATGACGTCATGATCGGAAAATACCGACCAACTGAGGCGGATTTAGCTGCTAATCGGACCGGTGGTTTTGGTTTAACCACAAACATTATAAACGGCGGTTTAGAGTGTGGAATTCCTGGAGACGGGCGGGTCAATGACCGGATCGGGTTTTATCAAAGATATGCTGGGCTTTTTAAGATAGAAACTGGCCCAAATTTGGATTGTGAAAATCAAAGGCCCTTTGCTTAAATAAATTATAGTTTGAATATTTTACTACAAATAAAGTAAAGTCAAACATTTATGTTGTTTATGAATTTGCACAAACCTGAAGCCATGTATTTGAATTTTTCTATGGGTCGTCTTTGAAAATTTAATGTGATTTAATGGTTTTTCTATGTCAACTACTACCTAATAAATTAATTGAATTCCCATGGTATTTTTGATGTTTTGGACTACCAAACAAATTATCTTAAACCTGTAATCTTCTTCTCGACCAACAATGTTGGCTACAGTTCCTAATGTTTTCATAAATGCATTTTTTTTTAAGGTTCTTCATATATTAAAAAGAGATTATAGAAGAGACATAGAAATTACAGATAGTCTATATTAAAAACAGATTATAGAGGAGAGACATAGACATAAAAATTACAGACACTATGGCCAACAATAAACAAGTAAAGAGAAAAAATAAAAGCTTAAACCTACTTAATGTACCTTTAAAAAAAACTTAGCTTAGAAAAGTGGCCTATGATTTGACAACGAAACCCTAGAGGACTCGCCAACAAAAGGAGAGTAGCGACCAGCCATCAACCACGCCGAGAATGCTCCACCGCCAAATCTACAAGAAGCCTAGGACCGAATGACAACACCATCTACTTACCGATTTAGATTCACCGGCAAAAAACAGTGATAATACTCATCATCCTCCGCCGGATACAAGGATGGAGAACGGCGAGAAAGAAGTTAAACCACCAAAACAGAAACCCTTTCAAGACCCACCACCCGTCCTCGAGTGCGATGGATTTACTGAGGTAGCTTTTGGTGGGCGACGACCACCGAAGATCCCTTTCAAGACCCACCACCCGTCCACGAGTGCGATGAGCTTACTCATCGATCCACCGAAAAACCTACTCCAATCTCACCGCCCTATGGACCAGATGCCACCATTACATCGACCTCAAAGCTTGCCGAGGAGAAAGGACATGGATATACAAACTTCATCTGTCTTTGTCCTCATGAAGACTGGATTTGTAAGTTTTCCATCAAAATACTGAAGAACCAGAGCATCTTCACCGAGAGAACCTAGAACCACCACCAACTGAGACTTGAGACTGAGAATTAAAACCCAAGGCCAAAAACAAGATGGGGGGAGAGGAAGGGGGAGAAGAAGAGATGGAGAAAACTAGAATGAGGGAAGGGGCCTTTCCCCGGCTACCGACCAAGAGGACCGGCAACCGGAGAAAACAAAACGTGAAACTTTTAGACGGTTAGGTTAGATTGGAGAGAAAACTGAAATTATATTTTTTTGAAGAAACAAGATATAAATTTTATGAAAAAGGAAATATTTATTTTCGTAAATACATTTCAAAATTCAAATTCAAAATAATATTTTTAAAAATTGGAAATAAATAAAAACTCTCTAAAAAATATTTAAAAAATCAGAAGCCAGCTAGATTTGGGGCGTGATATAAATGCGAACAAAAAATCAGACAAAACCACTTGCAAAAAGGACCCAAAGTCCCACTGGATTTTGGAATAGACATATCTACAAAACCACGGCCCACTTTTTTCTCTATCGCTCTCTATATAAACGAATACAATCAAAACCCTAAATCAAACAAAAACACAAAAGCTTCTTCTAACTTCGAAGTTGATCATCAATTTTAATTCAATGGCGTCAATTGTTCTTCTACTCACGGAAATACTTCACCCTACAAACCCTGAATTCCCTTCTTCTTCTTCTTCCTGCTCTAGGCTTCTCACATCATTACCATCTTCTACTTCTTCTTCTTCTTCTTCTTCACATTGTACTCAACAGAAATCTCCGAGACCGACAGGGATTGAGAGTTTCAACATCGCACCTCTTCATGAAGATCCTCAAGATTCAAGAGTTATGATCGATCTGTACTAGAATTAATCTCTTGTCTCTCTCAGGTTTTATGTAATATTTGCTCTTTTCCCCCACATATTGTAGTAATACTCATCACAATATCAATGGAAACCTTCACAGATTTTTATTTTTTTTAACAAACCTTTACAATTTTCAATGCCAAAACTGCAACTTTCGTGTCAAATTAGTCTCTTTTGTTACTTGTAAGCGTACTCGACATGAAATTGTTGACTTCGGTTCCACACACCGACCCAGTGCTACACCAGCAACGCAATTGCCACCCAAATATATCCCAACATGACCAGATGACGAAAGAGAAACTTTTTGCTGCATCTACCATAATCAGTGTGACCTATCAGAAACTGAAGAATGGCTTGAGACCATACTCTTTAGTCCAAGTACAAGTAGATCAGTATCTTCCACTTGTGACTAATCTTCCTCAAGTCAGGATCCTCTGTTTCCACTGAGTCACCTTCTGACTGCAAAGAGACGTGAGATATGTTCCTCAAAACTGTGATTTTTTTTACCAATAAACAACTAGTCGATTACCTTTGGTAAGAACTCGGAGTTGCTAGCTCCACCAATTTTGTTCAATACCAACTCTTCCAGGTGCTGCTCGAATTCGAAAAATCCAAGAACTGTATGTTGTTCCTGCATTAGTTTGTAGAAGATATGAACAATGCCGTTACTCAAAACTTTCACATTGTTACCAGCCTGCCAAATCGAAAATAACATGTTTAATTTATTGTAATGTTCTCCTCCAAAGAAAAGAGACAAAAGAGAAACAGATTCACATGCCAACATCCTATTGCAGAGATTGGAGGAGATAACATTAATTGGTTCTCTAAACCAAACAGTTGGTGTCTTGGAGACTAACTTTTACCATCTATCATCTGCCAAAAGTCTCCTAGTAAACTGCACAAAGCTTAAACTATCAGATACAACAGCAGTTCTTATAGAATCCAATCTATTGTCACATACCTTCATGAAGAACACTGAATTGCAATCTTACAAATGAACTATGGCATGAATTCGAAAAGGCAAGAAGGACGAAAAAGAAAAAGGATTAAGAACAGTACAACAACTGCAAGCATAGGATCAGATGGCTGAAAGTGAAAACTCTTGAGACCTTCAGAGGGGAAAGTTGTGCAACGTCGATTCTCATACCAGGAAGCCTTCCGAGCGAGTTCGAGGTTTCAAACAAAATATTTTACTGACTACGTGATGGGCAATGTTTGGGTTAATTAAATAACATTATAGCCCATTGAGCCCACCTAAAAACTCAATAAAAATTTTGAGTAAATAACAGCCCATTGTTCTTCTTCGATAGTATTTTTTTAGCATAAAATTTGATACACAAATATCTTTTGGAGTTATCTATTATTTTTTGTCACATATTACTTATGATAATTTCAAAATAAAATATTATTTTTTCCCAAAAATATCAGTGTATAGAGTTAATCATCTATATATAAAACGTCATAACGTAGACAAAGTTCAGTTTCCAACAAAAAGGATAGGAACGATAAAGTACAATCAATAATGCTAATCTTTCAATTATTAGTTATTTGAACTGTACATGTAAGTAGATTGAAACCTAAATTCCGAGTGGTCGTTGTCGTTTACTCGATGGAAACATGGAGTGGCTGTGGTTTTGCTTCGTCGATCGCTAAGACACCAACAAAAAAAGGAAGGGACTGATCAGTATCATCAGACATAGAAGCATGTACATCACGAGGGATCACGTGAACGACACGCATTTTCTTCCTCTCTTTTAGGATTTTCAGGCCCATTTTATTCAACTCTCACGTACAGCTACACACAGAGTTTTTATTTGTCAAAACAAGTTTAATTCGCGTTAGTAATAATAATAATAAAAAAGTGATTCTCGGTATGCTAGTTTGAATGATTCAGCTAATAATTTTTATAGTAGTAATTTGATCATTTTTTACTACAATTAGTAGATTAAAATATAATTTAAAAGAATGCATTTTAGGCAATGGATTGAACCTTATCGATCAAACCATTTTTAAAAAAAATAAAAAAACCAAAAAAAACTAAGTTTACATAAGAATAATCTTCAGCTAGAGCCCTAATACATAGGAATAAGAAATTCATTCTAAAATTTAACACACGGAGAATAAGATTCAACGAAAATCTCAAAAATCGACATCTAAATTTTATAAAATTTTCCCGATGTGATTAGAAAACTGGCTTATTATCTAGACCCTTCACCATTTTGATAACTTTTATGTGGTCAGTACATCAGAAAGTTATATCAAGATTCTTTAAGCAAATTATGTATTTTTCTAGTTGATATATAGCTTAAGGAATTAAAGGCTTTGATGTAATTATTGGAGTTTAATATTTTATAACCATGGAAATAATGTGGACCATCGCAGCTGCTATGTGAATGGATGATGGAGACGTGACTCTAAAAATTCCAATAAATGTGTCGTGGGGTTACAGAAAACAAATAACTTATTCGTTAGAGTATAGGTTTAGGACCCATAGCCCACGTGGGATTTCTATATTAAAACACTAGATCATTGTTTTTTCACAAACCCATAAATAGATATCGAATGTATATATAATCGAATCTTATTGTATACATGAAAAGAGATCACAATTTTGGAATCAGAAACCTTTTCATCATATATGATTGAGATGACAAAACCGATTGCCTTTCATTGAACCGTTAACTCAAAGTATATCGACTGAGAGTTAACCAAATCGATTTGAATTACAAACAGACCGACTCATTAAAGTAAACCGGGATTCTAAAATACAAATTGAATCTGCAAACCACAGAGACCAGCTCTGTTCAAGATCGATATATGAAACTATGACTCAGCTAAGTCTTTCATCTGCCAATACATATTCTTTATCGATTTCATCGAAATTGTGGTGGTCGTTCAGAGACTATCTTTTTTTTGTTCTTCCAATATTTAGAGACGATTGGACATCTGATGTTATCATTTAATATGAAGATAAGAAAATAACGTCGAAAATTCGAGGATTAAAAAGGATAATGATAACCAAAAAAATGAAGGATGAAAATGGTCCTACTTGTGTACGTTACACTTCTTGGTGGAGGAATATAATTCAAAATGTCACTCAAATCTCGATGAGATTCAAATCTCTTCATACGTACGTACAAATTAATATATGTGTATATATATATATATATATATTGCTTGATACATATTAACTGATAATAAAAATAAATAAAAAAATTCAACGGACATATATATTCTAAAAGAATGATCACGTGTCCGAATAGTATAAGTAAATGAATCAATATTGCATTAAATTGGATATATTAATGTATGCATGCATGTTCCTATCTTGTCATATACTTGCATGCGTAGTGTTTATTTTAAGTCTAATATCTTATCCTGATGTATATGTAGATTTTTGATACTTAATTACGAGCAGAATAATAATAAAAACCGAGTAACTAAATCAAAATCATATTCGATATAATTTTACATTTTAACTTAGCATAGTTAATTTTTTATACTTCGTTTGATTACTATTCATCGTGATGATATATTTCATTTACTCTCAGCTTTATTTTATTTTATTTTAACTTTGGAAAGAAATTCTGTGTTATTTAATTTGATGGTCACTGGTGTACAAAAAAAACATATATATAAAGATAATTAACTTGAAAATAAAATAACCATACATAGTACAGAACGTGGCAAAATATAAGTGGGTCACTATTGTAGCTGACAACTATACAATCTGTCTCTGAACGTTCCTATAGCTAACATAAAAAGCGAATGAGATTCCATTTTCTCGGACAGATCTAAACTTCTCAAACAAAATTTTCTCGAATCATTCATCAATCTCCACTGTATCTCTTTTACATCAACATGTACATATCATTAACTTTGTGTTTCGGATTTAAGGGTTTTCTTCACTTACATGTATTCATCTTTTTGTCGGTCGTAAACCCTAATCAATTACTATATTTTTGGCAGGTTGAATGATCAATATATCGACGTTGGTGCATCAGGAAAAGGAAAAAGTGATGAAGATCATCTAATTAATGGCTTTAGATGGAGCTATGACAATTTCGATCATGATGAAACAGATTTACATCTTCAAATTGTTCCACAGATTCAGAAAGAAGAAGAGAATTCAAAGAAAGATCTGTTGGTTGTTGTCCCTGATGAACATTCTGAAACTGGTGCTAATGATGATTCAAATGGTTCAGATAACCGATGTTATTTGAGAACTAAACACAAGAACCTAAAGAGACATCGAATTGAGATCTCAAGTGATGTAAGTAGATATATTTCTATGTTAGCTTATGTAATTTATATCAATTTTTGATCATTTTTAAAGCTGAAGTTTTCTCTATTTAGGAGGAATCAGAGGGATTTACGAGAGAGGTTCCTTCAGTGACACAAAGAGTTTCTAAGAGAAGAAGAAGAGACGAGATGAGTAATAAGATGCGTACGCTACAGCAACTTTTACCTAATTGTCACAAGGTTCCTATTTATTTGTTTTGTTTTTGTTAAAGGGATTCTAGTTCCTATTGATTTGTTATATAAATAATATACATATTTTAAGGAATTATACTTTTAAATTTGGAATAACAATTTTATAATTTGTGTTTTCTTTTTTCAGACGGACAAGGTTTCGGTTCTAGATAAGGCAATTGAGTATATGAAAAACCTTAAACTCCAACTTCAGGTCTATACTTTTAACTTTATCCTGTATATTCTCTCTTTAATTTTATTATTTTGACAACTATATATTCAGTATTTTATGTATGTTTGTCTATAAGTTTACATATATGTTGGATGTCGAGGCTTGAAATTTGGAATATATTTCATTCTCTGAGCTTTATTCTTGTTGAATTAATGACTTGAAAAAACAGGTTTATAATTAGGTAGAGCTTTGACAAAAAAAAAAAAAGGTAGATAAATTACTATACGCTCAGTGGTATGTTTGAGCTCGTCAATTAAATTAAATGATTAGACGTTTAAAATAATTGATTTATACTACTTAGAAAATGTAAACGAGTAAATACGAGTGCTAATTATATTGAGAAACTAAGTTGTAATGTTGTAATTACAGGTAATGTCAACAATGGCAATGAGTCCTTATTTTCCTCCGGCGACATTAGACTTTGGAATACACAACCACCTGTTAACGGCGATGGCTGTCACTTGCGGCGGCCAAAATCTGATGAATCAAACGACATCGTCACCGTTAATTCCAACGTTAAATTGGCCATTACCACCGTTTACTAATCTTTCATTAATTCCACAAGCTTCTAGTCAGTCTCCATTTCTTCCAACACCATCACTAGCTTCATCTCCTCAATGTCTTTACGTTTTCGTTCCTAATTATGCAAGTTTTCTTAATTTGTAAGTCGTTCTAGAAAAGTTTATGTGAAATGCTTTAAAAAATGACAGTAGTGTATGTGACGCATTTGTGGCATGTAATGATTTTCTTTTTGGGTGGTTTTGTAAAGTCACAAAACTTCGATAAATTCGTAGTTGTGTAAAGTTTTGTCATTTTGTATTTATTTATACTTTGTAAAATATATATATTCAGACATCATTGTTGATAATTGCATATTTAATTTTCTATTTTTATATTTTCTATATTCTCATGTAAGTATACACTTTAACTTGAGTAGTGTATAAGACATGAAGAAAATTGACTCCCAAAATTTGTAGTCACTTGCTTACACATTGTTGATTTCGTGTATATTGTTCTAGATATTTTCTTTTGATATTATTATTATTTTAACAAGACTTGGCTGTAGTGAAAACATTATCTGATCAAAAGCATCTATGTACATCTCTTAGTTTGGTCGATTAAACTGGTCTATTTATGATACTACACATGCCAAAAACTTCGAGTTTTTTTTCCCATACAATAGATCAAATTTGTTTTTTTCTTGAATAATTAATCTGGAGCAATAATAACTTCAAGAATTTCTATTTTTACTGTGTTATCTTGCATTATCACTTAATTTGTGCGTACGATCCCAACTCTTCAAGATCTTTGCATTGCCGATAAAATTCATGGTACAAAATAACCATTTTTTCAAAGTTTTCTTTCTTAACTCGCATATAACTGGCATATTGGTGTCTGCTCTCTTGATTTATTGTTGTGACCAAGAAGAAAAATTAGAGAAAATAAATAAAAAGATTTCAAAAGGTAAATTTTATAGTTATGATAAAAATTTGATTACATCATGCTTATATAGAGGAAAGACATGTACAATTAAACGATAATTTTTAATTATTATATGTCATCGATTATTGTCTTTTCCTTGTATGGATTTCCCACAGAAAAAAAAATTTAGACCACATATACCTAGTTGTCACAAATGCTATCAAATTACTACATTTAAAATACATGTACATATACGTTAAAACTTAATATAAAATAATATATGAAAAAGTTAACTAAAAACTTAATTATTTAAAATGAATTTAATATAAATTTATTAATTTTTCAAATTAATTTATTATTTTCTCAGCTTTCTCGTAAAGACCAGCTTTAGTGTAGATTGCAGCCAAGTTAGAGAAAGTATTTCAACTGGTTTTCGCTTCACTGTCTTTGCCCATTTCTTCCATAATCTTTTTTAATCCATCTAAATCATTTAAAGCTCCACAGTTGTGCATCCATATAGAGTAAGTGATGCCACAAGGAGATATACCTCTCTGCTTCATCGCATCAACCAACAAAGGTACTTTCTCGGGTTGACCCAACCGCATGTACATAGACATCATGTTTTACTATGGACAATGTAAGTAGCTCGATAAATGTTTATGTAAAATGCTCCAAAACAGTTTGTTTGACGCATTTGTGGCATGTAATGATTTTCTTTTTGGGTGGTTTTGTAAAGTTACAATATTTGGATAAGTTCATTATTGTCTGATATTTTGTAAAATATATATTGAGACACTAAATTTTCTGTTTTCAATTTGTATATATTTTCATCTAAAAATAGACTTTAACTTGAGTAGTGTATAAGAAAACGAAGAAACGAGGAAACTTGACTCGGAAAATTGTTAATCACTTGCTTACACATTGATGACTTTTACTTGCGTTTCGTGTATATTAATGTTCTAGATATTTTCTCTTGCAAAAACGCACAAAAATATTGCGTTCAAAACAATCCAAACATAATTCATATATTTTAAAAAAATCTACACACATATTCTTTTGATAATTTTTGTTTTAACAAGACTTAGCTGTGGGGAAAAACAATGTCTGATCAAAGGTATGTTTCTACCTACAAATTAGCTATGACGTACATGTCTTAGTTTCGTCAAGATAAGTGAAATGTTGGATGGTATGTCAAGCGAATGACTTGTCGATATCAAAATGGTCTATATATATAAGTACCAAAATCTTCAAGTTGATCAGATTTATATTTTCACCCAAATTTTTAATCTGAAGCCATGATAAATTCAAGAATTTCTGTTTTCATCGTGTTCTCTTGCATTATCACTTCAACTCGTGCATATGATCCCGACGCACTTCAAGATCTTTGCGTTGCCGATAAAAATCATGGTACCAATGATCTTTTCTTCAAAATTCTTATTTATTGTTTTCAAATCGTATAATTACTAGAAAAATATTTTTGATTAAGTGGCTGAGTGTCTGTGTCATCTCTACTATTTTACATTCGAGTTCGATTCCACATAGTCATGTTTGTTCCATTTGAAGAGTTTGACTATGCATTGAGTCTTATCGATTTGATTTTTGACAAAAAAAATGGTATAACTACAATTTTATTTTATTTTTGGAATTGAAGATTTTATTGGAATAGTACAACTATAAATATGTTATGACTTTAACGTCGCAGGAACCAAACTAAATGGATTTCCATGCAAAGAAATGTCAAACGTAACTGCTTCCGACTTCTTCTTCGACGGAATCTCCAAACCCGCCGTTATAAACTCGTCGACAGGCTCAGCCGTGACAGGAGCCAACGTGGAGAAGATCCCTGGACTCAACACTCTCTCCGTCTCTTTAGCACGTATAGACTACGCACCACATGGTTTAAACCCACCACACACTCACCCACGTGCTACAGAAGTCGTTTATGTGCTTGAAGGAGAGCTTGAAGTTGGATTTATCACAACAGCAAATAAGCTATTCTCAAAATCCATTAAAGTTGGTGAAGTTTTCGTTTTTCCAAGAGGGCTTGTGCATTTTCAGACGAATAATGGAAAGTTTCCGGCATCGGTTTTGTCGGCGTTTAATAGTCAGTTGCCGGGAACAGTTTCTGTTGCGAAGGCGCTTTTTGCGGTGGAACCGGCTTTGCCTGAAGATGTGTTGACTAAGACTTTTCAAGTTGGAACTAAGATGGTTGATAAAATTAAGGAAAGACTTACGACTAAAAAATAATTAAAAGAGAAAATGTTATTGTAATTATCTTATCAATGTGGTGTTGTTTCTACATTAAAATTTATCCTACGATAAATATTTTATGGATTGTGATTACTTCCAAATAAATAATTTTATGGATAATTATGTGATATGATTATCTATCTTTAAAATAGCTAAATACCAGATATCAGATTATAAATCAGATAATTGGACCATCGAAATGTAAAGTGGGCCTAAAATATCTAATGGGCTACCTAGTAAAGCCCACATTCAAAACGACGCGCGTTTCGTTTGCAGTCGGAGAGAAGAAAAATCACAAATCTAAAAGTAGTCAGAGAGAAATATCTCGAATTCCGTTAGCTCTTTGGAAGAAGAAATTGAAGAAGCTGATAGTTTCTGCGATGCCGCCAAAGCGAAATTTCAGGAAGCGTAATTTCGAGGAAGTAGAAGAAGATGAATCGAATAAAGCTGCAGCTTTAGACGAAGAAGATAAGCGAAGGTCAGTTCAAAATAGAATAATTAACAACTTTTAGGGTTTATCTCCATTGATCCCCTCTTTCTCGTACGTATTTCTTCATTTAATCTGATTGGTGATTTGAAAGAATCAATTTTTATTAATGGGGATTGATCTACAGATTGGCTTTGGAGGAAGTGAAGTTTTTGCAGAAGCAGAGAGAGAGAAAATTAGGGATTCCAGTATCGACGACGCAAAATAGTACAGGGAAAGTGAAACCAGTGGAGAAGACTGAAGCGGAAGGAGAAAAAGAGGAGCTTGTGTTGCAGGATACTTTTGCTCAAGAGACTGCTGTTTTAATTGAAGATCCCAACATGTAAGCAATCTATATTCTAATTTTGCCCTAAAGTATTAGTCTTTTGATAGTAAAACAGATTGAGTTAGAGTTAGCTATCTTTGTAAGCATTAAGGATTGTGTTGATTCATCAGGGTAAAGTATATTGAACAAGAATTGGCGAAGAAGAGGGGAAAAAACCTTGATGATGCAGAGGAGGTTGAGAACGAACTGAAACGAGTGGAAGATGAGTTATATAAGATTCCTGATCATCTTAAAGTAAGTTGCTTTTGCAATACATTGATTGTTTAGTTTTTATGTGTAACAAGAATTAAGATATTTGTCACCAAAAACCTCCTCAGGTTAAGAAGCGTAGCTCGGAAGAGAGCTCGACGCAGTGGACTACTGGAATAGCAGAAGTTCAACTCCCAATCGAGTATGATTATATATATATATATATATATATTGATATATTAGAGATACATGTTTATGTAGTTTGAAGATTTTTATGGTTTTGTTTGGTTTTTATAGATACAAACTGAAGAACATTGAAGAAACAGAAGCTGCGAAGAAGCTTCTACAAGAGAAGAGGCTTATGGGTCGGCCAAAATCGGAGTTTAGCATTCCATCTAGTTATAGTGCAGATTATTTCCAACGGGGGAAAGATTATGCTGAAAAGCTAAGAAGAGGTTTTGCTCTATGAATCTTTTTGTCTTTTCCATTTGTTAGTCTATTTGCGTGTAGATTCTTTGTGTTGATCAACATATACTTATAACGTGCAGAACATCCTGAGCTATACAAAGATAGAGGAGGAGCTCAAGCGAATAGTGAAGGAGCTAAACCGTCTAGTAGTAGTAGTACTAATAGCAATAATGCCGAGTCAGGGAAAAGCAGGCAAGCTGCAACTGATCAAATCATGCTGGAACGATTTCGCAAGAGAGAGCGTAATCGTGTAATGCGGAGATGATGCAAAAACATATCCGCAAACTTACCGGGTAACACACTTTTAGATGTTCATTTTATGTTGTATTGGAATTCTGTAACATTTCATTAAAGAAACCAAGTTTTCATTTACATTGTAAATAGTAAACCTGATTAAGAAATTAAAGTTGCTCTTGAAGCTCTGACCAAACTGCCAATTTGAAGGAACACTCAAATGCTGTCTTGATTTTGCCATCACTGGTTTGGATTTTAAATGAGAGACTTTGGCCATTTAGGTAAGTAAGGCTTTGCCAGTTAGATCCCCAGTTTCTTGACATTGGCTCCCATTTGTAGCCTTTAGAGCCTTGGATCCATACTTGGGAAATTTCACCTGCACCTCCTACATTTGAAATTAGGACAAGCTCAAAGTAATCTCGACCATTCATTGTGAATCTTATACCTCCGCTTCTGCTACATCGAACCCTACATGATAATCATCCCCAAGAAACCCTTTGGTACACACACAGTGGTTATATTGATTGTTTAGGTTTAGTTTACCTTCTATAGTAAACTGGGACTATTCCAGCTCGGTATATAGCAATGGTCTCAAACGCAGGCTGAGCCATGTCGAAATGAGGTCTCGGAGGATTACACCAACCTCCATTATCATTTAGTAAAGCGTAATTTGGAGGACAAAAGTTAGTAGCTGTGATTGTTATCCATTTGCCTTAAGACACCATTGTGGCACTTTAGTTGCATCGCAGACCATTTGGTAACAACCACCACAAGATTTGCCGTTGTTGAACAGAGCAGTGCTTAATGCCGCCGTGTGTGTCCCGTAACCATCGGTGTTGAGGTCGCCGTAACCACACGCACCGCCTGAGAGAATTAGAAATGATTTAAAGTTAAAAAAATAACTACTATGAATATAAATCTGTAGCAGTTTACGAGAGAACTCAGAACTTTGAGGTTGTACTTGGGAAAGAAGAAAGAAACCCTAGAAACAGAGAAAAACACTTACCCATTGTACCAGAAGCATCACTTCCGCCCTAAAAGGTTGCATGAGCTTGCATCCAACCTGCAGAAACCGATCTGAACATATTCATCTTGAACATTGCGAGGAAGAAGATGATAAGTGCGGAAAAAGATTTAATCCTCGTCATAGTTTCTTAGCTTGCTTTGACTTAATTAGTTGAGTTCAGGTTCTTCGGATCGAAGAGGAAGTACTAAATCGATGGAAGAAGTGATTTGGTTAATCGATTCTATAACAAGTAACAACTTATGTCTTGAATAACTCGAAAACAAAAACAAATGACATTTTGTGTCAACCATCGTTGTAATAACTTTGACAATATAAATAAATCCACATGTCAAATGTTCTTAAATTGCGCAGAAATTATCTGAAATAGACAGATAATTAAGTTCTCTTCGTTTCACTCGTAAATTCCGTGGTACGAAAGGATTTTCTGATAGTCGGGTTGAGTTGTCGGAGACAAAGTCTGATCAGGCTAATTTGATCTCAGAGAAGGAGTCAACGGAAGGACTTGATGAACCTCCCCCCCTAAAATATCAGATATTATTGATTTCTTCCATAATGTTGGAGGACTTGATCGTATTACACTTGTTGCAGACCGCGAGGGTGTGCATCTTGGCTATGGCTTTGTTGAGTTTGCTTCTTCTAACGAAGCAAAAAGAAGGCGCTGGAAAAGAAGAATGGTGAATATTTGCACGATCGTAAGGTTTTTGTTATTAATGTAGATAAAGCTGCATACCCTCGACGACCCAAGTATTGCATCGATCACAAGGTGGTTTGCTACGAAGACTACCTTGGACGAAAAAGCCTTTTGATAGAAGAAAATGAGACAGTGGAAGGACATGATGAAGATACTGATTCTGTTAAGGGAGTTGCCATAAGAAAAAAGACACTCTTTGTTGCCGATCTCTCTCCCCAAACTAAAATAATTGATGTCTCCAAATTCTTTCATGAGGTTGGACAAGTTGTTAGTCTTCGACTTATTGTAAACCACGAGGGTAAGCATGTGGGTTGTGGCTTTGTTGAGTTTGCTTCTGCTTTGGAAGCAGAAAAGGCGCTGAAAATGAAGCATGGTAAATATTTGCACGATCATAAGATATTTCTTGATGTGGCTAAGTTAGCTCCATACCCTCCACGACCCAAGTACAACCTCGCCGAGAAGCTTTGGTACAAAGACTACCTTCGACGAGAAAACCTTCGACGAAACAGCCTTCGACGAGAAAGCCTTCGGATAGAAGAAGATGAGACAATGGAAAGAGTTGATGAAAATCCCGATTTTGTTGAGGAAATTGCTGCAGAGAAAAAGACGCTCTTTGTTGGCCATCTCTCTGGAGAAACTAAAATATCAGATATCATCGATTTCTTCCATATATAATGTTGGAGGAGTTGTTCGTATTACACTTGTTGTAAACCGCGAGGGTGAGCATGCTAGTTATGGCTTTGTTGAGTTTGCTTCTGCTAACGAAGCAAAGAAGGCGCTAGAAAAGAATGGTAAACATTTGCACGATCATAAGATTTCTGTTATTGTGGCTAAGGAAGCTATATACCCTCCCCGACCCAAGTATTGCATTGATCACAAGGTGGTTTGCTACGAAGACTACCTTATACAAAAAAGCCTTTTAATAGAAAATGAGACAGTGGAAGGACTTCTTCAGGAAGTTGCCATAAGAAAAAAGACACTCTTTCTTGCCAATCTCCCTCCCCAATCTGGAATGTCTGATTATCTATAGATTCTTCCGTGACGATAACATTCGGGATATTGTTAGTCAACGACTTGTTGTAAATTAACCACGAGGGTAAGCATGTGGGTTGTGGCTTTGTTGAGTTTGAGTCTGCTTTCCAAGCACAAAAGGCGCTGAAAAAGAAGCAGGGTAAATATTTGCATGATCGTGAGATATTTCTTGATGTGGCTGAGATAGCTCCATACCCTTTACGACCCAAGTACAACCTTGCAGAGAAGCTTTGGTACCAGGAGAATCTTATACTGCGAGCCAAACCGTTCGTCAAATCCTGCGCTACGAAGACTACTTTTGTTGACGGGGAGGAATAGAAGAAGATGAAGATCTTTGGTTTTCCTCAACTTGTGAACTTTAAAATATGCATTATTTCAAGTGTTTTAGTGTTAAATCATTATCTGCCTTTATTATCTATCACCCAAGTAAGAGCCGATTACGATTTGAACTGACTTGGTTGACAAAACCATAATCTGGAATCAATTTGGAGATTATTACAAAACCATATGAAGTTTTCTCTATTGCAATAATTATTTCTGTTGAGAAGTTAAATTAAATAATCCATATTAAATAATTGAATCATTGACACGAGAAATTAAAAATGATAATTTAAAATTCACTAGCTTAATAAGTGTGACAGCTCCACTTCCCATGCGTGTCACGCTTACATTCCATACCGAATAATTAGTGTGATCGTTTCGTATCACTTTATTCAACCTTAAATCATATTATTTTGATTTCATAACATCGTTTATCTTATAAATACAAGAATATATTATATATTTTCCTTATATTGACCAATTGGAAAATAAGATATTCTTAGACCAAACATAAAACGTCTATTAATTAAAAAAAAATTCTAGAAGTTTGAAAAATAATGGTTTTTTAATAATTCATGTTATTAAAATTGATTTTGATAAAATTTAAATATATATTTCACGCGTTGGGTGTATATATATTTTGAAAGAAACGTAGGCAATATGATGACAAAATATTTATTATCACTAAAAAATATTTATATGATGACAAAAAAATAAAAACAAAAATAGATATTGTTCAATAGTTTGGTACTAAGACATCTGTTATGTTATGTATATATATATATAAGACAACACACACAAATTTTAAACAGTTTCGTGTTGTGTTGTGTCGATCATTCCTTTATTCTTTTTTCCTAGTCGGCAAAAGTTTCATAATGTTAAACATCTTGTCACTTTTCTTTTTTCTTCTTACGTTTCTCGTCGGAAACTACCGCACTTGCGTCGCCGTAAAAGCAGGTTTCATCGGAAGAAACGGCACACAGTTCGTGTTGGATGGAGAATCAGTTTACTTAAACGGATTCAACGCTTATTGGATGATGACTACTGCGGCTGATACGGCTTCTAAAGGAAGAGCCACCGTTACGACGGCTCTCCGGCAAGCCTCCGCCGTTGGAATGAACGTTGCTAGGATTTGGGGTTTTAACGAAGGAGATTATCTTCCTCTTCAGATTTCTCCTGGCTCCTATAATGAAGACGTTTTCAAGGTAATACGCATGCATACACACACACATATATATATTATCAACAATTGGATTCATAAAATTCAAACTCCTCTAAACCTAATAATAGCACGTAACACAAATGTGATTTTCTAGTAGTGAGGTATATATATTATATTTATTATCAATGATGATTCATTGCAATTTTTAAAAATATTTAGTTTATTTATTTATTTTTATGATTACGCTAATTTTGAATTACAAAATGAAGATTGATTGGTATTGTGTGACGGTCGTTATGTATATTATTCTTTCGGTGACCATTGTTGAAACTAAATTTGAAAGATTCAAAATATTACTTTCCGACAAAAGAACTTCAAATTGTTTTGTTTTAAAAAAAAAAATTGTCGTGTCTTTGTCATAATATAAAGTGGATAATCGCAACAATGACAAAAGAGTTTAATATTGTAAATCATAATTATTTGGAATAAGAAGCATAAGTTGGTACTAGTTGGTATATATACCTTGTTGTTGACCTATTTTAAAAATCTTAACATAATTGATTAGAAAAGATTATCAACATATAATTGTGTTTTGTGAGTACTAATTCAAAGTTTTTGTGTCAGCAGGGGCTAGACTTTGTTGTTTATGAAGCTGGAAGATTTAAAATTAAATTGATGATTAGTTTAGTGAATAATTTTGAAGATTATGGAGGGAGAAAAAAGTACGTGGAATGGGCCGGTTTAGACAAACCGGATGAATTCTATACAAATTCAGCTGTCAAGCAATTTTACAAGAACCATGTGCAGGTTAGTAAATACTAAATAGTATGTCAATTAGATAAGTATCAGTTTTGTATCAATTGAGATCACCATGTCTAACACGACACGTTAAAGGCAAATACTTAGATTATAGTTAACACGTTAATTCGAGAAATGTCAAATGTTATATCAATTAAAAGAATCAAATACAAAATGCGACAACTGTACCAATCAAACATTTTTACCTTTTATGATTGTTCAGATATTGAATTTTGTATTTTAATACCGACTTAAATTGAGCTAAACCGACCGGTTTGACAAAATCATGAAACAGACTGTGTTGACGAGGAAAAACACAATCACTGGTCGAACATACAAAGATGACCCAGCCATCTTTTCATGGGAACTCATCAACGAGCCTCGGTGCAACGATTCCACTGGTTCTACTGTTCTACAGGTTTGTTTCTCTTACCTCTCTCTCATCTGTATGTTATGTAACATGTACTTAAACGGTGTCGTTTTGGTGTGCAGAATTGGGTGAAGGAAATGGCTAGTTATGTTAAGTCCATTGACTCGAACCACTTACTGGAAATAGGTCTTGAAGGGTTTTATGGAGAATCTAAACCGGAAAGAATGGTTTACAACCCTGTCGGTACGGTCTTAACCGGTACAGATTTCATCTCCAATAACCAAATTCACGATATTGATTTTGCCACTATTCATATCTACCCGGATTCATGGTAAGTCATCAGTCTCTCTATTCAATGGATCAACAAAACTGTGTTATGGTTTTCTGGTCTCTGATTTAACACTATCTCTCTGTACCAAATCAAGAGCAGGCTACCATTACAGAGCTCAAGAACAGGAGAACAAGACACATTTGTGGACAAATGGATTGGAGCACATATCGAAGACTCTGACAATATCATCAAGAAGCCTTTACTGATAACAGAGTTTGGACAATCTTCAAAGTATCCTGGTTTCACCTTAGAGAAACGGAACAAGTTTTTTAAGAAAGTCTACGATGTTATCTATGACAGTGCAAGAACCGGTGGTTCATGTACTGGGGGGGTTTTCTGGCAACTTACGACCAACAGAACTGGTCTACTAGGTGATGGATACGAGGTTTTTATGCAAGAAGGTCCTAATACGACTGCTCAGCTTATCGCCGAGCAATCCAGTAAACTAAGAGAGCTCAAGTATCCACCATTGGTCACACATAGTGCAGAATGAAACAAGTATAGATACAAAACAGTAGAAATTAGAATGTAGATAAAAGAAACATATAAAGTTATATATGAACAGATAATACAAGCTACGGAAATATACTCTTGTTTTGATTCTTAAAGTATTTTGATTCTTTCATTGGAAACAACAAGACAGTTGCCAATTATATATTACAGAAGTAGTTACATATCTTCTTGTTTAAAATGAGGAAACCAGAAGTTCATCTGAAGTGCTACTAATAATACCTTTGAATACGTTCCTGTCTGAAGGTAAACCGGCTACAACACCATGTTCAATACCACATTCATTCGTTCCTCTCCTGATCTTGAAGTAACCATCCTGAAATATTTTCATTTTGTATCTTAGGTGCTGTGTTTCTATTGGAAGGTCGAAAGTAAAAGTTTCACTGAAGAAGAAAAGAACTTACATCACCCCAGCTTCGGTTCCATTGATTTGCAAGCAACTGTAACAATTCAAAAGAAGAAACATGTTGTGAATTTTACAGCCAGATCCATACTCAAAATCCAGTGTGTTAAGAAACGTTTCATACCCAGTAATCTTCCCCGTCATCAGAAGTTCCCCAGCCAATAAGTTTAACAGCATGACCACCGATGTTAGAACCTGTTATGTGCTTGTAAACTCCAGATTTGTAATGCGCAAAGTCCTGTAAAACAAAAAAGATACATGAAAATGTGGAGCTCCATATTGAAATCATATGTTTGATCAATCTAAAACCTTGTATTTACCTCGTAAACAGTAAAGGAAACCTCAACAGGTCCGTTTTTGTAAACTTCTGCCATAATGTCTTCAGGGTGAGATCTGACTTTGTATGCGCTAACACCATAGTGTTTTGATTCACGCCATAGCTGGTTTCCGCTAACACATTTCCTCACACATTTGGGAGTAGGATATGCAGGTTCACATCCAGGGTGAGAGCATCCAGTTTGGGTCGAAGTATGGATCACACTGAATAGCCAAGAACATTGCAGAGGTGCAATAAGTATTAACCACTCTGCGATTATTATATGTTCTTTGCATTCAAAATGAGAATTTTACCTCTTCAGTTACTACACCGTGGTGCTTAAAGTACTGCCATGCAGCAATTGGGTATCCACCGTTGCAACCTTGACCGCAGAGGAATCCACAACATGCTAAGAGATCATTGACAGATAAAGTGATATTCTGCAAGAGAACAAAAGAAACTCATATTAATCTTCCGACAAGAAAAGATGCTAGCAATCATCAATCTTGGTTTCATGGAGAATCTGCATTACCATGTTATATTTGATGCAGAATCTGTCAGACAGTGATTCCACAGCACCAAATGCCCAGCAAGAACCACAATGACCCTAAACAAACCAAAATCAATATGTATTCAATCATCTGAGTAACCCATTGTTATATATATATGATAAAACCCAAGCAAGTGATGTTTTACCTGATCTTTTGGTGGGATAATCCAGCAAGAGAATTTGACACAAAAACATAACAAAAGTCACTTAAAAGATCATGGGATAAAAAAAACAGAGATAGTGGAAGCTCAGAGACTAAAACTGACCCAAGATCCTTCCAATACTGCTGCACTGTGACCAAGCGGTTCTAGCATCGAATTCTTCTGGAAGTTTCAAAGACATATCATGGCTTACAATAGGTACACCTAAGTATTCTGTCTTTGGTGTTGGTTTAACACCGAGGAGACGCTTAAAGTCAGCAACCTGCACATACACAGACACACAAAAAAAAAAAGCAAATAATAAGCATTTGTTTCTTTCTCTATAGGAAGGAAAAAACACACTCTGCATCTCTTAATAAACTCACGGTGGAGTTAGCAAAGCGATCATTAAAAGCAGCTTTCCACCCAGCGTTTGGATTTCATTGACTTCTTTAACAATCTCATTCTACAAAAGTAGATCAACGATGAAGAAAACTCTAAATATGGAATGAAATGATAGTGAAAGTGGGTGGATCAAGATCAAACCTGTAGAATCCGTGAGGAAAGTTTCTGGTTGGAAAGAGATTCTGCTGCAATACCCTGGTTAAGAACAAAAACCAGCTTCAATAGTTTGAAAACAAAAAATCCTATATATAAACATATGTTATCAAACGAAAATCTTTGATAAATCATGAGGCGGTACGCTCGTAAGTATTTAATTAAGTCCCAGAAAAAAACCGAAAATTCCAACAAAGTTTGGGTTTTTATTAAAGTCAGATCAAACCCAACAGTTAGAAATAAGCTACGGATCAATTCCAGAAAAAAATGAAGTAGAAGATAGCACCACAATAAACAAGCATCTTTAAGAAAACATAGTAAAGATCATAAAGGTACCTGCAAGTTGAAGGATGAAGTAATAGTCCCTAAAAGCAAAATAACAGAGCCTAAGTACAGTCTGATACGATCATCTTTCATGGATCTTCCTCTCTCTCTGATACAATTTATTGATGAATACCAGATTGGAACAATGATTTGCCCAAAGAGTTTTGAAAAAGTATATCTAATAGAAGGTTTTTTCCTCTAATGAAAGAGATATAAAAAGGGCTTATTTTTTGGACTTTGGAGAGAGAATGACAGATGTGTTTTGATTAACGTGCTACTTACCAAAATACCAAAAGTTTGATTAAATATTAAATTAAAAAAAATTTAAAATTTGAAAACCAAATCGATTTGAAAAATTTGATTTAGTTTTTATCCTCTTTCTCAATAATTCTTAAACTTAAAAAAATTTTCTTTTAAAGAATGAACTCAAATTCCTTGGTTAGAAATATTGTTTTGTAATTCAAATTTTATTGGAAAGAAATGATCATGACCGTTGCTTTGAAGTTTTCCTTCTTAGATCAAATAGTAGTTGGTTGGTCAAATGAGCTTACATGGGCCTAAGACATTTTTGGAATAATGGGCCTGAACATAAGGCCCAAACAAAACTTTACATTTTCACCGTTTTCGATTTTTTTTAATTATGGTAAAAACAGTTTTCGTTTTGATTAAGAACTGCAAAGTTTAACTTGATTAAACATGATTTATAATGAGCAATCAAAGTTATAATTATTCAAATTACACTCTAACAGTTATTAGCCTGTGTACTGTGGCGTTCATAAATCAAAATGCTAGAAATTAAATTTGAGGGCGATGAAGTTGTACCTGCAGCCCAACGCATGTGGTTTCTTCAGCCCTAACTTGCTCATTTCATCTGTCTTCAGAGCCGGTAAGTTCGTCTTTACATTTCGGATCGATTTCTCTTCTGTATCGCGAAATTCCTCATGATCGAGGCGATTAGTGCTGATTCTTATGATATTTTGGGGTTTTATATTCAAACTTTGCGATATCTTCCACATTTTGGTTGTCGAATCCAAGGGTTTGTTTTCTCCAGCTGTATGAGCTTTGGAATTTTCAAAACTGTTATTGTAGCTGCTTCTCATGATTTCTATTGATTGAATCTGATATCGATTGGGTCAAAGCTATGTAGCTCATCCTAGCTGGGAGATTGTCTTGCTTGTGTATCTTACATTGGCTCTACGATTGCTTCTTTTGAGTGGTGTATGTTGCTTCATTGGTCTTAGAATGCATCTGATCAACTTTGGATCCACAACTTTTACGGACGTATATTTCTTGTTTTCTGTAGGTTTTAATGCTTTTTTTCTGTAATCCTTGAAGTGCTGCATATGTTTTCATTTGACTGCTGCTTAGTAACAGTCTGTAACTAGAATCTCAGCTTCTCTCTGTCAATTGCAAGAAGTTGCATCGTAGTGGAATTTTAGTATTACAAATTGCTGATGAGACTTAAGTTTTTCTATGTAGGTATCCTGCTTGTGGTTAGAGATTTAACGTATGTGAGTTGTGAGGGTAGTAAGTGTCCATCAAGCACACAGATGACTAAGAATCAAACAGTTGGGGTTGACTCTGAAGACGACTCCGTTGATTATGACATCGCAGAAGCAAACTGTGAGCTTACTATTGTGGAAGGTCAGCTCTGTAACATACCATACGAGCTCTATGATCTACCAGATTTGACAGGAATTTTGTCTATTGAGACATGGAACTCAGTTCTGACAGATGAAGAAAGATTCTTCCTCTCATGTTTTCTGCCAGATATGGATCAACAGACTTTCCATTTGACGATGCTGGAAATTCTTAGTGGTGCCAATTTATATTTTGGGAATCCGGTGGATAAGTTTTACAAGAAATTGAGAGGAGGATTGTTCACTCCAACGGTAGCTTGTTATGAAGAAGGTGTTATGTTTTTCAAGAGGAAAAGGTATTACTACTACTTAGAGTTCTATCATGAAAAACTGATCAAAACATTCACCGAGATGCAGAAATCGTGGGTTCAATATGGAAATGAACTGGGCAATCACGCAAGGCTCCTCCTTTGGTCAGGACGAACACGAACCGGTAATCTCAAGCTATTGGACTTTAATAGAGTTCCATCTGAGGAAATGGATAGTGCTACGTGTAGATCGACAACTCCCATATTGAAACCTGTGGAAAATACTAGAATGAAAAATCTGACCTCTCCTCGCAGTGGCAGCTCCAAGAACACTCGCAAGATAAAGATAACCAAGAAGGGGAAATTGCCGTACCAAGGATCCCGCATAGTTTCCTCTAAACATCATCATCAGACTTTGCCAAAGGGTCTTCTCAAAGTAGTCCCTAAATCTTCTTCTGCCATTTTCATGGAACCCTATGCAACTCCAGATAAAAGCCTCCTGCAATGCCATGAAACCGGTTCAAATAGTAATAGATTTGCAGCCTCTCCATGCCTAGGCACTAGATTTAGGAAATCTTGCGACCCTATTGCCTGTTCAATCACAGACCTCCCGAAATGCTTACTGAATCACCAAGACACTTCCTTTACCTATTTGGAAACTACACAAAGAAGCTCAACCGAGGAGACCAAACCGGTGTTGCATGAGCCAAAACACACTATCCCTATAGGTCTTGGCGCTTCAAATTACTCCATTACAGGACATAATCTGCCTACAAAGGAAGACGATTTTGTACACTACTACCTGCAACCTCCTAGTTTCAAGCCGGGGATTGTTGACAGAGCCTCTGGAACAACGGAGACGGAGAGGATTTTATCTGGTAAGAACTTTCAGAGAGAAACTAATGTCCTGAGAAAACCGCTGCGTGTTCTGAGCAAAGACAATCATGCTCGAGAAACCGATGGTGATCATTTGTTTTCCTTGACATACAAGCGAAGAAAGAGTCAGAGAAACCGATGATGCGACTCCTCTCTCCTCCGGACAACTACTCCTCTATTTCTTAGAGATTTATGGAAATATGAATTGTCATGTACATTGAAATTAGTTTGAGGTTAAGTTTGTATATTTTCAATCATTAAGGCACGAAAAGGGAACATTTAAGAAATAGAAGAGTAAAGTGAAAATAATCAACAAATAGACTCAACTATTAAACAGAGTTCCGATAAGGTCACAAGTCGTTGCTTTTTCTCTTCGGGAAGCTTGAGAAGAGTTTCACCAAAACCTCAAAGCTCAACGGTACGTTCCTTAGTATCTCTCATAAGTTATCGCTTTCGACGTTTATTAATATAATCGTCATCTCTAGGGTTTAACGATATATACCGAAAAAAATAAACTTGTATGTTTTACTTGTTTGGGAGAAGGGTTTTGGAGTGATGGGGTCTGTTGTTCGTGAATGGGGCGGGTTTCAGCAATTTCCAGAGGCTACCCAGGAAAAGCTGGTTGAATTCTTTGGAAAATTGAAGCAAAAGGTTTGGTTTTTTTTTTGGTCATGTTTTTTTTAAATCAAGTCGGTTCCTTGGGTTCTCCGTTTTTGATTAGGATAATTGCAGGACATGAATTCTATCACAGTTCTTGTCCTGGGAAAAGGTGGTGTCGGAAAATCATCCACTGTCAACTCCCTTATCGGCGAACAAGTTGTCCGTGTCAGTCCTTTTCAGGTACGTAAGCTTAAAATTGAATACTTTTGTGCTGGGATTTAGTCATTTTAGCATATTGATGTTTTTTGTTTCTTCAAATTTGTAGGCTGAAGGATTGAGACCAGTTATGGTTTCAAGGACAATGGGAGGATTTACTATAAACATTATTGACACCCCTGGACTTGTGGAAGCTGGATATGTCAATCACCAAGCCCTCGAGTTAATCAAAGGGTCAGTAGTACTCTTCTGGAATCTCTCTTCATTGATTAGTTTGGATAAATCTTTGCACTTGGTTGATGTGCTTAGATAGATTTGTTGCATGACTTCTTTGGGCAGGTTTCTTGTGAACAGAACCATAGATGTCTTGCTCTATGTTGATCGTTTGGATGTGTATAGAGTCGATGAGCTAGATAATCAAGTTGTTAAAGCAATCACCCAAACCTTTGGAAAAGAGATTTGGTACAAAGCCTTGCTTGTCCTGACTCATGCTCAGTTTTCCCCTCCTGATGAACTTTCCTACGACACGTTTTCCTCTAAGAGATCAGATTCTCTCCTCAAGACTATCCGTGCTGGTTCTAAGATGCGAAAGCAAGAGTTTGAGGTATGGTTTATTTATGTCTTGTTTCCAAAATAGATTTATTTATGCTGGTTAGTTGCAACTAGATTCAGTAATTCCCACTCTTCTACTGGGTTGTAGGATTCTGCAATTGCGGTAGTCTATGCAGAAAACAGCGGAAGATGCAGCAAGAACGAACAGACTGAAAAGGTTCGTTTTTTGGAGCCTCTGATTTGATCCGACTTGGTGACTCTTGAAAATTGCTTACCTGCTCTTGGTTTAGGTTCTTCCGAATGGTGAAGCGTGGATCCCGATCTTGGTTAAGGCGATAACCGATGTAGCAACAAATCAAAGGAAAGCGATTCATGTAGACAAGAAGATGGTAGATGGATCCTACTCTGATGATAAAGGGAAGAAACTCATCCCTCTTCTCATCGGCGTTCAGGTATAACAGCAGGAATTCCTGCAGATACAGGATTTGATTCACTGTCTTGTTTGAATTTGATAAACAATTGAAACCCATCTTTATGTTGGTACTTTTCAGTACTTCGTCGTTAAAATTATTCAAGGAGCGATCAGAAATGACGTCAAGACAAGTGGAGGAAACCCACTCTAAGAGCTCTGAAGAACAGGTTTTGTTGTGTCCCAATAAGAAGAGTTTTTTTCCGACTTTATCTGCAACATTTGTTGTTTCGGCCTTTATCTTGTCTGTAATTTATGGAGATTTGTTCGAATAAAAGATTGCCTTTTTTTTGTTTAATGAAATGGCTCTTCCAAGTTCTCTAAACTAAGCATTTCCTTTTTTACCACTTCATCATCACACACAAAGAAACCTCATCTCTAAGCAATAGTAGTATCATTTACATTTACTTCATCTTGTTATGTGTCTTGATGTCTTCTAACTCTGTCTCCGACAAATCAAACAACACACTTGTGTGATTACATAAAAACAGATCAACAGAAGAACAGAACCAAACACAGAAACTCTAAACATGAAGGGCTTTTCAATAGGAGACATAACCGCTAAGTAGACACAATCTCGTATAAGAACAAGCCATGCCAATCCTTCCACCACATTCTTAATCACCAAAACTCTTTTCCTCTTTGCTTCTTCTCTGCATAATTTGCATATAATCCTCAAACACAAAACACCAACCACCAAGAAGGTTGTGCTAGACCATCCCCTGTAAGCCATAATCTTCCCTCCCACCGTTAATGGCTCTTTCCTGCAGATACATGAGTTGCAGACTCCAGAGAATTGAGAAGTGACCAGAGCATCGAATCCTGTATAGTAGGGGAGAATCACAGCGTCTAAATAAAGACTTGCGTGGAGAATTCCAGAGATAGTAGAGGCTTCGAAGAATACATAACTTGCTTCTTTTTCGATATTATTCTCGAAAATAAGCACTGAGAGTTGAACAAGTTGCAGAATTGCAGGTCCAAAGATGGAAATTGGGAAAAGGGTATTGATCCTTTGACCTTTTGCAAGGATCAAGATGATCAAAGGAAAAGAGATTGGACCAGAAGGAAGTAAGTACCTTTTTGCTTTATCATCATTATTATCACCATCATGATCATCATAATCACCATCTTCTCTTTTTCTCCTTCTTCTTCTCTTTGTGATTACCAGCCTTAAAACGACGATTAGCGTCGTCAAGTAAGTAACCGTGACAAAGAAGAAAACTAGAACATCAATGATTTGAGGGTAATCACCGGCGTAGAGACTGTCGCAGAAGTAGTGGAAAGGGCAGTTAATAGGATCAAGTGTGTCTTCAAATTGCCACTTCGTGCATTTGAAAAATGTTAGCTTTCGATTCGAATCCATTTCCCATTCTGAATTCATAACTTGAGTTTTCTCAATCTATCTGTGAATTTGGTTTCCTTGCAAGCAACACATATAGATGTAACTTATAAGGTGTGTGTATGACATCATAAGGTTGATTTCCTTTCACTGTCTGGTTTTAGATGCTTGAACTGCAGGCTAAAATGGATAATGAAACTCTATCTGAAATTTGAATCCTATCTTGAATTTGTTTATTAATTAAAAGTGGATTTCGTTTTTTTTGTTTGTAGTTTACTTGAGTGATGATTGTGCTCAAGTTTAAATATTTTCTCAACAAAAGTTTGTATAGAGAATAGGGTGAAGAAAGAAGCCTTGATCTTTAAGCGAAGTAAAAGTTTGGTGGGAGATTTGTATTGTATTGTATGCAACTGTTGTTGAAACCAAACAGAAAAAAACCAACTGATATGAAGGAGTACTGGGCCTATACAATATGTGGCCCAATTTAACAAAACTGGGCCTTTCTTTAAAATTATTATGGGCTTTCTAATCATTAATCATTTCGTATTAAACAACTAAACAAGTAACCGACTTTAATTTTAAAACGGGTTATTACGAAAAATTTAAACTCAACGGTAATATTTTTTTAATGAGCTGACAAAAAGCCAAAAACAATAACTTAATACAAAGTGGTTAAGCAACTTGATATTTTGTTGGTGTGGTCCGAAGTTACGAACGAACCGTGTAATGAAACACCAACATTGTTCTGTCCTTAGACGCGCTTCTCTACTTCTCTTCTCCAATAATGGTCGACAAAAATTTAGACTTTATAATATATACTCAATTATTAATCGGTATCTTAGTGATCTTTTATGAATATTCTATATAGTTTTTCTTTTCTTAAAGGGTTTGAATAGCCTATAGTTAAATACTAAAAACATTCTTAAAATCAATTGTACCAAACGAGATTAGCTAAAACACATAATTTCTCTATTCTAATTTGATTCTAGTTTGTCCGGCATGATATTAATAAAGGTTTGGGAAGATTGATTATAGATTGAATTTTGTTAATCTAATTATTGACGAAAACAAGAGTGATAGACCATTTTCCCTGAATGTTACATTGAATTCATGAAGAAATTGCATGGATCAGAAAAATAAAATATGAAGAATTCAAAGTCATTGTGAATGAAGAAATTCAATATGAAATTACATGGACCATACAATGTAATTGCTTGGTGTTTTGCTAAGAGCCTATTTTCTTTTTTGTGTGGTGGGGAATAACTATTGGTTCACGTAAAGGCATCAATTATGCTAAATATTAAAATAAAAATCAGTACTGCAAAATAAAATAAAAAGAGACATTATAAAATCAGAAAAGATCTCTTGGGAATTCGAAAGAACCCCAAATGCAAAGACAAAGCCATCAGAATCGAAGCAGGCTCAGCTTAATCCTACGGTCCAGATTCATCCCTTCCTTCTCTTCACCACTCTCTTTGTTCGTCGTCCTTGCTGCTGTTCCTTTTCCGATCTACTTTTCCGGTATACTATCTTCCTTCTCCGGTAGAAACATCAAACCGGTTTCAGTTATGGTGCGTCGCTCTTACTCGGCAAGTTTCTGTTTGATTTTCAGTTAGTTGTTTTTTTAATAATATTTCTATAATTTGATTATGATTTCGATGATTGTGGTTGCGCAGAGACTGAACTCGAACTTTGCTTCAATGGTGGAATCGAATATTTCTTGTACTACTTTCAATATCTTGGCTCCGATTTATAAACGAGTTGATCAACAGGTTTCTTTTTTTTTTGCCTAATTACTTCTAATTCCACTCTCTAACTGTTGATTCCGGTCTCGGAATTTCGCACTTAGATTGATTGATTGTGTTGGGTATTACAGAATCAGAGCATTCGAGAGAGCCATTATCGCGAGCGGTGGTTACCTCGGAACCAGAGGATTTTGGATCGGTTACTCCATGAACGCTCTTCAGTTATCTGTCTCCAGGTAATCAGAATGTTTTTCGAATTAAAAAATGTAATATTTGTGAAGTCAAATTTGACTTTTGTATGTAAGGTTAAACTGACTCTTTAGAAATTGTCACTATTAATAGGAAGTTTGGATTGGGAATGAGGAATTGGTGAAGATGTACCATGAGCGGCTTGTCGCTGCAGGCTATAATATTTTCCAATTGGCGAGAACAAATGATCGTGGTGATGGTAAGAATCTTAGTTTTTATTCTGTATAATAGCCCTTTTATTTGAAAATGGCGTCAGTTCTAGTTAGTAGTAGAAGGATGTGATGCGCTTGTGGTTATTGCTGAATTGTTATAGCCTTATATGTGAAATTTGTTTGTCCAAATTCAGTAAAATACTTGAGAAGGCTCAATGTTGCTTGATAATGCTTCGTGTCGAGTAGTCCATATTTACAAGCTGCAGTTGATTAGAGGGAGCAGAGAAGGGTAGTTCAAATGTCGGGGGTTTCAGAGGTTGCATACTATAAGTTAAATTCCTCTATCTGATCGCCTGTGATCACAAATAGGTTTCATCTTCGTCTTTGCTGTCTCATTTATAGACTCAAATACTTTATTACAGGTCTTTTGACTGCCATCCATAAGGACTACTTCAAAGTTGTAAATTACCGAGAGCTGCTCTTTAATGATTTTGGAGATCGTGTTGCTCAGCTCTTACATGTCAAATCAGTTATTCCCTTTCGGCTTAATGGAAAGCAAGACGTTCAACAAGAAGTTATTATAGTGAACACTCACCTGTTGTTCCCTCATGATTCTAGTTTGTCTATTGTAAGATTGCATCAGGTTGGTCATTCTTCTCATCATTTTACTTTTTTTGAGACCATTCCGCTTAGATCTTGAGATCTTGCTATAGTTAATTTGATCATCTCTGCTTCCACTTAATAGGTTTACAAAATTCTTGAGTATCTCGAAGCTTACCAAAGGGAGAATAAACTTAATCACATACCTATTATTCTCTGCGGGTGAGTTTCTAGTCTTTAGATCTTGAGATCGTGTCTCTCCACCAGTACAATGGTAATAACAGACTTAAATTGTGTTCATTTCAGTGACTGGAATGGAAGCAAACGTGGGCATGTTTACAAATTTTTGAGATCTCAAGGGTTCATATCATCATATGATGATGCTCACCAGTATACTGACAGTGATGCTCATAGGGTAAACATCCCTTGCATACTTTTTTATTCAGCCTCATGATATTTAAACCTGGTTCATGTTGTTAAAAGACATCCTTATCGGTCTTTCTTTCATTTTTTGTTTTCTTCAGTGGGTTAGCCACAGAAACCACAGGGGAAACATATGCGGGGTTGATTTCATATGGCTCTGTAACCCTAGCAGTACAAGAAAGCCATTGAGAACAAGTTGGGCAGAAGCTGTTTTCAGCATTATCAAGGTGAGGTCTTCACAAAACGAAGTTATTATCCCCTTTGACCTTTATAAAGTTTTTTTAAGTAACATCATACTTACTATTTCAAGTCTGCTTATTATTGTGACCACAATCTTTTTTTCTTCTTTATCATGTCATGAAGTCTCACTCTTTCCAGATTTATTTTTTCTCCATCTGATGCTTTGCATTCCTTTTTGTTTAATTCTGATTTCTTTTGATGGTTTTCAGTATCACCTCCGCAAAGCTTCCATCGCCGAGGACAAAGCCTTTGATTTTCTTGTAGGAAATAATCACAGTGATTCACTAACTTATTCTGCCTTTTGCCAAGCACTTCAAAAGGTATAATCGGTTTCTTCAGGGAGAAAAAACATAGAAAGACCTCAAGTATTACAAATGCTGCCAAAAAAATTTTGGATTTGGAAATCCTAATTGGAATTTGACTTTTCTTGTAAAACTTTGTAGTCTCTTAGATATTTCACTAATCACAGCAGTAGAACGATGGAATTTTATGCTGACATGAAAATTCAATATTCTGTGGCAGGTAAATCTTACTGGTATGCCACATGGACTTAACTTCCAAGAGACCAAGGAGCTATGGCTTCGAGCTGATCTTGATGGAAATGGTGTCTTCGACTATGAAGAACTTAAGGTAAGCTTATATAAACCTCTTGGTGCAAGTGCAAGACAAAAATCACAGGCTGATAATATACTCAATAAAACAATCTTTGTATAAAAGTCGATGAAGAGTCTGATGTATGTGTTATGTAATTTCAGAAAATGTGGAACATAACGATGGTGTATCAATCTGGAAGCTGCAAAGAGAGTGGAATTGAGAGTAAGAAAGAAGAAGGAGAAGAAAAAGCAATTGGATTGAAAGTGAATAAAGCGCTTTTGTTCCCACAAGAAGCTGAGAAAGGATTGTGGCCGGAGAAGTACAATCTCTCCGATCATGCTTGTCTGACCGTACAGTTCTCTCCGGTCAAAATGCTCTGTACTCTGTAGCTAAGTTTTGTGTATTGAGGCTCTTTGTAAAAAATGTAAAGAAGCAATGACATTTGATAGATATGCAATGAGAAGTTTACAAATCTTTGTATTTTGTATAGTTTTATAATTGCGTGAGATCAATGAAAAGGTTTGTGATTTTGTGGAATAAAAAGAAAATCAAATTACTTGACTTTTAAACCCTTTTTTTTCCCCCAAAAGTTTTAAAATTAATTATGGTTAAAATACAGTATCGTGTTGTTGGTCCTCTAACTCCTTCATCATCGAAATAGTTGACTCGTTAATAATTTAATAAGATTTATCACTTCAATTACGCTGTTATGAAAAATACAAAAAAACTTGATTATTTCCTTAATTTTACAAAACCGGAAAAAAAAAAGAAAGCTAAAGGATCTGGCAAACAAAAAGCTTTTCAGTGAATCTTTTCACTTTCCGAGAAAATTTGGAAAAGGGCTGACCTTTTTGTTGGTGGAGTTCGTTGATAACTATAAAGGCAAGTCCTTTTATCTGCATCAATTTCTGTCTCTCCTTCGTCTTTGATTACTCATTCGAGAACTGAATGTTTGACTTTATTCAAGATATTTCGTTTATGGGTCACACGTTTGCCAAACAATTTGCTTATACTTGCCATGGAAAGTGGTCAAATTTGTTTGATTATCCAATAATTTATTGTCTTTTCGACTTTCAGATTTGATTGTCCTTTCCTCCTGTTTTCTTAAGATAGACGATTCTCAACGTCCTGATATATATCAATCCTAGGGTTTCTGATCAAATCCTGGAGTTTTACAACCATCAATTCAGCAATCCATGCTTTTGGATCATTGATAAGAGATTCTCAAAAAGCTTGAGAAAATGGCAATGGCACCGACAATTAAGCTGGTTTTAGGCTCAATAGCCTTTGCCATATTCTGGGTATTAGCAGTATTTCCCTCTGTACCATTCTTACCAATTGGTCGAACCGCCGGTTCTCTATTCGGTGCAATGCTAATGGTTATCTTCCAAGTGATAACCCCGGAACAAGCTTATGCTGCTATTGATCTCCCAATCCTTGGCCTTCTATTTGGAACAATGGTTGTTAGTATATACCTTGAAAGAGCTGATATGTTTAAGTACTTAGGTACATTGCTCTCATGGAAAAGCAGAGGACCTAAAGATTTGCTATGTCGAGTTTGTCTTGTTTCTGCAGTTTCAAGTGCTCTTTTCACTAATGACACGTCCTGTGTGGTCTTAACTGAGTTTGTGTTGAAGATCGCTAGGCAAAAGAACCTCCCACCTCACCCTTTTCTGTTGGCTTTAGCCACAAGTGCGAATATTGGTTCTTCTGCTACTCCCATTGGTAATCCTCAGAATCTAGTTATTGCGGTTCAAAGTAAGATTCCGTTTTGGGAGTTTCTTCTTGGTGTTTTTCCTGCTATGATTGTTGGTATTACTGTCAATGCTATGCTTCTTCTCGGTATGTATTGGCGATTATTGTCTGACCATAAAGTCGACGAAGAAGATGAAGAAAGAGATAATGTGGGTTCTGAAGTTGTTGTTGATGAGGAAGATGTCACATCTCATCGCTTTTCACCAGCTACATTTTCTCCAGTTACATCTGAAGAGTCAAGCTTCAGAATGGATCCTGAGACGCTTAGAAACAGAGCTGTTTCAGCTGGTGAGAGCGAATTCATAAGCCGCGATTCAAATGCATCGCACAGAGAACAACAAACAGATGGAGAGTCTCAAGGACAGAGCAATAACAACAATATGTTCCAACAAGCTAAGAAATGGAGAAGAATTCTATGGAAATCAAGTGTTTATTTAATCACATTAGGAATGTTAATATCTCTGCTTATGGGTTTAAACATGTCCTGGACAGCAATAACCGCGGCTCTAGCTCTGGTTGTTCTTGATTTCAAAGATGCTAGACCGTCTCTGGAGAAGGTGAAACCAATAAATTTCTTTACTCTTTAAAGAAACAACTTAAAAGATCTAATCAGAGACTTTTGATTGTTGGGGTTGGCAGGTATCGTATTCGCTATTGATCTTCTTCTGTGGAATGTTCATAACTGTTGATGGATTCAACAAAACCGGCATTCCTACTGCTCTATGGGATCTAATGGAGCCATATGCCAAAATAGATCAAGCCAAAGGAACCGCGATATTAGCACTTGTCATTCTTGTCCTCTCCAATGTAGCCTCCAATGTACCAACTGGTAACATCACTATCCTTAAAAGCAAACATTTTTCTTGATTCAAAACGGAAACGATATAGAATTCAGAGTCTTTGAGATTAAAATCTGTGTGCAGTGCTTTTGTTGGGAGCAAGAGTAGCTGCATCAGCGAGGATGGGGGAGGAGGAGAAGAAGGCGTGGTTGTTACTCGCGTGGGTGAGCACTGTGGCTGGAAACTTGACGTTGCTTGGCTCAGCAGCAAATCTAATAGTTTGTGAGCAAGCTCGTAGAGCAGTGAGCCATGGCTACACTCTCACTTTCACTAAACACTTCAAGTTCGGATTACCTTCAACACTAATTGTCACTGCCATTGGTCTCCTCCTTATCAAGTAAAACAATTTTTGTTATGTTTTATGTACAATATAATTTTTTTCTATATAATAAAGGGAAACCGTATTTTTAAAGAGAAACCCTAAAATAACTAATTGATATTTAAGCTTTTTGCATATAAATTAAGAAATTATTTAAAATTTTTAGGTTTTTCAACTAAAAACATTTTTAATCTGCTTAATAATAATTTAACCAATCAAAAATCAATCTGCATAACATAAATGTACAAAATAAATAAAAATATAATTAATTTTGGATTGAAAACATCATATAATTTGATGCAAATATTTTTTTCTAAATGATCAATCATTTTGTGAAGGTTATATAGTCCACAGATTTACCAGATTAAGTTTATGAGTTAAAACATGTAAAATCTATAAATTATATATAAAAAAACACAAAAATGAGTGAAAATAATTTTGTGAATACTATCATCAAAAGGTTTACCAAAAATGAGTACTTAAGCAAAAAACATGTGAAATCTGTAAAATGTCAAAATAAGCAAAAATGAGTGAAATTTAATTTTGTGAAGGCTACATAGTACATAGAGTTAACAAGAAAAAAATAGTAAAATCTATAAGTTATTAAAAATAGTACAAAAATGAGGAGTAATTTCCGTTGTCTTACATTATAAATGAAAATGGTGCATTCTAAATTATGTTAAATATTTAACTCCATCAATATGAAGACTAAAATGCGCCGCTTTGAATTGTTGGATTTTAATTTGTGATGAAATCAATTGTTAGATATTAGTACATATAACACACTACTTAGTAGATAAGCTAAAAAAAGTTTGACTTTGCACTTTGCAGCCTCATGAAAGGTTTAACCAATATAATACACATTATTCGTAAGCCTTTCTCTATTCTTTTTCTTATGGGTAATTCGTAATTGTATGGTTCACAGCCTCATGTTATTTTAGCATTTTAATAAGACGACTATTAGTCTTATGCACTTTTTAAATGAACAACGTCTTCTCTTTACGACCAACATACTCTTTAACGTACTCTGTTTGATATCTCTCTCAGTATCTCTCTGTTTCATATCTCTCTCTGTCAAAGTTTTGTGATTTCCAAGAAATGTCGAATACAGTGGGCTTGAGATTCTGTCCAACCGAGAACGAGATCTGCGACTATTACCTCCGGCACAAAAATCTCGGTACTGACACGAGCTATGTCGATGGAATCATTAGCACAGTCACCAGTATCTGGAGTTTAGATCCTTGTGATCTACCATGTTAGTCTTTACTTAGACACAACATGGTGCTTGCTCTTCCCAACATCGAATTAGAATCACTAGCTAAAATTTCTGTTTTTGTTTTGTTTTGTATAGCTCTCTCGAACTGGAGGTCAAGGTCGATGAATGAATCAGGAAATCCGGTTTGGTATATCTTCGGTGTTAAGCAAAATCACCAAACAAGAACGACGAGAACTGGACGTTGGAAGAAAACCGGAAACACTAAATGTATCATGCAAAAGAGAGTGAATCCTGAACAGATTGCTGAAAAAAGGTATTTTGTGTTTCAGCAAAATGACAATACTACTGGTGGATCCAAATCCGATTGGGTTATGCACGAGTATTCTCCTACGTTCTTGTCTCCTAATCAGGTAGTTTTTGGGTTATGTTGTTGTTGTTGTTGATGTGATTGTGATTTGATTGTTTTGTAATCTGTTTATGCTGAGTTGTGTTTGATTGATTTGTACAAATGAAGATGACGACATATACAATCTGCAAAGTAGAGTTGAAGGGAGAAGAAACAGAGATTGCTTCTTCTTCTGCTGCTACTCAACTTGAGCATAGTCACAATTCAATGAAAATTTCTGCAGGATTTGAGGTGAGTCCATCCCAAATTGTCTCTGTTTCTTTTTGATCCATCACAAATACAAATCTGATACAAATAATTCATACAGAATCCAAGCCAGTTTGGTGGCTATGTCTATAAGCAGAAAGAAGCTGAGCTCACAAGTATAGGTCAGACTTTATGGGATGATGATTGGATCGATGTGTACTATAAATGATGAGCAGAGTAAGATTGGTTCTATGCATTCATCAGGTTTTGTTGTTGAGTTATAGTGTTTCCATGTTTTTTAACCATAAGACTATTCCATTTTTGTATGATCCATTATAGATTATTTTATCTTTTAGGATTTTAGAATCTCCCTCAAATTAGAACACGGGCCCAATGTATGGTCATAATACTTGACGACATTTCTTTCACTTCTATCGAGCTATTTTTCTTCTTTTTTTAACTACAATCAAAAACCTATTATAAAGATAATTAACAGTTTTATAAAATATACTTAATTACGTAATTGTAAAATTTAATCCAAGTAATATACAATAATAATGATATGGTTGTACTTGAGTTCAATGTATTGAATAAAAAGATATGCACTCAGTATTTTCAGTTTAGGACTTTCTCCTAGTAGTTGAAAACGGAGCATTTTATTTTGTTAAAAGTAAAGGCGGCGCGTTAAATTTGATGATTTCTCTTCTATTTAGTTATCGTTAGCTTACGTGTCTTTAGTCTTTAGTCTTCACATTCCAAACCTATATTATTATTAAATTTGTCATTTTAAAAATAGGAAAATTGGTAAAATAACTCCCAACTTTCAAATTTTTATCATCGAGGACACCAACTATCGGGTTCACCAAAATCAACAAATTGTTTTTCATTGACCTCTATTTTCATCCCAAAGTGTTGGTTGGCTCGGCCAAATTAGGCACATCGATAAATCGTGTAAAAGAACAATCAAACAGAGTTAAGCACCGTTAATTTCCGCATTAAGTCAAAACGCGGTCATTTTTGTGTTTAAGATAATCCCCAAATCGATTTCTCTCAATCTCAATTGATTCTCAATCAAAATCTGAAACCCTAGAAGACATCAAAGCCCCAAATTGATTCTCGATACTCAATCCAAAGCCATTTTGCAAAATGATAAGGAGATCAAAACTTGTAGCATCGACGCGAGGAATTTCGAAAGAGAATAAAGAAGCTCCAGTCGATTCTAGACATTGACGATGAAGCTCGTCCACAACACGCAGATGCAACATGAGCCAAAGTGGAAACACGAGCCAGCGTAATAGAAAATTAAGAAAGAAAAAAGATTTGTTCTTTCTGATCAATTGAGACTTTAGTTTCAGTCCGAATTCACCTTCTCCGGCAAGTTATACAAATATTATTCTCCTTTAATTGACGTAAATATTTCAATTATTGTTTATTTTGTTTAATTTTCGGCTTTTCCATTTCTCTTAAAGATTCAAAGTCGTGACGATTATGGAATCTTCGTACATCTCCAGTTTCCTATCAAGCAACCTCCTTTTCTAAAACAAGAGATTTTAACTACAATCATTCACTAAACCAAGAAAACCGCAACATCTTTCTTCCAACAAAACTGAACAAAGGTTTGGTCAGTTTTGCAAAGTAGAAAAGAGCTCTTAAGGAAGACGAAAGGACGCCTAGTGTCAGGGACACTTTTACTCACTCTCGTAAACTTTCATTATTAACAACAACAAGTGTTTGAATCAATATTCTTAGGAGCAGAGATTGGTTATGTGTGCATCAAATACCTCCTCATGAGCTAATCTTTCCAGACGTTTGTAGCAAAATCGATTTGGGGATTATCTTAAACATAAAACGACCGCGTTTTGACTTAACGCAGAAATCAACGGTGCTTAATTCTGTTTGATTGTTCCGTTACATGATTTAACGACGTGTCTAATTTGGCCAAGTCAACCAACACTTTGGGATGAAAATGGAGGTCAATGGAAAACAATTTGTTGCTTTTGGCAAACCCGATAGTTGGTGCCCTTGATGGCGGAAATTTAAAAGTTTGGAGTCATTTTGCCAATTTCCCCTTTTAAAAATATTCACATTGTGTTGTGTAATATGTACTCTCACTTTGGATCAGTTATGTTGTGTAATTGAGTTAAGTTGACAAAAAAATTATACATTGTGTCATTTCTCTGTCTTAAATTATTTCTAGTTCATTAATAGTGTTTATTTTTGAAAAAATCAGTTATAAATAATAATCCCTATAACTTAGAAAATCTGAAATTTAAACAGAATATAATAATAATAAAAATTAGAAGTTCGTAACTCGTTTAAAAAGTTTTCTAGGTTAATTTAAGTAGTTACAAGATCGAATGGCCGAGGATACGGATAATTTATTAAATCTTGGTCCAAAACCAAGAAACAAAAAAGATAATATATGGTGTGAAAATGAGAAGTTAAGATGGTTAATTTAAACAAGATCGCTTGTTTCTAAAGGATTAATTAAGTGTATTGGCGATGGTAGGTCTACTGTGGTTTGGAGGGATCCATGGATTCCTAACTCAAAACCGCGGGCAGCAATTGGTATAGATCCAGAGATTTTCCCGGATCTTATTGTTGACCAATTTATAGATCCTCGAACCAGATCATGGAAAGAGACTCTATTACGACAATATTTCGTACCTTCTGATGTTCTGTTAATTATGGGTATAACCCTTCCAAGACGGGTAAGACCAGATTATTGGAGTTGGCATTTTACAAAAACATACCGGTTTTCTGTAAAATCAGGATATACAACTAAGGAGAATTACTCTTTTTTGGATTTTGGATCTGAGGGACCAAACCTATGGGCAATTCAGTCAAAAATATGGCGACTGGAGTGCCCAAATAAAATTCGACATTTCCTATGGCAAGCCTTATCGGGATGTGTAGCAGTTAAGAAAAAACTGAACAGTCGAGGAGTAAATTGTGATCCGAGATGTAGTAGATGTGGGGCTGAGGAGGAATCCATTAATCATGTTCTATTTGAATGTCCCCCGGCAGTTCAAGTCTGGGCATTATCCCATGTTCCTTCACCCGTTGACGTTTTTCCAGGGCAGTCGATCTGGTATAATTTGGACTATCTGCTTTGGAGGATCCCAAATTCGGTAGATGTTACCGTTTTCCCATGGCTAATTTGGGATATCTGGAAAGCGCGAAATGATGATTGCTTCACTGGATCTTGTAAAGATCCTCGGGAAGTATTACTACAAGCAGAGCAAGATGTGAAAGAATGGTCAAGTGCTAGACGAAACAGTATATATGTTAGCCAACCAGGATCGATCACGTATTCCACAATGTGGCTGGGGGTGTCTAACCCGTTGGCCGTTAATCCGGCTTTTACAGGTTACCGGTGTTTTGTCGATGCGTCGTGGAAAAGTTCTGATATATATTCCGGGATAGGCTGGTTCTGTTTTTCCGATGCTGTTTCAGAGGGTTGTAAGGGGGCGAGGCGAATACGTCGGAATTTATCTGCACTAAATTCTAAGGTGGAAGTTGTCCTTTGGGCTATGGAATCTATAATTCTCATCCAGAATCTGGAGGTGGAGATGGCCACAGATTGCACAGATGTATTGAAGTTGTTGTCCCATCCAGACGAGTGGCTGGCTTTCCAACCATATCAGGAAGAATTCATCAGGTTAAAGTCACTTTTCCGTGTCTTCTCTCTTTTTGTAATATCGCGATCTCTAAACCATAAAACTGATGCTCTCGCTCGTTTTATTAGAGAATCAATTAATAGTATAGTGTTATAAACGTTTTCTGGTTCATCTTTTGATGTTTCCGATTTATTAATATATTGGTGGAAAAAAAAAACAAAAAGATAGCATTCGTGATTTGATTCCATTTAAGGCCCAGCTTAGCAATTCCAATTTTTTTTATTTAATTATTTTATTTTATCTTTTGATTTTTAGAATATCCACATATATCGAAGAGTGTCCCACATGCTTACGTGTTAATGACGCGAATCTTTTTAGTTTGTCCCCATTTGGTCATAGCTGACGTCATTTACCCCAATAGAACTTTCTCTTTTTTACTCCATTAACGCTGTTACCATTTACCAAGACACAAAATATACAATTTGTTCTTGTTAAAACACATATATATATTTTGTAACAATTAGATCAACAAATCTGATTTATATCTAAAGTTCATACCCTCATTTTTTTTTCTTCCACTTGTATCTTCTGCACTTATCTTTTTTGTTAAAAGTTTAAACACAAAAATATATTTTTCTTTTTGTTAAAACCCAAAATATATTCAGAACAATGATTGTATTTTTTAACTATCAAAATTCTTTTCCTCGAGGAAGTTTCCTGGTCGTTGTTTTTTTCTTCTTTTGTCAAGTTTGGTACTTTTTCGGTCTGAAGGAGAATAAATATAACAGAGGAGATCGACAAAGCAGAAAAACAAAATCTGGGTTTTGGAAGAAAACTGGAGTTACAATGGATATCATGAGAAAGAGAGGAAATCGCGAAAAGATTGGTGAGAAAAGGGTTTTGGTGTTTCACTTTCGTAAGAATCAAAAGGGTTTTGAATCCAAGCCCGATTGGGTTATGCACGAGTATCATCTTCTAATCAGGTAATTGTTTTTTTGGTTGCTTTTGCTGCGAACTGATGGACCCACTTTTGGGGATTTTGTGTTTGATTTTGCTGAGATGTTGATTTGATTGGTTTGTGGTAATCAGTTTAAAGGGTTTTGTGTTTGTTGATTTCTCTTTCTGGGTTGTATTTGATTTGTTTAGATGATGACATATACAATCTGCAAAGTGAAGTATAAGGGTGAAAGGAAAGAGATTTCGTCTGCTTCTGGTAGTGAAATTCAGAATATTCATTCTTTAATTCTTCATACCAATCCTTCTGGAGGATTGGTACAGGATTTGAGGTGAGCCAATCTCAAACTTTATTGATTTTTCTGTTCAAATCTTCAATATTGTCATTCTGATTACGACTTTACCATTCTTCTGTTTGGCAGAGCTCATCGTTTAGCAGCCAAGAGTTACAGAATCCAATCGATTTTAGTGGCTGTCTTGATGAGCAGCAAGAAGCTCAGCTCCAAGATGCACTGTGTGCTTTCAACAACATATCGAGTGAAAATTGGAATAGTTTATTCAATGGTGATGAGCAAAGTAAAAATGTTTCTATGCAGGAGAATTACAGTCATTACATACCTCAAAAGCCATTGTCTAGTGTCTACGATGATAATAATTACGAATGTTGTGGTGGGAAAAAAGTCTAGATTGATCCAAAATCCAGTTTAAATCTGTGTATAAAAAGCTCAGATTTAAAAAGCTCTTTTTCTTCTCTCTTCTCTTTTTTACTTATCTTTCTTCTTTTTTCTTCCCCATATAAGACTTTAGAATCATGGGTACCAATATGTTGTAAGCTCAATTTTTTTTGGACTTAAAACTGGGTTAAAAACTTATAACTTTTTGTGGGTTCTGGGTACCACAAGGCTAAAAGCCGATCTTACCATCCGAAATAGTGATGATGATGATTTAATATCTGCAACAACAACAGTAAGCAAACAGTTTTGCAAGCTCAAATCATCACATAGACCAAATCAAAACTGTACAATCTCCTGACTCATCAATCGTGTCATTGTCATTAACTCAAGAGGTAAGATTTATTATCTCTTTTACTCTAGATGCTAAGCATGCTACTTGTTACTGAGATTGAAATTTAAATTTCGGCTTCTTCCATATTTTTCCAGGTGAGCCAAGCTCTGGGCGAAGGAACTGAGATTGGAGAGCCTAAATTAGGTCAAGAGATGATCAAGAAGAAAAAAGCTTGTTATTGCTACAGGATGATACAGAAACTTAAGAAAGTTAAGCTATGTTCTTCTATCTCAAGAACATGACATCAATAAATGTGAAAAAGAAGACCCTTTTGTACTTTCCACTTTTGTATATGTGTTAAACTAAGTTATTTCTATCTGGTTTTGTAACCTTTTTCATAGCATGTATGTGTATATTCTCTATAGTAAAGGGGGCGATTTTGTGATAAGAAGTGTGTAACGAAGACAAAACAAAGTTGTAGCAATTTAATTGATACAAAGAATAAAAGGTTATATGTCTTCTGTGTAGATAATGTGTTCCCAATATAGTACAAAATGTTAACTTGTGATAAGAAGTGTGCATAGAGGAAAAAATTGTATAGATTTAAATTCATACAACAATAGAAAAATGGTCAAATTTTATTTGAAAAATAGTCAATCAAGATATATATAGAAACTTTAATAATGTCAAGAGTCACATTCAGATGTTTATTCTACGTCACACATGTGTGCAAGAATTCTGAAGTCTATAACCACATTAAACTAATCCTAACTTTGATTTCCTTCCTCTTGTTGTAATTTTTAATACAATTTAATCATAAAACAAATACGTGAGCAAAAATGCTTTTACTGAAAGATAAAATATTTAAAAAACTGGGATAATACAAATAACCTACATATATTTCAGATGTTTAGATTACATTAATTTTTATATTACATTTAGGAAAAAAATAAAGTCATAACATATTGTCATCACTTTAAAATATCTTTAAATATTCATAGCAGAAAACAACAGATATGTTTGGATGAGCAAGAGTGTGCCACGTGGACCAATAAATTCACTTATTTAGATTTGGTTGTTGATGGCTTTAGAATAATGGCCCACCACTACGACTTCATCACATTCTCTGACTCCAAAGGGCAAACAATAAAATCTGTACCTATTATAATAGTAATTGATGCTATAAAAACATTAATAGAAATAACAAAAGTTGGTATAGAAATTATTCTCAAAGTTGTTGTCTCACGTGAAAACTTATCGTGGTGTTTTGGTCATAAACGGCTGGATTAAAGACGACGACTTTCCCTCTCATAGGACACCTATGCTTCATCTTTATCCGATGTAACAGGTACTGTATATACAATTTAGCAAATAATAAATATTAATATGTTTATATTTTAAATTAGCAAGTAATAAAATGAGTGTATGAAACCACGAATTTTAAATGACTCTGAATAATTTAGATTTTATGAAATTTCAAATGATTTTGGATATATCCAAAATTTTTTTTATGATTTGTGACAAAATTTTCTAAAACTCCACCTAAAACCATGAGATTTGATTTTTTGTGTTTTTAACTAGAAAAATCTTTTAAATAACTCTAAAATCCCAGAAAATCGCCTAAAATCGCATCTTTAATTTTTTTCCAATAACAATGGATATGATTGTGTTTTTTAAAATCACTAGTTCAATAACACTTGATTGTAGATGATTTTTAGAAATTCTTGTTTGAATAACAGATAATTTGTCACTTAAACTCAAATAACTTAAAATCAATGTTTCAATACACCCCCAAATCTTACCTAAGTAATAAATGAATTAATGGAAACTAAATATTTTACCCGGGTAATTTATATAAGTTAGCGGATATTGTAGTTTTTTGTTCTAAGAAATATAGTCTCTACATCTATTATAATAAGTTATTAGTGATTAATGCTATTTATTTCTTTGTGTTCTAATTAATCTAGATATGCTAATTGTTTCTTTCTGTGCTAAATGATTGAATGCTACATATAACAAATATATTAATAGACAATAAATCATTAGCGGATAATAAATATTTTACCAGATGAAATATTTGTTACCTGATAATATAAATATGTTAGCAGATAAATAATTTACTAATAGATAATATATAATTTAGCAACTAATAAATAAGTTACCCTGGTAACATATCTGTTACCGGGTAACAAACCGGGAGCAGAGCATTTAATGCTCTGTCATCTTCTCTCTTTCAATTAATGACGATCAGAGCAATTTTGTTATTTTACAACATTTGTCATAGGCATTTGATTAATTAAATAAATTGAATATATAGTTTTTTAATTTTTAATTTTTGTTTTTTATGTATATTCAATTAAATCACCCTTAAAATAATGTTAATTGTCTCAACTAGACTTTTTTTAAATAGTAGATTAGAAGAAAAATAAGATGATTAGTTCAAAAAGTAAGAACATCGTGTTCTCGCTTTATAAATCGTCGCAGGTCAACTAGATTGGTGGAGGTATATCCCGCACAGATCCCTTTTCTTCATTTCCTATCTTATTTAAATAGTAAAAAAAACTAACATAAAATTCTATATGTAGGAATTAGCTAATATGATGGACAAAGGTTCAAAGTGCAGATGGGGAAACTCAATAGGTTATGTTCTATTTCCTTTGGAGATGAAGCCAAATGATGATATACTTGATTACGTTCAACAAGCCAACACTATTATGGATCGTAATAAACATTCTCTCGAACCTCAAATTAATTTTGAATTTTGGATTAAGGGTATGATACTCAATCAAACATTATTTATATATGTTTATATTATTATTTCTAGTAATTAATTTAATATATGTATTTTGTGCATTTGATTGACATTTATAGATGTGTGAACAGGCAACAAGCATTCTTGTAAAGAGAATTTTTGGTAACACAACATTTACATTTACAAATGTGGTTGGTCCAGCTGAAGAAATTAGCTTTTTTGGCCATGAAATATCTTACATTGCTGGATGATTTCCTTTTCCCACAGGTACTCTCTTACACACAAAAGCCATTATATAAAGGGTTCCTTATAACAATTAGACTTATTTAGTCTCTTGCTACAAATGATGGTTTCTATGTTAGAATATCGTTATAATTATCAACCAATTCATAAAATTGAAGAAACTAATTCCGAAATTTTTCTTTGGTAACTAGCCACTCACTGTCGCTATTCAAAGCTATGTGAACAAAATTATAATCAACATTGGAGTTGATGCTGACGTCACATTAAATGGACCACCTTCCTAATGGGCCATCAAATTTTGATATAAAGAAGAAAATATATCCAAGAAAGAAATATAATTTCATATCTAAGTGTCGAGGACTATAACTAGTTCACATTATAATTGCAATAATTCATTTTTCTTTGCTGTTTAATAAACAGTTGTTACTTTCTGATGATGATAGCAATTTACGGATCGGGTTCCACTTTATCATCAATTCCACGTCTTTATTTTATCTTTTGAATTTAGGATTGCGCAAATATTAGCCATATGTTTTCGTCATAGTTGACGTCATTCTGTCTTGTGTCCCGCATTTGGTCATAGCTGACGTCATCGATCTTGCCTTTTTGTATTACTCCAATCAAAAACCTATTTTGAAGATAAGATCAATTTTGACCAAAAATAATAGTAACATAATATAATTAACAGTTCCACAAAACATACTCTATCACGATAATTGTATGGTAATAATTAATAAACATAAGATATGATCAACACAAAAACCATCAATTCGATTAATATTGTTGTTTATATAGTCCAATTAAATTCAAGTGGACTCCTTATACAAATTTTTATATTTTGACGAATTAGCATTACATCTCCTACATGTTAATATCTCAACTATATTAAATGTCTTGACATTAAAACCAAAAAAAAAATATATATATATATATATTAAATGTAGGAAGTATTGTCACTCACACATAACAAAAACAAAAAAGAAGTCAGTTTCCACTAATAATTTATTATTATTTTCGTCGAATTACAATTTGTTGGAAAGAAAGGAAGCTATTTCCACTTGACGTCAAACTTTGTTATGAACCTACAAATAAAAATTCAAAGATTTGGATTTCTCAAATCGGTTGAAAATGACAGAGCCTTGTTCCAAAAGGAAGGCAGCGCGTGCAATTCCGATGCTTACACGTGACCCAATCAAATCACATATTTTAGATTTGTTCTCGTCGGTTCAGAGATTTTTATACTAAAAAAATAATGGTTTCAAATTGTAATTAACTATAGGAATGACATCATCTCAAATTCCATATTTCTTAATTTCCCAAATTACAATATTATGATAGTACGTTTTTTTATGATCAAAACTCTTTATTAACGCATTCCACGAAGTTTCCCGACGTCGAGTTTTTTTTTCAATGTATATTATTAGCTTCGACATATCTAATCAACAATCGACGTTGATATTTAGGTATAACGTCGTCTAAATGGACCCACAAATATAGTTTTTTTTTCTATCAAATAATCAATAATTTAATAATAAAATTCGATTTATAGTCTAAATTTTTAAAATGAATTTAAGTGAGATACAACTATATACAAAAAAAATCGTTAGACGAAAATGCAAATTTGCAAATTTGCAAACTTACCAATCCGATTTTTCCCTTTTTAATATTAAAAAAATTTAATTTTTAGATAAATGGAACAAATCGAGAATATGTGGTTCAATGGTAGTAATCACTTTACAAATTATCATATACTAGAGTTCGATTCATTCCGCATACAAGTGGAAAAAAAAGATTTTAGAATGTGTGGTTTTGACGATGAATCGGATTTCGTTAATTTAATTATTATTGGAAAAAGGAGTAAAGTTGACAGGAACGAAAAAAGACAAGTGGAACAAATCAGCCACGTATTAATAGACCTAAGTTTTTAACTCGATGCTTATTAAATAAACTCCTTCGTCTCCACTGAGTTCAGAACAACAACAACAATGGAGAAATCTCTCTGCAACTTATTCTGATCTTCAACCAGAAAAAAAAAAGATCTTTCAGTCTTTATATCTTTGATTTTTATTTTCATCTGAAACTTTCTTCGCTTTCGAAAAATGGAGAAACCGATCGGCTTCAGATTTCATCCGACCGACGACGAGATGGTCGACAATTACCTCCGACGGAAAAATCTGGAAAGTGACACTAGCGATGTCGATAAAGTCATTAGCACTGTCGATATATGTAGCTTCGATCCTTGGGAGTTACCTTGTTAGTCTTTACTTAAATCTCGATTTTTTTTTGTTTTCCAAATTGTTTGTAAGGAATTTGGATCATCATTGAGTAATTTTTGATCTTGTTTTGTTTTAAAAGCCGAATCGAAGATCATATCGAAAGATCAGACTTGGTATTTCTACGGTCGGAAAGAGAACAAGTATAACAGAGGAGATAGACAGAGCAGGAAAACAAAATCTGGGTTTTGGAAGAAAACTGGAGTTACAATGGATGTCGTGCGAAAGAAAGGAAATCGTGAAAAGATTGGTGAAAAAAGGGTTTTGGTGTTTCAATTTAGTAAAAATCAAAAGGGTTTTGGATCTAAGACCGGTTGGGTTATGCATGAGTATCAGGCTACCTTCTTGTCTCCTAATCAGGTAATTCTTTTTTGATGTTCTGTTTTTTTTTTGTTGCTCTTGCTGCGAACTGATTGACCCAATTTTAAAGGTTCTGTGTATGTGTTGCTGTTTTGCTGAGATGTTGATTTGATTGGTTTGTAATAATCAGTTTAAAGGGCTTAGTGTTTGTGTTTGTTGATTTCGCTTTTTGGGTTGCCTTTGATTTGCTTAGATGATGGCATATACAATCTGCAAAGTCAAGTTTAAAGGTGAAAGGAAAGAGATTTATTGTTCTTCTGGTGGTGAAATTCAGAGTATTCACTCTTTAGTTCCTCAAACCAATCAATCTGGAGGATTGAGTACAGGATCTGAGGTGGGCCAATCTCAAATTTGATTGTAAATTTCTATTACCTTTCTCATACGCATAACCATACTGAATCTGACAGTTACTTACCATTTTTGTTCTTCCGTTTGTCAGGGATCATCATTAAACAACCAAGAATTACAGAATCTAAGCCAGTCTAATGGCTATATTGATGAAGAGAAAGAAGCTCAGCTCCAAGATGCATTAAACAGGGCTTTCGACAATTTGTCGAGAGATGATTGGAGCTATCTGTCGAATGTTGATGGGCAGAGTAATAATATTGTTATGCAGGAGAATTGCAGCCATTACAGACCTCAAAAGCCATTGTCTGGTGTCTTTGATGATCATTGCAGTGATGATGATGATGATTGTGATTTGATATCTGCAACAACAGTAAGCAAGCATTTTTACTATGTACATTTGGAATCCTCTGTTTCCAGATTTCACCTCACAGTTTTTGTTTCATACGACAGAAATCCATTCAAACTTCGAGCACTTGTGATAGTTTTGCTAGCTCAAATCATGGCAAAGACCAAATCAAAACTCTACAATCTCCTGACTTATCAATCAAGTCACTCTCACTAACTCAAGAGGTAAGATTTTTCTAAATACTAATCATGTTCTACTTGTTATCCAGATTGAAACTTAAATTTTGGCATCTTTCATGATTTTTCAGACGAGCGGCCAAGGCACTGAGATTGGAGAGCATAAATTAGGTCAAGAGATGATCAAGAAGAAAAAAGCTGGCTTCTGTAACAGAATGATACAGGGACTCATCAAGAAAGTTCACCTATGTTCTTCTATCTCAGAACATGACATCAATAATTGAGAAGAAGACCCTTTTGTACTTTCCACATTTGTAGAAGTATGTGTGTTAAACTAAGTTATGTCTATTTAGTTTTGCAACTTTTTCAGTGTGTTTATGTGTATGTTCTCAATAGTAAAGGAGTGAATTTGTGATAGGAAGTGGTTAAAGAAGACAAAGTTGTAACAATTTGATTGATAGGACAAATAAAATGTTATTTGTCTTGTTTTGTGTCGCCATGAGAAGAAGTGGTTAAAGAAGACAAAGTTGTAACAAGTATAGCAAAATGGTCAATTGTTATTTGACATAGCTAGCATTCAACCTCAATTCCTCTCAATGGCCCTACCTTAACCGACAAGCCAGGTTGTCAACAAAAGGAAAAAGGAATAATATCAAATTAAGATAATTTACTTAAGGAATGTCAAGAGTCACGTTTAGACTTTTTGGTCAAACATCACATGTGTACAAGAATTCTCAAGTTCAATACCCCATTAGTCCATTACACTTGTGAAACTTTGATTTTTCCTCCTCCTGTTGTATTTTTTCTTTTTACAATATCATTTGTATAACATATTACATGTACGTGAACAATAATTCTCTTAATAAAAAAATATTTCAAACCTGGGATATACAGAAAACCTACATACTCTTTTTTTTTTTTTTTTGCCAAAAAATGGTTAAAACGTAGGATAGAAAAAAGTTATATTATATTGACTTCATAGATGGTTGAACAACAAAAAATATATTGACTTCATAGATGTTTTTTTTTCTTTTTCTTCTCTTTCATACAATTTGATTAATAAAAACGGGAGAAATACATCAATAATTACATTAAACCAGAAAAAAAAAGAGAATAGTCCCGGAAACTACATGTGTTATTTTGAATGGATTTTAGTGCAATGTGGTTGCATGATATGGTTGCGCTTGAGCTAAATATTTTTAAATAAAAAGATAAGCACTCACCACAAATATTTATCTTTAAATATTCATGGAAGGCCGTGAAATATAATTACAAAAAAAAAACAAATATAATACAGATACATAAATCAGAACAAGATCTAGGACTCCAAAATGCCAAATTAAAAACAAGAAAAAGAGAAAAGAAAAGATTCCAAATAGCCTTTTTGGCTTTTGGATTTTTCTTAAAGTAGTTGAAACTGAGGAATTTGTGAACGGCGCGTCAGATTCGAAGCTTCCACGTGGACCAATAAATTGACTTATTTAGATTTGGTCGTTGTTGGAGTTGCGGACATCAGACAGGACCTGGCCCTACCCACTACTTCCCCTGCACGTTACCTAATTCCAAATCCTGTACAGAGAGAGTCAAAACCTAAAAGTAATATTCCTTATAATAATAAGATAGTGGGCAGAGAAAATGATTTTCATTAAAAGTAGTTGTCTCACGTTGGAGCTTTCTGTGGTGTTTGGTTCGTACACATGTCCTCTTTCTCCCATATGGAGGCCGATCGATTCACCTCCTTCCAATGGCTGAATTTACAGGAATCTTTTTAATAAAACCTATGTTTCTACTTACTGGTTTAAAACATTGGAATTGAATCTAGCTGCTACTTAATCTTACATTGATATTTTTAATAGTAGATTCAAAAAAGTTATGAACGAATAATCTTACATAGATATTTTTATGTATTACTATAATTTTCATATATTAGTTCACGTGCGTACCTCGAATATGTCGGTGAAACCAGAATGAAACTGGTCGTATGGAGAGGGATCAAGCCAGGGAAATTTTGGGAGAAGCTCTTCTAAGTCATCACAATAATCTCCTCCATAATCTTCTTCCACAATTCTCTTGTTCTCCGTCTGTATCTAAAAGTTATCAAAGAGATTTCTAGTCTGATTAAACTCATTTGTATCAAATTGAAATCGTGTCGACATAAGTCATCTGAATATATAAAGCCAAAACGGATCATTTTTATATTCTGTTCTATTTTGGATGATAAAGACCCAAACCGCGTTAACCACAGAGTAAGTGATTTAATTTTTTTTTAACATAATTAATTAAACAAACTAATTTATACACTGAAATGTGAAGTTAACACCAAATTTATTTGTAAAATTTGGATACACAATCGATTGTTATAAATTATAAGTAAAGAACCTGGGAGGGATTAGTTAGGACAAGATCTGAAGTGAGAGACTGATCCAATGCCACTGGAAGATCCTCTGAGATGGCGGCATTCTCTCTAGTACTTGATTTTTTCATTAGTTTGCACAGAACAAATGCGTCCTTCACATGATGATTTATAAATGTTTCATTAATTTGTCTCATTTTTAATATATAAATCATGAAAACATATGTAAGATCAATAGGAGTAATTAATTACCTTTTTGGGGTGGTGAAGAAGGGAATGAAACTCATGGATAATCCAATTAGACTTGCGAGGTTGTTGTCGGGTGATAGTGGATAGCGATGAAGAAGATCTTTTATTTTCTTGGAAAACAAGAAACTTCTTTAAACCGATTGGGTTACCATCAATGTCCTTAACCGTACGACTATTTCCGGTTATCTTCCAGTGCCCTAACCTTGACGCTCTCTTCGTCCGGTTCAGCCTCCCAAACTTCTCCACCGGAGATATGAAGTACCAAGTGTGAGTAGATTTTATTTTCGCCAGCCCTTTTCAGAATCATAAACAAGCATGAAGAAGAGAGAAGTTATGATAGAATTTAGGGTTTAAGACTATAAAAATAACTCACCAGGTAAGTCTGCAGGTTCGTAGTGGCATATATTGATCTCGTTTATTTGTTTCTTCTCTGGATCATCATTCTCAGTGATCTTGTTATTCAAGTAATAGCTAATGAGCTCTTCCTCAGGTGGGTTAAATGTGTACCTCGACATCTCTCTATTTTAGGTGAGATACAGAGTTTTTTGGAACACACGTACGTAAATACAAATGAAGATTGTAGAAAACTAAAAAATACACGACAGAGACAGAGAGAGTAATAGCGTTTAACTTGTAGAGTAAGGCTATACAGAGAACGACAAAAACGACAAAACTAAGCTCTTTAAAGAAAACGACAAAAAAGGCATGGTCTTAATTCTACATACTTAAGGCCAAATGATAAAATGCTATTTATTCTATTTTTGACGTTAATTAAGAAACCAAACTGTTCAGTATAATTATAATTAAATGAAGCTACAGCGATGAGTATCTCTTGCAAGATTCTCCTTAACAAATATCTTTATCAAAATTCTCCTAAAGTTTATTTGTTTCAAAGTATGTAATTAACTTTGCTAAACGGAGTCCATCGAGATTCCTTCTGTAGAAATAATTAATTTTTAAAAGGGTAAATATGTTTATTGCCACTAAAAAATTCTTTTGCGAAAATATATCATGTCACTAAACAAAATATTGATGTTTTAGGGTTTTTTTTATTTATATTAATAAGAGATTTATGTTCTCATTATTCTATGCAGATTTTTTGTTTGTTTGAACGTTAATGTTTTATGAAGACGAATTACTGGTTGAGTAACAAACAAAAAAGCTAAAACTGGAAAAACCAAAATTTCTATTCTATTGATTGGCTCCAATTCTCGAGAGTCCTACTCACTCATTGATGGACATGTGAGCGTACGACAAAACTAAGTATTATATTAAATGTCCCAAATGATAATAGAGGACACATGTTGTGAGTGCAAACCTAAAAGGAAAAGAAACTTACAAATTGATATAGTATTATTATCGTATCTTAGTAAACATCGAAACATTTGATCTAGACGGTTTTTGAGTTATATTTTGCTTTATATGTGACCCTAAGATTCCCCAAGAAAATGTTAAAATATTAGAAAGGGGGAGGCCGCGATATTTGCGCTGAAACTGTTGGTCACCTTTATTGCTTTACACATCACTTGAAGATTTGTTAATTGGGCAAAAATATAAGGAACAGTTATTATTTGCGAAAAAGAACATTTATTATTCACATCTCCGTACGAACAGACAAATATTCAAAGGAGTATTTTTGTAAGATTCTCTCGTCTTTGTTTGTAATATTCAAAGTAAGGAGTATTTGAATACATTTGTTTTTCTTCCTTCTTCACTGAAGTCGATTACGATAAGTAAATTTGAATTTGTATGATTTTACTAATTATATCACATTAGACTATTATGTAATGGTTACAAAAAAATTAATCATCATATAAAAAATTCTGACTGAAAATGACCAGAATTGACGAGAATAAAAAAAATAAAAACGGTCAAAAATTTCTAACTAGAACCAACATGATCCAAGCGGGAAAAAGACCGCATATATATTTGACCTGAGTAACCCTAAACATCACAAAACCGCCATGTGTCCTTATTGTTTTTTGACCTGTTCAGAAAAAAATGATAGTACGAAAAACATGATCACCTGAAAAACACTAGGTGGACAAGAAAGCTTAGCTTATGAATATCATTTTCAACCTTCAATTTTTTTTCTTCCAATATGGGATTGTATACCATCTTAAAATTGTAAACCATTCCACCAGCATTTTGATGTATGTGTTTTCTCGATGATCATCAAGTACTATTTTAGAAAAGATTCTGCCAGCTCCTCGAACCCATCGATTGGTTTGCGAGCTGAAAACTAGTCTAGTACTACGCCCTGGAGGTTCTCTACGAAAAAATGGCAAAGTTTCGGATCCTGCTCTTCCGGTAGGAGATACTCTTTGTCGGCTACTAGACGGAATGATTTTAAGAATGTTGTCGGGTCTGATTCCCCAGAGTACTGTGGGAACTTTAGCTCTCCTGCCAGCTATGCGCGTTGGCGATCACTCGGTGCAACTCCGGTTATGATGTAGTCGCCCTGCGTATTTGTGTCTTCATGGCCTTGTAGTCCTCTAGGGTTTGTCGCACCATAGACAGGAGCATGGCCAATTTGTCAGCTCTAGGTGGAGGTATCCTTTTGATCCTTCTTTCTTCTGGTTCCTCGATTTCTCGCCTTTCGTAGCTTTCTTCCTTGGATTCCTTCTCTGAATTTTTGCATTGTTTCTACTTTTCCTAGTAATTTGATACATCTGTGACAAGTACTCTGCCAAAACTCACATAAGGTACATGTTGGCTCAGTTCTTTATGATCGTGCTCACTATACTGGTGATTGTTGCTATGCTTAAGTTCACGCATTTTAGCTTCATTGATATCTTTATGAGTCTTATTGCATTCATTCCAATCGACTGGGGAATTCTGCTGATCGCATAGACACAAAGCAAATGGTTGAAGAAGAAAATGCTTATCTTGAACGCCGTTGTATTTGTTGCTCGCTTATATGACATATTGTTCGGCGTATTCATAATGTGTCTAGTGGCGTTCTTGTCATTGATACTTGGAGTTCAATTAATGCAAACGAGGATTTTATTCAATGAAACTTTTTGTAGAGGACTTCTTATTATGCATATTGTCACATGGAAAAAGAAATCAAAAGGAAGTTAAAATCATGGTAAAGCTCATTTGTTCCCAACACTACACTTAGGTTATGTTTGTTTGAACCCTGAATTTCACACCAATGCGTGCTTTTAACTTTTGCAGGTCTTATAGAAACACATGGTAGTTTAAAACTATTGGTATGCAGCGATGGAAACATTTGGAGGTTAAATTTCCCTGTAACACAAATAATCTTAAGTTCAGCTTCTTTGTACAATTTTCGTACAAAGAGAAACTCAAGTACACATGAGTTTTTTGTTGCCATCAACAGAGTTTTGGAGAGATATGACGAAGAATTGGGAAATTCTTTTTTTTTTCAGTTAGTGAGATATATTTGTTTGTGTGTGTGAAAAACTCTGATTCTTATATAATTTTTTGCTTTTGTTTTTTTGGGCTGAAAAAAAGAATGACAAAAGGACAGAAAACTATATTTTGTCTTAAGGTATAGTATTTGTGTAGTATTTGGTACATATATAAACCAATATTCACAATTAAAGCCACATGTCGATCATCAAGGGACCAACGTGCTTGTCTGCAAGATCTATCATTGTTAACAAGACTGAGACTCAAAAAATGGATACAAAAATTGATAAATAGTTATTAAAAATTCAACAACTTCTAGGCTATCATCATCTTCTTGCGTCTCTCGTTATTTAGGAACCAATCACTCATCAAAAATCTACAAGATCTCAACACTTGCTTCGGTTTGATTGTGGTTTTGGTCTTGTCTGAGAGGGAATAAAAAATTGGAAGATCCTTTGATTGGTAGAGAGAGAGTCGTGGTGGTGGTACGGATCGGATAGTTCGTCGATCAGAAGTTAGGCCTTTTTGTCAAGCAATAAAAAAAATTGACATATGAAGGTTAAAGTAATATTATTTTGCAGTAAACAAAATGGGTTTAGGCTTATTGTAAACTTGTTTTGCCGTAACCAAAATTTGACTGACCATTTTGTAAGTAAAGGTAACTTTTTGGTACCCAAGTTTTGTCAATTTCTCCACTATACAAAATGAAAAATTAAAAGCCAACAACCGAAAAATTTCTTACAAATCAATATTTTTTACCTTTTTAAATATTTCTTTTACATATAGTCAATATGTTACATATATTGTCGGAAAAAATTACATCTTCCTGCTACGCTTGTTTACCACTTTCTAGCCTGAAACATCTGACCACTTCATTTTAGTCTAAAGTTTTATAATTTATACATAAAAGCTAATTTGGTTTGTTATGTGCTATAAATTCAATCTGTTTCGTATAATGTAAATTTCATATTAAATTAATTTTCTATATTAACTTTTGATTTTTGGATTTATAATTAAGTTTAATAGTTTCGCGCAAGCAATTTTTTAAACAAACCATATAAATTTAACTAGACGTTAATTTTTTTTTCTTCAGAATTAGTGTTAATTATACAGAGGGGATCTAAGTGTTCCTTGGAAACCACCTATACGGTACTGGATAAGACTTAATACTGATGGGTTTTCGAAGGGAAATCCTGGTTTAGCCATAACAGATGGTTTGTTGACGAATAGTGAAGGTGCTTGATTACAAGGATTCTCGGTGAATATTGGAGTTTGTTTCACGATCCTCGCTGAACTTTGGGAAGTTTACTATGGGTTTTACATTGCATGGGAGATGAAGGTATTATTTTTGGAATTGGAAGTGGACTCGTAAAGTGTTGTAGGTTTTCTCACGAAAGGGATTGGTAATTTTCATCCCCTTTCATTCTTGGTACGTCTATGCCACGACTTTATAGAAAAGAACTAGTCTATCCTAATTTTTCATGTGCATAAAAAGACTAATCGTCCGGCAGATGAATTAACAAAATATGTTTTTGCTTTACCGTTAGGTTTTCATAATTTTGTTGTTGTTCTTTCTATTATTGATTCTTTGGTTTCAGAGGATGTGGAGGTTTATTCACATTCGCAGGACATTAGTTTGTGATTTTGAGCTAATGGTATAAATAATTAGGGAGCTTGACTCCCGTTTTCTGATGTAAATAATACATATACAAAAAAATGAGAAGATAAACCGATTGCTTATACTATTCCATAAACAATCATATAAAAAGGTGTAATGATAGTTCTAAAGTTTTTCCATAAACAATATCACTTGACTTTTTCATAATATTTAGAATTGTTAGTACTTATGCGGTATCATTCATCATCAGATAAACACCAAAAATCTACTGATATCTTTTGGCAAGCTATAAAATCATGTTTGCTAATTAAATAAGGGATTTTTAGAAAAATAAGAAAACAAGGCAAAATGTCTTTTTTTGTTGTTGTCAATAACTATTTCATTTAATATTTTAACTACGCAGATTCGACAAATATTTAAAAGAAAAAGATGAAAAAATGTCTTAGCATCAGACTCCAAATTTGAAGATCTGGGAACAAAAGAAAATGAGATTTCAGAGAAAAAAGGAGAAGATAGGAAACATCTTAAAGATGATATAGATCTCTGGAAGTTTCAAGCCATTCTTGATGGCGTTGATGAGAGTATATGAATTAGATATGATCTCCAGCCTATGAAGTCCCAAAGAGATGCTTCGGCAGAGTGCAAAGCTAACTGCGAGTGCCTTAGCAACGAGCAGTGATTTCATGAAAACATTGGTCTATGTAGCTGAGATCTTCTCTGAATCCAAACTGATGATGAAAGTCGAGCTAGATGTGAGGGATTCTTCATGCCAAGCTGCATCGGTATTGCAAATCGGAATCGCACCATGGGATTTTGACTGATTGGGCCGAGACTCTCTGGGTTTCAGGGGACTTGAAGCTTGAGCTTCCATCCATTTGCTAGCTGCTTGAATCGCCAAAAGCAGCACTTCTGGTTCAGGTGATAATCTATTCTCAAAGTACAGCTTGTTTTGAGACTTCCAAATAAACCACAAAATCCATAAGGCTAATGGAGTAGATATGATCCCTGTATGTGGCAAACAAAGTTGCTGTTTTAACCTTCTCCAAATTCGTGAAAAGGGTGTTTCAACCGCTGAGTTTTGGAAGCTCAGAAACGGTGCTCTTTCCCAAATGTGTTTTGCGAAGTCACATGTGAAAAACAGGTGATTGATCGACTCCTCTTGTCCACATCTCTTGCATCGTGAATCGACCTCTAAATGTCTATCTCGTAATGTAGAGCTCATTGGGCTGGTTTCGTGGAATACTTTTCAAAGGAAAAATTTCAGTTTTGGAGGTGTTTTCAGTGCCCAAATCTCTTTTTGCCAGTTAATATATATACTAGAGTTAGCATCTTGTTGCTCATTCTAGATCCAATGCGACATAGTAGCCTAATTTTATTGTGTAGGTACCATCTCTTTGAGGCAACCAAGCAAATTGATCCGATGAATCGGAATAGGCAACATGTCTTTATATTGTGGATTATGTGAATGAAATTTGACTTCTTTAATATATATATTTTTGTTTTATCTTACAGTAGGTAAAGTTATCTCTATCAGTAAGAATTTGAAAGCTAATATTCTCTTCTTATTTATGTATTGGTTAGAGCTATCTTCTAAATTTATATGACGCATTACGTATTATTTAAAAAATAGTAACATTTTCTTAATCATGATTATAAATGTAGTTATCGTTATTTGGAAATATTTAGATTTTGTTTTGTTAATGTTGATTATGTCCACATCTAGCTATATGTCATTTGTCCATATGCATGAATGAATTTGGATAAGTACAAGAATGCCACAATGTACAGTTTTAAATTATTTGTTTTAGTACTACTTTTGTTTCAGACTATAAGATATTTTGATTAAAAATATGCATATTTAAAAATTATTTTGATTATAAGATATTGTTGACAAAAAAATAATCTAATAAAATCATTTAATATAAAATTAACCAATTTTATGAAATATACTGCATTTAATTTTACAATAGAAACTTGTAAAATACTTTATAATTTAATACAATATAAAATCTCTAAAAGTCTGAAACAGAAAATATACTATTTAATTATACAATAAATAACAGTTAAGCATTTAATCACGTTAAAATCTTGATTCATTAGATATTTAACAAACCATTATAATAAAACAAAGTATTCCTCACATTATGTTCGACTTCTTTTACAATGTAGTTTTTTTATTTTATTTTTGCTTTTATCTACACTTGTTTCTATATGCAATATTATTAATATAAAAAGTCTCCCTGTTTGTCAATACTTGGGATGACTTGTTCCCCACTTACTTTTATTTTTTTGTAAGATCCATCCATTGACCTTATATTACGTTCCCATCTATTCAAATACAATAAAATCAAAATAAAATTGTTCATGAATGTAGTTTTCGTCAGATAATGGTATTTTTCTTTTTCCACACCTAATTCTATATATATATATATGAGATGTAGTTGTATTGTTTGCATTGTTTATGTTATCGATCATGTATTGTCCATCTTGTTGTTGAGAAAAAATATTATTACAATGTTATCGATCATAGTAAAGTCAACATTTTCTATTAAAAAGGGACTTGTAGAGTATATAATAAAAGACAGCTTAGAGGAACTTTCAATTGATAAATTCAATGCTTTTAGAAAAATAAGGTAATAAAGTTATTATATCATGGAATATGTTAATACACAATTTGCTTTCTCTATTATTTGATTTTTGATTTTGTCTTTTTTTTATCAATAATTGGATCGACAAAATTCAATTTATAGATTAAAATTTATCTTTAAAATTTCTTTTTTAAGTTATTATAATATAGCGGGTAGAAATTGAACTATAATATCAAATTATTAACTAAATTATCTTAACCACGAGATTGAGAATAATTCGAATATTTAGTTTTATCTTCTGTAGACAAAGTCCTTATCAGTCAACATTTTGAATGCGACAAAGTCCTTATCACTCAATATTTTGAATGCGACAAAGTCCTTATCAGTCAACTTGAATGCTTCTAAATTTATATGACGCATTATTTAAAAATGAGAAAAAGGTTTAAAAAAATATTGAACTTGCGCAGAATAATGAAATTAATACTGAACTCAATATTTCTAAATTAATACTAAATTTATGTTGATTGAGCAGATTTAGATATGTTGGCTAACATCATTATTATTCACATTAAAAAAAAAGACTATACAACTTTGAAAAAATTGCCAAATTAATAGTGAACTACAGATCTGCCAAATTAATGCTAAACATTGTTGATTGAGCCAATGCAAGTACGTTAACTAATCTAATACCTGACATTTTGGGTGAGTTTTGGTTCGGATATTTTGTTAGTCAATATACCTAAATAGGCTCACTCAATGATAAATTTGGTATTAATTTGGCACATTTGTAGTTTAGTACTCTCTTAGTTTCATAATAGACGATGTTTAAGGTTTTTACACACAAATTAAAAATTACTTAATTATTGATTTTTCCAACTAAAATTATTGTTTTCCAATGTATTTAATAATCATTCAACTAGTTATAAATCAATATGCATAATATAAATGGTCAAAATAGGTAAAAATATAATTTATTTTACATTGAAAATTGAAAACATCAAATAATTTGATACAAATTTTTTTCTCTAAAACATCACTTAATATGAAACAGATGAAATATTAATTTGACCCTTTTTTGAAACATATACTCTCTTTTTAACGTGACAATAATGATGTTAGTCAACGTATTTAAATTGGTTCAGTCAATATAAATTTAGTATTAATTTAGTAAATGATGTAGTTCAGTATGAATTATGGCTATTCCCCGCAATTTTTAGGTTTTTTTTATTACTTTTTTCTCATTTACAAAATAACATTTTTAAAAATTTTGATTATAAATTTAATTTTCGCAATTTGGAAATACGAAATCAAGTCTCTTTATCATGATAATTTTTTTTTTGTGGTCCACATCTGGAGCTATATCATGTCATATTTGTCCAAATGCATGTATGTAATTGGAAATAGGTACAAGAATGCCAACAAACATTAGTAATATATAATTGCTTAGCTTTAAATAACAATTAACCATTTAATCAGTTTACAATCATACTTTATACGATATTTATTGAACCATTTCAACAAAACAAATTATTCCTCACCGTTATATTGACTTCTATTTTGCTTTAATATAGTAGATTTTTTGTCTGTGCCTTATTACTAATATAATCTTTTGATACAAGTAAGTCCGCTCAATTGGTCAATACTTGAAAACTCTTGTTGGACTCTTATTAAAATAATCTTCCAACTTTATATTATGTACCTATCAATTCAAAAGCAATAAAAAAAAAAATTGTCATCTATATAGTTTTCGTCAGACCCCCACTTAGATTTTCTTTTAATTATATTGTTTTCTTTTTCTACATCTAGCTAACTACACTTAAATCTATCTTTTAAAAAATGTATATGACAAAAATTATTGGCTTATCATAAGGGTTTTACTCAGAAGTACAATTATACCAACAACCACGAAATTCCCAAAAACTTTAATAATATATATTTATATTGAACCGAATAAACAATATATAAAAAGACAAAAGGTTTTTGTTTTTTTGAGTTAAGAGATGTAACTGTTTTGATTCGTTTGTTTCTACCAATACTAAGCTTCACATATAAAATCAGTTTTCTACTTTGCATATGTGTATCTTAGCTGGATTTTTCAAAAAAAAAAAAATTAATTATGGTTTGTAATTAAACTAGATTAGATTAATTCTTCTGTAAACAAAATGAGCTTATTTTTAATTATTTTATTGTGGTTTGCTCGATCGTTCTAGGTTGTAGAGAGAAACAGTGTCCCATGCTTAACAATAATAATCCACTAGCTACTTGCGAGACAAGCTATTGACTGGTCAAAAAATTGATCACAATTCGCAAATCAAAATAAATTTCTTCTAGATGCATTTTGATTTAACCACATACTCTTTATACGATTCAAAAACAATTACTGTTAAATTTATTAAAGAGTTAATTGCTCACAATGTACCAATTAAATAAATACTAATCTTTGCCAGTAGCATTTAATCTAGTGGCAGACGATAAGTCTACTAAAGACATACACATTTATATAATCATGGATCGAGTTCACCGCCTATATTATGTAGAAATTTAGCTAATAAAACAGTCAGTCCCGTGTGAGATAAAAAAAAACAAATACTAATCTTCTAGATGCATTTAACCATATCTCTCAATACAACTGGAAAACAATTTATGTTAAAATGATTAAAGAGTGATAAAGGAGAAGAAGAGATATTCCACTTTTTCACCTTCGTTTTGGACTTTTGGGGCCCCATTCCACCGTCCCCTTAAGCCCCAAGCCTTAAATTCAAGTTTCTTTTTATAAAAAAATATATATTTTATTCTACCTAAAGATTACTGAATGATTATCCACAATTTAACCGTGCAAATTCAATTTTAAATCCAAATCATTAAACCGATCATATTTAACCTTAATTCCGTTCTTTGTGTGACAAAAATATGTACATTGATTCAAAAATTGAATTCTATTTGTTGACATTGTGTAATAAGTAAAATATCAAGGTTAATTCTACTTAAATCGAAACTGAGTTGAAGATAAATAAAAAGGCATAACCATTGTTGTAGTAATCTTCAAAATTGTTAAAACCGGTACAGTGGATACCAAACCAACCGAAACCGAAATCCATTATAATTTAATTTAAAAAAATGAATTTCTGAGTTTATTATTTAAACAAGCTGAGATCACTGTCTACTCCCCCCAAATCAATCTACCAAACAAAGAAACAGTGATCGACCGGCGGCGAAACACCGTAGCCGGAAAATCGTTGAATCAATTGTTCTGAGAAGTAAAAAACGATTTTGATTCCTTTCTCTCAGAGTGAAAATGGATATTCCGGTTGGGCATGGGTTCCGTCCGTTCGACGAGGAAGTCATCCACCATCTCCGTAACAAAATCGAGGGAAAGAATGAGCTCGTTGATGGGGAAATTAGCGAAGCCAACATCTGTAGCTGCGATCCTTGGGACTTACGCCGTAAGTTTCTATTTTCGAATTTCTGTTACTTTGTTCCCTCGTGAATTCATGATAGAGTTTTCCGTTCAATTTCTGATTAGGTTTTGTTTTGGGTTTCTATTTTGTTTCCTGTAACAGGCCTATATAAGTACAAAACGAGAGATCTTGTGTGGTATTTCTTCTCTCGTAGAGATAATAAGTATGGAACTGGTAATCGACAGAGCAGAACAACGCCATCTGGAAAGTGGAAGCTTACTGGAGAGTCTGTTGATGTCAAGGAAGATCAAAGGAGAGTTTATTTTGGAGTTGGAGATCCTCAAAGAAAGATTGGTCATAAAAGGGTTTTGGTGTTCCGCGATGGAAGAAACTCTGAGAAAACAAAATCTGATTGGGTTATCCACGAGTTTCACTACGACCTCTTGCCAGAACATCAGGTATTTCTTTTCCTTCTTATCCATTTGTCTCCGTTTCAATTGGTTAGCCTCATTTGTTTTCTCTGATCTAGTCTAACTGTATGTTCTGGATTTTTAGTTGTATATATCTGTGGTTTCTGGTAATGGTTGTTTCGTGTGGATAGCTGAGATGAGAACCTATTGATGTTTTAACTGTAGGATTTTTGTAACAGTACAAAGGTTGCAAATCTATGTCTGACTTAGCTTCTGACTCACAGATGTTATTAACTAATGAAATTATGTGCTTACCTCTGGAAAATTTTGCAGAGGACCTATGTCATCTGCAGACTGGAATATAAGGGTAGTGACAAGAGATATCTATTTGATAACCCAACAGATCCCATTCCCACTCTTGCCCCCAACGCCAGTGAAGGTTCTGTGGTGAGTTCATGTCCATACTGTTTTGTTTCCACTCTTAACTTCGAGTAGGCAGACCAAAAAGAGGTTGTGTCCAACTGTTTCCCTAAACTGTTTTTAATATTTTCAGGTAAACCAATCGCGTCAAGGAAACTCTGGATCGTACAGCACTTATCCTGAGTATAATTCACCAAATGAGGGCCAGTGGTCTAATGAAAACTTTAACATGCAGCAACTAATTCAAGGAGACTCAGGATTTTTCAACGGTCTCTCTCCGTATGATCCAGCAAGTTATGGCCAGCAGGTTGGTGAAAACTTTAACATGCAGCCGTTAGTTGAAGGATACCCACAATCTGATTTAACAAATTATGGCTTGCGGCCTACTGAAAATTTCATCCTGCAACACCCATTTCCTCACTCGGCCCTATATGACAATGACACGGACATGATTCCGAACGGTTTCAGTGAGTTGAATGGCTACTCAGAAGAAAGGACATCTCTGCAACAGAATTATAGTATTTACCGGCCACCACAACCTGTTTCTGGGGTCTTTTCCGATGATAGTGATAGTGACTCTGACTCAACGGTAAGCAATTCACACAAATATATCATAATCTATCTCGCTTCATATTTCTCACATGTTGACTTTTGTATTCTAACAGATATTCGGAGCCACTTCGAGCTCGACAGATAGTATTGGTCGGTCAAATGAACCGCACCATACTTCTATACATGATATCCCATCACCGAACACTGTTGACCCTTTGTCCACTCATGATGCACCAGAGCAACCAAATCAGCTGAATTTGCAGTTGCAGAGCAGAGAACAAGTGTGTAAACACTCTCCCTAATAAATATGACTTAATATCAAGTTTTAGTCAATTTACATCTAAATTATGAGCTATGGATCTACTTGCAGGTGATAAATACTCAGCAAAGCGAATGCGAGTGGAAAATGGCTGAAGACTCGATCAAGAGAACTCCTTCCACTAACACAGTGAAGCAGAGGTGGATTGTTTTGGAGAAGAAGAATCAAAGGAATGCAAAGTGGAATTATCTCAAAAAGATGATCATTGGCATCTTGTTATTCATCTACATCATTGGTTGGATGATTCTGGTTCATTAGTGGTCAACTCAGATTCCTGCTCACAATTTTTTCTATTGTGTCTGTGTTTTTTTCTTTTTTTCTTTCTAGGCTATGTTTTCTAGCTCAGGAAATATCTGAAATTGTGTTATTAGTATGTAAAGAATAGAAAAAAAGGGAAAAAGGAGAAAAAAAATAAGAAAAAAAAGGAAAGTTGGGAAAAAAATAAATAATATAAAGGTGTGAAATAATTAGTGTATCGTTTTGTGATGTACTTTCAAATGAGCTCATATGATTAAAATAATAATCTATGTATATATTAGAAATTTTGTTTATAAGTTAGGATTATTTGTTTATATAACTTTTATGAAATTTTGTTGGAAAAGGGAGAAAAGTAATAATTTTACCTATTTTCATTTTTTTTTGTAACACTGGATCACAACTAACCGATTCATTAGCTAAATTCCTATATAAATTTTAAATAAAAAGTAGGCAGATTTTCTAATAAGGTCAAATGATTTACTTCTACCTTGCAACTGCAATGTAATCAGAAATGTACGCGAACTTACACCCTCTAATTAATTTCACTCAAATTGGAATTAAATTCATAACTACATCCCGTTCAGAAGTTACATTGATGATTGCACTCAAAAATAAAATTAAAAATCTAATTGTACATTCAGTTTACTGGTTTACTAACTCTTGTTTTACAATGTTAATCTTATTATTAGCCAATTTTAAACCAATTTATGACCCGATTAGCTTTTCAGTTAACACAATCAAATCACAATTGAGAAGCTAATAATAACATCGTAAATCAAATGTTAGCAAACTAAGTAAACCAAGATTTTTAACTTTATTTTTTGATGTATTCAGTAATTTAATTTTTGATTCAAGCGTAATAAAAAAATTTGGTTCAAGAATTCTTCACCTCCTCCTCCCTCCTCTGCCAGTTCAATGCTACCGCTATTTCTCTAATCCCAAAGAGAGTCAGCGCGGACAAATTTAACGAGTTCAGACCAATATCGTGCTGTAATGTGTTCTACAAGGTTGTTTCAAAACTGATTGCTAGGAAGATACGAAGCATTCTCCCAACCATGATCTCGTGTAATCAATCAGCTTTTGTCAAAGGACGTCTATTGGTTGAAAATGTCTTGCTAGCCTCCGAGTTAACTCAAGGATCGGCCAGAACAAATGTGTCTCGCAGGGGTATGCTTAAGGTGGACCTTCGGAAAGCATTTGATTGTGTATGTTGGGAATTCTTGACCACGGTCTTGCGGACTGCAAACTTCCCTCCAACCACTATAGAATGGATTACCACCCTAATCTCCACACCATCCTACTCCATCAATGTCAATGGCTCACTTTGCGGATTTTTCCGAGGCACAAAAGGTTTGAGGCAAGGTGACCCCCTTTCGCCGTCATTATTTGTTATTGCCATGGAGATCCTCTCAGAAATGCTCCACAGAAAATTTGCCGAAGGACATATCGGATTCCACCCTCTTGGGATGAATCCCCAAGTCACTCATCTTGCGTTTGCGGACGATCTTATGATCTTTTTTGATGGAACCTTAGACTCACTGGGTCACATTGCAGAGGTATTGGACGAATTTCAACAGCTTTCTGGACTGCAAATGAACAGAGAGAAGTCAACACTATATCTTTCAGGAGGCACTACCGCAGACCTTGCAGCAGCCTTGGCTATGGGATTCCAAGCAGGCTCCCTTCCGGTACGCTATTTGGGCTTCCCACTTCTACACAGGAGGCTTCGCAAGTCGGATTACTCCCCACTTATGGACCAATTATCCAACAAATTCAACTCATGGGGGGCCAAAAAACTCTCCTTTGCTGGGAGATTGCAACTCATCACCTCCGTTGTCTATAGCACCTTCAATTTTTGGGCTTCGGCTTTTATCCTCCCAAAAGGATGTATTAAACGCATCGAGTCCATGTGCTCTGCCTTCCTATGGTCTGGAAATATAAACAATAAGCACTCCGCAAAAGTGGCATGGCCAAATCTTTGCTTGCCAAAGAGTGAAGGGGGTCTCGGGCTAAGGGATATGCTCCAATGAAACAAGACTCTCATCTTAAAACTAATATGGCTTTTCTTTTCTAGCAGTGGGTCTCTTTGGGTGGCTTGGTCCAAAGAACATATTTTTAAGCGCAAAACTTTCTGGACGATCAACAACAATCATTCCATCTCATGGATGTGGAGATCTATTTTGAGCCTTAGACATATTGCTAAGAACTTTGTTGGTGGATGTGTTAATAATGGTTGCTCTATCAGTTATTGGTATGTTGATTGGACTTCTCATGGACCTCTTATTGATATTTTAGGAGAAGAAGGGCCGAGGTTGTTGGGTATCCCAGCAACTGCGACAGTCGCTGAGGGTTCTAGGCATAACAATTGGATACTCCCTTCTGTTAGGCATCGAACCTCGGGTATGACCTTAATCAGAGACATACTTACACAGCAACCTTCTCCCAACCCTGAGCTTGGACCAGATTTGTTCCTTTGGGGACCAAGACATGGTAATAACCCCCGCCGACTTCAGTTCTCCTCTAAGCAAACTTGGGAACTCATAAGGGCAAGAGAGGACAAAAAGCGTTGGTATAAGGCTGTTTGGTTTGCTAGAGGTATCCCTCATCACTCTTTCTTTTTTTTGGGTAGCCAACTTAAACCGTCTCCCAACTAAGGATCGCATGGCAAACTGGTTTCCACACACTTCTCCAATATGTCATATGTGCGGGATGGAAATCGAGACTAGAGACCACCTATTTCTTCACTGTCCCTACACGTCTCAACTTTGGAACATGGTTATGGACAAGTTAGGTATGCCCCACGCTCTATTTATTAATTGGAATGCCCTCATCTCTTGGCTTCTTGGTACTACTCCATCTCTCCCATCGACTTTAAAGAAGCTTGTAACCCAAGCAACAACTTATCTCATTTGGGCGGAGCGGAATTCCTGTATTCATGGTTCTCTTCCACTTCAAACTCAGCAACTTTTCAAGAATCTAGATCGGACTATTAGAGATGCTCTATTGGCCATCCGATACACGAAGAAAGGAAAGGGCCTTCTCTCAATTTGGTTACATATGTTTGACAAATCTTTAATTCCATAACTGTTAGGTTTCAATGTCTTTTAATTTTTTGGGATATTGAAGCCTTGGTTGTCTGTAAATCCATGTAACCCGGATCTTTCGATATATATATTAACCTTTATCAAAAAAAAAAAAAAATTTAACTTTTAATATGAGTGGAATTAAACAAATAGTCTACGTTACTAAAAAATATATATACCAGTTTGTTTGTCCCAGATTTAGTTAGGTAATGGGTAATGAGTTTGAATTTCCATTTGAAAAGTTTAAGTTATGGATCAAGTTTTATTGTCGATTTAATAGTTAATTGTTAGACAAAAAAAATTGTCTACGTTTGAATATATTTATGTTTATATTGAAGTTTTGAGGTGGGAAAAAATATTGTGGATCAGATTTATTATTTTATAAACTTGAGTTAGTAGTGAACTTAGAATGTTCGAGAGGGTAGTGTCGTAGTATACTAGAGAAACACTTGATACTTGCTTCCCACGCTTAAAGACCAACTTGTTTGAAAAACGCAAAAAGTCACCTGAATTCTAACTTTGAAAGTTTTGGATTCTTCCTTCATTAAGCATGGTCAAATTTACAGCTCACAGTTCCTGATTCAAGATCTATATGTCTGCCAAAAGAATTGAGAGCGACTAGTATAGCTTTCCCTAATTTTATTAATGGAATATCAAAATCTTATCATATATAAGTTAGGTTTAAGAAAAATAATTCTAGTAAAAAAGATTATTTGCTGAGAAAAAGATTTTATTACTTTTTTGGGTTATTAGGTATTACTAAAGTTTATATATTAACGAAAACCTTTAATTAATTAAACCAAACAACAAAACAATGAAACTCTCATCGATCTCTTCCTTGAGACTCCTCAATATTTGGATTCAGAAACTTAATTAGAAGAATTCTTCTTCAAAACTTTCTTTCTGCTAACAAGTAACAGCAATCTTCATATTCTATATCTTCACCTCATCAGAATAGCGAATACCAAGATCATTACATGAAACTGATGAAGTCTTCAATTATGGAGGCCATAGAATTCGTTTGGTTCTTTTGAGAAAATTCCATTACAATATCTGTAATTTCATTATGCGGTGTATTCTTGTCTAAAATATTGACTATTTCGGAATTAACGACGTTTCCTCTGCGCAAATCTACACAGTCTTTTTCAAACTTAATCCCAAATCTTTCAACGAATAATTTCCTTACGTTATGAAGCTCACTTATCTCGCCGATTCTTGCTGCAGCATATATCAGCCCGGCCATTGCTTCTTTTGTTTCTTGCGGTAAGAGATTAACATCGCTGGTGAGATAAATTTAAGAGAATTTAGGGTTTTTGAATTTAGGTTTACTGTTACCGTATGTTACAAGTTAATAAAAACAGCTTACCTTTGATGATTCAAAGAAGATAGATTCTGCAAGATGGATTTACAGAAGTATTCAACCTGATCGTAGGCCAATAACCTACTCTCATCTTCATAAAATTGCTTAGCCTAGGGTTTCAATTTGCAAACCATGATAAGAAAGATGAATTAAGAAGAATATACAAGTGAGATTGAAATCATATCTCAGATACCTTGGTAAGAACTTCAGAAAAATGACCATTGGGAAGGAGTTGAGCGATATCGGACCGAAATTGTTTGACCATACTCTCTCTTCGCTTCCGATGTATTTTGACAAAACATAGCAGATTCTGGATATGGAGTTTGCTGCAAACAAACAATTAAGACGAATTAATACATAATAAATCAAGCAAAACAAATAAAATGTTTACCTTAATTAAGAGGCACGTAAATCAAGTTCTTACCACTTGGAAGCTTTTCGCCACCTTGGATGACAAGACCCAACAGCAAAAATGTTACTAAACCACTCAGACTTTGATTTTATTTTCATAGTTTCGTTTCTTCTGCAATGTTTAAAGCGGATCTCACACAGATGTTCTAAATCCTAATCGAATGATTTTATAAAGGGAAGTGGGTAAGAGTAGAGAATTGAAGAATATGATGTTTGTGTATAAATTTTGAATGTCTCCTTTTTGGAGGTAGTTTCGTTTATTTATAGATAAATAGAAGATATCTAATTACAAATAGATAAATACAATTTCCTGATTCTACTTGGATTTTCTATTATGTAAAGATTTTCCTAGATTTTTAGAAATATACCATGGCACGAACTCGTAAAAGTCTGGAGAAGAAAAATCAAACTAATCATGTCACGAACTTGTTATATGTGTGTTATTTATGTTAATCACAGTTAGCAGATTCGAGTTGATCACGTTTGGGGCCCATTTCACCCTCCGCTTGCTGAATAAGCTTGAAATTAAAATTTTATATTCAACCGGTTTACCTAAACCAAACCAATCTACAGTACTCTCTCTCTGTACTCGTCTCTATATAAACCCCTCTCTTTTGAATCTTCTAGAGGGTAGTGACTAGTGAGAGACACGTGATACTTGCTTCCCAAGCTTTAAAACCCAACCTGTTTGAAAAATGCAAAAAGTCATTAGTTATGGAGTATTTTTTGTATCCTTTTTTTTTTATTACAATCACACTTGTGTTACACTACAATTTATCAATAAAAAACCTGTATTTTAAAAGGAAACTGATACTACTAGACAAAAACAAGAAACAAAAGTAATCTCCTAAAAAGTTTGGAGAAGAAAAATCAAACTGATCATGGCACGAACTGTTCATATGTAATTGTTATGTTAACCACATTTAACAATTTCGAGCTTATCACGTTTGGGTCCCAGTCCACCTACCGCTTACTGAATAAGCTTGAAATTAAACATTTTATATTCAACCGGTTTAACTAAACCAAACCAATCTACAGTACTCTTTACTCGCCTCTATTTAAACTCCTCTCTTGACTTTCTACTACCACCAAATCAGAAAACAAAATATCTAATCGGAGAAAGAGAGAGGGACTCATCGGCGGCGAAACTTTGTTGCCTGAGATTTTGAAAGCCTGTTTTGAGAGTGAAAATGATGAATCAGGTTGGATATGAATTCCGTCCACATGAACATGACCTCGTCGCTTACTTTCTCCGATTAAAAAATGAGGGTAAAACTTCGCTCGTTGAAGGAGCCATTAGCGAGATCGACATCTGTAGTTTCGATCCTTGGAACTTGCGCTGTAAGTTGCGATTCTTTCTTATTCATAAGTGTTCGTAACTTAATCTTAACTAGGGCTTTATTCTGTAACAGTCCAATCGAAGACCAAATCGAGAGATCGTTTCTGGTACTTCTTTTGTCGTAGAGAAAGCAAGTACGCGAATGGCGATCGCCAGAACAGGACAACGAGTTCTGGACAGTGGAAAATTACTGGAAACCCTGTTGATATCAAGGATAAGTGGGGATATTGGACTGGAGTTCCTCAAACAAAGATTGGTTTTAAGAGATTTTTGAAGTTCCAAAAGGGAAAAAACTCTGTGAAAACCAATTCTGATTGGGCCATGCAGGAGTTTCACTGCGACCTTGTGGCAGAACATCAGGTTTGTTTGTTGATGATGTTCTAATGTTTCAATTGATCTTGACTGTTTCATAAGAATATCCGTTGTTCGTTAGTTCTGTATGTGTGTGAGTGTGTAATTGTTAAGTATGCAAAGATATTTATTAATCTTATGATCAAAACTCAGTAGCTTGTGATGGAGCTCTCAGTGAAAATATCTATGTAGCTGTTGGATTTAGATGCTATTCATTGCTGAACTAATGTGCTTACCTCTGGAAATTTTACAGAAGATCTATGTCATCTGCAGACTCGAATACACTGGTAACGACCTGAGCATTCTATTTGATAATCCAACACATCCCACTGTTTTCCCCAACACGACTAATGGTGAAGGTTCTGTGGTGAGTCTGTCCATACTGTTTGTTTTCTACTCTTTGACTTTGAGCAGGACAAAAAACAAAATCTTGTTTCTAACTGATTTGATATTTCCCTGAATTGTTTATCTTTCCAGGCCAATCGGTCATTTCGAGAAAATTCAGTATCTCCCAACTATCCTTCTGATTGTGATTCAGAAAGTCAGGTCCCACAGAGGCTTTGGGACTATGAAATTAACAAAGACGTCGACTTTTACTTCAATCAAAAACCCTCTGATCTCTGCTCAATCCTTTAGTGACAGGGGTTTTAAGTGACTTAGGCTATTTACAATGGTCTGTTGAATTCTTAATTCAACTACTGCAATGAGGCTGTTGAAAACAAAAAAAAATGATGTGGCATGTTAGGTTGTTGAATAAATTCAACATGGTTGAATAAAATAAAAAATAATAAAGTGGGGTCTCGACATATGATGTTGAGAGGAGAGAAGTAAGATTGGTCATCTGTTCATTTTTTATTTGGTATTCAATTCTTAAGAATTTTTTGTTTGACGAAAAAGTTTTCAATTAAATTGCTTTCAATTTAATAATTTTATTTTTATAAAAATTATACCAAAATCAATCATTTTTTCTATTCTATAAATAGAACTTGTTTCATTTAATTTGAACATATAAACAAAAATCATATTTTCCTATAACTTTTTTACTATCATTCCATAAAATCTTATTTTAAATATATTTTTGTAATATGGATCCAAACAATAACCATTCCATAAAATCTTATTTATATAGATCATTTAACTTAATTTTAATAACTAATTATTAACAATATATAATTATAAAATAGTAGGGTAAGGTTTGAATTTAATTAAACAAAACCACTCAAAGTAAAAAAGTTAAAAGATTGTTGAATGATTAGGTGGAAAAAAGAAAAAATGATGTGGAATATTAAAATAGATAAAAAGGAGGATGTGAATCTAGAAACCACTGACTCAATGGTAAAATTGGTAAGCACTTTACATATACAATCAGAATATTTATCACTTCCATTTCTCTTTCATCGAATTTTGCCTATTTAATAGACTCGCGGAGACACTGACAGTGCTAGTAGTTCAGATGAACCGTATAACTCTCCTATACATAAAACTCCATCTTTGAACACTCTTGACCCTTTGCCCAATTATGAGGCACAAGAGCAACCCAAGCAGAAAAACGAGCGAGTAAAAAATGGCTGAAGACGTGATCAAGAAAAGTCCATCCAGTATCACGGTGAAGCAGATAGGTCTGGGCATTCAGATACTCATTCGGATTCGGGTTGGGTCTTTTCGGATTTCGGGTTTAGGCATATAAAAGCCATTCGGCTTAAAATTCTAGATCGAGTTTGGTTCAATATATTTTTTCTGGGTTGGGTTTGGTTTTTGAAAATTTTCTATTCCAGGTTGGGTGCGGTTCGAATTCGGGTAATTTTTTAAAAATCTCTTTAAATAATTGAAAAAATTCTTTAAAAAATCATAATTTAAATAAAAATTAAATTTTAAGTTTTTTATTTATTTAGATAATTAAATATATATATATAATTTAAAAAAATACATAATATATTTTAGGTATTTCGTGTAATCATTCTAGTTTCAGTTTTTATCCTATCCAATTGAAGTACTTGAATTTCTATTATGTAAAATTTGTTTGTATATTTTGTTGGGCTTGGTTTACCTTTTATCATTTTGGATCGGGTTTGATTCGGAATTACCTAAGCTGAACTGAATTGTGTTAGAGGTCAAATCCGTTTCTGATAATTTTTTTTTTCTTTTTACTTTTTTTTACGCCCATTGTAGAGTTAATAACTAGTGTTATCTTTTTGTGGTGTTGAGTTTATATATAAGTGGTCATACGATCTGAGTAAAGTTTGTGACAAAATGAAAAAGAATATTCTGAATAAAGAAGAGGTAACATAAAAGAGCTACATTTTTCTTTTTTCGGTCGAGAATTTTACGTAAAGAGGTACAATGCCTACAAAATTTTTTTTTAATAAATATTGGGACTTTTTGTAAAAAATTATACTATTTTGGACGTTTTTACCCTTATTTAATGAAATTATGGGCCTAGTAATTAACACATCTATACGTTGCATTTTCTGTTTGTAATTGATCTTCTAAATAAGAAATTTAAGTATTTTCATTACATTCACTGCATTTACATATGAAAAAGAACTAAAAATTATAAGTCACATAACCATTAAACCAAAAGTTAAAACTAGAGTAATAATGAGGTTGTATAGCATCAAATGCTGAGTTATCCGAAGCAGTTTCGAAGCTCACCACATCATCTTCCAAATAACCTGCAACACTTCGGAATTGATATCAAGACACATTTCTCCACACCTTCTGATGATGTAAAAATGAATCTTCTTAAACATGAAGGCAAAAACATGCGTACTATTAAACAAGTGTAATGGACATAAGAAAAAACAGTCATTCAAAGCAAGACAAAACAATATAACTAAACCATTACTATGAAGGAAAAAAAATACAGAGAACATAAAAATTACAAAACGATGACACGATTCACAACATAGGACAAATAAGAAAAGAAAGTAAACCCTAAGCTTGAGAATTAAATCCCAAACAAACAATGATTAACCATAAGCTATAACTAGTGGACAACAAATGATACAGGTAAACAGGAGATAAAACAATCAAGAAAATAAAGTATTATTAAGAAAAGTAAAACACATGAATTGTAGTTCATCATATCTGAATAGCTTTCAAAGTGTAGGGAAACAGGAGATAAACTAAAACCTATATAAAATGGTGAACCGAAAACAACAAGTGTAATAGACATTGCCAAACATATATAAGCTGTAATAAATAGGTGGGCACAAACAATACAGAGGGCAGAGAAGATACACATGAAACAATTTATAAGATGAGAAAACAATATAATGGTAAACAACCTCTCATTTGTTAAACACAAAATTGCATTCCGATGTGCAATGATCATTTCCAGAATGAGAAGTTGAAGTTTTTAAACCAATTAAAAATGGAAAAGAAAAGAACAAATACATAGAAAAATGAAGCACTAAGCAAGGTAAGTGAAACCAAACAAACAAATTAAATTGCAGGTGAAAAACAAGAGTGGAAGGAAGATCTCACCTAAGGATCAGAAACTAAAAACATAGCAAAACAACAATACGCAAGATTAAACAACATAATGGCAAACCATGAGCTATACTTAATGTTAAAGCTGAGGAATTGAAGTATACAAAGCAATGACAAGATTTACAAGAATAAGAAGAAATCCTAAACCCTCACCAACATAACGGAACCCAAACACCAAGTCTAGAGCAACCAAAATTGGTGAACAAATGTAAACAACAAAGCAAAAAACCAAACATCCAAAGCAAAATTATACAACAAAATGCTAAGCCCTCTGCTACTATGAATGACAAATATGAGAAATCGAAATTAAGAAATACATTGACAAATTTTATAGAGAATAGGGAATAAGGAAAACCCGTGATTGCCTCCTTCTCCGCCGTGATTGCCGTGATCTGCTTATAAAGGAAAATTCGTGTTCTGCTTACAAAGCAAAATCCGTGATTGCCTTCTTCTCTGCCGCATTGCCCTTTCTTAGACTCCGCGTCTGCACCATGGCCTCCTTATCCGCTTCGGTCTTTCTTCGATTCTGTATCTCCACCACCAATTGATTCTCAGAAGAATTATCTTCCTAGTCTTCTCGGATAAAAACAGTAAAACATAAAGAATAAGAAACCCACGATCACAACTGTGCACACTGCTAATGAGATAAGAAAGAAAGAGGAAATCGGGAAAGGAGACGCAAAAGGAACTGAGGGTAAAATAGTCTTTTCCCACAATAGAAGTACCTCTTTCTATAAAAAGTGTCTTCTGATGCTCTTTTCGTAATTAACTCAATTAGAAAACATAGAATTACTTTACCATTAATGATTTATGTAAGCACTAGAGCTTTAATTAATCACTATATGATTATTCTTGTAACTAACTAAAATGACAACTTGTACAGAATCAGAAAACATAGTATTACTTTACCGTTAATGATTATTTAATTACCGTATGCAAAAGACAAAATATATCTTTTATTTATACTATGTTGAAATTTTAAAGGGGCCACAATTTTTTTCTAGTAAGATGTAATTTAAAAAAACCCAAAATTTTAAAGAGATCCAAAGTATAGTTATTAAGTAGATTAAAGTATAGTTATTGTCTCCGGGTTGGCTAAAGTATACTTGGATCTCTTTAATAATGTTGGCAATCACTTGGGAGCGAACAAAACTAAATAACATTATTATTTTATGATCAGGTAAATAAAGCATCACACGGATAAGTGAAAAAGAAAACAAATCGATGGAATTGAATATTCTGTTGGCTATTCGAGTAAAGTATTTGTCGTTTGAATATTTAAATCGTTAATGTCATCCAGAGACAACAAAGAGGCTGGGTTCAAATTGATGTGTGTGGTGGGCCTGAAATTTTAATGGCCCATATATTCATAGTAATGTCCAATTCAATTCTTAGTGGCATAATTTTGGGCCAGTCATAATAATGTATAAGGTTTCACTTTTCTTCGACCCAACCCAAAAAAAAGTTTCTCTTTCATTCAAAACAAACAAAAAAGAGTATAACTGACGATGATGGGATTCTGAATTAAGAAGAAAGATACATCAGAGATCTAAATTGTGTCAAGAATGCTGTTGGCTCAAAGGTCTGGTTCACTAAGAATCTAACCAAATGCGCGATAAAGCATACGGCTATGCATCTGCTCGTTGTTGATTCAGTCATCACTGGATTTAACACAACTTGAAGTGTGAGATTCCAAAAGAGAAACAATAACAACAATAAAACTAATGGACTTTGCATTAAGAACATTTTGAAGGTTTTCTAACCTTTGAGAGCCATGGAGTTTGATGTTAAAACAAGTATATCGACAATGAAGATCACTGACATTGGGAATTCCCACACCTGTAAATAACAAGGATTCTGAGCAAAGATACGACATACCAGGTATAATCGATACATGAAACATAGACTTGGTAGTTCCATATTAGGACTAAAGTGAGAGGTAAAGCTACAACGTACCAACATAGCAAGCAGAAAGATCTTGAAGTAACTCGAGATCAATATCCCCAACATAATCTCTCTTCTTCTGCAAAATGTTTACAAAATTATACAAAGCTCAATCTGCAGGGAGCAAGAGTCTGAAATCTTTGGTGAAAATTCAACTTAAAACTAAGAGGAAGAATAATCACCCGGAAACTTCTTTAAGCAAAGCCTTTGCCGATATAGCAAAAGAGATGATAAATGCAGCGTTTGCAGATAAAACGCTGATTAGAACCTGTTACATGCGAAAATTTATTAGCATCATCTCTAAAGCATCTCAACGAATTAAACATAAGGAAAAACTGTCTAATTAAGTCAATTAGAAGATCATTATATATATAAAAAAAGATCTAACCTTTACAAATATAAGAACTGAGCTCTCAACAATGCTTGATTCGTCATTAGTTCTTCTCAGTAGCAAGCTTCTATCTTCAATGGATTCTTAAGGCTCTACGATTGTGCTTGAAGTGTAACTACCACTAATTGCATATTTGCTAGGTACTTTGAGGGTAAAAATAGTATGAAACAAAAAGGATACAAGAGTCTAAAAGAAGATACACAAAGACTAACTTCCACAACAGATACTGCAAAACAAATGATCAACTCTTCTTAGATCAGAGACAACTATGGAATTTTTTTATAGCTCTGTTCATGATCCCCAAATCAAGAACTTGTATTGATAAAGTTTACCTGAATATTTGTAGTTTCTGGATCAATTGCATTGTAGAGAACGTGTCTATATACCTTTGGTCTGTGAAGAATTAAATCGATGAAAATAATCTGCCAGAAAGTCAATTAGATTCGAAACAGAGAACCCAAATTGGAAAAACAGAAAAAGCAAAAATGGAAACTAAATGATTGAAACAAACCATGCGTTCACATTCAATGTACTCGTCCGCTACTTCTTTGCAGCTTCCCTAAAATAAACAACACATGTTCTTAATTGTAGGATCAAAAATGGATACTTTGAGACATTACAATAGATACGTAAATTAATAAAAAAAACACAAAATTCAAAACCCTAAGTAAATCAATTGGGTCAAATTAAAGCTTACGCATTTCATGAGACGAATGTTACCAGGAGAGTATTGAATGAACAAAGACTTAACCCTAAACCCACATCCCACGCATCTGTATTCACTCGCCATTGCTTCTCTCTTCTCTCTCTCTCTCTCTGCTCGAGAAGAAGCAATTCTAGTCCGGGTCTGGATCTGGGTCTGGTTCTGGACTCTTGTTTTAAATCTATATCATGGGCCTACGTATGGGCCTAGTTTATGAAGCCATTTATATAAAATGATCAGGCCCATTATTGCTCAACCGGGTTTTCGGATCCCAAATTTAAATGTCATATACAACTGCATAAGACTCTACATTTTCTGTAATGTTAGTACCATCTTGTTATTTTTCTGAAAATATTTTTTGAAAAAACAAATCACAATATTGAAGGGTAATAAATTAGAAATTAGCACATTTTTGTTGTCACAATTAAAAACTAGAGAAATAATATCTAAAAAAGGGAATTGTCCATTAACCCCAATACGGAGTTTGCCTATCATCATCAATCATACCTATAAAAAACCTAACCGGCCTACATAGTTACAGTCTCTTTTAGGTTAGGAATCTAGATTATAAGAATGATTTATTTATTTTATTTAACAATAATTGGAGCATGTTATTTATTCTCTTTATTCTTACACAACTAATCATTTATATATACTACAATATTGTATGCTTTATATATCTTTATTATAAATAAATAAAACTAATCCCATCCGTACTTTTCACTAATCCTTCTTTTTATTTTATTTTATTATATCTTCTTTCCTCTGCCATTTTTGAGTATAAATATACATTTATATTCTTTTGACAACTATATATGCACAAGCCTTTTGAGACAATATTTATAGCTAGTTATAGACTATATTTAGAATACGTATTTATATATTCAATTTGATCATGCCTTTATGAATACAGCTTCGCAAGTTTGTTCCCCAATATCTAAGGTACTTATAGTATGTATTCATACATTAACATACATATGTGATCGTATAACGTTATGTTTGATCTCCGATGTAGTACTTAGGTTCAAACGCTTGTAATCTATTTTAGGATCACCCAATACAAAAGAACCCTAAATCTTTGTACATTCGCCTTTTAAAATCTGTGGAACCAGCTTAGAGAAAAAACATGTCTAGTGAAAACTCGACTCTCATGAGCTTAGTTACATGAAATATAGATATATACATATATATGTATATTTATATGTGTGTTGTAAACATGATAAAAGAGTACATATTCACCACAAACAATTTGGATAATAGCAGTTGTGGAGTATCTATAAACAATATATCAATAGTGAAGAGCAATCAAATCTATTCGAATGACATGTTCATATGTGCTTTCATGCAAAACTAAAATTAATAATTAACAAAATCTTACTACATATGGACTAGAGAATAGTAATTTTCTCAAGAACCCTTTAAAGTTTTACCTTAAAGTGTTTATATACATAGACTAGTACCAATGTGTATGTAATGAGCATACATAGAGTAAATAGATGACCACACTACATACACAAATCCACAAAACTTGATCTGAGAGTTGCTAGTTACCATGTTGTATATATGTGATCAAATCTTATACATTCATGCATGTACTAATTAAATTAGTATATTTATAAGAAACTATAAACTTGTAATCAACCAAATCCATGTAATCTATTGAAAATCTTGGGGTGAAAATTATAAGCCCTAATGACTGCATGCAAAAGTTCCACATAAACTATACTACATCAAAATATAATCACAAATATGCATGTGTCAATTATAATGGATATATAGGGTGGGTATATATGTTTATATATCCATAGGCATGTGTAAATATAGTATTTTACAAATGATTTAGGATCTAAAATTCTAAAAGAACTTGTGAGTTTATGAGATCAACAGAGACACCTGATTTGGTAAAAATCACTTCAACTAACTATCCAAACCAATAAAGTAATTGACCAAAGGTTAATAACAAAACAACAAAAATCTAGAAATAGTTAAAAATGAGAAATTAATGAAACCTGTGATCATCAAAAGTCAAACAATGTGAAAACATATCATACCTTTTGTTCTTATATTAATAAATATATTATAAATTGAATAACTCTATGGATCAGTACTTCTTCCATAGCTAGCTTCTCTTTTATTTTCTCTGCCCATAACCTGCAAAAAATCTCTTTAACCGAGCAAAATTACAAGAGTAACCAAACAAACAAATAGGACCATTAGAGAGAGAAATAAAGAGAAGCTTTTTTTGGACCTGCCCATTAAGCTTAGATTGTACCATGAATCACTTTGTCAGTGTAGGGAGAGATAGGCACAGAGAGTACAATTCATGAAATTTATAAGCTTTTTTCACACTCTTCAATTCTCAAATATTGAAACCAAACCATGATGAAACACTGTTTGATTGCTCGAATGCTAAAGATAGTTTCACTAAGTGTCAAAATTGTAAGATTAATATAGAACTAATGAGTAAACAAAGAATTATATCAATTTTCTTATGAATATCATTAGATAAAATTTCAGATAATTTTATGTAAAATCATATTTATATATATACAAAATCGAAAAGATGCGCAAGAGTGACAAAAGCCTTGTGATGAACATATATAGAAATCAAAACTCATAATAAACAATAACAAAAAACACTAAGAAGATTGTTGTTTTTCTTCCCTCTTACTAGCTAGAATCTAGTTCAAATTAACTAATGAAATTAAAGTAAAGAGAGATCCAAAGAAGAAGATGATGAAGAAACTTCTCATGGATTGAAATTGAGAGAAAATGAAGACTTCCCTTTCTTAGCATATTGATCATCATCACCATCACTATGATCACCATTGTCATCATCATCATGATCAGTCGATAAATTTAGTCGCAAAGCTGGAGATGAAGAAGAAGAAGCACCAATTTCACCACGTGGTATAATCCATGACTCTTGTTGTTCATTATAATCATTACCACATTCCATATTCACTCCAAAGAGCCTTAGTCTTTTTCCAGCCGTTGAAGGAGGCTGAGGACGCGGCGGTATTATCACCGGAGTTAATCTTCCGGGAACTACAGGGACTGATTCTATAACCAACGGTTCTGATCCAATAATGTTCCTTTGATCCAACGGTGCTCCTGTGTAGTAACATCTCCCAGCTAAATTTCCATAACCATATGGTCCATATCCTACAAGCTCTTGACGCTGATTGTTATAATATGAACGTTGATGGTTTCCAATGTTCAAATTCCGATGAATCGGAACGGATTTATACTCCGGTAATGGATGAAATCTGTTGGAATATTGAGAAGTTGTCGGAAAATTGAAATTGAAACCGAAATTACCATACTGATGTGCTTGAACTAGACTCATGTCTGGTCTATGCCTCCAATCTATGTAAAGTTTAGATCTTTCGGATTCATCTCCAATTCCTCTTTGGAATGAGACAATATCTCCAGCATCAAGCTTCTTCTCTTTAACGAAACGACTCCATCCTTTAGTCATCACGTAGCTCTGACTAGAGTTCCAATATGAGTAACGGAATCTCCACATCTTGCCGTTTCTATCTTGGAAATTCAACAACGTGCCATTTTGGTTGTTTGATGAGTCTAATGGAAAATACCTCTCTGCGTGTTGTTTAGGTATCACGAGTCTGTTTAGTTTTCCAACGTCGCTTGGTGTTACCACTTTGTCAAACATGTGTTCCTTTTCCCGCGGCGGAATCATCATCACCGGGAGATTTGTGTTGTTTCCGGTGCCAGAGCTGGTGCTAGCTCCGATGTTTGAAGTTAACTCTTGGTCTTTGTCTTGTTCTTGGTCGGAACTTGTTGTTGTTGTCGGAGCTAGAGATAGATCCATGTCGAATTGTTGAATTGTTGATGTCTTAACGCTTCTCTTATTGCTGAATTGTTGGATTGTTGAGGTTGTTGTTCATAGCTATTGAAGATGATGATGACTCAACTTGAGATCTTCAACAAATATTAGATAGATAATATTAAAAATGAAAATCCAGCCACAATTATAAAGAGGGGTAGATGAAAAAAATTCAAAGAATATATTAAAAGAAGAGAAGAAGATAAAAAAAATCAAATTAAAGTTTCTGGTGTGGTCTCACCTTATAATATAAGAGAGAGATGTTTGATATGGAAGTCTTCTTTCTCGTCTTGGTTAGATTGGTTCTTTTCTTTTCTTCTTTGACTATACCAAAAATTTAAGAGGAAAAAATATAAAAACCCTAGAATTGGGAGTAATCTATATACATACATAGATATGTATATATATTCTCGTTGACTAACAAAATGAAATCAAGGAAAGGGAAAGATCGAAGGAGATCGGGATTTGGAACTCGAATTTGGTTTCTTTTCAAAGAAGAGGATCTCTTTCTTCAAAGAGAATGAAGAAAAAATGGTGGCTTGAGATTCTAGATAGAGTTAGAGAGAAAGAGAGAGATTGGTATTGAGTAATGCGTAGGGGCCCATGAATGATATAGTTCGGGTCATGTGAGCTTCTTGTCCTTTTCATTTAGGCTTTGTGTTAGCTCTTTCTATTGAAATTTCAAATCTTTATGTACATATATATATAATATGTATCTATATGTGTGTATTACTATGTATCCACAAAATCTGATCCATACCCAAATCTTCCAAAACCCATATTACATAAGATAAACATGATTTTCTGAGGTTGAATTTAAGTAGAAAATATAATAAAGATAACATTCAACTATTTGATTAAATACACTTATTCGTTCTAATAATTTTTTGTTAACAATTAGATCTATAAGACTTAATTGATAGTTTAAAGCCCTCTATAAGTTTTTTTATAATCTATCTCACGAAGTAGGGAAGAGCTAAATTCCTAATGCCATAATTATTGCTAGTTCGGTAATTATAACCACTACATAACCACCAAATTGAGAAGAATTTACTAATATGTATATATTTAATAGATATTTTTTTATGAGAATAGGAAATAATGTGTATATTTTGTATGAGAATAGGAAATAATGTGTATGTATATGTATATACATAACGCATATGATTACATTAGGTTAGATATAATCCTCACCTACTACTATTCAAGTTGTCGCATGCCAAGATTACTTAAATATATATGCATACACATAACATGTACACATTATGTTACATATTCCGACCGTCTCATTATAATAAATTGCAGTAATACTTTGATTAATATGTATGTCTTTTTCTTCTAATTGTGTTTAACAATTTATGGTCAGAGCGAGTCACGTGGGTTAACAGTTTAGTAGGAATTAAAAATATTTAAAGATTTTATAATCTCAATGTAAGAAAAAACACACACATCACTAATCTCACATAAATAATTAGTATTATTAATTATGTAATTATTTTACAGATCACAAGAGGCAAAGTAGGTTTGGTTTCTGATGTGTCCATGTTTTGTGGTCCAAAATTACATCAATATACAACAAAACAAATTGACAATAAAATACAAATGTATCTTTATGATTTTTTTTTGGTTTAAAACAAATGTATTTTTTATATATTATGTATTTGTGTGTATTATCATATAACAACTGTGTAGTATGTATTCAGGTCACGGTGTCTTACAATGTTCGTTCTATAATATTAGTCCATAATGTTTTGTTAATTATTTTATTCATATGTGTCATAATCATCAATATCCCTAACAAGAGCGTTTGATGTTTCGAGACAGCAAGAAAATGTCCAAATCTGCCACACCTGGTCAGATAATTTTCCAGTAATTAAACTGCATAATTATTAATTATTTTTAATTATTAGATAATGGTCAAAAGATATGAATCAACTGATAAACACGTGCATAAAAATATATAATAAGTAGGTGATACTTTAAATACTTATGGAAAAACGACCGATCTCATATTTGAAAAACCTTCAATAATGTCATTAGATTACAATTTATAAATAAGTTATTTTCTTTTTTTCATACTGTTATCTTTCTTTTATTAAAAATTAAATTAAAATTTGAAGTTCAGCTACAAAGAGATTATGGGTCTGTTAACATAAATTGTATGAACACAGTTTTAAAGTATGGCTTGAAAAAAGTTGGCCTGCAAGCAGCCTTGCTCTTTAATTCAAAGGCAAAGCTAAATAAAGTAATTTATCATTAACTAGACGTATATACACTTATCTTTTTACTATTTACCGAGTTGAAACAGACTGAAAATACAAAGGGTACCTCTCTACCTATATTCATCTCTTATTTTATTACAACAAATCTTATTCTAATCTAATTGACAGATCTCTCTAAATATCTAGCTGATAAACTTATATTGTTTTTTTCTTTTCTTTTCATTACTATAAAAACGAAACTAGTGATTTCAAGCAGATGATTTGGTCTGGTATGCTTCTAGTTTGATCTCTTGTGGGAGGGATGCTTTATGTCCTGTCAATTTGGTATTAGCAATGGCTGATCTCGCATCTATAAAAATTAGAACTTTGAGTCTGAACTTCCCGCAATTTTTAGAAAAGTTATTATAAAAGTGTATCATGTACTATAAGAAAAGAAAATTACAATATTATATGTCAATATACTAGGACATATAAGAAAGTAAAATAGATAGGGTATAAAAATGAGGTAAGTATGGCGTAAGATTTGAAGAAAAATGGTTAAAGTAAGGGTTGGATTTAAAGGGAGAAGCAAACATAAATGAGAAAATGAGTAAGAAGGTGAAGTGTTACCATTTCACTACATAGTAATTAAACATGCAATAGACCTAGGACCACTGACTCTCTCTTTCTAGAGTTTGTCCCAAACAGCCTCGCATTTTTTTGCATCCCCACACTTCTCGATCTCTTTCACACCTATTTTTATATATTCATTATTCATATTTTATATTTATCGTCTGTATGTGTGTGTGTAATATTTATCAACTTGGAGGAGCTCGGGCCCTTGGGAGATTTTTCAATTTTAACTTACTATACAACGTATATATACTGTCCTTAGACCTTAGGTAAGAAATCCTAAGAGTTTTGGTCGTTTTCTAAAGCTGTTTTATGCTGAAACTAAGTTGATGTAGGTGGGCTTTATTGTCATAAGTACTCTATTAATCGCTGATTTAAAAAGAAAATAGCACATACTTTGGGTACATACCCAAATATTCCTCAAAAAACAAAGTACATTAGTTTGATCAAGAAGATGAATGATATGAGTATAGTTACAATTAATATAGAAATGCGGTCGTGTGCATTTTTGCATACAATATATAGTGTCTTACTATGTTATGTGTGTATAGAGAGAAGGGTCGTTATCAGTAGGTGCAAAATAGAGTCCATTTGAATGGGGCAGGTTTATGTGATGTTGATCATGGCAACAACTGTCATGTGTGCCCTCAAGTCTAGGAGTCTTAATTAATTTATAATACATATTTACATTATTCTAATTAATCACTAATTAAACGACCCTATGGACAGAAACTATAAAGTATGTTGTTTTTTATTTCGATCAAGGAAGTGACAAATATTAATTACTTCAATATAATGTTGATTTTTCTTTGGTAAATTGTTGTTGAATAATATATAATAGTATATAGTTTGTGTTAGCTAGTTTTATTTTTGATAAGTCGACAGAAGAAATCAAAACAATTATGGACCGGTACGGTCGATGATTGTATAATATCAAAAGCACGTTTTGGGTTACATAATTGAAACGAGACAAGTCGTGGTAGGGTACATATTCATAAACCCTAATCACCAAACTTTCCTTTGCTCCACGATTTTTTCAGTCATATATATAATCGTAAAGTAAATCATGAAAATTTGAGAAAATATTTTCTCAGTATTGCTCTAATTTCCATTTTTAAAATAATATTTATAAAAGTATAGAAAATAGAAATATGACGTGCTAAATTGAGCTAGGGACAAAAAACGTATATAAAATAAAAATGTAGATGGATAGAGTCGTCCCACACTTAAGGTTGGTCCACACTGAATACCGTTGGAGGCTTCGCAGGCTTTTGTTCTGTCCTCTTCTCTTCCTCTTTCCTACAAAATTTTGTTACTAAAAATTATAATGATTTTTTTTTCGTTGGTTTGTAAACAACGTAAATTGATTATCTAATTTCAAAGCTAAATTAAAATTCAATATAAAAAAACCTTATTTGTTGTATTTTTTTGCATGAATTAAAATGAAATTGTAAAAATTATAGAAGAAAAATAAGTGTGAGAATGTGGTCATAGTATAAAATTTGGAATATAGGCATTAAATAAAAAAGAGTGAAAGGTGCTTGACATACACGCGCCGTAGTTTCTATATGGAAAGGGATTGGTTTTGATGTTAACTTAGACCGGGCCCGGTTTAGGATTGGACGGCGGCTGAACCGACCACCTGGCTATTCTGATTTTCTGATTCTCCAAATCTTATTCGGATCTTCTCCATTTGGATTTAAGCCGGTGGGGTTTTGCTAAAACGACATCGCTTTTCTCATTTAACCCCGTCACTGCTAATGAAACGTGAACCAAAGAGTCTTGGTTTCGTTGCATCTCTATTTCTCACTTCATAAACCGTCCAAAAAAGGTCAATTTTTGTGGGTTCATGACGAAATACGACGCTATTAGATTTCTATTTAATTGAAAAACGTTTATTATACCTAACGTATATAGCAAACTACTCTGAAAATTCTCAAAAAATTAGTATAAAATTAGATAATTCTATAAGTCATAGTATAGTGTTGAATGTTGAAGTAGTTTAAACTAAGAAAATACTGAGTGTTGGAAAAGAACAAACAATCTGGTCTGTTTATGTTGTAGACGTCAGGCCCATTATCAATGTTATTTGCTCACTAATGTATGGGCCGCTAAATTAGTAATGTTGGGCTTTTCTTAAGTTTTGAAATAGCCCATATTCCATAGTTTTTTTTTTCAATAAGCACCTTACTCCAACATTGATTGGTAATATTTTTTGTTGAGCATAATGTTCTTTTTAACAACCAATCATATTTATTTATTTAAATTTTCTCAAATATAATTGATTGTTAAAAAAATATTATACTCAACAAAAAAGCATTACAAATCAAGGCCTCTATACTCCATAGTATCTATAGCATAATATAAGCATTAAGAAAAAAAAAATAGAGTAATAGTGGATAGATGAATTGAATAATCTCTTTATTTCCCCCCAAAATGCTACTTAGAGAATCTTAAGGTGTCACAATATGTGTTAGGTCCATGTCTCCAATAAGAAATTGAATACGAAACAAACAAAGTTGTAATAAACGAATAAAAGTAGCAATTAGATTCACAAAAACGTGAAGTGTAAGCTAAACGTCAGTGTATGAAGATGCATTTGTTTCTGGAATTTGGAATAATAATAATAATAATAATGATAATAATAATAATATTATTCGATGGACTTTAATCGCTTTCCATGCAGATTTTTGCAATTATGTGGAAGCAGAACAAAATCATATCTTAGATTCTTCTTCGGTCCCACTTTTTGACTTCTCTATCAAATTCCATCGATATTAATTAATGAAGGCATTAATAAAATTAAGAGTTATTACTTTATTAGAGAGTTAATGACATTTTAAGATTTGACTCTAACGTTACTCGGTTGCTAATCAGGTTTATCTTCAGTGATTATGTAACATCCCGAGCTTAATGAGCCGGTCCAGATAATGACAGAACAAAAGCATAAGAGCCGACCAATCACTTAAGATTTCGACTTGTCAATGTCTCATTGGAGCATCGAATATTTTAACTTTTGTGAAAACAGTAAAAAGCAGCAAAAAGGTTGGAATAATTTTGACTCCTCTGAATAAATACTGCTCGAGAAACAGTTTGTAAAATAGTCAAATAGGTCTCTGGCATACAAGGTGAAACCCGAAACTGATTCGAACCGAACCGCATCGCACCAAACCTAATAAAATACACAAACAAATTTTATATCATGAGTATCCGAATCTAAACAAACAAAACCTAAAACTTGAAATATATTATATAGTTTAAAAATAATTTTATATATGTATAACTTTTTAGTCACCTAAATATTCAAAATTATAATTACGAATCTAAATATATTATAATTTGAATTAAATGAATGAAAAACTTTAAATGTTTAATTTTTAAAACTAAATTATGATTTTTCTAAAAAAAATTTAAATTTTTAAAAAGATTTAAATAAAAATACTCAAACAAGTTGAAATAAAGTATTTTATAAGAACGAACAAGAGAAAAACTCAAAATATACCAAACTGAACCCGATTAGAAAAAACCCGATTCAAACCTGATCAGATATCTGAATGTCCAGGCCTCAAACACATTTTCTTAAGGAAAATTAAGAGATTATTTATTAATTAGAAATGTAATAAATTATAGAATTAGGTGGTAATTAATGTCAAAACTTTATTACAACCATATTTAAAATTGTGAAAAAACGCGTCAAATTTAACGGTCGGTTAGTTTCATACAATCAATGAGTAATAATCTTTTTCATAAAGTCATAAGAAATTATTACCTTTCTATTTCAATTTCCTTTTTTCTTATTATGTCCTTAATATAAGAAAAAGTACACAAGGGAAGCGAGCTAGTGGAAAACAGACCAGAAGAGAGAGAGAAGAGAGAAAAGAGGAAGACGAAGAGATAAACAGAGGAAGGATCGATAGACCGTGGAAATCTTAGAAATCACACTCGTTGCAAAAAGTTTTTGAATTTCTTATTTAGATTTTGTAAAGAAATTATCTTTTTTGGTTGTCTTTAGGGTTATTTTTGCTCTTCTTCGTGACCCTTTTGAACCTCGAAACCAAAATTAATTGGCGTGTTTCGTGTGGTCTATCTAACCCTAATCTGTCACTTAACTTCTCTCAACCGTAAGATCTTCTTCCGGGTTTTCTTAAATTCTCGTGCTTTTGGTTTTGTTTCCTCTCTAAAGATTTTTTTGTTTTTGAGTGAGTTATTTTTCTTTAAATGTTTTTTTTTTGAATTGATATGATAATTATAGAATAATGGTAATGGAGGATGAGCGTAGGGAAGACATAAAGCCTTCTTATTGGCTAGATGCTTGCGAGGACATCTCTTGTGATCTAATTGATGATCTTGTGTCTAATTTTGATCCTTCCTCTGTCACTGTCGATGAATCCATTGACGATAATGGTGTCAACAACGATTTTTTCGGTGGAATTGATCACATTTTAGATAGTATTAAGAACGGTGGAGGCTTACCACCGAACAAAGGTGTTTCTGAGACCAAATCTCAAACTAACGAGTCAAGTGGAACTCCTCAGTTAATTGCTGGAGAGATTACAGTCTCAGTGAAGGAGTATGGGTTGCAAAAGAGTGGTGTTAAGAGAGAGGAAGTGTCCAAAGAGGAAGGACAGACGGATAGGAAGCGAGCTAGGGATTATAGTTACCCGAGTGAAAGGGGTACCCTTTCATGTAGAGGACATGATTTTTCTAGGGAGAGAGATAGGTTTATGAATAGGAAACGGCCTCGTAATTGGGATGAGGCGGGTCACAACAAGAAAAGAGATTGTTATAACTATAGAAGAGATGGTAGAGATAGAGAAGTTAGGGGTTATTGGGAGAAGGATGGTTCCAATGAGTTGGTTTATCGTTCAGGGACTTGGGAAGCTGATCATGAAAGAGATGTTAAGAAAAAGAATGGTGGAAACCGAGAATGCGATGAGAAGGCAGAAGAGAATAAGAGTAAGCCTGAAGAACGTAAAGAGAAGGTTGTGGAAGAGCACGCAAGGCGATACCAATTGGATGTGCTTGAACAAGCTAAAGCGAAAAACACAATCGCTTTCCTTGAAACTGGTGCTGGAAAGACACTTATCGCAATTCTTCTGATTAAAAGCATTCATAAGGATTTAATGAGCCAGAATAGAAAAATGCTATCGGTGTTCTTGGTCCCTAAAGTGCCTTTGGTTTATCAGGTACCTCAATAACATACCATTTTGTATTTTTAAAATGTTGGTTACCTTTCGGGTTCTGTTTGTTAATGAATCTTACATTTTCAGCAAGCAGAAGTGATTCGTAATCAAACTTGTTTTCAAGTTGGGCATTATTGTGGTGAGATGGGACAAGATTTCTGGGATTCTCGAAGGTGGCAGCGAGAGTTTGAGTCTAAGCAGGTTTCCTTATACGCTTTCCTTGTTTTATCAACACCAGCTATAATTTTATTGACTTGTTTTTGAAGTTTGCATTTTCTTCTATATTAATCTATGCAGGTTCTGGTAATGACAGCACAAATTCTGTTGAATATACTAAGGCACAGCATTATTAGAATGGAGACAATTAATCTTCTTATTCTTGATGAGTGTCACCATGCTGTCAAAAAACATCCATACTCGCTAGTTATGTCAGAGTTTTACCACACAACTCCTAAGGATAAAAGACCTGCCATCTTTGGAATGACTGCCTCGCCTGTTAATCTAAAGGGTAATTATCGCCTTTAGTATAGATTTTTAAGCTGATATTGCTTGCTAATGTTCTTTTAGGTGACATTATTTTTTAATATATAAATAGGTGTTTCAAGCCAAGTAGATTGTGCGATAAAAATACGCAACCTCGAGACCAAGTTGGATTCTACGGTTTGTACCATAAAAGATCGAAAAGAATTAGAGAAGCATGTGCCTATGCCTTCAGAGATTGTTATCGAGTATGACAAAGCTGCTACTATGTGGTCTCTTCATGAGACAATAAAGCAAATGATTGCAGCTGTTGAAGAAGCAGCACAAGCAAGTTCGAGGAAGAGCAAGTGGCAATTTATGGGGGCTAGGGATGCTGGAGCAAAGGATGAATTGAGACAGGTTTACGGCGTCTCTGAAAGAACGGAGAGTGATGGAGCAGCCAATTTGATTCATAAACTTAGGGCTATAAATTACACTCTTGCTGAGTTGGGTCAATGGTGTGCTTACAAGGTAAAGGAACAAAGAAAAAAAAGAGAATACTTTGCGATGATTTGAAATGGTTTTGTTAATTCATATGATATAATTTTTGCTTTCCTTTCAAGGTGGCGCAATCGTTCTTGACCGCTTTGCAAAGTGACGAGAGGGTGAATTTCCAAGTTGACGTGAAGTTTCAAGAATCATACCTCATTAAGGTGGTATCGCTCTTGCAATGTGAGCTTCTAGAAGGCGCTGCTGCTGAAAAGGCCGTGGCAGAAGTTAGCAAAGCAGAAAACGGTAATGCAGATGACGAGATCGAGGAGGGAGAGCTTCCTGATGATCATGGTAAGTTTCAACCTCATTCCTAGTATCTGTCTGTTTACTGATTACCGCTCGGAGAAACCCAATGTGAACAATGCTATGGTCTTAGTGGTCTCGGGTGGGGAGCACGTTGATAAAGTAATAGGTGCTGCAGTGGCTGATGGGAAAGTTACTCCAAAAGTTCAATCATTAATCAAACTACTCCTCAAGTATCAGCACACAGCTGATTTTCGTGCTATTGTTTTTGTTGAGAGGGTGGTTGCTGCGTTGGTTCTTCCAAAGGTTAGGGTTAAATGTAAAAAACGCAGATTTGTTTTAAGTCAGTTTTCTTATCTGTATCTCTGAGCTTGGAACTTCTCAGGTTTTCGCTGAGCTGCCTTCGCTTGGTTTTATACGGTGCGCCAGCATGATTGGGCACAATAACAGCCAGGAAATGAAATCATCTCAAATGCAGGATACAGTTTCCAAATTTCGAGACGGGCATGTATGATTTTTTTTTTCATCTTTATCTTCTATGTCTTGTGTAGAAATGATAAATTTTATATTCTATGTTGACATGTCTGTTTCTCTCTTTGTGTTGTAATAGGTGACACTCTTAGTTGCCACAAGCGTTGCTGAGGAAGGACTTGATATCAGGCAATGTAATGTTGTTATGCGTTTTGACCTCGCTAAGACGGTGCTGGCATACATTCAGTCACGTGGTCGGGCAAGAAAGCCTGGATCAGACTACATACTCATGGTTGAGAGGTACATACGGTTGGCAATCTTTAATAAAAAGCTTTAAAATCGATATTTGATTTTTTTTTCATCAAATCAGTACCATCATATATGTCAACTTGTGTTGGCTGCAGGGGAAATGTTTCTCATGCAGCGTTCTTAAGGAATGCTAGGAACAGTGAGGAGACACTGCGAAGGGAAGCAATAGAGAGAACTGATCTTAGTCATCTCAAAGATACATCAAGGTTAATCTCCATTGATGCTGTGCCTGGTACAGTTTATAAGGTGGAAGCAACTGGTGCTATGGTTAGCTTAAATTCCGCAGTTGGTCTCATACATTTCTACTGCTCACAGCTTCCGGGTGACAGGCAAGTTTACTGATAACTATTGTCTTCCTAATGACTTTTCTTCTTCCTGTTAAGACAACAGTTGTTTCTCTCGTTTCTTAGGTATGCGATTCTGCGTCCTGAGTTCAGCATGGAAAAACATGAAAAGCCTGGGGGCCACACAGAGTATTCATGCAGGGTTCAGCTCCCTTGCAATGCACCATTTGAAGTACTCGTGGGTCCAATTTGCAGTTCAATGCGTCTTGCACAGCAGGTGGACTTAATATTTCTGGTTCATTTATCGTATTCTTTTATTATATTTCAGTGTTCCATGTGTTGAATTATTGTGTGTTTAAAAAGTAGGCTGTATGTCTGGCGGCTTGCAAGAAACTGCATGAGATGGGTGCATTTACCGATATGCTATTGCCAGACAAGGGGAGTGGTCATGACACTGAGAAGGCTGACCAAGATGATGAAAATGAACCTGTTCCTGGAACTGCTAGACATAGAGAGTTCTATCCTGAAGGTGTGGCGGATGCACTGAAGGTAAAATTAGCAATAATCTACTAAAATTCGTTAAATGTGCTAGCACAGGAATGTGGTTAAAAGTTGACTGTTTTTCTACCATGGTCAGGGAGAATGGATTTTATCAGGAAAGGAAATTTGTGAGAGCTCAAAGTTTTTCCATTTATACATGTACAGTGTCAGATGTGTTGATTTTGTGTCTTCAAAAGATTCATTCCTAACTGAAGTTTCAGAGTTCGCAGTTCTTTTTGGCAATGAGCTGGATGCAGAGGTTCTTGATTCTTTCTCTACGGATTTGGGTTTTACATTTTGTGTAAGTAACACTTGTTTTTTCATCTTATGATTTATTTACTGTATCAGGTATTATCGATGTCTATGGATCTTTATGTTGCTCGGGCCATGATCACTAAAGCATCTCTTGCTTTCAAGGGATCACTTGATATTACAGAAAACCAGGTTAGACTGAACAACAATCTGTATTTTCCCACACATTTATGTTTGCTTGAAAAACTCTATCTTATATTGCTGGCATTTTTATGTGCAGCTATCATCTCTAAAAAAGTTTCATGTGAGGTTAATGAGTATCGTGTTAGATGTTGATGTCGAACCTTCCACGACACCATGGGATCCTGCAAAGGCCTACTTGTTTGTCCCGGCTGACAGTACTATAACGGATCCCATAAAAGGAATCAATTGGGACTTGGTTGAAAAGATTACCAAAACCGATGCATGGGACAACCCGCTTCAGAGAGCTCGTCCGGATGTATATCTCGGAACTAATGAGAGAACTCTAGGTGGGGACAGAAGGGAATATGGGTTTGGTAAACTTCGTCACAACATTGTATTTGGACAGAAATCTCACCCAACTTATGGTATTAGAGGAGCTGTTGCATCTTTCGATGTTGTGAGAGCTTCGGGATTGGTACCTGTGAGAGATGCTATTAATAAGGAAGTAGAAGATGATCTATCTAGAGGAAAATTAATGATGGCTGATGGGTACATGGTTGCAGAAGATCTTGTGGGAAAAATTGTGACAGCCGCACATTCTGGGAAGCGGTTTTATGTTGATTCTATTTGTTATGATATGAGTGCAGAAACATCATTCCCGAGGAAAGAGGGATATCTTGGTCCTCTAGAGTACAACACCTATGCAGACTATTACAAGCAAAAGTATGAAAAACCATTTCATATCTTTACTAATTCTTCAGTTCTTTCATAAGTTTTGTTAGAGAAACACTCTACTAATACTTTTCTGTTAATCACGAGGACTTCATGGTCTCAATGAACCTCTGGTGTTGTGCAAGATTGAGAAGCAAAGCCTGTCTATGTATTGTGAGATACATCTACTTCTATGGCTCTATATATCCTTGTGCAAGACAGTCTTTTCTTCTTCTTCTTGCACAACCTGAGGTAATTGGGGCTATCAAGTCTTCTTCTATAATGTTATTTATTAGGTATGGAGTCAATTTGAAATGTAAGCAACAACCTTTAATCAAAGGACGAGGTGTTTCGTATTGCAAGAACCTTCTTTCTCCTCGTTTTGAACAGTCAGGTACTACGAAATTATTGTCTTCAACATTTGTTAACTAACCGATGAATCAACACTTGATATATATTTTTGGCAATTCAAGGTGAATCTGAGACGACTCTGGATAAAACATATTACGTGTTTCTTCCACCTGAACTATGCGTTGTGCATCCACTTTCGGGTTCTCTCGTCCGAGGTGCTCAGAGGTTGCCCTCTATAATGAGAAGAGTTGAAAGCATGTTGTTAGCTGTTCAACTAAAAAATTTGATTAGTTATCCTATTGCCACTTCAAAGGTAGATATTATGCTTAGTTAATGATATTTTTTTTTCTTTTGACTCCAATTTAATCTGATTTCTTACATGTATGTAGATTCTGGAAGCCTTGACTGCTGCCTCATGCCAGGAAACGTTCTGCTATGAGAGAGCCGAGCTTTTAGGAGATGCATATCTAAAATGGGTCGTAAGTCGTTTTCTGTTTCTGAAGTATCCACAGAAGCACGAGGGTCAGCTTACAAGGATGAGACAACAAATGGTTAGTAACATGGTTCTTTATCAGTTTGCTCTGGTTAAAGGGCTTCAGTCATATATCCAGGCAGATCGTTTCGCCCCGTCTAGGTGGTCCGCTCCTGGTGTGCCTCCAGTTTTCGACGAAGACACGAAAGATGTAGGATCTTCGTTTTTTGATGAAGAGCAAAAACCGGTTTCTGAAGAAAACAGCGATGTGTTTGAAGATGGAGAAATGGAGGATGGTGAATTAGAGGGTGATTTGAGTTCATACCGAGTTTTGTCAAGCAAAACGTTGGCTGATGTTGTTGAAGCTTTGATAGGTGTATATTACGTCGAAGGCGGTAAAGTTGCAGCTAATCATTTGATGAAATGGATTGGGATTCATGTGGAGTATGATCCTGAAGAAATCGAACGAACGATGAAGCCAGTTAATGTTCCAGAGAGCGTACTCAAAAGTGTTGACTTTGTTGGTCTAGAGAGGGCTTTAAAATTTGAGTTTAAAGAGAAAGGTCTACTTCTTGAGGCTATAACACATGCTTCAAGACCTTCTTCTGGTGTTTCGTGTTACCAGAGATTAGAATTTGTTGGTGATGCTGTGTTGGATCATCTTATTACAAGACACTTGTTTTTCACATATACAAGCCTTCCCCCTGGTCGGCTAACGGATCTTAGAGCTGCAGCTGTTAACAACGAGAACTTTGCTCGTGTTGCAGTTAAACATAAACTCCACTTGTACCTTCGTCATGGTTCCAGCGCCCTTGAGAAACAGGTGAACAAGACTGGAAAAACTAACGATTTGGTTCTCTAATAAGTACAATTTTTTTACTGTTTGATACTTTTGTGTTACAGATTCGGGATTTTGTGAAGGAAATTCAAACGGAATCTTCGAAACCAGGGTTCAACTCATTTGGTTTGGGAGATTGTAAAGCCCCAAAAGTTCTTGGTGATATTGTTGAATCTATAGCAGGAGCTATTTTTCTTGATAGTGGAAAAGATACAGCTGCTGCTTGGAAGGTTAGTTATTTTGGTTGATTATGTCTACTAAAGTCCGGTTTTTGTCTGTAATTCTAAGCTTTTTACTATAAATGTAATTCTATTTTCCAGGTTTTTCAACCTTTGCTTCAACCAATGGTGACGCCAGAGACACTTCCGATGCATCCAGTTCGAGAGCTTCAAGAGCGGTGCCAGCAACAAGCAGAAGGATTAGAATATAAAGCAAGCCGTAGTGGTAACACAGCAACTGTGGAAGTTTACATTGATGGAATTCAAGTGGGACTGGCTCAGAACCCTCAAAAGAAAATGGCTCAAAAGCTAGCAGCAAGGAATGCACTTGCGGCTTTAAAGGAAAAAGAAATAGCAGAATCAAAGGAGAAGCGCTTGAACGGGAATGCAGGAGAGAATCAAGACGAGAATGAGAATGGGAACAAGAAAAATGGGAATCAGACGTTTACGAGACAAACGTTGAATGATATCTGCTTGAGGAAGAACTGGCCAATGCCTTCATACAGGTAAAGGAAAAAGAAACTTGGGTATTTTCTGGTCTAATGCATATAGTTTTAGGGTCTTTTGTTGAATTATCGTTTGTGGTGAATACTGTAGATGTGTGAAAGAAGGAGGACCAGCACACGCAAAAAGGTTTACGTTTGGGGTAAGAGTGAATACGAGCGATAGAGGATGGACTGATGAGTGTATTGGCGAGCCAATGCCAAGTGTTAAGAAAGCTAAGGATTCTGCTGCACTTCTTCTACTTGACCTCTTAAATAAATCTTATTCTTGATTTATTGTTATGTTATTTTCCTCATTTATTCTTTGACCTCTTAAATAAATTAGATTTCTAGGCATGACTTCATCTTTATCCATAGATCACCACAGAATTATTATGGACCAATATTATTTGTTTGGATTATTTGGAAACAGATTAAATTACCATAACATAAATAAACCTTCTGTGAGTTCTTTTTACTAGATTATGTGAAAATACGGCTACTCGTTTTGGTTTTTCAGTTTCTCTGTTAATCAGATTTATATCACAATTATTTTCAATCGATTCGGTATAGATAAACTCTTCGAACTGACTAAATCAAAAGGGATACCAAAAAACCTCAAATGCCAAGAAAAGGAGGGTCTTTTTGAAACAAAATTACGAGTTCCCAAGGACATGATAGTTCCAAGTCGAGAAGAAAAATTGCAGAGAAAAGTGTAAATAAGAATCAGATGCTTCTTATTATCAGTGAAAAGCAACAGAAACAAAGATGTTGCAGAGGGAAGCTTCAACGTCTGAGGGTATGGAGAATGTATTCAGCATAAAGGTCCCTGAAATGGAAAATCAAATCCAGAGATGCTTTAATGTTACAACTTAAAAAGCTGTAACAAAGTTTGATTCTTGATGGATAAACAAAAAGACTTACATTGAGTACTGGATAGCTTCAACAGCAGTCTCAGATGGCAGGAAATCATTGACAGCAACTTCCTTGTTCTCATTCTTCTTGTCTATGAAAGATATATTCGTTAAAGGTAAACACTAATTGTTCATTTGTTTGGAAACTGATAGACATGAATAAGGAGGAACTCGAAAAAAGGGACAAAAGGATACAGTCTTCAAAGAAACGACGGATTTCAGAGAGACGATGAGGAGGAAGTTCTTTGATGTCAGTGTAATGCTTGTATTCAGGATCATCAACACAAACAGCAATGATCTTGTCATCTTTTTCACCCTATATTAAAGAGGAAAACCAAAAATCATATCAAGTGACTTACAGGGTTTGAGTAAGTAAGAATAAATAGAGAGCCTTTTCATAGATCATGTTTTGCTTACCTGGTCAATCATAGGCATTAATCCAATAGCTCTGGCACGCAAAAAACAACCCGGAAGCACAGGTTCCTACAAGAGAAAACAAATTTGTTACATTGAAATATACAATGTTTGGTGCGTAATATAAGAAAGAAAGAAAGAAACATACCTGCATGATAACTAATACATCAATTGGGTCATTGTCTTCACATAACGTGCGAGGAACAAAACCGTAGTTGTGAGGGTAAACAACTGATGAGTACAAAATACGATCAACCTTGATGAGTCCTGTCTTTTTGTCAAGTTCATATTTGACCTTGCTTCCTTTTGTGATCTCAACAACCTAATAATTATCAACCAAAAGATAATAAGATTCACGAATCTAACAAGAACATTCTTTTATGCACGATTCACAAAGAGTAGAATATACTTACCACATTGAAAATCTGTGGAGCTCCAGGTCCTACAGGAATCTATGATTTAGCTCCAATATTGAAAAAGATAATCATGAATTCATTACTTTTAATACGATGATTACCAATCTCAAGATCATGCCATGGGTGTGCAGCTACGGATCGTCTTGACAATGATGAGAGAATCCTCTCGTTAAGACGAGGAGCTGGTCGCTGCAGCTTCTGGTTATCTTTCGATTCTTCTTCACTCATCTGACAAAAAATCACATTTTACAAACGTTTCATCACTCACTAAGATTGATTGATTGAATCTAACAGCTCACTGGGCGAGAGAGAGAGAATCGAATCGAATCAAAGACCAAAAGTAAATGGAAAAAGCAAATCAGACCCCACCAGGAGAAAACCATAACTAAAGCAGATTTGAGATCAGTAATACAGAAATTAAGATTCATTACTTGATTAAATAGAATCGATGACAATGATATTATAACTAAAGATCTAGACCATCGCTATTCATTTCTCTATGAACCCGATGGATGATTGAGATTAAAAGCAATACCCAGAGGATTAAACATCGAAAAGCATCGAACTTTGAGATCTAAGAACAAAACGAAATGAAAAAAAACGTACCTTGGGATCGAAATGAAACAGCCGATAAGGATGAAGGAACTTTGGGAGAGAAACAAGTGAAGCGCGTTGGTCTGTAAAGTGTAAGCGTAAAAGCGTATATATGATATGACTCGCGAGGAATACGGATCAATATTTCCATTATTCGTAACACTATGTTACTACCATTAAATATAGAAATAATTATTTTTTTCATCAACAGAAATTTTTTTTAGATATAAATAACTTTGACAAAAAAAAATATATATATATATAATATGAGATTTTCAATACACAAATACTTGATTTTTATCTGCGCTTAATATTTATAATAAACTACATAACATAGGAATCGTTATTTAATAATTTTTGTATTAAATAATGTATTATAGTTTCTCACATCTTCTCCTCCTCTAATATATCAATTACATAGTTCCGCAAAAATAAGGAAGTGGACTAATTATTTAGCACGATATTGCACTTACAGTTAGTAGGAATAATAAATTATACATCGAATCTAATACTATTAATAGATTCATACCCAAAATAAAAATATTATTATTAAAAGATGATGGATTTTACTATTATTCTGATCAAACTATAGCATTCTAACTATTTTTTAAATATCACTTTTCACTCCATTTATTATGCAATTTGGAAATTTATAGATTTATATTTGTATTTTTTAGCGCAGAATCTCATTTTTGTGTAAATAAATAAGTTATAGCTTTTCAAATATCGCTATTCACTTCATTTTTATTAATTTTGATAATTAATATATTTCGATTTTTAGGCTAAAAACTAATTTTCGAAAAAGTATATGAGTTATGGCCTTCAAAATAATATTTTCACTTTTTTTTATAATTAATGTGGGTTATAGCTTTCAAAAAATTATTTAAAAAAATCGACTAGACGTTGGCAAAATTCTATAATGTAAGAAATTGGAGTGCAATATTTGAAGACAAGATTCTCACAGACAAATGCTGTACGTGGGACTGCGAATAGTGTAGAATAGAGTAGTTAGCTAAGTGTAGTATTCTTGAAGCACAGCCCAATGAATGCCTATGAAAGCTTACGACAAGTACAGTGAAAACTTTTGTATAATTCATCTCTACTCATTCTAAACTATTAATAATCTCATAGTACGTCCAGAATTCAGATAATGGTAAGAGTAAAACATAAATCCATTGCTTGAATGGTTTAATTAACAGTAGCAGGAGCAGAGATATAGACGAGAAGTAGCATACACAAACAGAGAGACAGGAGACAAGACATGGGATAATATGGTACAGGACCTGACATGACCAAAGAAATGTTTTCATGGATCTAAAAGGGAGAAAAAAGATGTCTCTTTTAATAATAAGGATGGATGAAGCAAATTACTAACACTAGATTTAGAGATATTGGTAAAAAATTGTGGAATTTTTTTTACCTCAAAGTCTGTCATGTTGAAGCTTCTCCTTCCAATCGAAGCCTCTTGCAGACTTTTTCATCATTTTGATTGTTTTTGTTCCCAACTTGGCTCTCTTTCAACTCCATTGAACATCTCTTGTATGGCTTAAACCCTGTTTGTCTCGTTTTTAGACTCTTGCCCTGTCCAACACCAATCATTGTTACTCTTTCCTGATCTGCATCACAAGGATCTTGAACCTTGAAATTTGGAGCCAATGGCATTGATGTCTCACTTTGTTTTCCATTCATATTTTCTGCAACTAGAGGAGGTGAAAAGCTTTGGGGCAATCTTTCTCTTGTAAAGAGAGCCTGAAACGCTATACGGCCCTGAATAGATGTTTAAGAGTGCAGTGTTAGTTCCCAAGAAAAACTCCATATTCCATAAATCATTGGTTTTTGTTTTACCTCGTTGGAGACTTCCTTCCACGAATCAGTAGTTGAGTAGGTGTTGTCTCTGGTTTTACTTCTACGGTTATTTAAGTCAATAACATCATCAGACTGATTTGCATCTATCTCCTTCACTTCCTTTTTATCTTGCTCCATCTTATCTAATGCATCTGTTTCTGCATCACTCCCTGAAGGTGTGTTTGAGCCACACGATGAACGATCCACCGGGTTTTTCTTCTGGGTAGTGTTTGATTCATGCACAGCAGCAGCAACAACCTCCTTAACCTTATCACCATTAGTTTTTGAGTCAGCATTTAGCTTGGTTACTCCAGTTTCCTCTGAATCGTCAGATGATAAAGCTACAGATTTCGAAGCCAAGTTTTTATTTTGCAAAGCTGTGTTTTGCTTGTCCAGTGGTTGTTGGGCCTTTTCAATGGCATCCATCTCAGTCACTGCTGGAGTTGGAACTGCAACGGTTGGTAATGGAACACATGTAATTGGAGTTGGAGCACATACAGGAAGAAGTCCATGAGAAGCCCACCAAGCAGTTGCAGCAGCTACTGTAGCAGCAGCAATTGCAGCTATACTTGGAGAAGGAGAAGAGCTCATTGGCGTTGCAAAATCTCTCCCGACAGTCGCATAAGGCCAGGCTGAAGCAGCAAATGTGGCTGCAGCATGAGCTGCAGGATTCTGTAGGAGAGTTGACATAATAAGATTGGAGAATGTAGATGACATCTGGAGAAATGAAAGATAATCTTCCTGTGAATGACAAGCTGGAAACGCTTGATGGGAAGAAGTTGTAGTAGTAGCAGACGATGCTGTAGCTCGAAGATTTGCATGCCCGTGAATTTGTTCTCCCATGGGATGAAACATGAAGTCTTTAGAAATCATACCTGAGGGATGACTTTGAGGGCATTTTGCTATATTCCCATTTACAATATCCGCCTGGAAATGCCAAGGGTAGTTTAGCATGCTGTGCATTGTATCATCGTTACCATCTCTGTCTTTGTTCTTCTTTGGAACATCTTGAACCAGGTTGTCCGCGTTTGAGGTCTTATTTGTTTCATTTTCGGTGCTTCCCTGCTCAAAATAAGAATGGAACAAGTTTTCCTTCTTTTCATGCAAGTGAACTTCAAATACAAAAATACATCAGGTTCTTGAACTACAGTTTTATACCTTTCTTAGATACGGTTCACATTCCATGGATGTGTTTTGATCCCGTAGAGTTACTTTCTTTGGTAAGGGATACTTGTTCACAGTAGAAACACCTGAGCAGTTATCTTCTTGATTTTCTTTTCCAGTTGATGTTTTCTATCCAGTACAAAATAAATCTATCAAAAGAAGAAACAACAAAATGATAGAACGAAAAAGAGAAAGAGAGAAAAATTAAGAATAAACCTCAGAGAACGGCATTTTTTCCAAATCCAATAACGCCTGATTACATTGGGAAGAAGAGGCCGAGGACACAAGTTTTGCATCTTTTGCAGATGAGACTTGTGAGGAAGATGCACCATTATTCCCAGGTTTCCTAGGATAAGGAGTATTGGGTTTTCGTTTAGGACGAGGAGGTGGAATTTCTATTTCCAGAGCTTGACAAACAGGAATGCCTTTAGCTTCAGCCTCTTTCTCCAACTGAAAGTGAGCAAAAAAAACTGTCAACTTTCCAAACTAGAGATGGAAAAATGCAGAATCCTGAGACTCATGAACTTGATCATAGCACCAAGGTTGAAAATAGTCTGACCCGAAGTTTTCAGGGTAGAGATTATAGAGTTACTTCATGTCCTGTCCTATGGAGGAAGGATTTTCCATTTGAATGGCTAAAAGAATTCATTGCAATTCCATTATTTCATCAACTTTACTGATATGTTATTCAAATCAAATCCAATGCTAGTTGTATGTTAATTTGGACCTATCTTATTGTCTCAGTGAATGAAACTCTCATTAATCATCTAACAGTAAGTGTTTCAGTTTGACAATTCTAAAACTCAATTAGTTGCAGAGCAAATGAAAAAGATATACAGAACCACAAGAAGAAGCTTTAATCATCTTTTTCTTTCAGACTGAACATAGGCAATATCTAAACATGATCATCCACCTATTAACTTAATACCAACCATTGGATACTTTCACCTATTAAGATAAGTTAATGAAAACGTATCGAAGAATTCGAAGGATCAACTTACCTTTGTGAAGAACTTTTGAGCATGACTTCTGATCTGAACAGCAGTCTTTGTCCCAATATGTTCTGTAAACAAAATAAAAAACAAAAGGAACAAAAAGAAGAGAAGAAGATCTCCCAATCAAGAGGAGGATAAAAACAACAAAAGGAATCATAAGAAACTCCTAAACGAAGGGAAAACAAAATCGCCCACAGTTAAATTAAATAAGCTAATTTTTATTCGACCTTCGATTCGTTGCCAAGCTCTTCCATAAAGCCTCAATGCTTCTAGAAACCTATCATGTTCATCCTCTGTCCATCGTTCTCGTTGTTTTGTAATTGTATATGGCTTTCTAGTCTAAAACATTTTAAAACGAAACAAAGAAACAACCCAAATCTTCACACAACAACAATCCAAAATCTCAAAACTAAAAACATCAATTCTAAACATCATTATAGTAGTACCTTAGTTAATAATTCTTCTCCAGATGTATTAGTATCCATAAGCGGATCTTTGCAGCTTTACGCTGCTTCAAATCCTCTCTAATAAGTACAGTATAATAAAAATTCCATCTTTGATCTCCCCAAACATCAAACTTTCCAAATTGCAAATCCGTTGTTGTGATGACGATCTCTTTAGATTCTAGAGTTACTGCAAAGGAAAAGTGACTTATGAGAAATACTAATTCATGACACTAATGGAATTTATGAAGAAGAAGTTAGAAATTCATAGAGAAATCTTTTCAAAGTCCACCGTGAAACAGTCGCTGCTTCTCCAGCAGAACTCAAAAGAATTCCTTTTTTTTTACTTTAAAGCCTCACCCAAACGAATCCATCGCAGCCAAAACCTTACAGCATCACAAAATCTTCAAATCAGTAATCAATCAATCAATCTACTAGATTTGTACATCTGTTAAAACTAACTTGAGAGCTCTAAGGAGTATATAGTGAATTTCTTAAAAAAGCTTTATCAGCAACTAAAAACACAGATTACAAGATGTAAGTGTAACCTAAGAAATTGGTAATAATGTCAAATTTATACCTTAGAGAGTAGCCATGGAAGAGCCAAGTATGCAATCTGACACGGAAACTAGATCATCTCGCCGGAAAAAAATCAAATCGGAAAAGAAAAGTGATCTCAAATGATAAACAAAAAACGGAGAAGAAGGAAGAAGACGATAGCTGAAGAAGAAGGAAGACTGTTTTTGGCTGAAGAAAGACTGGAATGGAAGAAGAAAATAGAAAAAAGCCAGAAGCAATCTCAGCCACAACAAAATTTCCCCTAATTTCCTTCAATTTTAGGGAATTTTTTAATAATATATATATTTGAGGCTGAAACAGCCCAAGGGTATCAATGGAATAAACAGAAGTCCTCCCGATCGACACGTGGTGAGATAATAGTGGATGTCTACTGCACTTTTTGGTATCTCTTTACAACTTGCTGTTTCTTTGAGCCAGAAGTCTCTTCCTCACGTAGGCAAAAGTGAGCGTGGGGTCCACAATGCTTACGTGGCCTCCGTTTTACTGGTAGCAAGTGGGAAAAGTGATGGCTAAGGTGCCAGCTCGGATCTTATTAGACCGTTACGTTGTCCGTTATCTGAAGACAATCTATAAGGCCCATTTATTATGGGCTTTTATGGGCCTATAATATGATTTATGTGCTTTAACGAAAGCCCATCAATAACTTCTTCTACGAACCCAAGAAAGAAATATCGATCATATTCTGTACTTTTATTTTATTTACAACAAATGAAAGTGTTATATCTTCTCGAATCCGAGTAGTCTGATACTGATCAAAGTGGTTAGAACGATTCCTTTTGTAAAATTGTAACGAACAAGAAACGATACATTTTTGGTTTGAAATATATTTTTACATGATAAATATGAAATTTTTATACATAGCAAGATGTAATCTTTTGGATTGGAGATAAGAAGGAATTTTGATTAACACTTCTAAAGAATATCGAACAATGGTTTGCTACTCTATTTAGGACCAAATAGGTGGGGAAAATAAATTTATATAATGACAAGGTAAATTAATATAGACAGAAAGCAGATGCCATTTTGGATATAACATAGTAAATTAATCGATTTGTTGTTTCTAACTTTTTCGACGAATAAATTCATCTGATTATTAATTATAAAAAACTGAATTGGAAATGAATAAGAATATTAAAAAGTAGATGTCAAAACAAAAATATCATTTAATTTGGTGTTATTCTGGTCAAAGCATTATATATGAGTGGAATAAATAGTTTAATTCAATTCGAGTTAGAATGGTGTAGATCTCTCTCTCATTATCTCTACTTGAACACTAGAATATAACACAATTATTTTTATTTTGGTATCAAAAGAAAAGAAAAAAAACATAACTATAACATATTATTAAACAGGCGACTTAACATTACAAGTACTTTTGTCTTCGTTATCAATCGGAGAAGATAGTGTAATTGATGCTTTAGTTTCTTTGTTCTTACCCACAAGAATACGTATAGACCCGTTACTGCTACTACTGATCCACCCACACTGTATAACCCAAAGTTTTAATATTGTAATTAGTATTATGAACATGGAATATATATACGTACAAAAATACCTATAATTACCTTCCGACGTATAAAGAAGTGTGTAAGATTAAGAAATCGCAGAGAGTAGCTGAGATGAGAGTAATTGGAGAAAATGTTGATGCGAAGACAGCTCCTAATTTCTGTATGCCCCATGATGTTGCTACTGTCGACATGGCTTGTCCAACCACTCCCTGTATGTGATAATTAACTATTAATCCTATCTAATTAGTTTTATAACACAGTGAAACTTTAGTGGTTTCATATCTGAATACTATTAATGACAGTCAAATACAACATGATTATAGCATCAACTTAGTGGTATACAGTTCATTAGACCTTTTTTTTATTCAGGTGATTTGATCTTGAGTTCCAAACTACCATTCTCTCAAATTCGAATTCACCTAGAGGTTAGAAGAGACAATACAAATATTCTCAAGCTATACTTACACAAATATAATTTAGAGTAAATTTGAACTCAAGTAACATACTACTGTTGTTAGAATCTTGTTGCTTGGTCACTAAACTCGTACAACCACTATCAGATTTTATGGTTTTGCAAATTAATCTTATAATTTTATAAGATCAATTTTGAAACTATTTTAAAATTTAAAATATGAATTAACTTACAGAGTAAATGATGACGGCGATCACGAATTTACTATTGATGACCCAATCTTGAATGTTTGGACTCTTGTAGAGACTTAAAAGAGCACATTGAAACGCCCCAAAAACCTACATGAGACAAGTGCTTGAGTATTTGCAAGGGTAATTGTTTAATTTCCCAATAAAGAACATCCATATATCGAGACAGCAACGTGGTTCCCTATGGTTACGTAAAGACAACCAAGTAGCCAATCCTTGGTGCTTTCATGATAGTTCTTGTTGTGTTGTGGAACCTTTACATGTGTGTGAGAGTTTGATATTTGAGGCCCTTTGTAAAATGATAAGAACAGTGCTTCACTTATACATATTACAGTTCCAATCGGTCTTTAGATTCTTTAAATTTTCAGTCCTGAAAGAAATATGAGTTAAATTCATAAGGAATGTGAGTTAAAATTACTTCATGAGGAAATTCTTTTAGAAATCAGGTTAGAATGGTGATAGTTGCGAATAGTTTAAATTTGTTTATGTCACCAACTACATCTATAAGACAGGATTTATAGACAAATTTTTAACCCATAATAATATCATACAAGCAAATACTTTAGTGAATAGTGTGATTAAGTTAATGGAATCACAATTATAGTGCAGAACAATTAGTTAAAATAATTTTGTATTGATATTGGTAATATACTATCGTTGGTGGATTTTTAGAGGAGAGTAATGATTATAGGATACTAATACTATTATGAAACTTAAGAAGTTCGTTTACCTGAAAATTAGGGCCAAGCCGAATGTAATTGCGGGCAACGTGCTCATTATAGCACAAGCCACAGTTGCTGATGTGTACGACAGACCAAGCAAATAGAAAAATTGCATCAAACTTGCAAAATTTGAGATTAAACCCAAAAAATCAATTTTAACATGATTAACAATTTGAGTTCATGGTTATTATATGGTACTTGAAAGAAAACCTTTCCCATGAAGAAAATAATTTATGAGAAGATAGTGAAAATAGATTGATAGAAGTACCGAATTATTCTCAGTTCGGTAGGTTTTGACAATACAACTAACAATTTTGGCATTAGGGTTTCAATTGATTTCCACCACATGTGAAGATTATAATGGATTTTAAAGAGTAGAGCTTGAGGTATGTATCGAATTTTGTGAAACTGACAAAATAATAGATGATAGAAGGCAAAATAAGATATATATAAGCTAAAGAACAAACCCGATCAGTGCACTGATGAAATGATCGACAAGTAACCTAAATGCTATCTCCGGTCTTGTTTTCCTGTTCATACATTAATTGACACAGTTTTCAGTTTCTCTCGGTTCAAGTAAACATGAATGCTTTATAAGACAATATCGTAGATACGGAACCATTCCAAGATATAAGCCAAAGGAGCCAAGATGAGAGCAGAAATAGCCATTCGATAAGAACCAATGACCATATGGTTCACACCAACATCAAGAGCTTTCTTCACCAATGCATTCACCGAACCCATAGCAATACTTGTTATCACCATTACAATAACTGGTAACCATTGAGTTTCTGTGTGTGTGAGTGTGTGTTAGAGAGAGATGAGAGCCAGTGTGTTTCGAGTTTAGCAACCATGAACCTTCCCATATTTATAAGAAAGTGCATGAGTATGTTTGTTTCGATTCAATATTGGACTAATTTTGACGCTAACCTAAAAGATATTATAATTTATTTTCTCGTTAACGCATCTTTTTTTTTTTTGAAAAGCAAACTTTGAATGAATGATTAATAAAGTTTCTCGTTAACGCATATTTTCTCGTTAACGCATCTAAAATCTAGAATAAAATGAGTGATTAATAATGTTTATGTCCATTCAAAATAGAAAGACCACAAACTTTGTGTCACATAACCAAATGATTTTGGTGTAATGGTTTCTATTTGAGGAGAAAGATTTATTAGTAACTTTAGTTCTCCACTTTTTTTCTCTCTCTTCTGGGTGTATAAATTAACATTATACTTTATGGAAAAATAAATTGAATATAGGGTTGTAATATTTGATTAGCTTATCAAATTTTAGTGATATAGAGATATAACGAACTTCTATGAACGTACTATATATGTAGTTAAATCAATTTCAATAGTAATATATCGAAGGAATTTTGAACGACTTAAGTACATTAAAAAGGGCATTCGCTCGCACTAGTACTAAGGGTGGGCACGGAGCAGATACCCAGAAAATATACAATATCCGTGATTTGTTCCGCTTTATCCGGATATTTGAATTTGTGATTCGTTTCGATCCGAAGATTTTCGGATATCCAGAAAGTCAGATATCCGTATTTCTTTTAAAGATTCGCAAATAATCCGCTCCGATACATTTTTAAGCAATTAACAAAAATAAAATATTGAAAAATTACAATATATATATATATATATATATATATAAAGCGAATTTCAATACAAATTTCTAAACCCAAAATAAATATTTTTCAATATAGATTTTGAAAAAGGAAATATAACTAACTATTAAGGATTAAAATTTTTTAATTAAACTAGTTCCAAAACTAAACTCATAGTATTTCATATGACAAAAAATGACAATATCATAAGAATAAAATATAAAACAATAAAAATTAATTACATGCTATATTTTATTCATTTCCAACCATATAAATATGCACAACACTATTTATATTATAATATATGTATACATAATTAAGATTTAAATATATATTTAGTAAGATAGAATCGGAACGGATATTCGATTTTTTGAAAAAATGATATTTGATATTTGCTTCGTTTTTAACATATATTGGATTTTGCTATTTGCTTGGCTCCAAAATTTTATATACCGGATCGAATCGAATCTTACAGATATTTTGCCCACCCCTAACTAGTACACTTATTATTTTTAAAAAAATATATATAAAGAGAATAATTATATATATGTACAATAACATTTTATTATATGTATTAGCATCCAAAATTTGATTCATCTATTTTTGCTTGTTTTAATATGTTTCTACTCGAACTATTTATGGAAGTGAATATCAACACAGAGTCATGGAACCACTTAAAACATACTATTAAAAGGTTCTGTAAATGGAATAATCTCGTTATAAACTATTGCTGTTTTATTGAAAAGTAAGAGAACATAGGAACATAATATACTTGAGGAAGCAATAAAAAATCGAAAGCATTAATTAAAACAAAGATTAAAAGAAAAAGTTAGTAATATAGTGGGTTCGACATATACCTCACTAAGTTCAGTCATATTAACTTAATAAGATTTTTTATGAAGAACAAAAAAACATATTGATATAAGGTCATTGCAATAAGAACTTGGAAGCAAGCCCACTATTCACTATTGGTATGTGATTTTACAATCCATTGGGCTTCTCATGGGCCTCTTTTATGTTTTTATGACCCCACTAGTGTCTACATTCCTACTTTTAAATAAAACGTTTCTGCATTTAATGCACTCAACTGGCTAATATGTAACGGTCAACCATCAACCTAGTTATATTCATACTAGGGATTGCAACCAAAATTCTTTTTTTCTTCTCAAAACCCCTTATAAAATAAAACCGAGGGACTATAATTTTAACTTCAATACATGTCGATTAACAACAAAATTGCAGTAACGACGAAGATTAGACAGAGGGAGATGCATTTATTAAATAAACAAGAGTAAAAGCTAATAAAACCTTTAAACATCATAACGAATACACATATTTTCACAAATCCCTACGTTGATGTTTCCTCGATTTAGAAAAACTCTCTCCTTAATTAAACACTAGAATATAAAACAATTATTTGAAAAATACAAAACCAAACATTAATTATATTAAATTAAACAGGCAATTTAGAAGCGTTGTCATTAGTATTACTTTGGTCTTCATTATCCATAGGAGAAGACAGTGTAGTAGTAGTTGATGCTTTAGTTTCTTGAGTCTTACCCCACAAGAACACGTAGAGACCCGTTACTGCTACTACTGATCCAATTACACTGTTTAACCAAAGTTTAATTATTGTAATTAGCATTATATTAATACATATAAAAATGATTAAGAGAAGAGACAAGCTAATAACCTTCCGACATATAAAGGAGTGTGTAAGATTAAGAAATCGAAGAGAGTAGCAGAAATGAGAGTAACTGGAGTAAATGCTGATGCAAACACAGCTCCTAATTTCTTTATGCCCCACGTTGTTGCTACTGTCGACATTGCTTGTCCAACCACTCCCTGTTATTGACATAAAGTATTATAAGTCTTTATCTTATAAGACTCGTTGTCTATTTTTATCCAAAACTTTTGACAAATTAACATGAGAAATTTCTAGTAAATATAATAAAAACAAAATCTAAGAATAGTTGCAAAACATTATATAGTAATTTTAACTTTAGTGGTTGTATAACCTTATCTGAAGACAATTAATAACATGATTGGAGAAACATAGGATTAGCATTGAACTTAGTGCTATACGTTAGGTCTTTTGATTTAAAAATTATAAAATTCTGGCTTTGAATAATTGTATTAGAAAAACCAAAAATTCATCAACTTTTGAAACCGTTTTTAAAAATTTACTATATTATTTTTCATGTCTCGTAGATGATATTTACAGTAAATACACAATAATTAATAAAATTTGTGAATTACTCAAACTATATTTATATTATATTTAACAGTATAATAAAAAAAGGTAATAAGATCAAATAAGATAAATTAATTAATTTTTTGTGTTGGAAATATAAAATATCGTACTTTTTTTTTTTTAACTTAAACATCATCTAAATTGAAATAGAGCGAGTATAACTTACTGCGTAAATGATGACGGTGATGACGAATTTATCATCAATTACCCAATCCTGAATATCCCGACCTTTGTAAAGACTTAAGAGAGCACATTGAAAGGCCGCAAAAATCGACATGAGACAAGTACTTGAGTATTTACATGGATACTTAATGTTTAATTTCCCTTGAAACAACATCCACAGAGACAACAACGTGGTTCCTATGGTTAAGAAAAGACAACCAAGTAGCCAATCCTTGGGACTGTCATGATTGATCTTGTGTTGTGGAACCCTTACATGTGTGTGAGAGTTTGATATTTGAGGCCCTTTGTAAAATGTTAAGAACAGTGCTCCACTTATACATATTAATGTTCCAATCATCTTCAATATTCCTGCTTTGGTCTTTAGATTCTTTACATTTTCAATCCTGTTAGAAATATATCATTTAATTAGGTATTTTATTTGATAAATATACACAATAATTTATCATCAGGACTATGATCAGTTCAAGTGATTTGAAAGATTATTTGTTTACGCATTCTCTATCAAAGTTTATAATAATGCAACGTCTAGCTATAACAAAGACCTTTACCAAGAAAAAATTTTAGAAAGCAGGCTTCGATTGGAGATAGTTACGTATAGTTAAGTAAGTTAATGGAATCATAATCATAGTGCACAACAATTTATTGATGTTTTTATAATACTTTAGTTGGTGAATTATTTAATATATATATATAGAGGATAATATTATTTGAAAGAGATAATAAAAGAAGTTACATAGTACCTGAAAATAAGGGCCAGAGCGAACGTAATCGCAGGTAACATGCTCACTATAGCACACGAAACTGTTGCTGACGTGTACGACAGACCAAGCAAAAAGAAAAATTGCATCAAACTTGCCCTGCCAATTTAAAATCAAACCATGATTAATATAACCTTTTCGATAATCCAGATTATTTAAACTCAAATAGCGAATTACTTCTATTTTAAGTTCGGCTACACCAGAGAACTAAGTAAAATATTTAAAATGTATACATAATATAGCGAAAAAAGTTCGAATTCAGATAATATATTATTGTTATTCTAAATTTTTTTTGTTTTATTACTACACCACGGTTATATTGGTGATGATTAATATATTGTACTTGAAAAAACATAAATGGCAAAATTAGATATATGTTAAGAAGACAAACCCAAGTAGACCACTAATGAAATGATCAACAAGTAGCCTAAACGTCATATGTGGTCTTGTTTTCCTGTTAACAATAACACATAAATTAGTACAATTTTTCGATCTCTTGATTCTTTATTTAACTCATTAGTTCATAAAAACATCGAACCTTTCCAAGATATAAGCGAAAGGAGCCAAAATGAGAGCAGAAATAGCCATACGATAAGAACCAATAACCATATGGTTCACACCAACATCAAGAGCTTTCTTTACCAATGCATTCACCGAACCCATAGCAATATTTGATGTCACCATTACTATAACTGGTGACCATTGTTCCACTACTTTCACTGCTCCAATTTCTTCACCCATCTCTCTTTGAGTTTCTGTGTGTGTGAGTGTGTTTGTGAATGTGTGTGTAAGAGAAAGATAAGAGCCAATGTGCTTTGAGTTTGGAAACCAAAACTTCCCATATTTATAAGAAAAGTGCATGTGTATGGTATTGTTTCCACATTGGACTTATTTTGACGTTAACCTAAAAAATATTATTATTTATTTTCTCCTTAACGCATCTAAAATTTAGAATAATTAAAGCACTATATATTTATTTCAATGAAATATTAATAAAGTATGTAACGGTAGTTATGTTCATTCAATATGTACAGACTACAAACTTTACTTTTTGCATATAACTAACTCGTTATTCGGATTCTCTCGAATTTTCTTAAAACGTTTTAAATTATTTAGATTAAAATATTATTAAATTAATCATATGATCAAATAGTTTTGAAACATCTAAGGAAATAACATAGGTACGAACGCGTTTGATTTCAAATAAAGAATATGCATATTCCTTAATTTGGCGAACAATTTAAATGTTCGATTACACCAACTAGTTTAATTTATAACCAAACAAAAAAAGACTAGTTTAATCAATTGCAAGATGTAAATCTATGATCGATGTCTTTATTCTTTTCGGGAAAAGTTTATGATTTTTTTATATGTTGTTTCCCAGATTTCGTTATACGAGACACGTGTAAACTGGCTATGTCACATTTTGTTCGTGTCATCCACTGCACATTTTATACACTATTCGAACCAAATTTCTCAAAAAAAGTTCTCTTTTCACAGCGTATAAATTGATATTATATTTTATGAAAAATATATGTAGGTTGTAAAATATGATTAATTAGCTTAATTATAATAGATATAGTTATATCAATTTGACAATTTCAATAGTGATATTTTAAAGGAATTTTGAAAAGAATGTATTCGCACTAGTAGCACTTAATTGTTATTTTGAACGAATATATTTATAAATTGTTGGCGTATATCAGCATCCAAACCTTTATTTATCTATTTAATTGCTTGTAATAATATGTTTCTAGCGGAATCATGAATAGATAAGTGAATATCAATTCATCACATGAAAAATAAAATTTCAAAAAATAAATCATGACTAATATTAACTATTTTTTATTGCATGTCAAAACTTTAAGATACAAAAAGAAGCATAGTGGTATCCGAGTTCGACTGCATATATTGTTGTGGAACCTACAGTTAAAATATTTACAATTCATAGTGATATGTTTAATGTTTTATATCTTCATCCATTTTGTTATATTATATGTCTTACTTTGGTGTTGGTTTCATTATTGGATAGAAAAAATATTGTAAAAAAACACATAGATTGATCAGTCACTATTATAAAGTTCTTGGTCTGGAATAATCTCGTTATAAATTATTGCTGTTTATAGAATGTGAGAACTTGATTAGGAACATAATATATTTGGAGAGAGCAAAAAAAAAATCGAAAGTATTAAGAAAAAATTTAAAAGAAAAAGTTAGTAATATAGTGGGTTCGACATGTAACTCACTAAGTTCTAACTTCTATCTCTCACACCACACTGATTTTAACTTAATAACATCAAAATCTTTTAATGATTGGATCGATAAACATGATTTATAATTGAAATCCTACACTTTATTATACAAAGTCGTGTGACTATCCAAATATGGTATTTTGCATATGTAGAGAGTGTATTTGCATTAGATCTGTCTAAAACTAATTATTTTGTTTACTATTTAGGGTTTAAACAAAAATTAAGATCCAAACTTTTAAAGGTGAGTTTTTTTTTTTTTTGAATTAGGTTTTAGTATAAGTTGAATCGGGTATATGACTATCTATAATAAATTTTGATGGGAAAAACGGTTTACCAACTAATTTATTTTTTTACGAAGAATAAACATAACATGATTATTGAGTCTTGTCCGCCCATAAAAATCATGAAAAATAAATAAATAAAACAAAACACAACACATTTGTTATTGTTTTGTTTAGGAACAACCTCTTTCACTTTTGTATAGAAAGCACATAAACTATCTGACCACGTCGGTCTAGTTTAGTGAGCTAAAGCATAACCTTTAACAGCTTCGATTCTGTGAAATTATCACTTCGTCATTCTGTATTTTGATAGTTATGCGTTTGTATTTTAAATATCTCCACAAGAAAATCGAAATATTAGCCCACTATTTGGCCTAACTTTGTTTAAATCAATGGTTGGGCCGAATTAAGAACATGAGATCTCTAACTTCTGTTTGTGTAAAGTGAGATGTGACTAATCTCAGATTACATAATTTGCCACGAGAATAGTGATGTGTTTATCATCAAGTAATTATCTGATACATTAAAAGTCTACACTTGGTGATGAGATTATATTTAATTACAACATTAGAAGCATGTTTGTTACTCTATCTAATTGCTTCATTGAAATGTAAATATTAATTGTTATTCGTTTAAATACATATTTTGCCTAGATTATATTTTTTTTTCTCTTTTTACTCTCTTCTCCCTTCTCTTTTCTCTCTCTTCTCTATCTACCTTTTACATTTATCAATTTAAAGTAACTAAATTATAAATTTAATATTTTAAAAATAATTCATTAAAAATTCTATAAATTAATAATATTAGTTTATGGATAAGTTAATAATTTTTTTAAATCCCAATATTATTAATTTATAGAAGTTTTAGGGTATTTGTTCTCCTAGTTGTGTTTGAGGTTGTGGAATTGTGTCGAAGTAATTATATACAGAATGATGGATGTAAATATTAAAATTGGAAATGCGAAAAAAGAATAGAAAGATTGGTGATGTAGAAGGACAACAATATTTATTTGGTGAAAGTGGCAAACGAATCATTAGAATAAAAAAAGAAGATAGTATACACAACTGAGTTAGATACTTATGTGTCTAAATTCAATCTTTCAGATTTTAAGCTGTTGTTAAAAAAGTTGTTATGAGTTTCAATTTAGCCATTTAGGACAAGAAATGTAGCAATTGATTTCAGAGTGTAGTTTCACAATTGGGTTCCCGAGACGTAAGGCTTCCGACCCAGGCCCAGTAATCCCAAGGAATCATATGGGCCTCAACATGTAAAAGGAAATCTGAAGATTCAAAATCATTCTTTTTTGTACAAGATTCAACTCTTGTTTTGTAGCAGAAGCAGAACAGTTAGTTTACGATGACTCGCTCTTCTCAATACCCTCTCTGACAATGATTCTACGACCTTCATATTCCTGCAAAGAGATGATAATGTGTTAAAAGGAAATGACTAAACCAGAGAGTAATACAAGTTTTTTGAAGATAACGAACTTAACTGTTCCATTCAACGATAAAGCTGCATCACGTTCTTCAACATTTGTAAAAGAAAGAAAGGCAAAAACTCTGTTTTTGCCAGTCTTACGGTCATGTAACACTCTCGTGCTTACAATTGTTCCAAACTTGCTAAAGTGACCTCTCAATCCATCAGGCTGTGTGTTCCAAGGAAGATTTCCAACATAAACCTTGTATTGACTTTCATACATAAGAATCTTTTTGGGAGTTGAATTCAATACTTGAGGGTTTCTTCTGGCTCCTGGATTCATGTCAACTGAATACCTAACTCGCATTTCTCGACCACCTACTTCCTTCAATAGAAACCAAAGCAGTCAACTTTCAAAAGCTCCATGAAGAAGAAGAAAGTAAAGTTTGTTTCTTTGGACTCTTACTGTTCCATCAAGTGAAGCAATGGCGATTTTGGCAGAGTTTATAGAACCCATAGTGATGTATCCACTTCCACGGCTCTCTCCCGTTTGATGATTTCGAGATACCTTCAAGCAATACACATCCCACATTTATACATATGTATCAATCAACCATGATAATAAGTTTAATTCGACTTGATGAAACTCAAAGCTAAAGAATTTCAGATTACATTGTGGATGATCTTCTGTTCGAAGGTATTGTGTAGGATCGATCAAATCTGGATAAGATAAGAATTAAAGAAGATTCTTTTCCAGAATTACCTCTACGGAGATTACAGTTCCAAAAGGCTGAAACATCTCGAGAAGCTGAGCAATGTCATAGCTTCTGGGGATATTACACACATAGAGCTCACAAGGTCTCGGTTTCTTCATCACTACTGGTTCTGCTTCGGAGATGACACTGTCACCATCAATTTCTCCTTCTTCTTTAACTTCTTCTTCATCGAGAACTGATACATCTGATGAAGAGACCTTGATTAATGACTGAGCTACAAACGAGCGAGAAAGACAAGAGAAGTGAAAAGAAGTGGAGGAAGAGGGGAATTGAGATTTCAGGGATTCTAAGTTAGAGTAAGACGTTGGAGAGATTATGGTTTTGTGTTTTGGAATTGAATTGTTAGAGGATCGAGAAGAAGAAGAAGAAGAAGATAAGGGAATTGCGAAGCAAGAGGCCGCCATTATCGTACCAGCAGCAAGAGGATTATTTGACTGGATAAGAAATACTAAAGAGAATAAATTGGGTCGGGTCGGGTCGGGTCTTCCTTAGTGTACAAAAGCCTATCAAAATGTACTCGTGTAAAACCAAACAGAGGAAAAGGATAGAACAGAGCAAAAAAGTAAGCAAAACATATGAGAAGAAGAAATGCAGACACACAAGATTTATGACTGTAGATCGATTTATGATTCGGACAGATGATAATCCAACAATTTCAAATATCTAAAAATTTTGTACAAAAGAGAATTCCACAATCCTGAGGTTTCTTATAGATGATCTCAATGAACAAAGATTGTAACCAATTAACAAACCAAAGTCGACAAACCTCCAAACAAACTACAGAGCAGCCATGTTCAGACACTCGTAGAACTGTCCATTGTTACAAATTCCATATCCACAAATCAAAGGCACAAGAAAAATTTAAAATCTAGAACTTTCAATTTCTTAACAATAGTACAGCAAAGCAAAGTACAGTAAGAAAAACTTGAAAATATTAGGAAATTGCAGTAAACCAAACCTTACATATTGTATAAGATATTGCACTAAATCAATAGTTGTTTTAAGAACTGACTCAAATCAAAATAAATAAGGAAAAAATATGAAACCGTTCAGCCGTTGCCCTACTTGTTGTCTAGCCTTAGAGCCGGGCACATAAGTTTCAAATTCTCAACATAACCTAGATAGGTCTGAATTCTGGGATGCTCAAACTCTTCAAGACCTTGTATTTGAATTCTTGTGATATGGTTGGTCTCAAGGTTGAAGTGACAAATGTACAATTGTCTCGAACTCGAATTTGTGGCAAATACAACTTCACCTCTATCAGTCATTCCGAGGATGTTTACTACCCTATCGTCAAATATGTCCTTCAACAAGGGAGGAAATGTGTAGCTTCTTTTGGACCATATATGTTTCTCTGCATCTTGTAGAACCCAGAAGTCAAGAAGACTTGGAGGCCAATAAAATCCAGACAGAAGAATTTCAGACGGAATTACCAACTGCAGTGCAGCTAATTTACCCTTGTAATTGATCAAAGTAGGATAGCCATCACTTCATCTATGTTGATAAAGCTAAACTTCTTAGACCTAAGATGAAAGCACACAATCTTGGAAACTGTTTTCTCCTCAATGAACCTATCAGCATGATAATACAAAACACCATCAATGCATATTCCAGGAGAACATGAAGCATGATAACGGTGTTTGCATTGGTTTCTTCTCCACAAATGGTTTTTATTGTCCCATTGTCAAAACTTTCCTGTCGTATGTGTCGCACAATACTTGTAACAACTGATTATCGATGGGATCATATCCTAAATAAGTAGAAAAGGCACAATCTTGAAACTCCACTTCTAGGGGTAAGGATACAGACTCTCCCGTAACAGGGTTATAAATAAATATTGTATTTCCTCTTCTTAGAATGACGAATCCATGAAGAGATGATTTAACTGAACGAATATGATCCCAGCAGGGAGAATGCTTCTCTTGAACATGATAATGGGTTGCGGGTACAACAAGACACGTTTTCTGATCTGGATTCTCAGGCACAGGTGAAGAGAAGAAGTGTATATTGTTTTCATCTTCAATGGTGAACAAGAACATACGTCGATGAGTAGAAGACATAGTCAGGAACAAATCCTTGAAATCTGGTCGGCAAAGTATGGATCTCCACAACTTTGATACACAACGACACCTCGCTATAGTCTTTGCAGGAACTCTCGAAAATATATCAATGAGGAGATCGATTGGGATTTCTCCTCCAATAGAGGGCGGAGGATCTTTTGCTTGAACTTCCATGATCGCCAGAGAAAAAATGCAGTTTGCTTTATTCTGATTTTAGGGTTTTCGATAATTTTATAGTTCAAAGTTCGGGTAGGGCGGCTACAGAATTATCTATTATGAAGTAGATATTATTTTTTAATTTTAGATAAATTATTTCCAGCAAATGGGCTCCACTAAGATCAAGCCATTAAAAAACGGCCTAATAAAGAAAAATTGTCCTTTAACATTGTAATCCAATATCTTGATCCGACTCATTGAGACAAGCAAAATCACAAAAGTATAGCTGCCTGCAATACAACCAAACATGGTCAGGAGCTTAATGGAGCCAGTTGAAACAGCTTCTTAGCCGAACATCTTTCCTCTCTGTAATAAATTTGAGCAAACATGTCTATATATATGTATAGCCGAACATCTTTCCTCTGTTAATTATATTTGTACAGGTTTAGACGCAAGAATGTACTTGAAAATTTTAAGAGTGACTAGTATGTGAGAGAAATTAGATCACAGCACCACGTAAGAAATTGCAATAAACCAAACCTTACATAATGATTAACTGGTTTTGAGAACTGACTCAAATCAAAATAAATAACAAAAAATCTGAAGTTGTTCAGCCATTGCCCGACTTGTCTAGCCTTAAACCCGGGCACATAAGTTTCAAATTCTCAGCATAACCTAGACAAGTGTCAATTATGGAGGAATTCTCAATCTCTTCGAGACCTTGTATATGAATTCTTGTGATGTGGTAGGTCTTAAGGTTGAAGTAACAAATGTATAATGGGGTTTGTGGGTACGACGCCAATACAACTTCACCTCTACCAGTCATTCCAAGAATGTATACTGCCGTATCGTCAATTATGTCTTTCAACAAGGGAGGCAATGTGTAGATTCGTTGGGACCATCTATGTTTCTCTGCATCTTCTAGAACCCATAACTCAAGATGACTTGGAAGACTTGGATACAGATCTAGAAGATATAAAAACTGAAAGTGCAGCTAATTTACCTTGTAGTTGATCAAAGTAGGATAAAACATCTCTATGTTGATAAAGCTAAACTTCTTAGACCTAACATGAAAGCACACAATCTTAGAAACTGGTTTCTCCCCATTGAACCTATCAGCATAATAATACAAAATACCATCAATGCATATTCCATCAGATTGAGCATGATAATGGGATTTGCATTGGTTTTTTCTCCATAAATGGTTTTCATTGTCCAATGTCAAAACTAGCCCGAAAGTCTTGTTTAGGTCACACAATACTTGTAACTGATTATCGATGGGATCATATCCTAACAAAGGTGTAAAACCATGATATTGATCAAACTCCAGTTCTAATTCGGGTAAGGATATGGACTCTCCTGTAACAGGGTTACAAATAACCATTGTATCTCTTGTTTTTAGAATTTCGATTCCATAAATAGAAGGAGAATGCTTCTTTTGAACACGATAACGGGTTGCTGGTACAACAAGACACGTTTTCTGATCTGGATTCTCAATCTCAGGTGCAGAGAAGAAGTATAAATTGTTTTCATCTTCAACGGTGAACAAGAACATTCGTCTATGAGTGGAAGACGTAGTCAGGAACAAATCCTTAAAATCTGGTTGGGAAAGTATGGATCTCCATGATTTCGATAGACAACGACACCTTGCTATAGTCTTTGCCGGAACTCTCGAAAATATATGAATGAGGAGATCGAATGGAATTACTCTTCCAGGAGAATCTTTTGCTTGAACTTCCATGATCGCCAGAGAAGAGATGCAGTTTGCTTTATTCTGATTTTAGGGTTACAGTATTATTTCTTAAGTAGATAGTAAATTTTAATTCTAGATAAGTTATTTCCAGCAAATGGGCTTTACTAGAGATCAAGGCATTACAAAACAGCCCACCAAAGAGACCTTGACTTGCAATAACTGAGCTACAAAAGTGCGAGAACGATAAGAGAAGTGAAAAGAAGTGGAAGAAGACTGGAATTGTTTGTTTGATAATTTAATTATGATAAGAACTTAAAAAAGGAAAGAAAGTCCAAAACTTTGTCATCCTCGATTGTGACATATGTTCATTGCATAAAATTATTTTTTTTAATATTTCAATACATTCATAAAGCCAGAATATATATAATATATATATACATGTTACATTCTATTCTATATATAGACAACCATTCTCAAATATCTTACGGGTTTTAGGAAAAAAACAAAATTTTACCAAATCCAGTGATTTTCCACTCTTTTATAAGTAAAGAATTGTCTAAGTACATTCTTCCACCACTGGTTCCACCTCCTACGATACTGCCATCGGAACTATAGATTGATATTATGAACTGCTACGTACGGAAATGAATGTTGCCAATATTAAAAGATTGATATTTACATATTTATATTGACAAATGGGAATATGAATCATTGTGTAAGTTATAGATTTTGGAATTAAGTAGAATGGAAGTTACAAGGTTTTTGATTAGATGTGAATCATTGGTGAGTTTAATGTGTATATAGAACTTAAGTTACAATTGTTAAGATTAAGTGAAACCCTGTTTTTAATAGAAAGTAAGTAGTATTGATCATTATTATTCTCATAATTTCAATATTTCTAGATGTCGTCGGTAATGTTACTTTCAGATATACACCAATTTTTACATTTTCAACAACAACAAAATATCTAAAACTAGCTAAATAGTTTTTTTCTTCTTTTTTTTTGTGAATAATATTTCATCACATCAAACTTAGAAGTTATAAAAGGAGGTAAATTGTTTACAATTTTTTTATTTGTTAAAAGATGTATACAATTTTGAGAAAGTCTTCTAACATTACTACGCTTTAACAAATGAATCATTCATAAAGTCCATTAAAGGCCCAGTTTGATTCAGAATTGGCCTTCTTGAATCTTGTGGAATCGACGAAGCTTCTATTTATATTCTGAATCAATAAATAGAGACGAGCGGGGAGGAAATATAGAGAGTCAGAGAGCAGTCCAGAGAAATGAACAGTTGAGAGAGTAATTAAGAGAATTCTGTTAATCGTTTAGTTCATCAATCTACTAAACGCATTCTTCTCTGTTCTCTGATCGATCTTTCTTCTCGATCGATCTTTTTTCTCGATAACACCTCGAACTTTTCTCTGTTCTTCAAGTTCATCTGAAGGTTTCAATATGATGACTAATCTAATGGCGAAGAGTAACCTAGCGATGGGTTATAATGACCTGCATTTGAAGTCTCTGAATTTCAAAACCTCTCTGCCATTGAAGACCTCTTTGAAGTCTCTTTCTTTCGACAATGAACTGGCCAAGAAGAAGGTAAGAATCTGATCGTTACTTCATTTTGAATCATTAAATATTAAAGAATCATCATAACTTTTATTATCTTCAGACTCGGTGGGTCATAAGGTGCTCGCATTTGAAGTCTCTTCCTTTCACGACTTCTCTACCATTGACGACCTCTCTACCTTTCAAAACCTCTCTGCCATTGAAGACCTCTTTGAAGTCTCTTTCTCTCGACAATGACCTGGCCAAGAAAAAGGTAGGAATCTTATCGTTACTTCATTCTCAATCATTAAATATTATAAAGACTCATCATTCTTTTTATTATTATTATCTATCAGACTCGGTGGGTTTTAAAGTGCTCGCAGAACCAAGAAGAAGATGATGATGAACTAAAGTCTATGCTACACAAGTACTGGAAAGAAGAACAGAAAGCAAGAGCAGAAAAGGATAATTCGTTAGATATGATAAGGGACTTTATGGCCAGAATGGATGAGTTTACCGAGCGTGATGAGCAGATCCTGTCTCTGATGAGGGAAAGGCTAGAATCGTATATCGACGAACATCGTAAATGCATTAAACAGCTCCGTAAACTTGAAAAGTTTCTTTTGGGGGAAAGCTTCCAAGTTATTTTCTCAGTTACTAGTTTTTTGGGCCAAAGGTCATAGAGAGTTTTCTTACTTACTCCATTCTTTCACATTCTATATAGATGCCTTACGTAGCTCGTTTTAGTTTGTGAATATACATCACTACTGTACGTTTCTGTACATTTGAATAAATGGGATAATCAAAATTCGAGCTATTTGTATGTTTATTTCACTTTCACCACCTAGAGAAGGAACTGACTGAACAAGATATCATTGGGATCTGGGGCATCTTTGCCTCACTGTTTTAAGTTGCCAGCATCTGAGTTTTCATTTGAATCGAATATGGCAACTAAGAGAGCACGCTGAAGAAATGAGATTATTAAGTGAAAAAAGTATTCTGTATTATGAAACTTCTATGATAGAAATTAGAACCTTGTGATATAATTTAGTAACACCAAACAAAAAGAAAAAGTTCAAAGGATCCAAACTGTTTCTCTGTAGCTTTTTAACTTAGGAAATTAAGATATATAGAAACATAAAACAGAAGCCAAAGATAGAAGACAAAGCTTATAGTTTAAATTTGTCTATTCAAACTTGAGCTGTGCCTTCAGTAAACTTGGGGTCCTCACATCTGTACCGTCCATCTGGTCCAATTCCAAACCCTTTTGGATCAGCAAACACATTCTGTAGCAACTGGCTTCGATCGGGCTGTGGACTCTCATCTGCAAACTTAACAGCTTCCTCCACCAACTCATCTATCTTCTTCGCTATCGACTTTAGATCTTCTTCTTTAGCAAGCTTGTTCTCCATCAAATACTTCTTCAATGCTGTGATCGGGTCTCTGGCCGCGTATTTGGCTTTCTCGGCTGCCAAAAAATAAGAAATAACCAAAATTCAAATGTAACCAATCAAAACAGATTTGAGCTTTACAGTTAATTCAATCCCAAGATAAACAGTACAAGCATCAAGAAGCACAAAAGTGGAAGGAATGAGAGATTTACCAGCATCACGGAGCTCATCAGGATCAGCCAATGAGTGTCCTCTGAATCTATAAGTCTCACATTCAACCAAGGTTGGACCTTCTCCTCTTCTAGCTCTATTGACTGCCTCTTTAGCCACTTCCCTCACCTTTAACACATCCATGCCGTCAACATGAACACCCGGCATCCCAAATGCAGGGCCTTTCTTCCAAATTTCGGGGTCAGAAGTCGCTCTCAAGTGAGACATTCCGATCGCCCACAAGTTATTCTCCACAACAAAGATAATAGGCAATTTCCACAGAGCAGCCATGTTCAAACACTCGTAGAACTGTCCATTGTTACAAGTTCCATCTCCGAAAAACGCAACAGTAACATCTTCACAATTCTCTTTTAAGACTTCCCTTCTGTACTTTGAGCTAAATGCAGCACCAGTCGCCACGGGAATCCCTTCGCCTATAAAAGCGAACCCACCAAGCATGTTGTATTCTTTAGAGAACATGTGCATGGATCCACCTTGACCTCTGCAGCATCCATCAACCTTCCCAAAGAGCTCACTCATGACAGCTTTAGCCGGGACACCTTTGCTAAGCGCGTGGACATGGTCACGGTATGTGCTGACCACTGAATCAGACTTGGTCAGGAGCTTGATGAAACCAGTTGAAACAGCTTCTTGGCCATTGTACAAGTGAACAAAACCAAACATCTTTCCTCTGTAATACATTTGAGCACACATGTCTTCGAAAGATCTACCTAATATCATGTCTTCATACAACTCCAAACCTTCCTCTTTAGTTATCAACTATTTCAAAACAAACCAAAGACACATAGAAATTTTACAATCTCGAACTTTCAATTCCGTAACCAATAGTTCAACAAAGCAAAGTACATAGTAACTAAGGATACACAAGTCTATCAGAGATTACGACTGTTACTAGCTAGGATCAGTACATTGAACGCCAATTTGATAATTATGGATAAATCTTCCATAAAATTAGTTACTAGCAAAATTTTACAATCTCGAACTTTCAATTCCTTAACCAATAGTACAACAGAGCAAAGTATAAAGTAACTACGGATCAGTACACAACTCTATCAGAGATTACGACTGTTACTAGTTAGGATCAGTACATTGAACCCCAAATTGATAATTACGGATAAATCTTCCACAAAGTTAATTACTTGTAAAATGCTTGAATTCTATGAATAATGAAAGATGAGAAATTTGAGAGCATACCAGGCTATTGGTGGATTTCTTTACCTTGACAACTTCCTGGACTCCAACAACAGGAGATCGACGAGCAGCGTGAGCGTGATTGAGTCTGCGAGAAGAATGAATAGAGAGAGAACGAGTGGATCCAAGGAAAGAAGACGTGGGAGATAACCGGATCGGAAGCAAGAGACGATTCTCTTGAGATCCATGGAGAGGAATGGTAGGAGAGAAAGTTGTGGCCATTCTCGAAGTATCAATGGATGGAGAGATTTTGAGATTCAAAAGAAACTTTGTTACGATTCAAAAGATGTATCTCGAGAGAGAGAGGAAAGGGCGGAGAGAACGAGGGAGATGAATAAGAGGCGGAGAGGAGGCTTAACTTCTTATGTTCCGTTCCTATGTTATTGCTCTCATTTATTATTTTTTCAAACCTTTTTTTTTTTACATTTTTGGACCCACACAACACTATTCTTTCGATAACACCAATGTTTTTTTGTTTTTTAATTTCAAATCCACTTGGACATGTTTTGGTTAATACCCTCAAAAATGCTATAAATTTTAGTTAAGATCCTGTAAATAATTTATATTTCATTTCAATTTAACACACCGCAAAGTTACATATGCTAAAACTATTATTTTAATAGCAGTTATGAATTACAAAAATTCCGAAATTTGGTTTTGGGAAATACATATTCTGTTCGTTACCAATAATTTAATATTATGTTCTCGGGTAGAATTATAGATACAACTACTAGCGACTATGAAAGATGAATGAAGTTAATATCTTAAAACTTTTCTTTTTAGATTCCATATTTCTCTGACTTTCATATTTCCTTTTCATCACTTGAACACAAGTATAAATGTACACCTGCCCAAGAAAATAACACAGATGGACAAGAACGAGACAATCCACACGCCTTTCAAGATACAGTGCGTTTAAACCGCGATTTAGTCCGTAAACGCTAAACCTAAGATAACACGCACTGGGTATGGCTGAAACAACATGCATTGGGCCTGGATAAAATAATAAGAAATGCGCCTAGCAGAAATAAAAGGCATTGGGCTGGCCTAAGAACACGGATTGAGTATGGCTAAAATAATACGCACAGTACAGAATAATATGCACTGGGCTGGCTTAAATAACAGGTGATGGCCCTGACAGATAAAACAGCATGCAATGGGCCTTGTAAAACCCTAGTTACTGAAAGTAAGCCACGAAAGAACTTAGGAGATTCTTCGAAAACAGGAACTAAAAGTTATATAGCCAAACCAAACAAGTAATAACTCAATAAGACAAAATATAGTCCCAGATCGATAAAACCAACTACAGAGTTAAAGAAGAGAATGAATTTAGTCGAATAAACCGAAACCCAAATCTTCATCACTCTCTTCTGCTGGTTCTTCCTGCAACAATAACGAAGTACAAAAATTAGATCAATAACCTAATCATGATTAGCTAAAAAATAAAGGTTATCAATTGCTGTAATTCTTTTTACCTTCTTCTTCTCTTCAGCAGCAGGAGCAGCAGCTGCAGCACCACCAGCAGCTGGAGCAGCAGCTGCAACTGGTGCACCACCTCCACCACCAGCACCAACATTAACGATGAGATCACTCACATTACGTTTCTCAGCCATCTTGGCGAATAGCATTGGCCAGTATGACTCAATTGTGACACCAGCAGCTTTAACCAATGTTGCGATTTTGTCAGCCTAAATACATGACGTGAAGGATAAAATCATTAAACTTCAACCATCTTTCTCGGAATTCTAAATCATAAAATCCTTTAAAAAAACAAATATACGGGCTAACCACAATTTCAAATCTTTCAAACTTTCAAAATCAGATTAGAATAACAGAGAACGGAAAAGGTACTTGATTCAATTCTTAACTAGTCAAACATTACTATAACTCCATACTTAACACTAAAAGGGCTTTTGTTGTTACTATTGAAACCACATGAAGGATAGAGCTAAACAAGCAAATTCAGTATCATCAGAAATGACTACGAATCCTTAAAACTCCATGATAGAAGCAACGAGACAAACCAAATACTAATTAGACAAAACCATATAATTTAAGAAAAATGCATAAACCATAATCCGGGAATAATTCAAAAAAAAGTAGAAAGAATACCGTAATGGCAATACCCTCGTCCTCGAGGATCATAACAGCGTAGCTGCAAGCAAGTTCTCCGACTGTCGACATTTTTTCCTGAAATAAAAAACGCTTGTTTACAAATCGGATTCCAGAAATCCTTAAAACAAATCAAACAACAAATACGACGGTGAAATGAAAAAAGTGCAAGTATAAACAGATCAAAATCACATAACGAAGACGAAATCGTAAACGAAAAAACTCCTAAACACAGTGTAATCAATGGCAGTATAACCAGAAAACAAAGAACCAAATACCAAAAATATAGTTATCTAAACTCTTAGACAGAAATCATTTACTGGAACAACGATAGAAATAGAGAGTCGTCGTGTACCTTAGACTAAGATCGAAAATGCTTTCGCAACGCGGCTCGACAGAAATTTTCTCTAGGGTTTTGAGGACTGAGTCGGGAGACGCAGATTTTATAAAGCTTCTATTCAAGCTTATGGGCTGTGATAAAAAAAATTATTTAGTAGGCCCGTTAAATGATCTTCCAAATAGGTTCAGATAAATGGGCTTAAAAGTTTGGGCCCTCGTAACTTCAGTTTGGTAGCCCAATTTAAATAAAACAAAACAATTGTTGGTTGGGTTATAGAGAACGACCACCGTGGTCCATAATACACCTGATGACTCGATCTCTGGCTCCACGCACGTGACAATAAAACAAATTTCAAGTAACGTAATTCTTCGTATATATCTTGAATAAACTTATGAAATATGAAGGGGAAATTATGTGGTGTACCATGTTTAACTCGAAAATTATGTATGATGCCATATGATAGTTTTTTTCTTTTGTATTTGTTCTAAAATCATGATTTGTGGTATGGACAAAAAGACAAGCATATTTTTAAATCATGATTTGTGGTAGTGAGGTTCTTCTTGGCCTTAATTTATGAAAATCTCAATGTGATCATAATCTTTTTGTAAGAAAAATAGGAAGGAAATATATAACAATCTTTATTTATGTTGATGATATCATCATTGCTTCCAATAATGATGATGTTGATTCTTCTCTTAAGTCTATTTTACATAATTGTTTCAAGCTACGTGATCTTGGTATTTCTGTTTGGAAATTGCAAGATCAGCTGCTGGTATTTCTGTTTGTCAACGGAAATATACATTGGATCTTCTCGAAGACACTGAATTCTTAGCTTGCAAACCTTGCAATATACCGATGGATCCAAGTTTAAAGCTCAGACTTGATAGTAATGAACATCTCTTGCCTAAACCTCTTAAGTATCGAAGACTAGTTGGACGCCTTATGTATCTCACCATAACTCGTCCAGACATCACCTTTGCGGTTAATAAATTGTGTCAGTTCTGTTCAGCACGAAAACAATCTCACCTTCAAGCTGCTTACAATGTTCTCAGATACTTGAAGAACACCATTGGACTCGGCTTATTATATTCAGCAGATAATGACCTTGTTCTCAAAGCATTTACTAACGCATATTGGGCTTCATGTTCAGACACAAGAAGATCAACATCGGGTTATTGTATGTTCCTTGGTTCTTTCCTCATATCTTGGAAGTCTAAAAAGCAAGAAACGGCGTTCTTATCCTCAGCAGAAGCATAGTACATGGCAATGCGTTTTGGAGTTAATGAAGTCTCTTGGCTTGTGAATCTTCTTACAAAGCTTCAAGTTCCTCATAATCGGTTAGTTCTCTTATATTGTGACTCAACTGCTGCTATTCACATTGCGAACAATGTAGTTTTCCATGAGAGCACAAAGCATGTCGAATTGGACTGTCATAGAGTTAGAGAATAAGTCATAAGTGGTTTGATCAAAACTCTTCATGTTCGCACAAACAATCAGATTGCAGACTCATTCACCAAAGCTCTTCCTCCATGTTACTTTCACAAGATAATAAGCAAGATGTCTTTGATTTCAATCACAATGCCATCTTGAGGAGTTATATTAGACATATTAGAGAATTGGTTTAAATTAAGTGATAACCGGATTATTTGTATAGATTGTTTCCGGTTATCTACTTTGGTTTATTAACCTATACTCTTTCTTCTTCGATATATATTGTAACGAACTTTCCATTTTGGTTAAGCAATACACTGAAAATTTCTCTCAAAATCATTTCTCGTCTAACAGTACGTTCGTCTTTTTGTTCATGTCACAAATCATGATTTTATGGCAAATACAAAAGAAAGAGTGTTAATGGTATCAGTGATAATTTTGGCCAAAAAGATGACATTTCGCATAAATAATTCGAATATGAATCCAACTATCAATGATTCATATTTAAATGAAACTGAAATTTGGAGCCCTTTTGAAGTAACTTTAGTTAATAGGAGCTTGAACAACGTGCAATCTCTCTCGATATCTTATTATATTATCACGCACGGTACAATTCCATGGACCCATAACGAATATATGTGTTAATATCGATGCAAACTTTAAATAAAATAATGGTATTTGGTAAATAGATAAGATTAATAAAAAGGAAAAACACAGTCATCGGTGTCGTGGTTGCAGTTAAAGAGGTGGTCAGAACTCAGAACAGTTTCTTACATATAAACAAGCAACCAAATTTATATCTGTGTCCTTTCTCTTCTCTCTCTCTTTCCTTGTTTCTGCAAAAATCTAAAGCCAAATCTCAACTTCACGGACCACCGAACACACATATACAATGGTTTTGTAATAATGTGTTGAAGAACTTGAAGACTGAATCTTCCAACCAACAAAATAAACACATGGGGAAAAAGAACGGTTCTTCGTCTTGGCTTACCACCGTGAAACGAGCTTTCCGATCTCCGACCAAGAAAGAACAAAGTAATGAAGTTGAAGAAGATGAAGAAAAGGTTTGTTGATCTTAGATCTTATGATTCGTTTTTTGAATAAAGTTGGGAGATTTCAGTTTCTGATTCCTGTTTTGCTCTGTTTTCTTAACAGAAGAGAGAAAAGAGACGGTGGTTATTTAGAAAACCGGCGAGTCATGATTCTCCGGTAAAGTCTTCCGGTATCTCTCAGCCGCCACCACAAAAGTCAGATAACACTACAGAGACACCACCGAGTAATGCAAATACTACGACTTCGCCATCAAACGCTGCAAAACATTTATTCGTGGCTTCCTCCGTTGCCACGTCAGCATCTCCGGCGGTTTTACCGAAACACACGAGACGGATTTATTACGCTAAAGAGAATTACGCAGCTGTTGTTATCCAAACTTCATTCAGAGGGTATTTGGTGAGCAAAATCATTAGCATTATCTTACTGTTTATCTCAGTTTTGGTCTTTCTAATTTGGTGTAATTAATGATGTATGTTTTGTGAAATGAAGGCAAGAAGAGCATTAAGAGCGTTAAAAGGGTTAGTTAAGCTACAAGCATTAGTGAGAGGTCACAATGTGAGAAAGCAAGCCAAAATGACATTAAGGTGTATGCAAGCTCTGGTTCGAGTCCAGTCTCGTGTGCTTGACCAACGCAAACGCTTGTCTCATGATGGTAGTCGCAAATCCGCGTTTAGTGACTCTCACTCTATTTTTGAATCTCGTTATCCTCAAGATATTTCAGATCGACAATCCATGGTTAGTTTAATCTTACGTAACCTTCTGAATGAGCTAGAGGTTTAGAGAACCTTTTGTGGCTAATGTCTTTTGGTTATTGGTACTGTAATTGTTGTAGTCAAGAGAAGGAGGCAGTGTTGGGGAAGATTGGGATGATCGACCACATACGATAGATGAAGTTAAAGCAATTCTACAACGAAGACGAGACACAGTATTGAGACATGAGAAAACTAATTTGTCTGAAGCTTTCTCTCAACAGGTAAAGTAACTGAACCAGTCAAAGTGTTTTTAGTATATAGTTTGAGTTAACTGATAAAGACTGTTTGGTTATAATGAAAAGATGTGGAGAACGGCTTGTAACCAACCAGACCATGAAGCAGAACTCGAGGAGGAAAGACCAAAATGGCTTGATAGGTGGATAGCTACTAGACCGTGGGATAAACGAGCTACTAGTAGAGCTTCGGTTGATCAACGGACTCCGGTTAAAACAGTTGAAACCGACACTTCTCAACCTTACTCAAGAGCAAGAATTGGAAGCCCGAGTCGTAACCAAAGACCTAGTTCTCCATCAAGGTCTAGCCACCATTACTATCCCCGCAACAATTTCTCAGCCACTCCATCTCCGGCTAAGTCTAGACCGATCCATATTCGGTCAGCTAGTCCACGTTGCCAGAGGGACGACCAAGACCGAGCAGCTTATAGTTACACATCGAACACACCTAGCTTGAGGTCTAATTATAGTTTCACACCTAGAAGTGGATATAGCTTAAGTACCACAATGGCTAATAATGCAACATTGTTGCCTAATTACATGGCGAATACAGAGTCTGCTAAAGCGAGGATTCGATCTCAGAGTGCACCAAGGCAAAGACCTTCAACTCCTGAGAGGGACCGTGTGGGTTTGGTGAAGAAACGGCTCTCGTATCCAGTCCCACCACCACCAGAGTATGAGGAAAATATAAGCTTGAGGAGTCCAAGCTTTAAGAGTGTAGCTGGTTCACATTTTGGAGGAGGAATGTTGGATCAACAATCGAATTACTCCTCTTGTTGCACTGAGTCTATTGGTGTTGAAGTCTCTCCAGCTCCTACTAGTGACTTTAGGAATTGGCTTAGATGATTGTTGGCTGAAAATTTTAAAAATAAAAGTAGCTTTCTGATTGATCTGTAACGTTTTAGACAATGAAAGATTAAAAGATTTAAATTCATTTTATATATTGAAGCTAATGGAGTTTTAAGAGAATCTTTTTGCATTGCAAAAGCTATCAAACACTTCAATGTGTTGCATTTTACAAGCTAATGTTATAGATTCTATTTTAGACAACTAGTTAAATAGACACGAAGAAAAAGAGTGAAATATACAAATCTTCTGTTTTCTCCATGAAAGGCTTTTAGATTTATTTTTTGGCCTTAAACAAGAATTTAAATAAAATGAATCCTCCACTTTGGAACGAATTCACGTTTTTGATGATTTTGATGCAAAAGTGAGAGTCTTAAAACTTTAAAGAATGAGCTAAAAAGGATGAAAAAGCTGCAACTTTACCACTTGAAACACGAGCATAAGACATCACCCATGTGACATGATTCCCCAACATCACAAGTCTTGTTATTTGACGTTTTACACACAATTCCGTATATCTCAACAAAAATAATTGTGAATTTTAGAAATAATAGCTTTCGTGATTTCAAAATGTAACAGTAAAAAAAATATTAAAAAGATAGATGAATGGTAAATTATATATATGCTGTTCGGTTCGGTTTTGGATTCAGATTTGATTTTAAATTTTTTAATAAAATAAGTTATATTTATGACTAAATTATATTTAAATTTTTGACAATACAATGTAAATAAAAATAAAAATAATTAATTAATTTTAGTTAAAGATGATGTATTTTCATATAGTAAAAACATGCTTATAATTTTAATTAATATTAGTTATTTTCATGAATATCGGTTAATTTTATTCGGTTTTACATTATTCGGGTTCGGTTCAGTTCAGAAAAAATTAATTTGGTATTGAAGATTCTATTATATTTGAATAATTTTATATATCGATTCAGAATCGATTTCGAAAATATCAATTCAGGTTTAGAAATTTTTATTCGGTTCGGAAATTATGTCGATGCCTAATTACTAAGTCATAAAGTCAACAATGTTTGGTAAATGAAACTCAAATGTTTCTCAACAAGAAAAGTTAAAAAAAAAAGCTTTAAAACGACAAGTAGTTAGTGACTTCTGAATAAGAACAGCAGCGATTGCGAGTTCTGGCAACTCCAGTTTCTGTATGACCCATATATTAAATGGGCCCAAACAATGAGTAGCTGAGATTTTTACTGGCTATAGTTGGCAAAGTTCATTGATTATGTTGAAAGGTCTTGGTGCATTGAAGGCTACCAATGCAAAATCAGAAATCTGACATGGCTTTTCCTAAATTAGAAATTTATATATGTAATTTTTGCTTTTTGGGTTGTTTATATGTTGGCAAGACAGCAACCAGTTATGTAGATAAATGGTTCAACCACTTCCATCCAGAAGAGTTGTTGACCCAACTACCGGTTCAAGCCCATCGTACCGGACTTCGAACCATGATATAATTATGGATAGTTTATTTAGTTTCTCTTCGTTACTTTTACAAAGCTGAAAAAAGAATGAAATATTACGTTCTTTATATACCATAAATGAATAAATGTAAACTACAAACTTGAAATGAACAAACAAATGTATTTAATTTGAACCAACGTGATGTTGACAATTATGGGTATGTGTGAACACAGATATAGTGGAGTACGAATTATGTTTCAATTTTTCAAATTTATGGTGAACCAAAAAGTATTCAAAATTAACTAAAGGTGTACCAAACGCACATCCATAAAATTAATTAAATTTATAATTATCACTCGACAACTTCCATAATAAAAAAATATACATATCAATATTACATAATCAAACCAATATACCTACACTTCATATGCATCCGGTTTAACCAATTATTGCACAACTTTAACCGGATAATCATCAACCGAACCAGCCCACGCATTACCTGTAAGCTCTTCCGTTGAAACTGCTCGTAACGCTTTCCAAACTGCACTATTACACTTAAAACCTGACCCAAACGCAATCTGCCAAAGTCGATCACCAGTTTTAACTCGACCCTTAGCTTCTGTATAAGCCATCTCATACCAAAGTGAGCTACTTGAAGTGTTACCAAAACGGTGCAAAGTCATTCTAGAAGGTTCCATATGCCAATCTTTAAGATCTAGATTCTTCTGGACTTCGTCGAGAACTGCTCTACCTCCTGCGTGAATACAGAAATGCTCGAAAGCAAGCTTGAAATCCGGAATATATGGCTTTACTTTGAGTTTGAACATCTTCCTTTTCACCAACGAAATCAGGAACATTAATTGTTCCGATAATGGAAGAACCATTGGTCCTAAAGTCGTGATGTTTGTTTTCAAAGCATCTCCTGCGACAGACATAAGCTCTCTAGCTAAAGAGACACCAACTGTTCCTCTTTCGTCTTCCTTCTGGTACACGCAATTGTAGTTCTTGTCGTCTGATCCTTTGTGTGTCCTTACGACGTTGACTAGCTGGTACTTTGACTGTGAACGGTCTTTACGACGGTTGGAGAGGAGAATCGCAGCACCGCCCATTCGGAAGATACAGTTACAGAGAAGCATTGATCGGTCGTTTCCGAAGTACCAATTTAGGGTTATGTTTTCCGTGCTGACCACGACAGCGTAAGAATTAGGGTTTGCTTTGAGAAGATTGTTTGCGAGATCGATTGAGATTAATCCAGCTGAGCAACCCATTCCTCCTAGATTGTAGCTTTTAATGTCTTCTCTCATTTTGTAATGGTTCACGATCATCGCTGATAGAGACGGCGTTGGATTGAATAAGCTGCAGTTTACAATCAAAATTCCGACTTCAGCCGGTTTAATTCCGGTTTTCTCGAAGAGAGAATCTAAAGCTCCGAACATAACGGCTTCAGCCTCGGCACGTGCCTCAGACATGTTTAGCTTCGGGGGTGTTGAGGTTATGCCACGTGGTAGATAAGTCTCGTCTCCTAAACCGGCCCGGTTCGAGATCCTTTTCTGGAACTGAACCGTGTCCTCCGTGAACGCTCCGTTTTCCTCCGTCATCTTTAAGAACGAATCCACCGACATTTTCCGTTCTTCTTCCGGTTTGTAGCATGAGAAATCCACTAGGTAAACCGGTTTAGACCGGTTTGCTACGTAGAGCGTCAAAACGAAGCAGAGGAAAACCGAACAGACGAGTCTCGTTGCCGCGTCGAATTGAACTGTCTGGTTAGACCAAAGCTCAGAGATCGTATCCAACGTTAAACCGGTTAACTGAACCAATACAGTTCCGGTTAAGGGAAGAATGATGATGAAGAAGAGAATGGTGGTGAGGTTGCAAGAGTTGTGAAGTCCAAGCTTAACGTACTTAAGCTTAACGGACGTTAAGAAATCCGGCAAACGTCGTCGGATTCTTATAACGGCAGATGAAGAATCACGAAACGCCATCTCCGCCGTTAGTCTCTCTTGATCCATATCTATACTGTTTGTTCTCTCCATATAGTTCGAAATATCTCAAACTGGAAGTCAAAGATTGATATCAAAATGTGTATTATCAATCTCTAGACCAATTTGCAGAAAGATAATGAATAAAAATTCTAAAATTGGTGAATTTGGAGGTAATGGTGAAATTAGGGCAAGTAGAGATGGTGAGATATATAGAGTTGCTATTAAGTGCAAGAAAGAGAAAAGGAAAATAAGATTAATTAATATGACTTAAAATAAAAATAAATTGGAATAATATCGAAATTTAATGATGGGTGGTTCCGAGATACTATTATTAGCTCAACTACTTATATGGGACCTTAATATTGAATTAAGTAGTCAGATTATTACTCATGTTTTGTTCACACGAAATCAAATTATCAAGAGTACATTTTTGTAAAAGTCTAACGAAACACACACAAATTTGGTCATATTAACTTTCTATTTTCGTTTACCTATTTTGGTATTAAAATATGATATGATCATTATATATATATATATATTATCGTTTCTTATAAGCTTAGAAATATTATTTTTTGTTAACAATTAGATCGACATAATTTGATCAATAACTTATAACCTATATTGTAAAATTCTTTTTTACTCAATTATACATATGTAGTGAAAAATAATTAAATTTTTGATTTCAAAGTCATTAGATGAATCATCTTAACTACCATAAACAATAGCACATACTTATTTATGATATTAATGTTTTTTGCTTCCTTGAGTGTGGGAAAATAATTAAACCATCAGCTTTATATGATTAAATGGATTAAGTGAATTGTAGTAATTAATGTGTAAATATAAGTGAAAACGTGTCCAAGAAACGTTTCTTTCACATATGAGTAGCGTTCGCTGTCCAAATTGCATTTTACAACTTTACAAGAGTAGTCGAAAGCGTGTCCTAAACATTCAATTGTTTTGTTCTTTCTCTTTTTACGTAAATATATATATTTTCGTTGTGAATTATGCATAGAAAAGTTCTCATACTATTCAATGCATTATTCGAAATCAAATAATATATAGGTCCATCAACATTTTGGATTTGTTCTAACAAAAAACATCTTGGATTTATATTTCTGTATTTCAAGTTGTATATATAATAAACTTTGAATGTGGCAACGTGTTCAATATGGACCTTAGAGAGGTAGTTGTAGCTTTGTAGGTGAAAATTATCAAGATTTTAGGTCCAAGCGGATTTGTCTCTCTCTTTTTTTTTCTTTAATTGGTATAAATTAATAACAAAATTTAATTGGATTTTAGGTCCAAAGATCAACTTTTAGGTCCCAAAAAACAAAACATTTCGTACAGTGATTGTTGTTATCTTATCTACTCGTATGTTTGAAGATTCAAAGAACATATGTTTTAACAAGTAATTTGTGGTCAAGTGATAGGGGATGAACCTAGAACTTTAAAAAGTTTGTAGGTTCGATTTTCATGATATGCGAAACTAAAACACATTTTTCTAATCACTCTTACATGGATATAGATTTATGCTTTCGGCCTATTTGAATACTTAAAAGTGAGGATCTATCCATGAGTTGCACCACGCATAAAAATAGTCCAAATCCCTTACATAAAATTTGGGAACTCAGAAAAGAGAACATACGATTTCTTCTAGTGTATGGAAGCAAAAACAAAACACTAGATTGGAAGATGACAAAGAAAACTTTAAGAGAGACAAAAACCAAAGACGTTGTTCATGGAAACACATGTTTCTACAGTACGTACCAAATCTTAGACGACAATATTAGATCAATCCAGTTCAGCAGATCAGATGCTAATAAGTAATGATAGTAGTATAAGTTTAGGTTTATGTGTTTGCATATACAGTGTAATTGAAGGTACGGAAATCAGTGGAAATTAAACAAGTCAAGGAACAGGTCATATAGAGTAGATTATAATTTGTAAAATAGAAATGATGATGATAATAATATCATAAATTGTGAACTTGCAAGTGCCCATGTGTCGACATAAACGAACAGTTAATGTTGGTCGGCTTTATATCAACTAACTAGAAACGAGTTGGTCATTAATGTAATGAAATGTACATAACCTCATAGCAATTTAATTATATGGTTGTAAAGTTTTAAAATAAGCGATTGGATAGTTCATAGTTGTCATAAAACAGGCTAAAAAGTCTTTATTGATTGCACTATCTATGCTGTGCACAGTACTAGCAGTACGCCGAAAAATACCCAATGATTCTCTTTTTTTCTTGTTTTCACAAAAACTATATTGATAACACATAATGTTCAAATACAAACAAGTAAATACACTCGATAATTCCAAAAAAGTTAACAATATATTGACATATTTAACATATGTTATTTTTATATAATTTCAGGTAGATTGAGGTTTTTATTTTTAACACATTATATCAAGATAATGACTTTTTAGATTTACGATTTCAAACTAAATGTTATTCTAAAGTCAGCAATAAAACAATATACATCCCTCCGAATATAAGATATTGGTAATGAGATTACAGTTGTGGTTACCGCCATCTGGGTTTAAACCCGGCTATTGACAGATTTAGCATGAAGCGACCATCAATTCTCCAGAACCGAGTGAAATCTACACAAATAATGGGATTCGCGCTAGTCTGTATCCATTTTTGTGGAGGCTAAGATATTCAAGTTATAAAAAAAATGAAAATAAGATATCATAAATTTATTATTGAATTTTATGTTTTTAGCTCTAGGTTAGTTAATGATTAATGAATTAGCATATAATTATATATCATGTTAGGTATCGAGAGCCCCCAACATATTAATTAAAATGATGATGATTGATTTTTACATATGAATTTAAAATCGACAGTAAATATTATGTGTCACATTATTTGAATCAACAAACTAGTATCATGCTAGTTTAATGGATTTTTTTTGTATGGTATTTAAATCTTTGATATATTAACAATTACATCACAACTAAGTACAAATTGTATTTTGTATGAGTCGCCATTGAATTGAATTTGTCATACATACTTGTATAATCAATTGCTTTGAAAATTTCATGGATCACAACAAGTAACGACGAGCGTTTGGTTATTTTATCCGTCTCTACTTCATCGTAAAGTGACAATATTGAGTCAGTAAAACTTCTATAAATTAATAATATTGAGATTTTGAAAAATTATTAATTTAGAAAGGTATTAATTTATCCATAAATTAATATTATTAATTTATAGTATAAACTAATAAATATTAATTTATATTATTTTTAATTGTTAAAATTATTTTAAAAAGATAAATTAAAACTATTTTTAGATTAACATTTTGAAAGTTATAAAGTTTATAATTTATGATTAATGATCTCAACTATTTTATTTCAACAACTTATAATAATATTACAATGAAAATGATACATATTAAAAATTTGAAAACTTAAAGAAATTTTGGTTACTTTTATGACTATAACTTCATAATTTGAAAATAAAATACAACAATTGTTGGGTTCCAAATTTTTTTTTTCTAAATCATACTTTAATATAACAACTTATTTATATATATATAAATTTAGATATTATTAATTTATGATATTTTTGATACTATATTTTAATATAAAAATTTTAAAATTATTATTATCTTATTAGTTATTAAATTTGATCAAACTTTAAACTTCACAATATAGTTTGACTAAACGACTTCATGGGCTTCATTTATTGAATTTTGACCAATTGAATTGTTTGACTTATGGGTTTAACTCAAAAGCCTGCGTAACCAATTTTTGAGGAAGATCCCATGTGCCTAGCTTAAACCTATGGATCTAACTTTTGTAACCCACTTTTAGGTTTGACTTTGACAATATTTCTACAATTTTGCCAACTCTACATTTTTACTATTCATTTTACACTTTTTCAACATTAACTCTTTTCTTTAAAATTCATTAAAAATAAAGATAAAAAACAACTCTTTATTTCCTTTTTGCTTTAATGTTTTTGCTCTTCACCAGCTCCATCAATGTTCCAGACTACATCCTTTAATCCAGATGAAAATGTTTTGTAGAACTGCAAAATCAAAACACAATTAGAGATGTTAACCGGATCAGAACCAGAACCTGTTCATGAAGATTGTACCAGGAAAACAAACCTTGTGAAACTCGAGAGTATCACCGCCGGTTTTCCTAAGCTCTACCACATGCAACGATGGTGCCACTTCAAACACCTATTAAACCAAATAACCAAACCAGGATGATTTTATATACCGATATTCATTAAAATCCGAAAATCGTACTAGACCGGAGTGTTATTCTGTCTTACCTCTGAAGCTACGGAGAGCTGGCCTTTACGTCCACTTTTGTCTCCTTTCATTTTTATCTGCGATTTATATATTAAGACATGTTTAACTAAGCATAAAAACATTAAATTGACATAGACAAATATCAAGAAGATGAACAAACCTTGTAATTGTCTTTACGGACATTGAAGCCTAATGGCTTTGCGGTTTCTTCCATTTTCGACATTATTTCACTCGCAGATCGTTGTGAAGTAAACCGCGTCTCTTTCTTAACAAGTTGCTGCAATCCCAAAAGAAAAGAAACAGTTGAATAAGACGAACCTATTCATGATATTAGATATCAAATCACAAATGGTAAGTAGAAATAAGTACATACGACTTGCTTCTCGAACAAATTTTCAAGACTGAACTCTCGTGAGCTGGAGATAAGTTCAAAAGCGTTCATGGATACCGGTTTCTCCTTCTTCTCTGTTACAAGACATTCCTAGAGACCAAAAGAGTGATATTGGTTAGTAGATACGTTGGTTTTACTTAATTGAGCTTGATATTTACCAGTAGACTATCAGGTGAAGAATTGGGAAAAGGCGGTTTTATCTTGGAGTTACTGAAAGCAGCATCGACATCATCTATGGTTATGTCTTCATCATCTTGTTCAAATGACGGCGGCTTGTACCCTTGCTTGAACCATTCATCTTCTAATAGCTCTACCAGACTTATTCTCTGCAATCCCGATACCAATGTTTGTTATGGATCTTGTACATTTTAGACCATCTCATTTTTGGTTTGCGGCATCTCGTGATCAGAAATCACAAATATTCATTTGTGTAAGAGGCGCTTACTCTTGTAGGGATGGGCTCAAGAATACGTTTAATGACTCTCTTGGCACCTGGCGAGAACCATGCTGGGCAGGTAAACTCAGCCTTGCAAATCTGAAATGAGTTTTAAACACCAAAGATGAGATTGCAAAAATAGTGAGAAAAAGTAAGATGCAGAGATAGATTAATACACGTACACGTTTGTATAATGTCATGAGATTTGGCTCATCAAAGGGCAAGTAACCAGCCATGAGCACAAAGAGAATTATACCACAAGACCAGACATCTGCAGCTGCACCGTCATAGCCTTTGTCCGATAAAACCTGTCCGCCAATCCAGAAAAAGCGGAAGAAATTAGAAGCCTATGTAAATGTATGACCATCTCATTTGAAGACCATAAATCTTATATTCATCAATTATTAGATTTCCTGGAAGAGGATCTGCAGAGACTTTATATACTTTGCATTTTTGGTGCTGAGAGTTAGTTATATACCTCAGGAGCAACGTAGTTTGGTGTTCCACAAGCTGTGTGAAGCAAACCATCTTCCTGCATTCCAAAAGAATAATGCTTACTACAATGATTAGGTGAAGAAACGAACATATTGATTATTTAGTTATCAATTGACATTACCCGAACTTGCATTGAGAAGGCGCTTAAACCAAAATCAGAGACTTTCAAAACCCCATTTGCATCAAGGATAAGATTTTCAGGCTACAACAAGGTACATATCATAACATATGAGATAACTTGAGCATGATAGATATCAATAACGCAGGAAACAAGAAGAGCAGCCCACAAAAAAGTAAAAACCTTGAGATCTCTGTGATAGACCCCTCGACTGTGGCAGTAATCCACGGCATTGATGAGCTGCTGAAAATATCTCCGAGCCTCATCCTCCTTAAGTCTTCCTTGTTGTGCCTATGTATGATTTAAGTCCAAGAATATCATAAGTAAGAACACTCGCAACAACAGAGCATGTTTCTTAAAAATTGCATGGGTTGGTTTCTTACAATTTTATCAAAGAGTTCACCTCCATTAACAAGCTCAAGAACAATATAGATCTTCGTTTTACTGGCCATAACCTCAATGATCTCAACCACATTTGGATGTTTAATCAGTTTCATCGTCGATATTTCTCTTTTAAGCTGCACAGCAAAATGAAATATAAAGATCTTAGCTCATAGCTTCCAATCATGACACACTAAAAACTAAAAATATTCCTCAGATTCTGTTTGGACACCAATCCAAAAGTAAAGCTAACTTGCTTTAAATCATATCTATGTAATGTCCTATTCAAATCCCTTTTATACAGAACATTCTCATAGATTCAGATTTTTTTAAAATATTAAATCAATCATTAGTCTTAATCTTGATTAATTAAACACGTTACCTCGGACTGGTGGGTCCCTAAACACGAAATTAAACTGTTCTAATAGATAAGATTAAAACGAAATTCCGATCATCCGTACGTGCTACGTATTTCCATCAATCACCATTACGAGTTTTACGAACCTGTTCAACCATTTTGTGACGGAAAACCTTATCTCGATCAAGGATTTTAATGGCGGCAAGATCTCCGGTGACGGCGTGTCTAGCATATTTCACCTTAGCAAAGCTTCCTTCTCCTAAAGTTCGTCCCATCTCGTAGTTTCCCACTCTCGTCCTACTCGCCGGCGTCGCCGCCTTCTTTCTGCTTCCGCTCATTTTCTTCTTCTTATAATCACAAAATCCGGTGGAAACAGTCGACGCTTAACGGCTAGATCAACGGCAAATCTTTTTGCAAAATCTCGAATCCTCAATCAACGAGATCCTCTCGAGAGTCGTTTTAGGGCTGAGAGAAGATATGGGGAAGGAGAGAAAGCGGACGAGATATAATAGGGAGCGTGTATTTCAATCGCTTTGTGAGAGCTCCCACATATAAATGGTCCCATTATTTTCTGTTCCGCGTCCTTCCCGTGTCTATATGTACATTCTTCATCCATACATAAATTTCCATTTTTTTGTGCTAAATTATATAAAAGGAAATGTATTGTATTACATAATTTTAATTATATAAATTAAAGTTAAGTTTTTATAGTATGTGCATATGACATTGTTTTATTTTAAGGAATATAATTTCATGTTCCTATTATGTATTTTTGTGTGTGTTGAATATTAATTTATTATATTCTATAATTGTAAAATATTATGATTTTGTACTATGATAAAAGTCGTATGGACCATCATTTTTAATGTTCGAAAGATACAAAATTATTAGCTAAATGATGGTAGTTATAAAGGATTATGGTTATGTTGGTCAAAATTACAAATTGTAGAATATTATACAAGTGTTTTGTTGACAACGACATTTACGTGTGAGTTAAAGTTAACTGTGAACCCCACATAAATCCATTCTGATAAACTCAGATGACACAGAATGTGATAATGTTTCTATGTTTACCCAAAACATGCAGGAAAATATATATATATATATATATATATATATATATAATTTCATGATGTTAAATTTTTTTTTTTTTGGTGTGGCAGACAAATACAACGAGTTATTGCATAACAAATAATACCGATATAATCATTCTTTTATATATTATGGAAAAGAAATGCAATAATGCTAACCACTCGTTCAATAATGATATAATATTTTTTTTCTTGAAGTCGAGTACAATTATCATGTCTCAATCATATGAAAGCAATCTCATATGGTTATCAATTTGAACTTCTTCAATTCAGATCTATTTTTGTTTTTATTTGGTTATGAATTTGAACTTCTTCGATTAATAGTTTTTTCCAAATATTAGTAAGGTTAAAAAATCTATATTACAAATAAAAGATTAATATTTGGCTTGATTTTGTTATTACTTTGTGGTTTATCTCGGTGTGTACCGTTAGACCGAACAACCCATATATTATGCGGGCCATATAAGTTTGAACGGCTCATTAATAATGGTCCACTCTTTAGCTACATGCCCTTTATTTTTGTTCTGAGTTAAAGTTTTGGGCCATGGGCCTTTGCATCTAATAATTGGATGACTCTTACGGCCCAAATAGGTCTAATTAATAGCAAAATCTCTACGCAACGTTCCTTTTTTTTTGGCTTATAACAGAAATTTGGAGGCATTTTTGGTCATAAAATCTCACAGGCTTCGTCGACATCAAGGCGCGTCCAAGTAAAGAAATTTCAAGATAATCTATAAATATTTGTTGATATTGTGCAATCATTTTTATAGCGAATTTTCCCGCTTGATCGGTCTGGATTTGGTAAGCATTTCGAGGGAGGTTTTTAAGGAGACGGGATTAGGGTTTTGATTTGGTCGGCGAGTAAAGAAGATGCAGCAGTCTCCGCAAATGTTTCCGATGGTTCCTTCGATGCCGCCTACTAACATTACTACAGAACAGATCCAAAAGGTTCCTTATTTCTTCAATTTGTATCTTTCAGGACACATCTCTCTCAAATAGAGTCTTATTAAAGTTAAAGCGTTTAGTTTTTTGGTCTTATCGAGCTTTCTTCTGAGAAAATTAGTAGGTTCATGTGATATGAGTGCCAGTAATAGTGGCCATTTGGCAGTAATTGGTTGCTATTGATGTTTTAAGTGTTTATATTTGAATCTTTCCCTAATACTTAGAGAGGATTCTCACAACAGTCCTGGTTAAATGATACTAAGATTGGGTCTGTTCTTGGTGATAAAAGAATCAGCTTTATAGTACTAAGAGATTAGGTGCTTAGTGGTTGTTATAGAAATTTCGAACGATATATAGTAAATTCCTTCTCATTCCCATGTTTCATCTGCTAATTGCAGTACCTGGACGAGAACAAGAAGCTGATAATGGCTATCATGGAAAATCAGAATCTCGGAAAACTTGCAGAGTGTGCCCAGTAAGTGCCCCCTTTGCATGTCTCTGTTTATATCCATCCTTGTATGTATCTTAAATAGTAATGGGGTTTGAGAATAGCTTTTAATGGTGAGATTATATGGACATAATCTTTTGCTCCTTTACATCTTCAGGTACCAAGCTCATCTACAGAAGAACTTGATGTATCTTGCTGCAATTGCTGATGCTCAACCTCCACCAGCTACACCAGGAGCTGCACCAGCACCAGCTATGGCTTCCCAGGTTGTTTGTGATGCTAAAAGTGAATTGGGATCACATTGAGATATGTATATATTGGTTTGATTAACTTACTTTGGGTATGATTTCTGTTAGATGACAACACCACATCCTGCGATGCAACCGCCTAGCTACTACATGCAACATCCACAAGCTTCAGGAATGACTCAGCAAGCATCGCCTGGTGGTGTTTTCCCTCCAAGAGGTCCCTTACAATTTGGTATTCCACACCAGCTTCAAGATCTGCAGCAGCAACAGGAGCAGATGCATCAACAAGCTATGCAAGGACACATGGGGATTAGACCAATGGGTATAAACAACAATGGAATGCAACATCAGATGCAACAACCAGAGACTAGTCTTGGAGGAAGTGGTAACTCTATGCATTAAGCTAATGCTCCATTTCATATTCTCTTAACACGATTATAATTTAAGATTATTATTGATATAGGAGTTAAATAGCTTGGTTGGAATCTGCATATTGTTAGCACTTATAAATTTCGTTCGTATGTTTCCTTATAAACAATAGGGCTTAGAGGATGCAATCAAGATGGAGCAGATGGACAAGGAAAAGACGATGGCAAGTGAAAGGATCCAAAGAAACTTTCTTTTGTTGATATTTAGGACTTCCGAGTCTCACAACGTTTTTGCAATAGCTTATTTGAGATTTTAACACAAGATAGACTGTGGATTAGTTTACCACAAACCATGTTGTAATGTATTACTATCTAGTACAAGCTCGGATTGGTTTAGAAACATCATCATTCATCTAAAAGCATTGGCTTATTTCTTATTCGGGACGTGACTTGACGATGAAATTCTGACGGCTAATCGGATTCATAACGACCGGTGGTCCAGCAGTTCTAGGCCATGCCTGGAATTTCTCGTCCGTCGCCTTCCACCATTCCTTATTAGAGACAGTTCCTGGAGTAGACCCTGAGTTTTTCACCAGAAGATAACCGATAAGTTGAAAAACACCTAACAGAAGCATAAAAACGAAAAGCCAAATCTTTGAACAATACTTGCCTCCAAATATCTTATTATCAGAGATGACTTTATCAAAAAGGTATGAGATTCCGAAAGAACCGATGAGAGCACCGATTATGTACTTGGCTTTACCGCCTGTTGCCATTTTCTTCTCAAACTCAAAATGACTACACATACAACACAACCATTATTACAACATTTAACACTTAGCATAAGTAATACAAGACACGAAGTAAACAAATCTAATTTCAATTTTCAGACATAGTAAAGTCCAGAAGATATAAGACAAAGTTGTTCCACAGAAAACTCAATTATGTATGACTTTTTACAACCAATCGAATCGCAACCAAACTCCAGAGCTTCGATTCAAAAGAGAAAAGATAAAGATTTGTGAAACAATTCTGATCTCAGTAGATCTTACCTTTTCCGATTCAAAGAAGCTATAAACAGTGGACTGGAATTCAAGAAGAACTTCGATGGTGGATATGATGATTGCCTTATCTAAAAAAAAATTTATAAAGAAAAAACTTTGATTAAAATGGACTAACTTATACGAAATGACTAAAATGGGCACAATTTCGACAAGAATTGTCATTACGTGCGTGTGAAAGAAAAGACTAATATTTGCCCTTCTTGTTAAACAAATTTACATTTACAGACGTCCGATCATACTCTCAAGATCTAACGGTGAAAAGGGCCTTTGACTCCATCGTGTTCAAATTATATTTCTCTTTATCCATAAAAATATATATACACATATAGGCCTACACATATCATATATATTGAGATTCACGGTTACAGAAAGGAGATTCAATTCACAAGACAATAGAAATATTTTAGTAAAAGTCTTCCAAGTGTGGATAAATAAATAAGATCAATATCAAGATCACACTAATTATCAACTAAATTTCTTATACACGGCAATTTAGTTCTTGCAGAATCACGATTCTCAAAACTCACTTTCTCATATTTTATTTATGTTTTGGATCCAGTGCCAGCTGCAACATGATTGTACCAATGATTAAAGTCGTGATTTAAATTATAATTTCATTAAACTGGATTAGAGTAAATTTCTGTACAATTTTCTAAACTCACAAAACCCATTAATATACAAATACAATAGTGTTTTTTTATCAACTTTTGGAAATAATTAAGTGAAGGATAAAGCTAAATATTTGGATTGTAAATGACTACATCACATGTAACTTTCTAGACACGTAAAGTCAAATTAATTAGATCACAACCTGATGAAATTAATTCTCAACCGATTATATTAAACATATTAACAAACTCACCCGCCAAAATAATAATAATTAAATTCTATAATCCGAATTATATAACCTTAATTACAAACACCATTTATTCCCTAATCCGTTTGACTTCATCTCAAAAAATCTTGATCATGAAAGAGGATCGTCGTCTTTCTTACAAACGCTATGTTCTTCAGTTCTTAAAAACCAATACGGCGTTTGTTATCTTCATATTGTTAACATACGCCTTTGGTTACTTCTCAGCTTACTACTTTCGTCAACCACCGCAACTGCAACAACCGTCTACGGTTGCGTTGAACACCATCTTGACGGCAAAAGCTCAAAATTGCGCAATCGATAACTTCCGAGTAACGACTCGATGTGGTGCTCTTGTTCCATCGGAACTAATACGCCGTACGGTTATCGAAAAAGTTTTCAACGGAACTTCACCGTACACTGATTTTCCGCCACCACACGCAGGGAAATTCCTCCGGCGAAAAGAATCAAAGGCTGGGGATCATACGGAGCTGTATTCGAGAACTTAATTCAACGAGTCAAACCTAAGACGATCGTGGAGGTTGGGAGTTTCCTTGGTGCTTCGGCGATTCATATGGCGAATCTCACGCGCCGCCTTGGGCTCGAGGATACTCAGATCCTCTGCGTCGACGACTTCCGTGGCTGGCCCGGTTTTCGAGACCGGTTTAAGGACGTTGCTTTGGTAAACGGTGACGTTTTGCTTATGTACCAGTTTATGCAAAATGTGGTTAGCTCAGAATTTTCCGGTTCGATTTTACCGGTTCCTTTTTCAACCGGTTCGGCTTTAGAGAAGCTCTGTGAGTGGGGAGTGATGGCGGATCTTATAGAGATAGATGCGGGTCATGACTTTAATTCGGCTTGGGCGGATATAAACCGGGCGGTTCGTATACTCCGACCCGGTGGTGTTATATTTGGTCATGATTATTTCACTGCGGCGGATAGTAGAGGGGTTAGAAGAGCCGTGAATTTGTTTGCAGAAATTAACCGGTTAAAGGTCAAAACCGATGGTCAACATTGGGTTATTGATTCGGTTCAGTAATCTGATTACTTTTTGTTTTCTTTTTTTGGCTGTATCAACAATAAAATAAATCAATTTGTAAGTTTTGATTAGTACCAAACAATTAGAGTGTTTATTACAACGGAATGTTGTGTGTTGTGGTTCTATATGCTTGTATTCCTTATGCTAAACCAAAAACCACGTATGTACGTACAAACAAGAAAAGGCTTTGTTTTGGGCCGAATAAAAAATCAGTAGCCGAAACTATGCGGCCGTATCAGCCCAATCATATGCGAGCTCTACATTTGAAGGTCCGAGTGGGTCGCTGATACCCTATTTTCTTATGAATATTTAGGGTTGTGATCTCGGGTTAGTTTTTTGACAATTTTTTTTAGCATTCGTGAAGAAAGAAAAGTTAGATTTTTCTTTCTAAATTAACGTATATGTATTTATATTTCAGATATACGTGAGAGTGAAAAAAAACTTCTTTCTTTTTTAATATAATTTGTATGACAATGAAAACCTCGTTTAGAAACTACTTTTTGGGAATTTTTCTTTTCACGTGACATGTATTTATACAGCCTACGATAATTTTAAGAAATCTCAAAATTGTACTTAATAAAACCCTGATAATAGTAGATAATAATTTAAAACAAGAACATACAAAACTTCATTATTTGATACAAGCAAAGAAGTTTGCAGAAAAATAGTGATCTAACTTAGATCTTTGAAAGGGTATTCTTCAATCCTTAACATCGAAATATTTATATATAATGGTTTCGATAAAACTCTGAAAAATACGTGAATACCTGATGTTATGTATATACTGTACAAAACAAACCAAAACGAAACGGATCCGAAAATGTGTAAATCTACTCTAAAGAAGCTATATATTATGCACGAAATATTCAAAGACATTGCTACGATTATCAACAAATTATAGAAAACAAATCAAAGTGTTTGGAATTAATTGTAAGAAATAATTAGACAAGGATGTATAAGTAAGTGGAGATCAGATCGGCAATAATATGTTGGGGGGGATGAAGCCTGGTCCGAAAATACTCTCTATACATATATATATGATCATGACTTGTATGATTCATATGGTTATATATATATATATATGTGTGTGTACGCAATATCCTCGATCCAGACAACATTCCCCTCAACTGAAATTGCTTAATTCACATTCTGGTGTTCTAGAAAGAGAGAGGGAGAGAATGGTGATGATGGTGTTATGATGAGGGAATGATGAGTGGCGGAGAAGAAGATGGGCTTTTAATAAGAGAAACACCTCTCAATTCCTAAACCCTAGCTTTGCTTTTTTTTATTTTTTTTATTTATTATCAATGCAGTCAATGATAATTTTGAATGAGGTGACACGTCATATGTTTTACTTGGGATGAATTAATTGCATGATTGTTTTGTTTTGTTAATATACCTTTACCAATCATGATTTGCTTTACCTTAATCTCTCATTTTACTGCTAGTTTAAAGATTTTTATTTGGAAGTTGTATTATCTTCGTGATTCTGTTTTAAATCATGATTTTATAGCCGATATATTCTTTCTTAATTACTGATCTTTCGTTGTTTTAGTATGTTAACCGTTGCTCAATACGATGGGATCTATAACTCAAATCTTAAATAATTCTATGTCGGACAACATAATTTTTTAAAATCAAATTCGGATGAGAAATACGACAATGATAAATATTTAACTACTTAACTTAAGATATTTTCCATTACTAATTTTCATTTTGTATTTTTGATATTGGCATGAATTATTTTTTATTTATCAACAATTAGATTGATAATAGTCTGATACATAAGTTAAAGTTCACACTCTAAAATCTATTTTTAATCTACTAGTATAGTGGGTGTAATCCAACCCTGGTGCCATAAATCATTAGCTAAATTATCCTAACCACCAGAACAAGTCATCGTATAATTTTTTATTTTTTGAATAGTTAAATAGTTTTAGACATTTAGTAAAAAACTATATATATATATTATGCATATGGAGGAGTGTGTATTATTGAATTGCGAAATAAAGAAGGTAAGAGAAGTTAGTCAGAAGAGTGGTTGGGTAAATTGAGGATGACCAGTTAGGAATACCAAATATTTTCTATTTAATTTTTCATCGCTTTTTAGGCATCCTACCAACTTCATTTATTCTAACACATTTTTTCTCTCACTTTCTAAACATTATAATAAAAAATTATATATTCATGAGTAATATTTAACATTTAAAAAATCTATATATATTTCTCATCTTTTGGAGAAAATATCTAATATATTGTCTAAAATTTCATCAAGATGAATCTCAAAACATGTATATATAGACACATTCGACTCTTCATCTTTATGTCTATGGTTTTATGATGAATTTGATTCCAATTCAGCACATTTAATATGATAGATTGGTGACATCGACAATCATTTTCGTGTTCAGACAACGATTTAATTGGTGACTGTCAAATTTTATTTCATGTCAAGAATTAAATACTGAAAACATTTATAGTTTAAACTTAGTATGGTTTACAAGTTTAATATAATAAGTAGTATTAGGTTTAAGCTAGTTGGAAGTTTTCGTGGAGTTGTTTACAACGTGAATGCATGTTGTTGTTTCTTTCTGGCGTGGAGAATTTTTTTGAACTTATAAACATTATTGTATTCTCCAGTTTCATTACTTTATTGATTAGTACTATATAAACCATAATTATATAATGTAACAAACAGTAATTACCTTTTACCAATGTAATGGTACAAACATACCAAATTATCCAGTTTTCACTGAAATTATATAAATAAAATAATATTCTAATATTACAACATTTATAAACTTTAGTTAGAGGAATACATAAATATCTCCAGATAATATAGCTCAAAGAGGGAAAAACTAAACTTAGGAAAATTAAAATCCGAACTAAAAATAATTTTGAAAAGTAAAAACGACCAGAACTCAAAATAACTATCCTAAATTTGGAAGAACTAAACCATTGTAGAGTAAGTAAATAGTAAATACTATTTTCGAGAAATGGTAAAGTTAAAAAAAAAAAATTCTTTCTATAGTAAATAACGACTAGTTGACGCCTCAAACATAATCCTTAGCAGTACTAGAAGTCGATCAAGTCTTATCTAGTGATATCATTAATTTTTGTATTTCTTGACCATCTAAAAGAATAAGTACTCAAAACTTAAAATTATCCAATTCTTGTATCCGTTCCAAAATATATTCTTAAAAAATCCAGTCAATTATCTTAAGTCTTAACCATGTCTTTTTACAAAAAAGGTTTGATCGCATACGATATAATTATTTATATTAATGTCTGTGGAGAAAACAGGTCTGGCGACTACATTTACGTAGCATTGTAATTAGGAACGTAATAAATATAAAGACCTGTCAAGTGCTTAGGCATGTTTGTCTCGTAGCTCTTCTCCATTAATAACTATAAGTCCCTATAATGTCACCCATTTATACTAATGTAAGAGTACTACTTGTTCAATTTGTTGAACAATACACTTTTTTTCAATTAAATAACTAAAGACTGGTCATTCTTTGATCTCGACTACACATTTTCGTTGATAAATAATGTACTTAAAAAAGGATAATCAATGGAAAAAATGGATAATAAAAATAGGTTATAGTATCGAAAACTACATAACATATGGACTCACTATGACATCTATCAACATTTCAAATCACGGGAAATTGTATTTTGATTTGACTTTTCGATACTTCTTATGAAATTGGCAGAACCAGTTTGACCAACATTATATAAAAGCTTTTTTTCTTGGATCATTAACTATTTCTTGTAGTAGACAAGAATTCAATCAATCGAAGATTTATCTTTTCATAAGATTTAAATATACTAATAAGTTTTATACGTATTCTTAGGTTTGGATTTAGTTAGACTTCTATACAGTGAAATTATCTTCCTTCAAAACTATACGCATGACAAAAAGTAATAAGGTACAAATGAAACTATTACAAATAGTTTTGCGTATTGATTTGTTTCATGTTATTAAGGTGTATAACACTTTTTACTGCAATCTATTCCGTTGTCCCTTATGCCACATTTAGTGATTATATATTTGAAAAATTGTATTTGATCAAGTGATTAAATATCACATCTATTATTTATTTTTTATTTTTAGAAATTCAATTCGAATGCAAAAATCGTTTCTGTCCCACATTTTACATGGAGGATTAGCTATATCCCGAGCTTTGCTAATTACAAGAAAAAAATGATTATATATTTAGATAACTAGCGTGAACGATTTTCCATTGTATGTATCATAATGTTACCACAATGTTGTAATGTGTTAAGTAATTATATATTAAACAGATTTGCCACATCATGATCATGATTCATGAATAGGCTGACTTATACGTTGAAATTTTCCAAAGTATTGCATATTTCCAATCTAGCGAAGATCACTAATATTAATACATTGATTGGTCAACAAGTCAATGGAAAATGTTTTAACGTATCATAAGTCCATTACATAAGTTAGTGACATCAGATTATTAAACGTCAAAAAGCAGACAATACTCAGAAATTACTAACGTTTTTTAATACAGAAAAAATTTGTATTGGTACGAAATATTTTATCACAATAACACATATTTCATCATAATTTAAAAATATTATTATAAAATTGTGATGATTTATAAATAGTTACAATACATGCATATTAGTAACAAAAATGTCACAATATACTTGTAACGAATGAATCTAATAACAATATATTTTGTCAAAAATCGTTACGGAACAAAGTCACAATGATTCATAATAAATAAAATTCGTATATAAAATAACACAAATTATTACTAATATTTGTAGTCAAAATACATTTGTTACAATAACTCAATTTTTTTTCAGTGATATAAGACAAGTTGTAATATTTATATACTTACATTTATATCATATAAAATTGTTATGTCTTTTGACTGATCTCTTCAAGAGAAATTTTGCACCAAACACATTGTTGTCCAAACGATTTGGAGTTAAATACAATTAAATTTGTAGAATTTATTCAGTTGAACGATTCCTAAGATAGTAAATTATATAATTTTGTTGATAAAGAGTTATCAGCCACATGTTACATGTTGATAAGTTATAATGATATAGATCATATACTCATAATTAAATACGTATATTCTCACATATCAAACGATTCATTTATTTTATTTTACATAATCAAATTACATTAATGAGCGAAACTTCGTCGCTCTTCATTCAAGAATAATATACATCATTTATTAATTGCCAATAATAATATGAAACATTCATGCAGTACTTATCCAAGGACCAATCCCAAGCTTACACTATCGTACGCCTCGGGCTTACGTCAACAACGAGAGGACAAGCCATCTCGCACGAGAGCCTCAAAACCTCCGATAGATCCGGAGGGTTAGCTTCAACACTTGGACGCCACTCAAACTCATGCAAAAGCGTTGCAACCCAAAACGACACCGTAGTAAGTCCCAAATTCTTTCCCGGGCACACCCTTTTACCCGACCCGAACGGTGCTAACCTCAGATCCGACCCGAAAACAGAGAATTCAGCTTCACCTTCTTTAGCCACAAACCTCTCAGGTTTAAACTCTAAAGGATTCTCCCACACGTGCGGATCACGTGCTATAGCCCACATGTTGACCATCGCGGTGGTCCCAGCCGGCACGTGATATCCGTCTACGGCTGTGTCTGTAATAGAGAGTCGTGCCCAAGAGAGAAGTGGGCCCGGTGGATGTAGCCTCAACACTTCTTTGATCATAGCCGTTAGATATGTGAGTGATGGAAGGTCAGACTCATCAACGGCTCTTGACTTGCCAACGACTCGGTCAAGCTCATCGTTGACCTTTGACTGAACTTTAGGATGTATCACAATCCTCGCTAGTATCCACTCGATCAAAACCGCCATAGTGTCCGTTCCTCTAAATATCATTTCCTATAACAGACCAAAATGTTTTAATATAATATTTTCTTCTATGAAATTTTCTCAAATATTGACTTGATTAATATTGAAATACTTACCCAAAGAACAGCAACCATGTCGGATTCAGATAACATTTCAGAACCTTGAAGAGAATGTAACACGTCGAGAAAGTTACATGTAGCACTTCGTTGTTCATGAATGATTTGGCTTAATAAGAGTTTCACTTTCGGTACGAGTTTGGAGCATCTAAACCGGATTTGTTGGAAATCTAAACCGGCTAACCAAGGAAGATGGTCAGTCCAATTTAATGTTCCGAGAAGATCGTACCCTTCTTCAACCAAACCCTTTAAGCATTCCAATTCAAAGTTGTTCTTAGACTCCAATTCATACTCTTTCCCAAAAACCAATCCCATCATGTTACATAACGAGGCCGTTTTGAGCAAATCACGCACTTCAAACATGGAGTTAGCTTTACGTGAAAACGCATTAACCATTTGAGTAGCGATTATTTGTCTTTGTTCTTTCGAATTTTTGATTTGCTTTGGATTGAATAAATGGTTAGAGCCTAACCGACGTAGAGCTTGCCAATAAGTACCATTAGGAGCAAATCCCATGGCTCGGTTAAACATCAAACCGTAAGCAGTTTCATCAATCGGCCGGTCTGCAAAAACCGAACTGTTCAGTATTTCTTTAGCCACGCCGGGATGACACGTCACGATCACTTTAGTATCACCAAGGCTAAAAGCCATGAGCCGTTTGGCGTTACACATCGTAGCCACTGATGCTATGCATTGATGAGCTACATGACTTGACCTTAGACTCATACTTCCCACAAACGGTAACCCTCTTGGACCGGGTATGAGATTCTTGCTTTTTTGGTAATAAACTGAAATAAACCGGCGAGTGAAAAAGTATCTTCCCCAAGCCGGTCCACCCGGAACAGACCAAAACACAATGGTTAAGATAAACCAAGTGATGGTTATAGCAACAAGAAGTGAAACCAAATGGTCTTGCATGAAAAGATTGAATTTTGATGAAATAGCAAACACCCACAAATTTTGTATATCGGTTCTCATATTCAAAGAGAGCATTGCGGATAAGATAAATGTTGTTTTTTTGTTTTTTTTCCTTTGTGTTTTTTTTTTTCCGTTTTTGGATTGTGGTTTAAGTTTGAGTCTTTGTGAGGCTTTAAATAGACATGAGATATGAAGATCTTAGCCAATAGCAAAACAGAGAATACTTAGAACTTTTATATATTTATTTGTTGGTGCTCAAAGCAAGAATATGCTCTCGTGGTCATCTACATGTCATTAAATGTTTGGTACACTTAATTTACTATATCTCTTAAAAGAATTATTTTAATTAAATTATACACAAGTTTTGAAGATTATACTTACATCTGTCTCTTCTGTTTCATTTCTAAATATTAGTCTAAGAACAATACTTTAGTCTAATGGTCCCATTTTAATTATTTCTATAAAATTAATAAGTATTGGTAGCATAACCATTAACGCTAAATAGGTTCAACCAAATCCCACAAAAATAAGAAGATCTGAAACTCAGAAGCAAGACAATAGCTCTTTATTTATCGTATCTATCTGTTCAACATTAATAAAATCACTTATTTCCTGATCAAAGATTAGTTCGATCTAAACAAATTCTAACATACAATCCAGATCGATCTTGCTGAGTTTCGGCATCAACAATAAATTGTTATTCTAATTATTGTAACTTTTCACAAGAAACACATACGTATACAGTTTGCATATATAACATCATAGTTTATAAATCATGATTTTTATATGATAATGTGTCGTTAAAGTGAGTATATATGCATCTTAATAAAGTAATTTTCATATCTAAACGTAGTGCTTAATTATTGAAAACATTAAAAAAATAGTATGTATACGTAAATTTACTATTGTTTTCAAAGATGCCATTTTTTCTCTTTTTCTGATGAGTCTATTTGCAAGTTGAGAACACTTATGACTTTTCTCCTGCAAATTGCTCCTCATTTGACTTTTAGTTATTCTAGTCAACCACATTTCCTTTAAATTATCTTCACATATATATTATTTTTTTATTAAGGAATTTTACATATAGTTTCCAACTTTGAGATGCTTTTTGTTTCCCTCTGCAACATATATATATATATATATATATATAAAAGAGATGTTGAAGTCCTTATATTTAAGAATATATATAACACGACCACCAATATTTGAAATAATTTTGTGTTGTGACCCTGCTCGAAATTTAAGAAACATATAGTATGATATAAAACATTCTTTAGCTATTGTTATCATGTAAGTTAATTCAACTGTAAACAAATTCTTTGCTTGATTCAGTTCATTTAGATATTTAATTATATGTATTCATGGTTGAATATATAAAAATCTAAGAGGTAATTTACAATACTATTATAAGAATCTTTCTTTTGCTTTTAAACATTAAATTAATTAGTAACTTTACACATAATACAGAGGTATCAACATAGAAATAACTAAGTGGTCACAAAGCAATTTAGTGGGGGATGATTAATCATATGTGGTTATAAACAAATGTAAATATTAATTATATAATAAAGTCCCATATTTTAGGTCATAAGAGAAAAAGCGAGTTTGTGATTGGAGCACTTCAAATTATTCGGTTGCATTGAAAAATAATTAAATAAATAAATAGAATCATATCTTCCATTGGATTTGGATTATATTCTAGATTCTAACGTGACACTCACAAGTTGATGTCACGAAAAACATTATGAATATATCCACTTACTGAACTTACATATTTCAAATTCTAATTATTTCACCATAATTTTACACATTTGTAATGATAAATGAAAATAAAAATATTTGTAAATGATACATGAATAGTTTTTTTTCTTAACCCAAAACAATAAGGGCCCGTTAATAGGCTTGCGAAATATAAGGCCCATTAATAGGCTTTTGAAATATCAGGCGGCCCATATTATAACCCATTAAAAAATCAACACGAACACGCAGATGGTTCCTTACTAATGTCAAGATCCGAAGCAGAGATCACGATTCTTGAACCGTTAAGTTTAACGGTAGCTCCACCGTCAGATTCCAAAACTTTCTTCGAAACAACAAAGCGACTAAAAATCTCCTCGAGTAAACTGAAAAACGCTTGGTCAACGTTTCCTCCACTTAAAGCCGAGACTTCTGAGAAAAAAAGCCGTTGAGTTTCGGCGAATTCGACGGCGTCTTCAGTGGGAACAGCACGTTTATCGGCGGCGAGATCGGCTTTGTTTCCGACGAGCATAATAACGGCTGCTTCGTCGGCGTGAACACGTAGTTCCTCAACCCAACGTGCCACGTGGTCGAATGAGAGACGTTTGGTTATGTCGTAAACAACCATCGCACCTAATGCTCCTCTGTAATACGCACTCGTCACTGCTCTGTATCTGATCACCGGAAAATTAGTAATAATTAAGATTTTGATAAATTATAACAAAATCAGATATTGCAGACCAAATCAGATTATTTAGATCTGACAAATAAATGTCGTGATCCAAGACAACAAATGTAATAATATTTTAATAATTAATTTGTGTCTAAATCTGAGATTCAGCTATAAATAATTATCAATGCAAATACACAAAATTAAGATAATTGCTCGAGAAGACAAAATTCTAGTTCTGAAAATTGAATTAGAATCCAAAAATTGAGATTTTAGCTTAATAAAATATATATAGAATGATGATTAATATAATGTGTGTAGTTACCTTTCTTGACCAGCTGTGTCCCAGATCTGAGCTTTAACGAGTTTGCCTTGAAGAGTGATGGTTCGTGTCTGAAACTCAACACCAATGGTTGATTTAGAATCATAACAGAACTCATTCTGTGTAAAACGTGAGAGAAACTGTGTTTTTCCGACAGCAGAATCTCCAATGACCACCACCTTGAACACGTAATCGATCTTTTCCGGCATCTCTGGCTTCATTACGTGTTTATTATTCACCGCCGATTCTCCGCTCATCTCTTCGTTCATTTTTGAGCAATTTGGCTGATCAAGAAAACAGAAACTATACAGTTTTGAGTAAGTGGGAGTGAGTGAAACAGAGAAAGGCGAAAACAAATGGTTTGACTTTAGTTTTGTTAAATATAGTTGAGTACTCATAAACCAAACCGGGAAAACAAACCTGAACCAAAGCAAACCAAACCGAAATTAATATATAAAATATCCTAAAGTGTTTTATGTAGACAGCAACGATGATCTGTGCATTGTGCAAATCAACTTTAATATAATACTAAATGAATATAAAATGTTATTATATGTGGGCATGAACCGACATAATTAAAATAACGTTATTATTTTGCTAAATCAATTTACTGATTCAACATGAAACCCACATTTTGTCTAGAGACCACCTAAGAAAAGCTCTTATGTTGGTTGTTTGTCTACTTTTTTTTTTCTTTTTTTCTCAACATAAATATTTCATTCGACCAACAAGGTTAATACATTGTTTGTCGTTTACAATAAAAATGTTATCTATAAGCTATAGAATAAAGCTTACGATCGTAACATCTAAAGGATATAGTTTTTCTGGCTAATTCTATCAGTTACCATATTTTCCTCTTTCTTTCGAAATTGAAGTTGAGCATTCCCAATCAAATTGCTAATATCTTGAAGCAAAGGGCCAAGATTAGGCCATGACTCCAAATTATACCGCAAATCGACTCGTAAGAGGTGTTCTAATCGTTTTCGCACCCATCCATTAGATCTCACCAATATCATCCCTTTTTTTTGTCAACCATCATAATATTAGTAACACTACCACAAAGGTAGAGTAAGAGTTTACAACACTAAGGCATTACCTGACTCTCTAATAGAACGAACGAGAGCATCAACTTTATGGTTTAGAGATCTCGGAATTACAAAGACGGAAAAAACTCGAAAAAGAAACTTTAACCTGAGAAACTCCTCCTGGTAGGGTTGGAATGCTGGCCACTCTTCGGGATGCATCAAGAGCTTCAGAACATCAGCACAATCCGTAGCCATCTCCACTTCCAATACATGTATCAAGATCAGGGATTCCACACCAATATTATCCCTTAAAACCCAACAAATACTTGCTGAAGGTGCATTCATTTATTAATTTCCATCCACATTACACTTTAACCAATTCACAAGAGGAGGTTTCCATTTGCTCACCACCATATAGTCCAAAGAAGCTAAAACTTGATCTGGTTGAGTTTGAACATTTTGATTCAATCTATCTGAGTCTAAGATAGCTTTTTGGATTAACAAAGTAGCATTAGTATCAGCACCTTCAAAGATAAAGCTATTACAAACTTTCCATAATCTCCACAAAATCCAAAATACATATTTAACTGTTTATGCAAGGTCTGGAAAAGATATTCCAATATTAAAGCCATTAAAAAAATTCATGAACAAGGAACTTTCCAAGAGATTATCATAAAATGCAGGTGATACAGCTCAAATTAAACAAGCATAACGGCATGTCTGTATAATTAATCAATCAATTGTTAATGTTGTTATTTGTTGTTTTCGTCAAGTAATTCAACATCTTTAACGAAGTAGTACGTCACAAAATAAAAGTTGTTTATAAATTAAATACAAAAGATTATGTTCAGCTATATAAAGACTGACATTATTGGGCTTATTTGTGTAAAGCATAGTATCACATGAGTTGGGCTTTAAGCAAAAACAAGATCCGTTAGGCCCAATAAAAGTAGGACGATTACGGTGTCTCCTAATAAAATTGAACAATCAGAACAATTTGGGAATTATAATCGAAATTAGAGCAAATTTCGTCCCTTTTTTGTAGTATTGGAAAACGGCGACAGACGAGAGGGAGCAAAAGCGGCGGCTCGGCGACGGTGGGAATTATTTTCCGGTGCTAATGCAGTAAACCAATGTACTCTTAACCACCGATTCTCAATCTATCTCAATCTATCTCAATCTATCTCGTGGATTTGTGAATTAGTGTTACAGATTTTGGCAGCGAAATTGATCGGTGTGGAACATGGAGTTCTGTCCTACATGTGGGAATATGCTACGTTACGAGGGAAGTGGAAATTCGAGATTCTTCTGTTCGACATGCCCATACGTCGCCTACATCGAGAGACAGGTTTTTTCGAAAAACAAATTTCAGAAAGAAAAAAAAAAAAAGAACTTAAGAGGTTTTGAGTAACCGATCCTGCTTTGGAATTTTTTTACAGGTTGAGATAAAAAAGAAGCAACTTTTGGTTAAGAAATCTATAGAACCTGTTGTTACAAAAGAGGATATACCAACAGCAGCTGAAACTGAAGGTACTCTGACTTTTTTTGTCCTCTTATCTAATTTAGGATTGTGATTACTCGATGCTCTGTTTCACAAACTTTAACTAAAACATGGTACTAAGATTGAGGGCTCTGGAATGTAGTGGCACCATTGTGTTGTGACTTGTGAATGTTGGATAAACAGCATAAATAAAGAATTGCTAATGCTCTTTGGAGCCATTGCTCAGAATGTTTTGTTTATTGGAGTTGATCTTATTTTGTGGATAAAGATTAGACCTTATTGATTTCATTTTGAATTTTTTGATTTACCAGCTCCATGCCCAAGGTGTGGCCACGATAAGGCATACTTCAAATCAATGCAGATTCGTTCAGCCGATGAGCCAGAATCCAGATTCTACAGATGCTTGAAGTGCGAGTACACTTGGCGTGAGGAATGATAATCACCTCTGTCTCTGGCTGCTTAATATCTTTTTGAAAACTCTCCTTGTACTTCTTTTGATATCTGTTTTTGGGTATATTTACACATCTCAAGGGTTTATGTAGTTTGAGCAATCGGATATTTTGGAATGTTGGTCCAATTCCAGTCAACAGAAATGCAGCAGAGCTTGGATTGGGTGTTTCAACTATGAAAAGTTTTGATATTTGGGAGCAGATTAAGACTTTAATCACTTCGTCATCTGTTTGAGATTCAATTTAAAACGGCACCGGTTTATATTGGTCTTTGACTTTGACCCGATCCGTCTGTTAAAGACTTCATTCGTCGTCTTCCCTGTCCACTGAACCTCCAGATTTCATTTTTTTTTCTCAATTCTCCACGAGAAAGAAAATGTCTTGTGGATTTTCGAAAACTAAACACAGGAAGAAAGCTGACTTAGCTGCGGTTTTGCGCAAGTCATGGTACCATTTAAGGCTCTCAGTGCGTCATCCGACTAGGGTCCCGACTTGGGATGCGATCGTTCTTACAGCGGCTAGTCCTGAACAAGCGGAGCTCTATAAATGGCAGCTCCGTCGAGCGAAACGCATGGGACGGATTGCGAGCTCCACTGTCACTTTGGCAGTTCCTGATCCAGATGGCAAACGAATCGGGTCTGGTGCTGCCACACTTAACGCCATCTATGCTCTTGCTCGCCATTATGAGAAATTAGGTTTCGATCCTGGTCCCGAGGTAAAATTGTGTTGACAGGTTAGATAAATTCATAATTTTGAACGAACATTCCACTATTCTATTGTTTGTATATTGAATGATCATACTTGATCTGGCTGAGAAACTTCTTAGTTATGACTGTAATCGTGCAATAAAATCTCTGGGCTTCGTGATGTTGGTAGTCGAGTGACTAAACCCACTAGATCTGTTTGCTTGATTAAATATTATATAGCATCAAATCTGGTGTCAATTTTGTGATTTGATGGTTATGTTGATAATCAACAGGTGTATGTTGCAAATGGTAATTGTACACAGTCCTCTCCAAATTCTTGGGTTAGATTCCTGTCTGAAAAGCATGTACTGATGCTTCATGCTGGAGGTGACTCGAAAAGGGTTCCGTGGGCAAATCCAATGGGGAAAGTATTCCTCCCACTTCCTTATCTCGCAGCTGATGACCCTGATGGTCCTGTTCCTCTTCTTTTTGATCATATACTTGCAATCGCTTCATGTGCAAGACAAGCTTTCGGTGATCAAGGTGAATTCCCGTAATTTGTGCAATGTTCTTGTTGTCTGATTGTTAGCTTGCTGCTCAAGCTATTTAAAACAGAGAAGAATGTGTCTTGACGTCTTGGATGCTGATCTTAACTTTTAACTTGTGAAGGTGGATTATTCATTATGACTGGAGATGTCCTTCCATGTTTTGATGCATTTAAAATGACTCTCCCTGAAGACGCAGCTTCCATAGTTACTGTGCCTATCACTCTTGATATTGCTTCCAACCACGGTGTTGTTGTCACATCCAAAACTGAGTCCGTTGCTGAAAGCTATACTGTCAGTTTAGTAAACGATCTCCTGCAGAAGCCTACAGTAGAGGAACTTGTCAAGAAAGATGCAATCTTACATGATGGACGAACGCTCCTTGACACTGGGATAATATCTGCAAGGGGTAAAGCATGGTTCAGCCTGGTCACTCTTGGATGCTCATGCCAACCCATGATTTCAGAGCTTATAGCCAGTAAAAAAGAGGTAAGTTTTTCATATAGATGCATTCTGTTTTTTAAAAACGACCCTTTACTTCTTGAACAGACATTTGCTTCTTACACTGCTTTGTAATATAATTGTTTTCTGACTTCGCCAGATGAATTTGTATGAAGATTTGGTCGCTGCTTGGGTTCCTTCAAGGCATGATTGGCTGAGAACTCGGCCTTTTGGTGAACTTCTTGTTAACAGTCTGGGGAGGCAAAGGATGTACAGCTACTGCACTTGTATGTTTGTACAGATCCCAAGAGTGGCTATGATAGAAAATTCAATTGTATTTGATTACCTTTCTTATTACCTTTTATCACCTTGTGTCAGATGATTTGCAATTTTTGCATTTTGGAACATCAAGTGAGGTATTGGATCACTTAAGTGGTGACGCTTCAGGAATTGTCGGCCGAAGGCACTTATGTTCCATTCCAGCGACTACGGTTTCTGATATTGCAGCGTCTTCTGTTATTTTGTCTAGTGAAATTGCACCTGGTGTCTCCATTGGTGAAGATTCACTTATATATGATTCGACAGTTTCTGGTGCTGTACAAATTGGTTCTCAGTCCGTGGTTGTTGGTATTCACATCCCAAGCGAAGATCTTGGAACTCCGGAGAGTTTCAGGTTCATGCTTCCGGATAGACATTGTCTTTGGGAGGTCCCACTGGTGGGACATAAGGAAAGAGTGATTGTATATTGTGGTCTCCATGATAATCCAAAGAACTTAATTTTTAAAGATGGAACTTTTTGTGGTAAACCCTTTGAGAAGGTACTGTTTGATCTTGGCATCGAAGCAAGTGACCTCTGGAACTCTTATGCTGCACAAGACAGATGCTTGTGGAATGCAACACTGTTCCCAATTCTTACGTATAGTGAAATGCTAAAGTTAGCATCATGGTTGATGGGTTTGGATGATAGTAGAAGCAAGGAGAAGATTACTTTGTGGAGAAGCTCACGACGTGTAAGCTTAGAAGAGTTGCATGGATCAATAAACTTTCCTGAGATGTGCAATGGTTCCAGTAATCACCAAGCTGATCTTGCAGCTGGAATTGCTAAAGCATGTATGAACTATGGTATGCTTGGGCGAAATTTGTCTCAGTTGTGCCATGAGATATTACAGAAAGAATCATTAGGACTGGAAATGTGCCAAAATTTTCTGGATCAATGTCCCAAATTTCAGGAGCAAAACTCCAAAATTCTTCCAAAGAGTCGGGCATATCAGGTAGAAGTTGATCTTCTTCGAGCATGTGGGAATGAGTCAAAAGCTATGGACTTGGAGCATAAGGTCTGGGGAGCAGTTGCAGAAGAAACTGCTTCAGCTGTGAGATATGGTTTTAGAGGTAAAATATAGCAACCAGCGTTTACTAACACTTTCCTATTACGGATAAACCTTGATTAACTCTTTTGTTTGTACCTCAGAACATCTATTGGAATCAAGCGGCAAGCCCTATTCCGAGACCCAAATATCTCATCTGGATCAAGTTTTTCAACCAAGAAGAACAAAAGTCGAACTACCAGTTCGGGTAGATTTTGTAGGAGGTTGGAGTGATACACCTCCATGGAGTTTAGAGCGTGCAGGTTGCGTCCTAAGTATGGCTATAACCTTAGAAGGTTCACTTCCAATTGGCACAATCATCGAAACAACAAATCAGAAGAGTGGAATCTCAATCCAAGATGACGCTGGAAACGAGCTACACATCGAACATCCAATAAGCATCAAGACACCATTTGAAATCAATGATCCATTTAGGCTTGTTAAATCTGCTCTATTGGTAACCGGCATTGCCCAAGACAACTTTGGCCACTCCAAAGGATTAGCTATAAAGACATGGGCCAATGTACCTCGTGGCAGTGGTCTAGGAACCTCAAGCATTTTAGCTGCAGCTGTTGTGAAAGGACTTCTCCAGATATCCAGTGGAGATGAAAGCAATGAGAACGTAGCAAGACTCGTCTTGGTTTTGGAACAACTCATGGGTACTGGAGGTGGCTGGCAAGATCAGATCGGTGGATTATACCCAGGAATCAAATTCACTTCAAGTTTTCCAGGAATTCCTCTGCGTCTTCAAGTCTTTCCTTTACTCGCCTCGCCACAGCTAATCTCAGAGCTGGAGCAACGCCTCCTCATTGTTTTCACGGGTCAAGTAAGTAACAACAACAACCGAGAGTAGAAGAATTGTCTTTTGCATATTAAACCACGGGAATACAGTCTCATTTATTCATGTCTTCTTATTTTAACAGGTCAGGCTTGCTCACCAGGTCCTACACAAGGTTGTTACAAGGTACTTGCAAAGAGATAATCTTTTGATATCAAGCATTAAGCGTTTGACCGAGCTGGCAAAATCCGGAAGAGAAGCGTTGATGAACTGTGAAGTGGATGACCTCGGCGAGATTATGTCAGAAGCTTGGAGATTGCATCAAGAGCTCGATCCATATTGCAGCAATGAGTTTGTGGATAAGCTCTTTGCATTTTCGCACTCTTATAGCTCAGGTTACAAGCTTGTAGGTGCAGGTGGTGGAGGATTCTCTCTTATATTGGCCAAAGACACAGGGAAAGCTAAGGAGTTAAAACAGCGATTGGAGGAACATCCAGAGTTTGATGTTAAAGTTTATAACTGGAGCATCTGTCTTTAAATTTTACATGTGATCATCTTTGATACCTTCTATACACAATTGTTATTGATTTTTTTTCTTTCTTTGCGGAACATTGGAAAAAAAAGTTGAAGAATCAGGAGAACCTTCGGATACAAAGTCCTTTGCGTGACCCACTAAAACAAGTCGTTCTCTTCTTCTGTCTAGTTTACTTGATAATTCAGCTACCAAAGCTTAAATTACTGTATTACCCTCGCCGAGAATCAAGGTCAAATGCCCCCTGAAATTCAGTGATTCGTCATCAACAACACTTTGAGATAACTAACGCCGTCAAAAGATTCCGTGACTGGTTTGTTCAACAGCTCTCCTCTACCCAATCATGCCTCCCCAAAAAACGTCAGATCCCACCGTTAAAGCTCACACTTGTAACGCCGTTTCCTGCATTTTCCACAAGCAAGAAGAAAAAGAGCTTTTTGCAAAGACTGAGGTAGAGAAGAGGAACAAGAAGAAGAATGGGTTTGCTTACGAACAAGATAGAGAGAGAAGAGTTGAAACCAGGAGATCACATCTACACTTACAGAGCAGTCTTCGCTTATTCTCACCACGGTAACTTTAGATTCATTCTTCCTAAAGTTTGTTCCTTTTCTTCTATGTTCCTCAAACTGTAAATTCTCAAAGTTGTTGACTTTATCTACATAGATCTTAAAACACAAAAGTTTTTACTTTGTTTAATTGTTCGCTGATTCCAATCTTTGCTTAGTTTTCTATCTCATGACCTAATTTCACCCTTGCTCAGTAATTTCATGTTATCTCTGGTGAGGTGGAAAGTATAGATTGTTTATGTTTATTGTATTTTCAACATATTTATTTGATCCCAATTTCTGTGTTGATGATTGGATATTGTCTTAGACATTTAGTCAAAATTCTAATGGACTTTGAATTGATTGTTGGAGAGCAACATTTTTGCAGGAATTTTTGTAGGTGGGTCCAAAGTTGTTCATTTCAGACCTGAAGGCAACCTGAATACTTCTCCAATGGAGTCATCATCCTCTACTATGGAGTCATCATTTTCTTCTTCTGAAGAGATATGTCCAATATTTCCTGATTGTGGTTTCAGACAACCCAACAGTGGAGTCATTCTCTCTTGCTTAGACTGTTTCCTCAAGAATGGCTCAATCTACAGTTTCGAATATGGAGTCAGTCCATCAGTCTTCCTCACCAAAGTCCGTGGAGGAACTTGCACAACCGCTCAATCTGATCCAACTGATTCAGTCATCCACAGGGCAATGTACCTTCTCCAAAACGGATTTGGTAACTACGACATTTTCAAGAACAACTGCGAGGATTTTGCACTCTATTGCAAGACAGGTTTGCTTATAATGGATAAGCAAGGTGTAGGAAGAAGTGGTCAAGCTTCTTCTATTGTTGGTGCTCCTTTGGCTGCAATTCTCTCATCTCCTTTCTCATTGCTGATCCCAAATCCCATAGGTGTAGCAACAGTTACTGCTGGAATGTATTGTATGAGTCGCTATGCTACTGATATTGGTGTTAGAAGCGACGTCATTAAGGTTTCAGTGGAAGATCTGTCTCAAAACCTTGATTTGAAGACTATTGAGCAAGCTGAAGAAGAAGAAGAAGAAGATGATGATTCGGATACCGACTTTGTTAGGTGACAACCAGATTCTATTCTGTAGTCTCTTCTGCAACTTTAAAAATATAGAAATTGCAGTTAAAATCGTTGTTGCGTTTTTAATTTTCAGTGTTTGTAATAAAAAAAGTTTTAGACTTTCTTAGCAAAGACCAAATCAACTACATAACAAATGATTGGAATGTTTCATGAATAGCGGTATCATAATGCTAAACCGACCCATACCCACATGGATAATAAATTTTATTGGACAAATTGATCCGTCTATTTATTTTATGGGTTAAAATTGAAGTACTCAAACCTGAATCTATTAAACATATAGGTTATACTGCTTACCATATATATATATAAATTATTCACTAAAGAAAATAATAAAAAGAAATTTTAGAAGAACCTATTTATTTATATTTTTATACATATTTATAAAAGAAAACATTTGTTTTTGTAAATATTTTACATATTTTGTTGTAGTTTCTATATTATGCATATTTATAAGAGAAAAAATTCAGTTTTCGTAGATATATTAAATATTTTATTTTTATTTTTTTTAGTGATCAACCCATAAGTAATCCAAAATTTTAATGGGTGCGGTCCATCCATTATAATTATAAACTCATAAGTTGTAATACATGATTGCCTATTTATTTATATAGATAAAAAAATTAATCTAAACCCTATTAAATTAACAAATAAACAAGGTAAACTCATGAGTAATGATATCTGCATGAACATTTTGTTTTGTTATGTAAGCAATAACCATTTGTATGTTTTGTTAGGTGGGCATTAAAACGCCATCGTTTTAGGTTAAAATATCCCAAATTTATTTTATTCCACTATAGATGCTAAAAAGGAGTCGTCTTTCACGGGCACACAAAATTAAAGTATTGAAACCAAAACAATAATCCTTCCTCGCCGAAAGAGAAACTTTTGTGAATCTGGGTTTCGTATTCAGGTGAAATTTATAAGAACTTGATCGATACCCATCAAAATAAAAGCGAACGAGGTTCGATCTGTTCGATTAAATTTGTAGGAGAAAAAGAATGGCGAATCTGTATGTGAAAGCTGTTCCTCCGCCGGATATGAACAGGAATACGGAATGGTTCATGTATCCAGGAGTTTGGACTACTTATATACTCATTCTCTTCTTCTCTTGGCTCGTTGTTCTCTCTGTCTCTGGTTGTTCCCCTGGAATGGCTTGGACTGTTGTTAATCTCGCTCACTTCGTTGTAAGTCTTCTTCTACCTTTAATATTCGAATGCGATGTGATTGTTTCACTTATGTTTTTGAATTTAAATTTGGATGATTGATTTATTGTGGTATTATTTTGTTTCTTTGATTTCCTGAGATCTGGATTTGAATCTGGCAATGAGTTTATCTCAATATGCGATCATATTTGTATTGGTCTCGTTGGTTGCTAGCAATCTATTAGTTGATTAAGAGGTTAGAATCAAGATGAAATTACCTTGTGATTGTGAATTATCAAGTTTGGTTATCATAGATTTTGTAGTTGGATCACGTTTCTAAATAAGATACAGTTACCTTCCTACTGATCAATAAAATGGTCAGCTTTTGGTATCGGCAATATTGATTTGATCAGTTTGGGTATAAGTATCAGCAAATATTTGAATCGATCAATTTCGAAAGTATCACCAAATACCAATTGAAATACAATTCCCTTTCTGGGAGTTTGAATTGATCAGTTTTAGTTTCAGAATTGAAATGCTGATCAGGCTTCGAATTAAGATGCTGTTACCTTCTGATTAATGAATTGATCAGTTTTTAATCAGAATAAGGCCTAGCTGTTGGATAAAATGAGGTGACTTGTAAATTGGCATTGCCTGATTATCAAAACCTGATTTCGTTTGAATTTATACTGACCCTGTGGAAAATGTGAAATTTGAGTCGCATTTGTGAACAATTGTTGTCAGGTAACGTATCACTGCTTTCACTGGATGAAAGGAACCCCTTTTGCAGATGATCAGGGAATCTACAATGGTTTGACTTGGTGGGAACAAATGGACAACGGTCAACAACTTACTCGCAACCGCAAATTTCTTACCGTTGTTCCTGTTGTCTTGTAAGTTCCAACCCGGTCTCGTTCCTCTGAATATCAACATTCTTGTTCATTTTCAATCTACATTTTCTTAGCAACCGAAACTCTTTATCTGCATGTATCCTTCTCTCACATATGGTTAATAGTTTAGATCTTAAGACTCAAATTCACACAAGCTAAAACAGCTAATGTGACAACCTTTTGTAGAGGACTCACTTAATCCGATAGTATATAGCAATGAGGTCTGCATTTATCTCGTTGAGCTTCTAAGATTGAGCTCTTCATCTTCTGTACTTGTTTTTGACATTATAGACAGTTCTGTTGTAATAGTTTTATTGGTTTCTTAATCAGTATGTAACGTTATATTTGAACAAAAAAAACAGGTACTTGATAGCATCACATACAACAGATTACAGACATCCATGGCTGTTTCTCAACACTCTCGCTGTGATGGTTCTCGTTGTTGCCAAGTTCCCCAACATGCACAAGGTACGCATCTTTGGCATCAATGGTGAGAACAAATAAGTTTTCTTTTGTGGTAAGAGAACATCCAGAAGAAGAAAAGTGCGATATAAACAACATATATATGTATAAATGTTCATATGAGTTGGTTAATTCGAAAGTCGTGCTTTGTTGGATATTTGTAAGTAACTAATTTTGATGCTTTCATCTTTTTAATCCTTATAATAGATAGAACACGAGATTCATAAAGCTTTCTCTTTATCATTCACATGTAATGTAATCTTTAAGTGAAATGTCATTGGGCCTAATACGCAATATGGGCCTAACTATGCATGTTAATGTCTTAATCATTCCACGAGGATGTGTAACACGTGGCCGACTATAGTAACACGTGTCTAACTAAAGTCCACGTGGATGGATATTATATGTCAGGATGATTGATGAACGTATCAATTATATATGCACATGATCTCTGGTAAATAATTCTTTTAATTATAGAAACCACTGAAAAAAGTAGTATCAATTTACGTAATTAAAAAATGGTATTAGTTGCAAAATTAAAGTCGAGAAAACAAAGAATGATTTAATTAAAGACGGAATAAGACTAATGATTTTTATGTTTCTTTTGTTGGTCCAAAGAAAAACATCCTTATCCTTTAAATCGAAGTAGGGTCCATATCATATCAACCGTCGATTCTCTCTTTGTTCGACACGTGTAGTTAATCCAGCTGTTTCAGATGCTTACTAAGCCAACAAGTTATTGAAACTGTGTCGTTTTGTATCGTAACTCGGAAGCTTTACGGAAAAAAATTGTAAATTCTCGTTCCATGGGACCAGAGTGTCAATGAAGAAAGAACAGAAAACTAAAATAAGCAGAAAAGCCAAAAGCTTCGGTTGTAAGATCGCTTCATTTGTTTATAGAGAGATTCATGGAATCTTTGAAATTATAAAAATGGTATTTTTAGTTCTTACTCTGCTTTCTGATCTATTATACATATCTTACTCCTATGTTCTGTATTTTTGTCTGGTTTACATAATTGTTTGATCTGATCGTTTTCTCATCAATCAGTGATGGTTTCTTATGGTTTTGTTTCATGAATCTGCTTCTGATTTTGGAATTTCGGAATAAGTTGGTAAATTTCCTCGATTGTTTTGTTCAAGACTTCATCTTTATGTTCTACTGTATGTTTCTAACTTGAGCTCGATAGTTATATTTGGTAATGAATTATTACCTAATTTATGTCTGGATCTGTCGAAATTTTTGAAGATTTCACTTATGTTGGGATGGGTGTTGATTTTGCAGAGATTACATTCATGGCTGTTAAAATATGTACTGTGAAAATGCTTGATCTCAAGAGTTGCGTGTGTTGTTTAATTCAACTCCTTGAATTATTCGCTTGTATATGTGTTAATCATTTGCTTAGAAGCAATCTCGGGAGTAGTACGGAACAAAAATAACTTCTTCCTTTATGTTTCAGTTACGGGATCTAGAGAGAAAGAAACAATTTTTATTTGTGGGCTAACATTTTTTCTTAAATTTTAGGGTTCTAGTGCCTTAACATTGATGTGAAAATGGGAGCAGCTGAAGTAAGAACATTGTGGCAAAGAACAGCAAGTCGTTGTTTTGTTGTTCATGAAGATGCTAAACTGGCTCCGAGGTTAGCTTGTTGCCAACACCAACATTCTTCATCAGGAAACACCGAAAACAGCAGCTTTTCTTCAGGAAGTATTGGAGATTTCTCTGATTTCTCTTGTGATACCAAATGGTGGCTTAAGGGATCAGCTGGATTTGATGAAGATATTACAAAATCCTTCCTTGAAGATACCAAATGCAAGAAATTGCAAGAATTTGTCGACTTGACCGGGATACGAGAAGAAGAAGATTACAGCTTTATTAGCAAAAAAGTTGAGACTACAACACCATGGTGGAGAAGCACGACGGATAAAGATGAATTAGCTCTCTTGGTGGCGAGTAAATCGATTGAACACAATATCCAGAATTGTGATCTTCCTCCACCACAGAAACTGCACAATAGGATTCACTGCACGAATGGCGAAAAAGGTTTTAAAACAGCAGTCCAATCACCATGGAAACAAGGAGTATGGAGTGATCAATTTGAGAGATCGTTGAGTTGCAACAGTAGCACTGAGAGCAAGAACACGAGTCCAATTTCTTCTCCTAGGAGAGATGATCTAAGCAAAGCTCAGCTTTTAGAAGCATTAAGGCATTCTCAAACCAGAGCAAGAGAAGCTGAGAAAGCAGCAAGAGAAGCTTGCGCTGAGAAAGACCGTGTGATAACAATCTTGTTGAGACAAGCTAGTCAAATGTTGGCTTATAAGCAATGGTTAAAGCTTCTAGAAATGGAAGCTCTCTATCTGCAGATAAAGAGGGATCAATTAGAAGAAGAACAGATCAAAGGAATTGATCTAAAGAAGAGGAAGCAGAAAGGAAAGAAGAAGAAAATGGGTGAGATGGGGAAATATATGATGGCTTTTGCATTAGGGTTTAGTCTCATTGGTACTGGTTTGCTCTTAGGTTGGACTATAGGGTGGTTGTTTCCTTTTTAGAATCGTAAAAATGTCTTTTGTTTGATCAGTGATCTTTGCAAGAGTTTTCACTTTGCCTCTAAAGTTGTCTGTATGTTGTCTTAATGTATGTATTGCGTGGTATTTCTGTCAATGATATTCCTCTATAGTAGTTTATTTTAGTTAGGATCTATCTCTCCTCTACACAAAATTGAGAAGAAGAAAAAAGTTTCAGACATGGAGATGCATCAGAAGCTTGAAATTATTGTAGTCAAATAAATCTACAGATACATTTTAGCTCGATTTTGCTGAATTGTGATCCATACTTTGGCCCATTTATCCTCTAAACATGTTTTGGATTGATAAAGGGCTTACCTTTATATGGGCTTTATCAAAAATTTCGGTGGAATGGTGTCAATCAGATCCCTGTCTTTGAGTAATATTATTGAATCTATGAATAAGTTGATAAAAAAATTTCCGAATATAGGAGAAATGATATTCAATCACTTGATAAAATGATTTTCCAAATAAGTAAGTTAAGTAAAATTTAGAATAAAACCAATATTATATAATTTGTTGGACGCTACGATGGAGTTAGAAAAACCAGTAAATAGCTCTAGATTGTAGATGAAATCAAGTCCAACAAATCCTTATCTGAAATAATAAATTCCGGGTATCGTTTTAGCCGTTATTTTATAACACGTGTTTGAATCAAATATCATAATATGTGGTCCAAAATTGTACTAATGACGATAACAAGGACAAATATAATTAATCAGCCAGACAAGTCTTGATACTATGCACTACCGTTCCCATAGAGTTGAGTTTAGGGATTTTGCCTCTGACCAAAAACTATTTTTTTAGTACGCTACATTTTAAGAAAAGTTAATAATATACATGTTATTCTTATCTAAAACTAAAAGGTCACATAATTAGGGAACAAAACTAAAAGGCCAGATATTGAATGTGTTTAACACATTCATAGTTTCATTTAATTAAATGTGTGAGTCCAATTAATTTATTCAGAAAATCTGAATATAATCAAGATAATTAAAAAAAGTTAGTTCTCATATCACACCTTTATCAACTTTAATTTTTTTTTCTTTTATTCTCAATTTTCTTTTTTCTAAATATTTACAAATCTTAAAGTTACTGTCAAACATGAATATCATAATGTTGATGGGAATGATTTATTTCATAAGCTAAAGGTTTTAAAACATGTTTTGCCAAGAGAACTATTGATTTTTTGAAGACAATGGAAGGTTGTTATCCAAATGCTTAGATCGCTTATCGAATATTGTTAACAATCTTTGTTTGTGTTGTCTCTGCAGAAAAAGAAGATTTTCAAAATTAAAATTAATAATGTTTTACCTGACTATGTCACAAGAAAAGTTTAGTGTTTTAGCTATCATATCAATAGAGAGAGTTAGTTCGACAACTCGATTATGTGAATTTAGTGAATGATTTTTAGGAAAAAAAATAGAAAAATTATGGTTTAGAATTTTTTTTGACGTTATTAATATATTGTAAACTTTAATTTTTATTTATTTATAATAATATTTTCTAAACAGCGAAGTACACATTTTTTCTACTCGCCCCAAATCTCAAATAGTTTGAACACGGCAGTGGTACTATGTGAGTACTATTTCCGCGTCCTCGTCGTGTCGTATGTCCTACATCACACCATTATATATTAATACTGTACACTACTGCTTTTAAGTGCACATGTCTAATTATTACATGATTAATTGGTCAATTAGTCCAAAGTCCAAACATAATGCAGAATTTATGAATAAATGGTCTTCTCTAAACGAATTGAATCTGTAACCTAATTTGGTAATTACGTTTTTGAAGTTACTTCTATAGTATGAAATTCTCTTTTTATTTCTTTTATATATTTTTCTGTTTTTCTTCAAGTCTTTTTTAAACATACGGATGATTCTTTTTTGGAACAAACATATTTGTGGTCCGGTTCTTAACACGTATATTTATTACCCGATTTAAGAAATTGAATTGAGTTTATATAGTATATTTGTGAATTCCCCACGTGGTTAAATTGGATTTATTTTAAGAGTATTTATGTTTAAGGTGGAAATAGAAATGCATTAGAAAACAACTGTTAAGAAAGCATCCATTAGGTTATTATTGTTGGGTGTATTTTTCCGATGAGTCAAAACTTTCAAATTGTGGCTTGTTTGCGTTTGGCATTAACAAAACTGAGTGCTGGTTTATAAATAGGAAATAGCACATGCTGTCGTTTTTCGTGTTGGATAAACGGCACGGCATATTTATGGCCCCGCCCGTTTTCCTTTTGTTACGAAAAGACTCCGAGACCTTGCTGCTCCTCAGGGCTCAGTGAGGCTTGAAGAGGGCACAATCGTCCTTTAGCTTCTCTTGGTATTTATTAAAATCTTAGAAATCTCAAATAAGTAGCTAAAACTTTTAGGGAAATTTTATAGAAAAAAGAAAAATATTGAATTAGCCAAAAAAGCAGGTGTTTCAGTTGGTTTGTTTTTGATTTACTTAGACATCATGTGAGGAATTCGAATCCTACCAGTTTTAGTTTAAACATTTATGCTATAGATCAGATCTTATTGATCCAAATTCAATTAGTAAAGATAAAAAAAACTATTGAATTAATAAAATTTCCATTCGTACCTGTCAACAATTATTAGAAGGAAATGTCGACACAGACAAAAAACGAGAGAAAAAAAAGCTGAGTTAAGATTTTTTATATAATTAATATTACAAACATTTAATAGTACATTACAATATGTTCCGAATTCACATCAAGAGAACGTAATTCTCGAACCCCCATGATTCATTTAAGGAGTCATGCTTTTTTTGTTTTCTATGTAAAAAATAACACAAATAAATTTGATAAATATGAAGAGTAATTTTTAAATAATAGTATTTTGATAATATTAAATATACATGGACATGGGTCCTGAAAACTCTATTCCATGAACAACGATAGGAAATGGAACAAATTAGGAATTATGCTGGTTAGGTATTATTCTTTTCCTAGAAAGAAACCATATTTATTGTTCATAATTTTTATTCCATGCTTAAATTATGTTGAGAGAGTTAATGATCTATTTTCATAGAGGATTCAACTAATGATATTAAAAAAAATTAAAGTGGACTATGAATAGTGGATCAAACCTTATCGATCCAATTATTGATAAAAGAAAAAATATACTCCAAAAAGTTGAGTGTTTCTCAATAGTCAGTATAGTAGTTAACTCTTTATGCCAATGACTTAGACATTTAAAGTTTAACTTAGTCCACTGTGTGAGTTTATACGAGGTTTTAATTATAAATTTGGGTCATACATCGATTTTTGTTGATTCAATTATTAATAAATAAAAAATTATGCTCCAAATTTTCTAAAAATCGTTAATTAAGAAATAGTAGCTAGATAACCTAATTTGTAAAAGTACTTATGAATATGATTTAATGGAACTAAAAACTGTATAAAAACACACATACATGTAATTTTCAAGATCATACAAACCTGATATACTAAGTAAGAAACATTACAAGTATCTAAGTATTAATAACATAAAACAATTATAACTAGAAACAAATAAATAAAAATATACATGCATTCAATTTAATTTAGCCAACACAATAACCATACAACATAACACGTATAACGATTACGATACAATCGAAAGTAACACTCACAGACACGCCATGAACTGATGATACTGATACATGTCTCCATCCACAAGCCATGTGGCATCATCTCCGGCAACAAAAGGCTCCGGTGACCATCCTCCTCCTGTCATCATGAGCTCAGGCAACTCTATTCCTTCCCAGAAATCATCTCCGTCGTCGATTTCCGCCACGTCATCGTCTCTCATTTTAATGATCTTCACAGTGTTGGCTGCTTTAGCTGCAGCGATTTGGATATCTCTGGCCATACACGTGGACGGTCTAGGTAAATCGTCGATTTCGTCGGGGAAATTAAGCTGAGCTTTTCTACCTTTTAGACATAACGCTGCCACGTCATAAGCTTTTGCAGCCATCTCCGGCACCGGAAAAGATCCGAGCCAAATTCGAGATTTTTTGCGAGGTTCTCTGATTTCAGAAACCCATTTTCCCCATCGGCGTTTGCGAACTCCGTGGTACACTGGATGTCTCGTCGTTGAGTTGGTTTCTTTACCACCTCCGCCGCAAGATTTAACGGCGGAAGCTGTGTGTGTTGATTCGTTGTGGGCTAGTGGTTGTGGTGGTGATAGCTTCATTCTCTGTAGTGATGATAAATTAAAGAAGTTGTTTTGTGGTTAAGTCACACTGTTACCTACATTTATAATAGCATACAATCCCATTTTTAATCAAAATGCGTTACAGTTCTCCATCTGAACTTACATAAATGCCCCCAACATATATATATTTAATTCTATAATTTTGATTATAACACTGTAATTTTTCAAGTAAAAAATTATAAAATGCCACTTCGCGTAAAAATCGGAATCGAAATATCAAACCAAACCAAAAACAAAATATGTGATTCGGTTTTGATTTCTAGTAAAGAATCGTTCGGTTTTAATATTTAGATAACTTCGGTTATCAAAACAAAACTAAATTATAATTAGTTATCATATTTATGAAACAAATAAAAAATTTTAATTAAAAGAATCGAGTCGAACCAAAGTGAATAACAGAATGCTTAACACTCATTAGTATGTAGTGAAATTATAATACATATCTATCATAAAAAATACAGTTTCCATATTACAAAGATTCTGTAACATACAAACATAAATCTTGAATAATAAAATCAGTGAGCATGAATCAAATTTAGTTAGAACATGTGACATAGGTAGCATAAGAACCAAAATGTAAGACAATAGGTTTAATGATGTCTGTAATGATAAAGTTTAGATGTCAAATTAATATTAAAAAAAAGTATAAACGTCAAATCTTTGTCTCCCAGCAATCGGGAGTACGGGTAATGTTATCAATTGCTCATGTACTACTCACCTTCTGTCACATTCTTTCACCAAACAAGTAATAAACTTTTCCTTTCATTTGTCCTAATCAAATCAAATGGTTAAAATATTTATTACCAATTTCATATAAAAAGAACACCTAGATAACAACGATTCTGATCCGTGATAAACAACTTAAATAGTAAGTTAATTTTACTTGCAAGTTTTCATACAAACTTCGCCCAAAAAGTGATTGGCACAATAAAACTGAAAAAAATACATTTGTGCAGATATTAATTTATTATTTTAATGAAAATACTTTATTAGGTGTAATTTTTTTTGTGCATGCATGCCATGATCGTGAAAATGTATCTACAAAGAACCCTTTTTTCTTCCCTAATTATTAAATTTCTATTATTCATATACTTGGGCAACGCAGGTCCACAGAGGTTGCTTTTTATTATATAGCATTGATTGTTTTTTGACGGGACCATAGTCTAAACTCTTGTCTACACTTCTTAGAATTTTTTTATCTTATAACTTTGCTATTACTAAATAAACAAATTTTATTCATATGTGATTTTTACATTAAAAGAGAAAAAAAAAATACAACAAGCTCAAGTCTTCTTTTCTATATTGGTCGGAAAAAAAAAAGAAACAATTAAAAAATCACAAGCAAAATCACGTCTTCTTGCGGTAATTTATAATTTAAGATCAAAGGATAAATATCACCTGAAGTATATGGCCAGATTCCACTTTTTAACCCCTCATTTCACTTAATATTATAATATATATTAAAAAAATCAGAGTATTTATTAATTTAAAATTACTCTCATTTAATGGAAAATAGCTAGGAAGAGGAGTTACTCTCATATATACAGAGAGTCTCTGTACTTTAGATGAGTCCCGATCATTAACGGGTTTATTACTACCAGTTACATAAATGAGTTTTGGTGTCACTATTGAAACACCTGTTGGGTTTTTAAACAGTGAGTAACTGATCTTATAACCGTGTGTGTGTTACGTCTTCATACGATGAGCTTTAAAGTTTTGGTCGGTGCTTTTTTCCTTTTCGTGAGTGTTAGATGTCAAGTGTTACTCTCTTCTGATTTGTTTGTTACCAAAAAGGTTACGATTTTTGATAGACGTTAATCACGGACTTCATATTTACAAAATGTACGTTTTTATTTATATCGTAAATGTTCATTTAATAATCCACAAATTTAGTTTGAAAAATAACATGATGCAGTAGAAAGATCTAAACCCATTTTTATCAGTGAAATTTAATACTTAATATGTGATGTTATTTTTCAGTACTTAATATTTACAGCCTAAAATGGGCCTAGAAACCCAAGAAAGATCCAATCCGTACAGTAGCCCATTCTTCTTTAAAATGGTAGATTTCGCAATAATATGAGCCCATAATGGGCCCAAAAAGTGAAATAGAAGGCCGGTCCGTTTAAAATAAAAAAGTTAGTTGAGTGATTGATGACTTTGGGACATAGAGGAAAGTGGGGACCATTAAATGGAGTAAAGGATGGTTTAAGCACGTGAATCACACGGTCCCCACTCTTTGCCACCGCCATTTGTTACTTCCACTCGTGACTCTATTTTCCATAATTAATTTTTTATTACTATTATATTTTTCATATTTTTGCAGACGAGAACTCCATGAGCCGTAGTTACAGTTTTTGATGATAAATCTTAACAGTGATAATTATATTTATATATATGAAGCAGTGTTGTGTGAAAGGAACAAAAAATAAAAAAATACAAGAAAAAAAGAGAAAAGAAAGTGCAGGTTGCATCTCACGTTCTTCTCATTCTGTTCATTTCCTCGTTCCACGCGAATATCACGTGCTTTTCACGCTCTCTCTGTTGAATTTGACGTTTTTTAAAATATTTTGCTTTTTCTGCTGTTCATTTTTTTCTCATGCATTATTGATTTAAATAATTAATCAACAAAGCATGTATCTAATTTAGATATTCACATGTATTATGATATTAACTTTTTGACAAAAAATTAGGTCTAAAAACAAAAGGAAAATCTAACTTTTTATATAAAAATTATAAGAAAGACAAAATGAATGATTTAACGTGAAGGAGAGTTGATTTGGTCAAAGTTTCCGGTGGTTGAGCATAGGACTTAGCATGTACTTGGAAAGCATGCATCTCCGTTTAGTTTTAGCTCATGTTTATTAACTCAAGTAAATAGTTAGGTAAGGTAACTATGGTTAAGTGAAAGTCTTGTTTTTAATTTGATTTTAATAAAAAGAGCACGAATAACATGCGTCGGACTTTCTCTCTCCCTTCAATTCATTCAATTGGCCACGGCGACATAAGAGACAGCTATAGACGAACGAAACTCAAAAATTCAATTTTTTCTTTTTCATTAATCTCACTTTCTTCGATTCTTAGGTTCTTTTTGGGGAAATTTTGGTGATTTTGTTTGTCCACTTTTGGGTTTGGAGATACAATTTGTTTTTGGGTTCGATTTGAAGAGAAAATCTTGGTGGAACTTGTCGAAATCTTCACTGGTAAATTTCTGGTTTAGTTTTCATTTCTAATTACACGATTCTGTGAAAGATATTTATTGATAAAGTTTCTGTTTTTTCGGACTTGTTATGTGAAGATTGGGCAAGATCTGAGATCTATGGTGTTCCATGCAAACCTGTCATACTCCGGCTTATGTTCGCATCTGGGTCACTTCCATAAACCCTAGGATTTGACTAAGAATTCGATATCTGAAGATCTGGGTTTCTTCCTTTTGTTCGATTTTTTTATTGGGGATCCAAAGAAACCGAGAATATGAATATCCGTGGTGTAGTGTGGAACGAAGATGATAAAGCGATTGTTGCTTCATTACTTGGGAAACGAGCTCTCGATTACTTGCTTTCGAATTCAGCACCGAATGCAAGTAACCTGATGACTCAAAATAGTGATGAGAATCTGCAGAACAAGCTCGCGGATCTCGTTGAGAAACCCAACGCTTCGAATTTCTCGTGGAACTATGCTATTTTCTGGCAGATTTCGAGGTCAAAAGCTGGGGATTTGGTACTCTGTTGGGGCGATGGAGCTTGCAGAGAGCCTGAAGAAGGAGAGAAATCAGAGATCGTTAGAATTTTAAGTATGGGAAGAGAAGAAGAAACGCAGCAGACGATGCGGAAGAGTGTGTTGCAAAAGCTTCATGCTTTGTTAGGTGAAATAGAAGAAGATAACTGTGCTTTAAGACTAGATAGAGTTACAGACACTGAGATGTTTTTTCTTTCTTCAATGTATTTCTCATTCCCTCGAGGTGAAGGTGGTCCAGGGAAGTGTTTCGCCTCTGGAAAAACGCTTTGGTTATCTGATGTGGTGAATTCCGGTTATGATTATTGCGTTAGATCGTTCCTTGCTAAATCTGCTGGAATTCAGACCATTGTTTTGGTTCCTACTGATCTTGGTGTTGTTGAGTTAGGCTCAACTACATGTTTGCATGAAAGTGAACAGTCAATCTCGTCTATAAAATCAATGTTTTCGAATCCGTTTACAGCTGTGAAAGCTGCTGTTTTGCCCCTTCGTGTAGCTGCAAAGCATGACGATAACAGAACGGTTAATGCTTTGAAGATATTCGGGAAGGATCTGCATAATTCAGGTTTTATCAATCATCAGCAGCATCACCAGCAACAGCCACAACAACATAGACAGTTCAGAGAGAAACTTACGGTTAGAAAAATGGATGATAAGACAGCTCCAAAGAGAATAGATGCTTATCCAGGGAATAATGGGAACAGATTTATGTTTTCCAATCCAGGGAGCAACAACAATACTCTTCTGAGCCCTGCATGGGTCCAACCGGAGAAGAACTACATGAGGACAAACAATGTGAAGGAACTTCCGAGCGCAGAAGATTTCAAGTTTCTACCTTTGCAGCAATCATCGCAGAGGCTGCTTCCTCCTTCTCAAATGCAGATTGATTTCTCTGGTGCTAGTTCGAGGGCTTCTGAGAATAATTCAGATGGAGAAGGAGGAGCTGAATGGACAGACGTGGTGGGTGGTGATGAATCTGGTAGCACTAGACCAAGAAAACGTGGAAGGAGACCTGCAAACGGAAGAGCAGAAGCTTTGAACCACGTAGAAGCAGAAAGGCAACGGCGTGAGAAGCTTAATCAGAGGTTTTACGCTCTGAGATCCGTTGTGCCAAACATTTCCAAGATGGACAAAGCTTCGTTATTAGGAGACGCGGTTTCTTACATAAACGAGCTTCAGGCCAAGCTCAAGGTCATGGAAGCAGATAGAGAGAGATTAGGGTATAGCACAAACCCACCGATCAACTTGGAATCAGATATCAATGTTCAAACCGCAGGTGAAGACGTTACAGTGAGAGTAAACAGTTCATTGGAGTCTCATCCAGCATCTAAAATCTTCCATCTCTTTGAAGGAGCTAAAGTAGAAGTTACTAACTCGAATCTAGAAGTCTCTCAGGACACAGTGTTGCATACATTTGTGGTCAAATCTGAAGAGCTAACGAAAGAGAAGCTGATCTCTGCGTTCTCTAGAGAGCAATCAAGTTCTGTTTAGTCAAGAACATCATCAGGTAGATAGCCTTTTGAGAGACAGAAGGTGGAAGGAAGTTCGTTACTAAGAACCGGTTTTGAATGGTTCTTTTTTTTCCCTTCTAGGTTTCGTTTTTTTTGGTTATATACCTGTAAGAATCTCCAAACTAGGATTTTAGGAGTTTTTTTAATTGACAAAAGTAGGCATTATCTTTTACTTGGTTTAGAGTGGACAAAGTTGAAAAGGAAAAACAATTATATGTTAGAAGTTTGTAGCTGTTGAAGTTGTAGACTTGCTTAAGATACTGTCTTTCTTCGTACTGGTACAGTGATACGGATTGGATTTAATGAAATCAGAAAAGTGTTAAGGATTTACTTACAAGATTGCTTCCTTGAGAAGAAACAGACGCAGCTGATTCAGTACTTGTGAAGGAGCATTGGGTCCAATGGACATCAGGATAAAAAACACAAAAATAGGTTCCACCGAGACTTGAACTCGGGTTACTGGATTCAGAGTCCAATGTCCTAACCGCTAGACCATGGAACCATTTGTTATTTTCAGTTCAATGGTTACTATTTTGTAAAAGACTAGATTGTAAATTTTTACTTCTTTACGTTACTTGCTTAATCTAAATCATTGTAAAAGATAAATAAAATGAAAAATCATTGCGAATGATATGAATCTTTACGTGTCAAACATTTTAGCTATCTATATGTTTAGTTGCTCACATATCCAGTTGTTTTATGCGATGCTTCTTTCTAATTTTCCTAAGCTAACTTTGTCCTAATAAATCTACGATCCAAGAACATGAACAAAGCATGTCGTTCGTAACTGTCACACAAAGAGACAGATTAAATAATAATTGAAAGCTCTAACAAATACTTAGCTACTAGTCTTCCATTAATTGGTATATATCGAGACAACTACGACCATTTGTGATAATGGAAATACCTATTGAACACATTAGATGATTTTGGTGCTATCCTCCCTCTTTGTTGTTCTTGTTCTTAATATTCTTCTCTGGAAATGGCTCAAGGCTTCAACATGTAAAGCCCAAAGGCTTCCTCCAGGCCCTTCAAGGTGGCCAATTTTGGGTAACCTTCTCCAATTGGGTCCTTTACCTCATCGGGATTTGGCTGCTTTATGTGATAAGTACGGCTCACTAGTCTATCTTCGACTCGGTAATATAGATGCCATCACAACTAACGATCCTGACATTATTCGAGAGATTCTCCTTCGGCAAGACGATGTTTTCTCATCGAGGCCTAAAACACTTGCAGCAGTCCATTTAGCGTATGGATGTGGGGACGTTGCATTAGCTCCGATGGGCCCTCATTGGAAAAGAATGAGAGGAATATGCATGGAACATTTACTCACAACCAAAAGGCTCGAATCTTTTACTGCTCAACGAGCCGAAGAAGCCCGGTATTTAGTACAAGATGTATACGAACGGGCTAAATCAGGAAAGCCGATAAATCTTCGGGAAGTATTGGGTGCTTTCTCTATGAACAATGTGACTCGGATGCTATTGGGAAAACAGTTCTTTGGGCCTGGATCTTTAGTAAGCCCAAAAGAAGCACAAGAGTTTATGCATATAACTCATAAATTGTTTTGGTTGTTGGGTTATATATACTTAGGAGACTACTTGCCGTTTTGGAGATGGGTAGATCCGTCCGGATGTGAGAAAGAAATGAGGGACGTAGAGAAGCGTGTGGACAAGTTTCATACAAAGATCATCGACGAGCATAGAAGGGCAAAACGAGAAAAAGAAAATAATAACAAACACATGGATTTTGTTGACGTTTTATTGTCTCTACCTGGCGATAATGGCAAAGAACACATGGATGATGTTGAAATTAAAGCTCTAATTCAGGTTAATTTATGCAATCTAACATCATCGATTTTTTTTGTTAACAATTAGATCGACAAAATCCACTAGATAATCTAACATTGATGTTTAGTTTCATAATATCAATTGCATATATTTTTTGAAATAACACTATATTTATATTTGAATAGGACATGATTGCGGCTGCGACAGACACATCAGCGGTTACAAACGAATGGGCAATGGCTGAAGTGATCAAGCAACCACGAGTAATGTGTAAAATTCAAGAAGAACTTGATAATGTTGTGGGATCAAATAGAATGGTCGTTGAATCGGATTTAATACATTTAAACTATCTACGTTGTGTGGTACGAGAGACGTTCCGTATGCATCCGGCCGGACCGTTCTTAATCCCTCACGAATCCGTCCGACCAACGACAATCAACGGATATTACATCCCAGCAAAGACACGCGTCTTTATCAACACTCATGGGCTGGGACGAAACACTAAGATATGGGCCGATGTGGAAGACTTCAGGCCCGAACGACATTGGCCTGTTGATGGTAGCGGTCGGATTGAAATAAGCCATGGACCGGATTTTAAGATATTGCCATTTAGCGCTGGCAAGAGGAAATGTCCCGGAGGTCCGTTAGGTGTGACGATGGTGCTAATGGCTTTGGCTCGTCTCTTCCATTGCTTTGAATGGTCTTCGCCGGAAAAAGTTGAGACAGAAGAAATTTATGGTATGACTATGCCTAAGGCTAAACCATTATGGGCCATCGCTAGACCAAGATTGGCAGCTCATTTGTACACATAGTACAATGATTTTCACTTTATTCTAAATTGGATGATAAAAAATTACATTTCTGTTTCAAGTAATACTAGATGCTGACGAACGCCAAGCTCGGTTTTATAACATGTAAAGTATAAATTTTATATATTAAAAATATTAAATAAACGTAATTCGTGTATACAAATGAGCTGCCAATCTAGATGTTGACTTGAGCCTTATTTTTATAACATGTAAAATATAATTTTTATATATTAAAAATATTAACAAATGTAATTGGTGTTAATATAAATAATTTGACATCTTTATTTTTGGTAATTATTTAGTGGTTTATATACTTATTTTTATCAAAATCTATAAACTATAGTCTTCACAAATTCATATTTCACTCTATTTTTTTTAATTTTTTGATAATTTATAGATTTCACATTTTTGGGTTTAGAAATTAATTTTTGATCAAAACCTATGGACTATAGTCTTTACAAATTTATATTCCACTCAATTTTTGATTTTTTTGGTAATTTCAAGTTTTTTTTTTTGTGTTAAGAAATTGATTTTGATCAAAATCCATGAACTATATAGCCTTCATAAAATCATTTTCACTCTATTTTTTTGGTAATATATAGATTTACATTTTTTGATCGATATCCACGGATTATAGCTTTCACAAATTCATATTCACTCAAATTTTTTTATAACTTTTGATAGTTAATAGGTTTTATATTTTTAAGTTTTAAATAGATTTTTAATCAAAACTCATGGACTATAGCTTTTAAAAATTTATTCATTCTTCAGTTCATTTTCTTTCTAATAATTTATAAGTTCTATATTTTTGGGTCATAATAAGATTTTCGATCAAAATTTATGGATTATAGCCTTTAAAAATTCATTTTTCATTCTGTTTTGTTTAATAGTATTCTATATGTTTTACATTTTTGGGTTAAGAAATTGATTTTTGATAAAAATATATGGAATATAGCCTTTACAAATTCATATTTTCACTCCATTTTGGGTTAAGAAATAGATTTTTAATTAAAATTCATGGACTATAAACTTTAAAAACTCATTTCTCACTCTATGTTATTTTGGTACTTTATAGAGTTTACATTTTTTGGTTTAGAATTGATTTTGAATAAAATAAATGGATTATGGCCTTTACTAATTCATTCTTCACTCAATTTTCAAATATTGGTAATTTATAGATATAACATTTTTGGGTTTAGAAATCTACGGACTATAACCTTTACAATTTGATTTTTTCACTCCATTTTTTTTGTTTTATGGTATATTATAGATTTTACATTTTTGGGTTTAGAAATGGATTAATTGATCAAAATTTATGGACTATAGCCTTCATAGATTTATATCTAACTATATTTTCTGATTTTTTTTGGTAACTTATTGGTTTTATATTTCTGGGTTTAGAAATTGATTTTTGATAAAAATTCATTGATTATTGCCTTCATAAATTTATATTTCACTTCATTTTTTTTGTAACTAATAGATTTTATATTTTTGGGTTTAAAAATTGATTTTTAATCAAAATCTCTGACCTATAGCCTTCTCAAATTCATTTTAATTACATTTTAGGGTTTTTTGGTAATTTATGGATTTAACATTTTTGGGTATAGAAATTGATTTTTGGTAAAAATCTATGGACTATAGTCTCAATAATTTATTTTTCACTCAATTTTTTGATTTTTTTTGTAATTTATGTATTTTATATTTTTGGGTATATAAATTGATTGTTGATCAAAATCTATGGACTATAACCTTCCCAATCCATTTTTCACTTAATTTTATGATTTTTTGGTAATTTATAGATTTTATAATTTTGGGTTTAATTGTTTTATCAAAATCTATGTACTATAGCCTTCACAAACTCATTTTCACTCAATTTTTTTTCATTTTGAGGTCATTTATATTTGGGTTGAGAAATTGATTTTTTTATTAAAATTTATGGACTATAACATTCAAAAATTCATATTTCAATCAATTTTCTGGTACTTTTGATAATTTTTTCATTTCAAATCTTTTAGATTATATACTTATTTTTAAAAATTTGTGGATTATAGAATTTGCAAAATTATTTTCATTTTTACTTACTTTTGCTAATTTGTAGGTTATAAACACATTTTTAGTTCATTTGTTGACTATTAACTTTACAAAATCATTTTTCACTTTAATGTTATTTTCGATAATTTATGGATTTTTATATTTTCAACTTATACACATATTTTCGTAAAATCATTTTTCACTTGGGCCTTAAGTTGGGCCGACGATCTGTGAGTCTTTTATTTTCAATTTAGTAAAAAGAGAGAGAGAGAGAGAGAGAGAGAGAGAGAGAGAGCCCTGCAATTAAACAATCTCGTTTCTTCACTTGTTTGACTTCCACTGTGGTGAATGAAATCAAATGTTTTCGAAACTTGGCCGCGCCGTGTTTCTCCGTCGACTTCCGGCTGTGATTTCAACCTCAAGAAGGGCTTTCAGTACTAAAATTTACGATGGTGTCGATCCTCAAATCAGTAGTATACATGAGCTGAATCAGGTTTTCCCACTCTCTGTGTTTCTTATATTTGGTTCCTGTGTATGTGATTGTATCTGTGACTAGCTTCATCAATAAACTCTTGAATCGTGTTATGAAACTAATCAGATTTAGTATTACTATTAGGCTTCGTGTTTTTGTTTATAGAATGGTGAAGAAAATGAAAGATTTTGATGCTAATTGTAAAATCAGTGATCATAATTTTACGACTCTACCAAGGAAATGCTTAAGAACTCGATGATTTCTACATTTATCAGCTACATTTTCGTGTGTGTTTTTAGCTGATCATTTGGTGTTTCAGGAGATGCAATCAATCTTTGGAGCAGAACCCTCTTCCGATGGATTTTCCGGTCATGCGACAATGGATTTCAAATCCGAAATTGAATCTCTGGAATCTACAAACCCAAAGAAGTCTGATACTTTATCCCATATTGAGTATCAGAAATCTACACACTCAAGCGAGAACTATTCGCAAGCGAAAGTGGCTAGTGATATGTCTAAGCTAACCCATGTTGGGGTCTCAGGGGAAGCTCAAATGGTGGATGTTTCTTCCAAAGACAATACTAAGAGAACTGCATTGGCTTCCTCTAAAGTTATTCTGGGGAAAAGAGTTTTTGATTTGGTCTTAGCCAATCAAATGGGAAAAGGAGATGTTCTTGGAGTTGCGAAAATAGCTGGCATTAACGGAGCAAAACAAACTAGCAGCTTAATCCCATTGTGTCATAACATTGCACTTACACATGTTCGTGTAGACCTAAGACTAAACCCTGAGGATTTTAGTGTTGACATTGAAGGAGAAGCTTCTTGCACTGGAAAAACTGGAGTTGAGATGGAAGCTATGACGGCTGTATCAGTTGCTGGCTTAACTGTTTACGATATGTGTAAGGCTGCTTCCAAAGATATCAGTATCACAGATGTGAGACTTGAGCGTAAAACTGGTGGAAAGAGCGGGTATTGGTCTAGAGAGGAGTGAACACAAAGAACATCTGTCTCTGTAGCTATGGAGGTTAGCTTTCTTTATCTTCGAACGCTTTTGTTGTGGTCTAATTTATTTGGTTGCTTGGGTGATACACTGTATGTAGATAGATGGAAACTTTTGAATCTTACCTACTAAACTAGGTGTAGTAATGCATACAGACTGTGAAAACACTATAGTTTTGTTCACAATCTGTTGCTTCTGGTGTTTAGTTCGAATTTTTGGTTCCAAAAAGAGTAAAATATGACCTAGTGAATGCAAAAGAACGCATTGAAACTACCAAGTTTGTTCTTAATCTTCGAGGTTTTCTGTTTTTCCTTTCCTAAGTTCGCGTTATGGAATGTGGTAAGACATCTCTCATGGAAGCTTGTTGTGGTTAGATCAGATAACATAAGTGTTTGTATGTAACTATGTATAAATTACACACATATAATAGGTATAATTGAGCGTATCACCAGCCAATGCTTATTTCATCATCATGACGAATCTTGTATCTTTTTGTATGCACATGTTTTATGTCATGAACGTTGCAATGATAAGTGAGCACTAATGAGAAATAAAGCAGAGAAAGCAAGAAAGTATGTCGTCTCTGCTGTCTAAAGTCTCCTTTTTATTCTTTCTTAGAGTGCGCTTTTGCTTTCTGCTTGCCTTTAATCATGTCTTTTTTCTCCATTATCGAGATCTCTAGTTCTGAGTCGCTACTAACATACTAATTCTTCATCAGATTGGAACTTCGTGCAGCACTATGGTTAGTTCAGACCAGTAAAACAAAGAGATCCGGTGGATGAACCATCCGGTCAAGTTATGGACTAACCGGAAAGGTCCAACCCGTAAACCCGGCGTGGGGCGTGGAGGGTTTTGACCCTTTTGTTCCGGGAGGAATAGCCTCTTCTCACCATCCCCATAGTGTATGAGACAAATGTATGCATTTCGATTAGGGTCGTATTCTATGGTTACGGACTTCTTTGTAAAGTTTGGTTCTTTGGTACCAAGTTTGATGTTAAATTGGAGAATTTGACCTAAACTCTACGATTTATGTGAATGAAATGTTTGATAGAATCATAATCAATGCTTGCAAGTTGCAGCTATAAAGACTGAAAAGTGCAGATGTCACTGTTCACACTTATTGTATAATGTCCATATTGTTAGTAAAATTGGATGAGATAGGTCACAGCATTTACTTATCACACATTCCGATATCATTATTGAGTACTATTCCATTTTTATTGGTTTGGTTTTGTATTAATTATTGTGTGATGTTAACATGTTGATGCATTGAATATAAAAGTTCCAAATCTTTGATGTCATTATTGTGAATAAATGAAAAGCGGGTTTCATGATATAACCATCTAACAAGATCCTGAGATCTAAAGTTCGTGACGATTTTCTAATAAATATATGTGAAATTAGCAAATGTTATCATGTAACGTTGTATACACAATACATCGTATATTAAAATTTTATTATTTTAGCTTACTTCTTATATTTATCAACAACTACATTAATAATTGACATTGACATGACTGATATATAACTTTAAACTTGTTCCCTAAAATCCTTTAATAAAAATGTATTTAATTTCAAAAACATGAGAATTAATATTTTATTTGACAAATTTCTGAAAGTTTATATTTTCTATAACCATTTTTGGGAAAATTTGAGTATTTGCCAATTATTTTTTCACCCATGTGGAATGTTTCAGTTTGAGCTAACTAAAGGCTGAAATTTGGCATAAATGAGGGGATATTATTGGGCATCATATATAAAATGAGCTTCTTTATTTTGATAAAATATATAATGAGCTTTTCACAAATAAACATTTTAATTATTTAATATCTTTAAGATAAGCAAATTATTTCATGACGCCAAAAACAAGCTACCACTTAGATATTTTATAGAATTTTACTTCTTTTTTTCCAAATAATACGATGTTTAAAGTGTTTGTACATAGATTAAAAAATTATTTAATTTTTAAATTTTAAACTAAAATTATTTAAACAATTATACATTAATCTGTAAAATTTAAATAATCAAAATAGATAAATATATGATAAATATTGCATTAAATATAAAAAAAATCAAATAATTTGAAATAAATTTCTTTTTCTAAAACATGGTACCATTTTGAATGGAAATAGTATTGTTATATACCGAATCTGAAATATCACTTTTGTATTTTCCCCAATTTTGTAATAATTGCATGATAGATATTTATTAGATTGGATAAATTTTTAAAAGAGACAGCTTTGCTTGAGTTCTTCAAGAAGGCTAGTAAATCAGTTTATACGAAGACCACTCTCACTTACCATTTTCCCGAGAAAACAAAATATGGAAGGAATTACAAAAGCTTTCATTTTTTCTCTCTGTTTCTTCGTCTTCTCTCTTCCTTCCTTCTATTCTCTTCCTGCATTCCAAAGCCTAGTTCCCAATTCTCATTCTCTTCCTTCTGCTTCTCCCATTTCCTTCCAACCCGGATCCGAACCCGACTCCAACTCAATTCTAGGATCCCAATATGAATCCGGATCCGACTCGGAAACTTCCATAACTCTAAACCTTGACCACATTGATGCTCTCTCCACCAACAGAACACCACAAGAGCTCTTCAGCTTCCGTCTCCAACGTGACTCCCGGCGCGTGAAATCAATCGTCTCACTCGTCTCCCGAGTCCCTAGAAGAAATGCAACTCACGCGCCAAGATCCGTCGGATTCAGTAGCTCAGTCGTCTCTGGTCTCTCTCAAGGAAGTGGAGAATACTTCACGCGCCTTGGTGTTGGAACTCCGGCGAGATACATTTACATGGTGCTCGATACCGGAAGTGACATCGTTTGGCTTCAATGTGCTCCTTGTCGAAGATGTTACTCTCAAGCTGACCCGATTTTCGACCCGAGAAAATCCCGGACTTATTCAACAATCCCTTGTTCTTCACCTCAATGCCGGAGATTAGACTCTGCTGGTTGCAATACTCGTCGTAAGACTTGTCTTTACCAAGTCTCTTACGGTGATGGTTCATTCACTGTTGGTGATTTCTCCACCGAAACCCTAACATTCCGTCGAAATCGCGTTAAAGGCGTCGCTCTTGGTTGTGGCCATGATAATGAAGGTTTATTCGTCGGAGCCGCCGGTTTATTAGGACTTGGTAAAGGAAGATTATCATTTCCCGGTCAAACCGGTCACCGGTTTAATCAGAAATTTTCTTACTGTTTAGTTGATAGATCCGCTTCTTCAAAACCTTCCTCTGTTATCTTCGGAAACGCTGCCGTTTCACGAACCGCGAAATTCACTCCGCTTTTGTCAAATCCAAAGCTCGATACTTTTTACTACGTTGAGCTACTCGGAATAAGCGTCGGAGGGACACGTGTCCCTGGCGTAGCGGCTTCTCTTTTTAAGCTTGACCGGATTGGTAACGGTGGAGTTATTATCGATTCGGGTACTTCTGTTACCCGTTTGATTCGACCCGCTTACATAGCAATGAGAGATGCGTTCCGGGTCGGAGCTAGGACCTTGAAACGTGCGCCGGATTTTTCTCTCTTCGACACGTGTTTTGATCTTTCCGATATAAACGAAGTTAAAGTCCCGACGGTGGTTTTACATTTCCGTGGAGCTGATGTGTCACTTCCGGCGACTAATTATCTTATTCCGGTTGATACTAACGGTAAATTCTGTTTTGCGTTTGCTGGTACAATGGGTGGATTATCCATTATTGGAAATATCCAGCAACAGGGTTTCCGGGTCGTTTATGACTTAGCAAGTAACAAAGTTGGGTTTGCTCCACGAGGATGTGTTTAATCCTGACCCGACCCGAGCCGGTACGAATAATGTACTTTTGTTTCCTTTTTTATTTATTCGGAACTAAATGCTTAGACTTGTGTTTTTATTTTGGAGGATCGGACAAGTGAATCTCTAAACGATGGAGTGTAAATACGTGTTGATAAAAGCTTCACGTGTTGTCGGCTGCATTATTATTAGCATCCTCTTTTATGTTTTTTATTTTATTTTACATCTTGGACCAAAGAGAGTGGGTATGATTTTATTTAAATTTGCCAAAAACTCTTTTAATCTTTTCAAAAATTAACCATCAAATGTGACAACTGTGGGAATTCATTAGATCATGATTATTTAAATAAATGTTAAAGTAATGTTTACCTTTGGAAGGTAGAGTACGTCCAAAATATAAAGTAGTAAAAAATTTGTTAAGTACTTTGTACGTTTACACATTATAGGGCACATGTAAAATTGAGCTGATGACTTCTTAATCAGACAAAAACAAAGATTAAGCGCTTTGTTAGAGACAGTGGGCTCTGTTGATTTCTTCTTTTTTTCCTTTGTTTATTATTAACTTAAATTAGATTCTAACTTAAGATTTTCCTTAGATCGAGAGAGAGGGAAAGACAAAATTGCTGTTATAATTTTGAACGGCAATCCGTAATTCAATATTCACCGTGCGTTGACTTTCTATTGACTCATATGGAGAAGATAAATATACAATTAAGGTTCATAAATAGAAACAATTAAAGACCTATGAATTCGTTTCCTCTGTCACAAATCTCATCCTAGAGTTAATTACACGTTAAGGTAACTTAACTCTCGGATTATATTAAATTTTCCTAAAAAATGGAGCTTCGTAAACGGAAAGTTCGAGCTCCGTTACCCATCTTCGCCGTCATAATATTATTCGTCTTTCAGCTTTGGGCCGTCACGGCCCAAACTACTAATGGAGAGTCTTCGTTACAATCCTCCGTTAACTCAACGTCAGTGACGAGTTCTCGGTTTCTATTGTCATCACCGTCGTTAACCAGTAATGAATTTGAGTTTAGGTTCAAGTGGAGGAAAAAACGACGTCGTAACAAGGTGAACAAAGCGAGCCGAGAGTATCTATTCGCACACAATCTTGTACGAGCGCGTGTCGGAGAACCGCCGTTGGAATGGGACGGAAGGTTAGCGGCGTACGCTCGTGCGTGGGCGAAGCAGCGCGTGGGAGATTGTAGGCTTGCTCATTCTTACGGCCCATTTGGAGAAAACATATTTTGGGCTGGAGATACTACTTGGAAGCCCAGTGATATTGTTAAAGTATGGGCCGATGAGGATAGGTTTTACCATGAGAAAAATAACACGTGTGAGCCACAACATATGTGTGGGCATTATACACAGATTGTGTGGAGAGATAGTACGAAGGTTGGGTGTGCAAATGTGGATTGTACAAATGGTGGGGTTTATGCGATTTGTGTTTATAATCCACCTGGAAATTACGAAGGTGAAAATCCTTTTGGAAATTATGAAGATCAGAGTGGTCTTGGCCGGGAAGATCCACCGGCGGTGATCGGATAAACGGCGGTGGTCGAAATCCGAATCCATCTATTCAGTTATGTAATTACCTTTTCCTTTTTGTAATAAACTTACCATGTTTATTCAATAACTGATTCAATATATAAGTTTATAATTTCGAAATGCATCTAGTAAACCATTAAGATTTAATGTAATTGATGAAAAATACGTAGGTGAAATAAGTGAAACTAAAGTTAAAACATGGAGAGCCAAAAAAATTATGTCCAAAATTTCCTACTTTTTATTGGCTGAATCAAATAAATATGAAGATACTCAGAAAATGATACAGAACCTCACTTTGTATGGCTTGGCATTTTTTCCCTCTGCACAAACTCTCCGGTTAAAGTCCAATTTGAGACTATCACAAGCCTCACCTTCCGATGACTGATAACGAAATTAACTGCAAAATTTTTTTAGACATTAACTAAGTTACACGGCATATCAGTGTATTCATGGAGACACAGTTCAAAAGTTTAGAAGCTAACCTTTATACTGTCCCTAAGAAACAGCAAATATCAGAGAGCTCTGTTTGAGTTTTGCATTTCCTTGAACTGGTTGAATCTTGTTAAGAGAGTTTCAAGCTACAGACTTTGGAGCCACGCTGTCTCTGATAACTCTGCTATAACCAAGCTTGAACGGTTGAGAATCATAAGGCCGGTTAAGCAAACTGATTGGCATTCTCAGTGTCTGTTTCCTGTTTCTTCTCCCTCTTAACAAAATGCTAAAAGTTTTCTCACCATCCTCAGATTTACGGTTTCCATTCTCCATTTCACTGCGAGTCACTGTGTTGCTCACATGGTTAACAGAGTCCATAACTTCATCCGCAATTGCTACATTTTGCTTGCATTCTTCCTCACCTTCTTCTTTCACTTCTTCTACTCCTGAAGTGTCAATATCAGTTGGCAAAATCACAGTTGGCTCTAACACTGTTGCAGCTATAGGCTCGGTGACCATATGTGGAGGGGGAAACTCAACAGGATGGCATCCTGGCCAGACCGTTCTTGGTACAAATTCCGACACATTGAGCTGCCATGGGAACTGATTGGGATGAAATGGACCACTTGTTACAGGGTAAGTACTTGTGGGGACTGATTGAGAATAAGGAGGAGGGTAAACAAAGGACATTGGCTGCATCAGGTTTGGAGTTGTAGGAGGTGATGGGTAAGAAGGAGGAGGTCCATGATGGAGAGTCATGTTCACTGGCCACGACGGTCCAATGTTCATGCCTATTGGAGTAGGACGTATAATACTCGGAGGTGATGATGGGTTGAATGGAGCAGCTGAAGCAGATAGCTTCTTGTTAGGCAACAATCCTCGCGAGGCATCACCCGAGTCTGTCGCAGATATTGACAGTTTTTCCTTCAGATCTTCAGAATCAGCTGCTAACTGATCTGCCACTTCTTGCTCTGTGGTTGAATGAATCATATCTGTTACACCATCGTTTATCAATTTAGCTTCAACTTGTTCTTCCACCTGAATGGCACCACCACATTCTTCAGTTTCATTCAAAATGTTGCGTTCGACTACCACTTCAGATGGTTGTATCTCTACTTCGATCCCTTCTGCGCCATGAGTTTTGTCAAATTCTGCATCTGCAGAGATTTCAGTTTCTACCTCTTCATCTAACCCTGTAATCATCTGCTCATCCCTAGTACGATCCATTGATGTACTTTGTTCACTTCCCTTCTCCTCCTCATCCCCCTCTTGTTTATCTGAAACTTCAGCTTGTGGAACCCAAACTTGATACTTGGCAATCGAACCAGGTGGAGCCAGTGCTACTTCCTTGTAGGATGGAGATTTTCCAAGACTTACAACAGATTTTTTCGTATGGTAGGCTTCACTTTGCGCGGTGCTAGACAGAGTAGATGGCACAACAGGGGAAGCATCTGTCTTCAACCCATCTTCTTCTGAAGTTTCGCCAGCAGTCTTAGCGTTACCAGAAGACACCTGCGACTTAACCCGATACGCCAAAGTTTTGACTATCTTCCTCCCAAATTTGGTGCCTTGAGCTGTTAAACCGGAAGAATGTTGATCTGCATAGTTTGCATATGACGCTGGTCTCTTCTTGAGAATGTAGTATTTGGCATTCTGCTGAGTACCATTCTGGAAAAGAGGGTTATCGATATCAGCTTCACCATTTTTCTTCTGATATGTATATACTCTCCCAATTGATGCTCGTCGTTGCTTCATCCTGCGACCATATGATCCAGCAGATCTCGGTCTTTGCACCGGTTGCCATCCATCTTCACTACCATCAGGGTGTTGTGTCTCAGCTGAAACTTCACCAAATGTAATTGGATTACTATTCTCCATAATAGCCTCCTCAATGACTGGAGGAGAAGGTGGTTCTTCAACTGGTGCAAGGATTGTCCCATGATTCCCATCGCTTGATTTACTATCTTCTGATCTAGTTTCTTCTGTCTCCTCCTCAGACATCTCCTTTTGTTTCTCTCTTGGAATTTCTGCTGTGTGTTCAGAAACATTGCTCTGCTTGGATTTTTCCTTTAGCTACACATATTACAGGTCGGACATTTAAGCGTTAATTTTTAACTTATTGACGTGAAAAATTGTTAAAGAAATAAAAATCATACCTTCATGATGTAGCTCTTCCTCTTTGCTGCCACACTGTTTTTCCCTTTTGCGTTATGGCTTGGGTTGATATAGTCGAGTAGATCAGATACACTGCAAAACATTATCAGCATAAGGATCTTACAAGGAGTACATTTGCTTGATTCGTTCAAACAACATAGAAACCTTATAAAAAACAAATAAGGAGATATCTAAAGAATTTGTTTGACCTTAAGTGGCCTTTACTGGCTATAGACGCGTCTGGCTTAGGGGTGCCATTTCGTGCAGCTTCGTGTTGTTCGAAAGCCTTGGACTCAAAATATTCTAGCCAAGCCGCAGCATCCTGAAGTATATAACCAGATCGTCAGATTTTAAGAATCCATACAATTGTCAGAAAGATTGCTGATTAGGATATCATGTTAATATATACCTGAGTACGTAAATCATCTGGCCCCAGCTTTGCTCGGAGGATTCTCAAGGTTGTTTGCTCATGCTGAACACTTAAATGGTATGCCTCCATCAACGAGAGAGCAATTGCTATGGCATGGTAGCTTGCAGCAGTCTGAAATTTGAATAAATTTAGTACCCACCAATTAGCAAAACCAAATCAAACATCTTACAAAGAAATGTTCTCAAGAAACACAGAGAATCTGGGAATGAACCTGGATATGGTCAGGACCAAGCAACCTTTGATTGCACTTGAGAGCTTTGTGAAGATACCTCAAGGCAACATGTACATTTCCTAGACCTTCTTCCATCATGGCTACATTGATGTATGTAGCAGCAGTGTTTGGATGAGATGGACCGCATGTGAGATGTAAGAGATACAATGCACGCTTAACATACCTAAAGAAAAAGAAAGAAACAATCCAATTTATAGATGGTAGAAAGAGACATCAAAGCATTCAAACCATTAAATCTCACAGTCATTTTTAAATCAAGATTACAAAACTTACTTGAGAGCCAGCTCTGTATGCTGAAGCCTATAATAGAAGACAGCAAGATCACCATAACTCTTCATTGTATCTGGATGATCAAGTCCAAGTTCCCTCTCATTGATATCTAAAGCCTTTTGCTGATATATTGTAGCCTGTATCAACAAAAATCTTTTAGTTTTACAATTGTCATATAGATGGAAAATATGACAACCTAGCCATATAGATAATTAGATACAGACCTGGTTAAAGTCACCGGTGTGATATAGAACTACAGCAAGTAAACTGTAAGCTCCAGCTGTCATTCTGTGATACGGACCACAGACTGCTACAAGTTTAGCAAGAGCCTAAGCAAAACAAAAGAGATAAAACAATTAAACCAAATCATGATGCTGTACAGAGGAACAAGAGGTAATATAAAGAAAGAGCTTAGAAGTAGGTAAATCTTTTTCTGGGCATGTACCTTTGTTCCATATGTAACTGCATCTTCAAGCTTTCCTTTGTCTAAAGCTGTTTTAGATGACTCCAGAAGTTGTCTCCCATCAGCAGATGAACATGCTGCTTGCTGCAAAATATTTAGAGTAGAAAGTTTTAATAACAATGATTGACAAAGAAAATAACACAGATTACGATAGAACACTTTTTAAATATCTTTTATCTTGTCCATTACCTTATGCACTGGAAACAGACTGACCACATCTGTTTTTCGGAACGGTGTTGGAGAATCCATATCAAAGTCCCTCGGTATCAACTCAATACCAACCTGAGGACAATATAAACCAAAATATTATAACTTAATATAGTGATCTGCAACATGTTTATAACTCGAACAAGCTTTTCTGGTTAAGCATTCTTAAATTACCTTATGGCATAATCCACGGAGAATGGCAAACTTTCGTAGATCCTTGTAACTGAAGGCATTAAGATCATAATCATATCTTTTTTTCAAGAATTTCTCCAACCACCGGAAGATAAGAGGATGTACATTCCAAGTGGTATGTGGTGCTGCTGTTACATTTTCAGGAATCCCAAGCATCATGTTCAAAGCAGCAGCTACTTTTATAGCTATTTTGTCAGTGTCAGCAGCAACATCAGAAATCACTGCCTGGAGGATATGCTTAAGGGCTCTAACTATCATCTCGTGAACACACAGAGATTGCACATGTGACAACTTATCTGAAAGCTTCACCTGTTGTAACCATAAAGAATATATATGTGATCAAAATTCATCTTGAGTAGATTATAAGAACCATGAGATTAAAGCAAGGCCAACTTACAACGTATCCTAAAGAGCGCATCCGGAGACCTCTTGTGTGCATAAAATCAGTTAGAGTCCGGCCATCAACTGGGGAGAGTTCAAGTGAGCCAAAATCTGCAACCTGTGATCAGTGATAAATACCAAACACATAATTAGTCATTAGCTTATAATTACCAATAGGGAACACTACAACAAAATTCAGACTCATTTACCAGTTTTGGAATAGCGACTTCAGTATAATAATTTTGTGCCAAGTCGACAAGTTCCTGCAAAGACTGAAACAATAATTCTTTGTCAGCACACAATAAGTTAATGAATATTGAGCAAAATATGGAGATGTAGTGTAAGGACCTTGTGATGAAGTCCAGTATCCGACTCTTTCAGGCGAGTGAAGGCTTCATCAGACAACAAATTCTTCAATACGAGCACATTCTCTTGAGCATTCTTCTCGGCATCGGATTGCAAAGATGCACTTGTTGTAGCATTATCAGCCTCTGAAAAAACCGCATCAACCTGAGACGATAGTGCAGTCTGCAGCGCCTTCGGGCTGCTTGCATCTGTTTTCTTCTTGCTGCTATTGAGGGACTTAAGCGGTTTCCCAAGCCCTTCAACCTTCAATTCATTCTTAGACTTTTCACTGGTTTGTTTTTTGTCTTTTTCTGTATTCTTTTGGTCTTGTAAATGCTGTATCCAACATGCTCCAAGCTCCCATCTCATGATACTATCCCTGTCTATCTCCTCTTCCTCAAGTTTAACAAGACTTTCTTCCAACATTATACTTACAAATTCTCGTGATGTAAGCTCATCATCCTGTTTCTGAGGTGTTTTCTTGTTCTGCTCAGGAGACGATTTATGAAGAAGGAATCTCAAACTGTAAAGCAACATGAAAATAATTACACCATAATAACATAAGCTAAAAAGACACGATGAGTGTATTTCATTAAGTAAGAAGTTATTACCTGTTGATATTTAGAGCATTAGCACCACCTTCAGGCTGTTCAAGGAGGTCAACTATTTGAGAAGGTGGGCTTAGCTTCTCATTTTCCTTTTCTATTTTCACAACAGCAATGTAACCACAATACTTAAGACTTATAGTTCCTAAAGTAGCAACATCCTGCACCCATAAACATTTGCAAACCCACAATTAAGCAATATAGATGACATGAAAAGTTGAACATTGAGAGAGTGGGGAGCTCAAGAAACTACTGACATGAGCAGCAGTATTTTCATCAGCTGTAAGTCCCTTGAGAAGGTTCCGTTCCATCAGCTTCTTTTTATCCAAACCAGTGGCTTGTATTCCATCGATTTTTGTATCCACTTTATTACTTGCATTTGAAGTATCTTTTGTAACAGTAACACTCAAGTCTCCAACTGTCTCGGAATATAGAACTTCAGAGTCTTCTTCTCCAGCCAGTACTGGCTCCGTCATTACTTTCTGCACAGTCTTGATGGCTCTGAAAGTGGCGACATCGACAAAGAGGTTGTGAAGAAGAAACACTTTTCTATCTCTGACTTGTCTCTCCTCTGCTGTTTTGCAAGGCATAGAAGCAATAAAGGCAAATTCGTTAGACCACGGAACCAAATCGTAGCTGCCATCTCTTCCTTGACCACCACCGTCCCCTCCCCATCTCTCATCCTCGACAGGGAGCGGCGGAAATGCTGCTGGTGATTGCGCCGCAGTAGGGGGAATGAGCCATGTGTTAGCTCTAAACCCATATGGAAGATTTCCAAACTGCACACAGATGAAATGCTCAGTAAATGCACCCAATTCAGCATCCATACTAATATTCTCATCCAGGTAGAATGTATACCTTGTTGCGCTCTGAAAAGGCTTTCAGAAGATCACTGTAAGCCTAAACATGATAAAAGAATAAGATCAATACGAAACTCAATAAGAGAAAGTGAACATTACGGGTTGATAGATAGATCATACATACGACAGCCCAAACACAACTTACATTATCGAAGGCTCTACTGGTTTGTCTAAGCAAATCAACAAGATTGTGACATATGATTCTGTGTTTTCCAATGCTGTAGAATCCTTTTCTGCAACCTTCAATATTGACGATCTTCCCGTTACAAATTTTCACCTGAGATAAATGTAAAACGGAAACATATCACCACATGCCGGATGCTGCAATCCTAAAACTAACCAATTGAACTACAAACATAAATCTATTTCACCGTCATTCGCTTACATCAATGGAGAAAATATGATCTTCAGCCGCTATATCTTCAGTCTCCCTTTTCGTCACAAGCCGTATATCTATAAAACCCTAAGTACTGTAAGTTGGGACAAAAATCGATCAACGCAGGACATCAGATCAAGGGTTAGAGAGAGAGACTAATACGATCATACATTGTAGAGGAGGAGTGAGATGAGCGAGAGAGAAAAACTCGTAGAAAATTCCAAGCTTAGGGAAAGAGTGGCTAGTCTCTCCAGCTTCGTCAACCACCGCATCCTTGGATGCAGGAGACGGCGGAGGAGACGTTTCCGACTGTTTGGAATTCTTTCCACCTCCCTTAACTTGTGCATGTTTCACGGATTCTGATTTCTCCGGCGATGAGCCGAAACAAGTAGTGCAGGCGACGATGTCAAGCAATCGTCGAACGTGCGCCACTGCCGTTCCTTCATTGTAATCCTCTGTGCAAAAAGAAAAAGGAAAATAAATCCAACGGTATTATCTCACACCCCTTTATATAAAGCACAAATAAGTAAACGGTATCGTTTAGCTCTTCTTAGTTATTTCCGTTACGGCGCGTTAATAACGGCTTCTTTTGATGGCGAGAGAGAATTTACCTTCCGTTAACGTGAGAACACACGGTTTAAGCGCCGATACATCTACCGTATCTTTTAACCGCGATCCTCTTACCTGAAACGGTAAAAAATTCCAAGCTAAATTTCACTACTTTACCCGCCAATTTTTATTTCATTTTGAATAAAATAACTTATTTTGGTAACATATCTAATGATATAAAAGGGAAAAAGGTCAAACTAGCAATTCTTAGGCACAATGTCACTAACATTTATTTTTTCAGATGTTACATAAAAGTCATTTTCCTATACTTTTTGCACAATTTAATTGTCGGACTAAATTCCACTATAAATATGAATATTTTTGGACCATCAAACATTAAGGGGTGTGTAACCAAAAATTAGAAAAGGAAATTCAACACAAAATCGCAGTAAGATTATTTTTACCTCATGGGAGAGAGAATAATTGGTGACGTGGCAAGTGTCGAAGTTAACGGATAAAAGACGCCGAACATCTATGATTCTGTCCGTTGATATGCCCTGTTTCAGACATCTTAATTAGACCCACTTTGTTCATTTGATTTCTCAATTAATAAACATGTGAAAATTATGCATCACAAATACCATAGAGAACATTTTTAGCAAACAGTCGGATGACAAAATATTAATATTGATATGTTTTCTGACGACACAAAAAAAAAGTGCATGTTTTCTATATAAATATATCACTGTCTTAGTCTATATAACGTCTACGTAATTATATTGATTAAAAATATATGAGAAACGACCAACTTTGTGTGTTACACACTGTTTTGTATTTTTATACACGTTCAAATAATGATAAAATTTATAAAGATAATTCTAAGTCAAAATTGAAAATGATTTTTATATTTTCATACACCATAAAAAATACAGCAAGTATAAGTCTATAACTATCAATCTATATGGTAACGTGTATTCTTGCCTTATCCCCAAGAAAAAAAACGAGAATGCACATTGGGGTTTATATACATCATAAAAATAATAATAAAGAGACTATTAATAATATATAAATAAAATTATTGTTTGGGATATGGTATATATAAGTATATATTATAAGTTAATATAAAAATATTTAAAAGAAACATATAAGAGGGATTATAACAAATTTTACAGGAATAATCGCAACCAAAAAAACAGTTATAAACACGCAAGAAATATGAAAATTTAATTAACATAATTCGGAAATAATGCGAGAAATGAAATATACAAACCTTGAGAATAGCCTCCGTCTCATCCGGAAGGTTTACAATGACATCCACGATAACCGGAAGAACTGCACATAAACCGTAATTACCAATTAACATAGAAATTAATCAAGTAATCAGAAGATTAAATTCAAAAACACAGTTGGTTACAACTTAATTATATAGATTAAGGTTTTTCATTACAGTAATAATACCTTTCTCTTCCTTCTTCTTCTTATCTCCTTTTGTCTTTCCACGGTTGTTCTTTGGAGCCATTTTTTTTTTTGCTTTTTATTTATTGAACAAAACAAATTATAGCTGAAAAATAAATTTAATTAGTTAATTAATGTAATCACCATTGTCAATATACAGACAAATGTACAGTTTATTAGTTCATAACCACTAAACTTCATAATATGCAATAGAGTTAATAATGTTATCCAAAAGAAAACTGTTAATTGAATTATATCTTTAAAATAACACGAACTTCAACAAAAAGAAAACAAACATGTAATCGAATTTCAAATAATTTACCGAGTGAGGAGCTAAGTTTATTGAGCTTCCAGCAGAGAAATATGTATGAAAAATAAAACAAAAAGTTGAATTGTAAAGAATAATAATGAAAGTAATAAAAAAAGAGGTATAAGAGAGGGTTTAGTGGTTCGAAGAAGAAGAAGCTTTCATGGAGAAAGAAAGTGAGAGAGAAGAGAGTAAGAGATAGTTTTTGTGAGTGATAAGGCAGGAAGGGCGGAGATTCAATAGCCAAACGAGTCGAATGGCTTTTTATGGAAGTCTATGGCATTTCTCTGTAATTATCTTCTCTTTCTATGGGCTTTTTTTACTTTTAACTCTTTATTTAAATTCCTTTTTAGGGCCTTTAAGCTGTTAATGGGCCTTACTGGATTGTCTTATTTATAAGCTTTTTTAGATTATTCTATTTGTGCCCCTTCTATTTTCAATTACTACAAATTCGTGCTCTCTGAGCTTGTGCCAGTTTTTAAATTTTTTAAATGAAATTTCCGTAATGTTATTTCCGAGATATTGTTACTTTTTTAGTAAATATCAAAAATTTCTTAACTTAACTTTTAGTTATAAATTCTGACTATATTTGTTACTATTTTTGAATAGCTATATCCTAAAAATAATATCATTTATCAGTATATAATTTCAAATACTAAGATATCCTACATCTAATGGGTCCGACGACGAATCACAACCGCTCGTTTTCTCAATTTGACTACAAATCATACGGTCTAAGATGGACCACGTCAAACTGCCTCTGCCCATTATCCTAATCCAGACATAACACCAAAGGAAATGGCCAATTTGTCCACATATTCCAAAAAAAAAAATTACGTATTTATCTTTTCGCTCGTCAATTTTTGTAACATATTTTACCCTAATAATATTTTTTTTCGAAATTATAGCCCCATAAAACTTCAGTCAGCTTGTAAAAATAAAAAGAAATAATTAAACTAATAATTCGTTCAGAAATTTGACCACGACAAGTGATAAAACAGACAGTGCGTGCGCCTTTAACCAATACCCTCTCTCTGTTAGATAAGAGCTTTTGAAACTTATATATAATACAAAAATATATGAATTCTTTATATTTTACATTTGAATTTTCTTATTTATATGTTTTCAAGATACGTATTATATAAAAAATTATGGATCATGACTTGAAATGATCAAGATATTACATTTGACTTAAAAAAGTGATGGTTAAAATTAAATTTCACTCTTCTGCTAAAGCTACTTTTATGTTTTATTATTTCTATAAATCATTACGTATTGTAAATTTATACATTTTTGGTTCAAACTATCAAATATAGTTTTTTTACATGGTGCACTTATTCCAAAAATAACATAACATTTTCTTTTGTTTGGTGTTTTTTTTTTAAAACACACATATATACATGTAAGAGAGGTCTTAAGGGTCATCAGTGGAATGATTGGCGGAGAAGTCAGGGTCGGTGGGTTTCTGAGGTAACAAAGGAAGAGTGTAGTGAGGAGGAAGGTTGGAGATGTTGTGCTTGAGATTGCGAAGTGCGTTTGAAGCAAAACGCGACGCGTACATTGCGGCTCCAAGGCTTAACGACGAAGACGCGGTGGCTGCAGCTTCGCGTTCTCTATCTTGACTAGCGAGCGCGTTTTGGAGACGCTCTTCTTCTTCGCGTAGTGACTTGGCTAGCTTCCTCCGACAGTATCTCCGCCACGCTGCTTGTATAAAAGATACACTCCATGTTTTCCATTGTACCGAATAATACCTATTTTAATCAAATTACGATCCGGTTTAGCCAGACCAATGCGTGCGGCAAAAGAAAAGAAAGAACCAAATTGATACTTGATTTTCATACTCATAAGTCGACTAAGAGAGAGACCGAACCTGAAAGTATGTTGGACCTGCTTGCTATGGAGACGTCTGAATTGTGAAGCGACATACTTGAGATCTTCAGCCATAAGAGCAAAGGCTTCGACTTCGGTGAGAGCTTGAACTGTTCTTGTCGAGATGGGAAAGTGAGAAGAAGATTGAGGATCTAATGCCCACGTTAGAAGATCTTCTCCACAGAAATCATTTGCATTGATGTACGCGACATTGAAGAACCCAGTTCTTCCTCCATCAGTGGTGGCACTTCTTAGTTTTCCTCTCATTACAAACAGCATTTCTCCAACAGGATCTCCTTCACGGATGGCGTAACTGTTCTCTGTGAAGAGCACAGGTTTTAGCTTCTCGCAAACGGCATCAAGTAATTGCTCATCCATGATCTCAAACAAAGGCACCTACCAAAACGGAAAATTCATATAATGTAAATTCTGAGTGTTGAACTAAGATTCTTCACATCACCGGAAGAAGAAGAGAGAAAGCTTGTAACTTACTTTCTTGAGGAGATCGAGACAAAGATGGCGTTTAATGTCTCTTCTGAGGTCTTTAGGGAGGTTACGAAGAAGGGTTTCTTCTTCGACTCCTCTTGTCTCTTGCCATCGATATTGTTCATATTTTCTGATACGTTTCCTCAGGTCTTCGGGTAACATCCTATGAGACATCCATTGCTCTGCATCTCTCTTTCTCACTCTCATTTCCTCCTCTCGAACAGTTGTTGATTCTAAGTATTTCTGCAACATCAAACGGAAATTACTTGAGTTTCCTGAATAACTTTTATGTATTATGGAACAACTAAAAATAAATGAGAACCGGTTCGCTGAGGCCATTACCTGCATATTGCCGATAAGTAGCGCAAATAAGACTAGTCCGGATATGCAGATTGATATAGCAAAGATGATTTCACCAACGAATTTGCTTGTTTCGAGATTTTGTCCCAATGCACTGCAACAACAAAAGCAACTGGTTAAAATGATGACTTGTTTGAATTGTGACAAGAGTTCCAGATACCTAAGGTAAAAATAGCTTTGTTCTAACTACAAAGAGCAAAACTATCTGGCTCGAGAGTAAGTCTTTAACATCAGAGATTCAACAAGAACATGAAAAAACAATGGTTTTGAATTGTTTTGATACCTTAGATTTCGCAGACCCCACCAGAAACAGTAAAAGAATTTCTTCCAGAAATCATGTGATTCGACAATCCCACTCTTTAGAGCATCATTGAAGATACCAAAGTTGAAGGTTGTTGAGTTTGTTATATCATCAGGATCGGTAAACGGACAAGAAGTGTTCAGGAAATCGTGTCTAATAATAGCAGTATCGTCGTTACAGTACAAATCGGTCAGATTACAACCTTTATTCATTTTGCATGCCTCTCGCCAGCATTTGTCTTCTCGTTCTATTGAGATTAAGTACCATAATGATCCAAATATCTGAATAAGTAAGTTTAACATATGAACTTGATCAACATTTAAAAATGCGTTTACATCTACAAAGATTCAGTGAACCAGAACTTACATGACTGGCTAACATATAGAGAGAGAGGTTCCAAGCAGCTCCAGCCCATGCTGTTTCAGTAACTATGCCAGATGTTCTGGTCACTTCCGTGTAAAGCGGATACATACGGAGAATCCGAGGAACATATTGAACAATTATAACTGTCTTAAGGTAATCCTTTGTGAGCAAAGCGAGTGGCTTTGTAATGCTGGGCATAACAGCTAAGACTACTATCTGCAACATAAGAAACAGAGGGTTCAAACATAATAAAAACCATTAGATCGTTGACATTTAGTAAAGTAATCAATCAATCAAGCAGTCATTACCTGTGGGAGAGGAAGAATAGAAAGTACATCAATGATGAAGTAAGATGAGAGATACTTTAGGGCTATTGCTTTAGCATCATCTACCAATTCACCTCTTCCAAAAACCCGGGAAGAAGGAGCAATGTAAGCTGTCCTGAACTGAAACACAATGTGAATTATGTAAAAGGCATCGATGAGTGTACGGAACAAACTCGCGACTATCTCCAAGTTTGAGTCCAAACTAAGACATCCCTTCTTGCGTTCGACAACAGGAATGTAGAAAAACAGCGGATCAATCGCCAAAGCAACCACACAGGCAAAAAGAAATATTTTGTTCCACTTCTGTAGAAACAAACTCTGTGGGTTTATGATGTTCTTATTGGTGATACTAGATATTTCCTTCTGGACAGGAGGATCCTTGTGTGAACGGAAGTTTAATGGCTTCTTGAAAGTTTTGATTTTTTCTGAACCTTTTTCAAATCCCCACTTTACATTCTTCAAAACTCTATCCAAAGATGGTCTAGCTCTTTTTCCATAACCATACTCAGAAGCTAATGATCTGTCTGGATCTTTGAACCTAGTTAAAATACCATAATAAGAAATTTTGTTTTGGATACTGTAATATCATTCATCTATGTAGACAAACTTTCTGCAATCAACATACCTCACATGCTTTCCATGGTTGAATGCCATCAGCAAAACCTAAGATATTTCCAACTGACCTTTCGCTCACAGTGTGACGAATCCTAAATCATAATTAAAATCAAAAATTAAATCATATGAATTCTTCTCCCTAGATAAATTATAAAACACAAGTGTACATTAAAAAATATTTGTTTCTTTGATTGTAAAATTTGAAGCTAGAATCAGTCAATTCCCACCTAACCTGACTACCAAATCCTTTAATTCTGTTCAATAATTGGAAACTAAACAAACTTTAAACCACTGTTCATCGATGACTAGGAAAGCTAAGCTTCAAAACAAATTGACCCAAGACCATCAAATCTGAGAGTTATGAAGAGAAAAGCGTAAAAGAGATATTTCACACAGATTGAAGTAACCGTTTGGATTCTGAAACCGGAGGACAAAAAAACGAAACGTAAATCGGAATCAAACTATTTCTCATCATGTATCTCCGAAAACATACCTCGAAACGATGTAACTGACGGCGAGAGAGACAGAGAGAGTAAAATTACTCTAATCACAAGTATAAGGAAATTAGTCACCGGCGATTCTTCTTCGTCTTCGTTAAGCTTTCGCTACTTGTCCTGTCGATTGACAAAGGGACCCATTTATGGCGGTTACCTCTTGCGTCCTCTCTGTATTTTCGTGGAAGAAAGTGAGAGAAATTATACGACAAAGGAAAAGAGAGGGAAATGAGAATATATGCAATCAAGTATAGAACGTCTTTTTAGTCAATTTCCAAAAAATAAGACTTGGTCAAAGTCAGAAGAGGCAAGTTGCCAATTCGAAGCCTCAGGCCCATTATGAATACTGGGCCCATTAATACTTATGACCCAAATTTAAGAAACCGCCCAGCTCATATATCCTTTTTCTTCTCTCTTTCGTTTCACATCGATTTTTCTGCCTAAATCGGAAAACCCGAACGGCGTCGTCTTTTTCTTTCCGGCGTAGTTCACCGGCGACGATTTTCAAGGTGTCTTGAGGTATTATATTCTTCCTTGTAATACATCCTAGCTTTCGATTTCTTTTCGCTCTTGTTTTTCCGTTAGTGTTCTTTGAACTTTTCTCTCCAATTTCAGCTAATGATTTTTCTGGATTACAAATTTTGTAGCTTCATTCGAAGCGTCGAGTGTTAAAAATGTGATCTTTCTCTTTGGGAGTTTCTGTTTCCAGTTTTTCTACTTCTACATATACTGTGAATAAATTTCTGTCGAAATAGATAAGCTAGGGTTTCTAACTTAATGTGTTATAAGGACAATTTCGTGAGCTTGGCTGTTTGTTTTTGAAATCGAACGTGGATTTCTGTATGTTTACAAGGAATTCGGATGATGAATTATATTTTGCATTGTCTATTATTTGCTAATAAAATCGAGATTTGATGAATAGCTTGACAAATATATATATATATTTTTTCAGGAATATTAGCCATTTAGCCTTAGTATTAGTCCTGAGGATTTCGTTTCATTACGCAGGCAAACAGTGAGGGGCAATTTTCAAGTGGGTGATTGTGTTGTTATAAATAATATTATCATAAACAATGTCAGATTCTGGTGAACCTAAGCTGTCTCAGCAAGAAGAATCTCAACCTGCTGGGCAAGAGCCTAAGCCTCAACAAGGTTACATGTACTTTCTTCTCTCTCAGTTATAATACACTTATGTTGCGTGGTTGAGATGTTAAAAGTTTCAGACTTTTTCCTTGATCCTTCTTTGTCAGCGAGAAATTTTCATTTAGGAAACAGGAGATAATGAGCAATTTTTCTTTGTTCTGGTTCAGTATGCACTTTCTTCAAGAAGCCAACAAAAGCGAAAAACATAAGGAAAAGAACATTTGACGCAGATGAAGAGGATGGAGATTCGAAAAGCGAAAGCTCTATTTTACAAAATCTAAAGAAAGTTGCAAAACCGGATAGCAAATTATACTTTTCCTCTGGATTATCTAAGAGCTCTAGTACTACGACGAGTGAAGCTCCCGAGAAACCTGTCTTTCACTACGATTCATCCAAGGAGATCCAGGTTCAAAACGACAGTAGAGCTACAGCAACTCTAGAAACTGAAACTGACTTTAATCGAGATGCGCGAGCTATCCGTGAGAGAGTTCTCAAGAAAGCAGATGAAGCATTGAAAGGGAATAAGAAAAAAGGTACAGATGAGAAGTTGTACACTGGAATTCATGGATACACAGATCACAAAGCTGGGTTTAGAAGAGAACAAACAATCTCTAGCGAGAAAGCTGGAGGCTCACACGGGCCATTAAGAGCTTCTGCTCACATCAGAGTATCGGCTAGATTTGATTACCAGCCAGATATTTGTAAGGATTACAAAGAAACTGGATACTGTGGATATGGAGATTCATGTAAGTTCTTGCATGACCGTGGGGATTACAAACCGGGATGGCAGATAGAAAAAGAATGGGAAGAAGCAGAGAAAGTCAGGAAGAGAAATAAAGCTATGGGAATTGAGGATGAAGATGATGAGGCCGATGGAGATAGTGATGAAGACGATGATGCATTGCCCTTTGCTTGTTTCATTTGCAGACAGCCTTTCGTTGATCCCGTTGTCACCAAATGCAAGCATTACTTCTGTGAGCATTGTGCTCTAAAGGTATGGTCAATTATTTAAATCACAATTATGACTCTGTTTTTGTTTTGCGAAACTAAAAGAGTGTGTTATGTAATGGTGCAGCATCACATGAAGAACAAGAAGTGCTTTGTGTGTAACCAACCGACGATGGGGTTATTCAATGCAGCACATGAGATTAAGAAGAGAATGGCTGAAGAACGTAGTAAAGCTCAAGGATTGTGAAGTTTTTCAGAAACCAAAAAACTATTCTTCCTTGTACTCGTTGGCCCATATTGTGATGTTCTCTAACGTTTGTACCTTGTTTGGCCCATCTAAATTTATAGTTAAAAAGACAACAAAGAATCAATCAAACAAACGAAATTTTGCAATTGCTAATTTTTAAATAGATAACTAAAGTCGAGTTATTCAACTTATGATATTAGAGCTTCTGACCATTTTCCAAGGTAGATTATAAAGATTTTAGGTGTGGGTTTTGAGCAATAAATTGGTATTGTCGATGTATTTGAGGACTCAAAAATATAGATAGATATTACGGATTAGTTTGGACTTTTGGATCATAGATTATGTTTTTTATATCTAACTATTGAAGAAAAAATAGATAACTCACATATGAAAATATCGAACCAAAAAGTGAATCACGTTTTGTATTCAACTTCGAGCAATGAATATGTGTGTGTTTTCATTGAATGAGTTGTCCTTTTCACTTAGCTCAGTTTTTAAGATTAACGCAGATTCGAGAATCTATTGGCCGGCAAAAAAAGTAGATTTACACGTGTCAGTTTCACGAGAGATACAACAATAAGTGACCATGAATATGTTCAGTAACAAACCAATAAGAAGATGACACGTAGACAATTGTCTCATAATTTGACCGTATTCAGCTGAGCCGTCACTATCTTTGAAAAGAGTCGTTGATATTTATCTTGTGGCAGTTAATGAATTACGTTAAAGTCATCTTTTTGCTTAAGCTTGCATGCCTAATGCCAATTATTATCCTATCTGATAAGGTTACTGTAATTATCATCAACTACCACTCTTTAAGTCCTATGTTACCAATAAAAACGCTTTGATGGTTACAAGATGTTGTTACAAGATAAGGTAATGAGTAAATTAGAGTTATCTAAAACGTGATTATGTTTTTTTGTTTGAGAGATAATTAAAGTCAAGATGAGTCTTTTGAGAAAGAAGAAAAGTCGAGTTTGTGCATAATTTACTCGTTTTAAACCGTAATTAGCGTTGTTGACTTTTAACCCAAAAAAAATATAGCGTTAGTTATTGTTTCTTAGTACTATAGATTCATTTGTAATCACATAGGTACATGAGGAAATTTGAAAATTTTGATCTAATTTTTATTAATTTTTTTATATTGACTCCAACTAAATAAAAAAATTGACTCCTATAAAATTTAATTTTAGACATAAATAAAAATTAATAAGTGTTTGACCCAAAATGAAAACTTAACAAGTTTGAGTATTAACTATTTAACCATCATTTATATGTTTAAGTTTATAAAGTCGTAAAGTTTGGTTTAATGGGCATAAAAAAAACTTTTGTTTTAGGTAGTTGCCTACTGTAATTTTTATAGGATCCTTGACTCCGATATATAATTTTCTTAGCTCCGCCAGTGATCACATATAATATTATTAGACATTTGCCATAATCCCAATGACGTTACGATAAACAACGACAAAACCCAAATATTTATGGGACCCAATAAATCAAGAATCACTCAATATAAACCAATGAACCAATCCTTGTCCATTGTGTATAACATATACGTGAAGACTTAATTAGTAGAATATAACTCAGCATATTCTAGAAATTTAATATACAAATCCTTCGATTTCGACGTCACGTATCTACAAAAGCAAAACCATTAGCTTTGCCTTTTGCTTTGAAAAGTTCAAAATGTGTGAAAGAGAAGAGTTTATGCAGATTAATAACTAAAAAAGAAAAAGAAGTTATAATGTCGATGGGTTCATTGATTATTGACAAAGAAAAAACAAAATATTATTTGTTTTTGCATTTCTCCTTTTTTATTTTGTTTTACTCTTCCTTATATAATTATTTAGCCACTTCACAGAGATTCTTTCCGAGAGAGACTGAAAGAGAAAGAGATTCTAATCGGAAGAAGAAGAAGAAGAATATGGACGGCTTGGAGACGGTGCAGTACGTAAGGACGCATCATCAACATCGCTGCAGAGAGAAGCAGTGTACTTCTGCTCTTGTCAAACACATCAATGCTCCTCTTCATCTCGTACATTTTTCTCCGATTTACTCTCAGTTTTGATTTGTCAGATTTTGATCCGAGTTTGGTTTTGTTTCTTGGAAATATGTGAAGCAGGTTTGGTCACTGGTTCGAAGATTTGATGAGCCACAGAAATACAAACCGTTTGTGAGCAGATGCACAGTGATTGGTGATCCTGAAATTGGTAGTCTCAGAGAAGTAAATGTCAAATCTGGTCTTCCTGCAACAAGAAGCACTGAAAGATTGGAACTTCTTGATGATGAAGAACACATACTCGGTATCAAAATCATTGGTGGTGATCACAGACTCAAGGTAAAACCAACAACAAAGGTTGTGTTTTCAGAAATGAGTAATCTGAAATGTGATAGTTATGTGGAATTGCAGAATTACTCTTCGATACTTACAGTTCATCCAGAGATAATTGAAGGAAGAGCAGGAACAATGGTGATTGAATCGTTTGTAGTTGATGTTCCTGAAGGAAACACAAAAGATGAGACTTGTTACTTCGTTGAAGCACTTATCAGATGTAATCTGAAATCATTAGCAGATGTGTCTGAAAGATTGGCTTCTCAGTCCATACATAACTAACTAAGCACTCTACTACATAATCAATGATCAAGTATTAAGTGTCTCATATGTAAAATAGACTTATTGATCAGGATTTGTTTTTGGTAATGTACAAAACAAAGGTTTTATATGTGTGATAGTGATCAACTTCTTCTTAGAACATGTAATTTTTCTGTTTGTGATTTTGATGTAAAGATGTCTTCTGGTGTGTAATTTGTATAAATTTTTGTGATATTGAAAGTGATTGTATAGAAAACCTCCACGTACCAATGATCAGAACCTATGATTGGATGCTGCTGAGGAAATGTAAAGAATCTGTGCCACAAATGTTATTATAACAGTGGGCTTTGAACATGGACATAAAAATTGGGCTTTTTTAAATTGGGCTTTTAACGGTAATATCGCGCAACACCTTTAACGGTAGTACATACGACCATTCTTCTATCTGAGAAATTTGTTTTTTTTTTTTTTGTTGAGTGAAGAACCAACCATTTGAGTAGCAGAATCGATTTTAAAAATCTAATTTTAGGGTTGAGCGGGAAAATAAAATCCTTAGCAATTTTCAAGTTTTTTCATATGTCCAGGTGAGTTTCACACAGTTGTAGTTCTCTTTCGTTTTTTAAGTTTTCCTCTTATGGTGTGATTTCTTCGGCTGTAGTAATTATTAATGGCGAGAGTAAAGCATTTCGCTTCCAGGCCACGACGACCTCGGAATCAAACTGGTATTTTTATTTCTGCTTTCATTTTCAATTTTACTTTTGGAATTTCCCCTGATTTTTAGGGTTTGTTTATCTTTTTGCTTCTAACCCTAGATTTCCCATCTGAAATTGTAGATGCCAGTGCTTCTTCTTCTCCGGCGGCAGGTACAAGTACGGTACGGCATCTTTCAAAGCCCTAGGTTTGTGATTTTTTTAACTGCAAGTATTTTCGTGATGGGTTTTGTCGAATTTGTTGGTTTGTCGAAATGTTAGAACCCAGCAAGAAGGGGTAGTGAAGGTGAAGATGGAGATGGTGCTCAACAAAGTGAGTTTTTTTCTGGGTCGTTATGTTTTGTGGGATCAAAAACACTGTACATCTTTCATCCCGTTTTCACATCTTCTGTGCTCTGTGTGAACTTCTATTTTATATTGATTTTGTAACATTGTAGCAGTTCCTACAACTTCACCGGCTACCACTAGCAAAGTAAGATTTCACCATTGCTTATCAACTCTGTTTGAAGTTGGATTTCGTTATGCTGATCTTAATACCCATTGTGTTTGTGAAGAAAGCGTCAAAAAGAACCAGAAAGGCTATGCCACAAAGTGAGTTCTGTAAAACAACTTGTTACATCCTGTAGAATACATGAAATTTATTGTATTTGATTCCCATGTTTTTGCTGTCCTCCTAGGTTCAAATAAGAAAACTTATCGGTACAAGCCAGGCACCGTTGCTCTAAGAGAGATTCGCCATTTTCAGAAGAGCACAAATCTTCTAATTCCAGTTGCTAGTTTCATAAGAGAAGTGAGTTTCTCGTTTTCTATTACTTTTGCTTTACAGTCACAATAAGTTGTACAACACACAATCTATACCAACCAGGAATACAAGCGTTTTGGTATTTAAAAATGCAACGACCTTGGTTGTTTGTAGTTGTGACCCTGTGTGGGCATCAATGCAGTGAACTTAGTGATCTAGCATTTTATCTACAATTAAGAGCAATAATGAGCTGACCAACCTCCTCTTTTGAAGGAGCTGGTTATCTAATTTGTCTATGAGGTTATTGGCTCACAGATTCAGAACCATATTATTTCTGTAACCACAATAGCTTACATGAATCGCCAGTGACACAGAAAATGCTGTATTGTATTACAATCAAACTAATGTACATTGATTTACCAGGTGAGAAGTCTAACCCAGGCGGTGGCCCCTCCGCAAATCACTCGTTGGACAGCTGAAGCTCTCACGGCTCTTCAAGAGGTACGGATGCCTTTAACATTTTTCTTGATCATTAACGTATCAATATAGATCATATACATCACAAAACAACATTATTTCCCCTTGATGACTAATCAACCTAATCGCTGGTTGTTTGTGGGCAGGCTGCAGAAGACTACTTGGTTGGTTTGTTCTCAGATTCAATGCTTTGTGCTATCCATGCAAGACGAGTTACACTTAGTAAGTACTCCAAAACTATAGAAATTTTCAGTTTAAATCTAGGAATTATACGCGTACTTTTGTATCCTTTTAGACAACATATATTACTTAAAATCATATGTAATATGTATGCTCATCCACATCTGTTTCTGTTGATATCAGTGAGAAAAGATTTTGAGCTTGCACGCCGGCTTGGAGGAAAAGGCAGACCACGGTGATAAAAACTCACCCCACTAGTCACATCTTTCACGCCTCTTACATTGTAAGTGAGGTTTAAGTGAATAGTTAACCACAATTGTGTCGTAGGTTATATTAGCTTTGTCCTTTTCGTCGACTTCATGATCTTACCAAACTCTTCTTTTGAAACCCGAATATGGGATGATTCGTTATCAATAACTTGTGTCTCTGTCTGTGTTTCTTATCTGCTTTTTCCTTGGAGTTGGATTGTTTTCCATTTGAGGTTTAACACTTCAAACATACGTTTCTTTTTCTAAGTTCCAACTTTCAGTAGTCCTTGTATACAACTTGAAGTATGTGACTGAAACAAAACAGATCTAAGAGGAAGATTTGAAAGAACATGTGTTTGAGAGGGCTTATTAGAAACAGATCTTCTGCAAATGGATTCTCCAATCACAACTTTTTCAAGGCATACGAAAAAGTTTGAGATATCCGTAGCACTTCAATTATATAATTCATATTTCTAAGGATTATTCGCATAAATTGTTCTTGATTACATAATGTTGTCATAAAAATAAAGTACATTCATACATTACCATTGGATGTTGCTACTGACTCATATTATAAACTTGTATTGAAAGGTTAAATATCATAAACTATTTTGTAAACTTTTAAAAGCTCGAATTTGGTTAGTATTTATTTCATTGTCAACTCTTTATTTATAATTTCGTCATCTATTTGGGTCCTCTGTTAAAGTTCGGTTCATACCGGAAAAATAAGTTAAATATTCAGAAAATTGGATGCGTCGAGCATCATGAATCACGACATGGTCCCAACAAAATTAAATGAAATAAAATTCCACGTGTCGTTTTTAGTTGCAACTGCATAGTTTGTTCAGTATGTTGCTCAACCTTTTTTGTTAGTAAGTTAATTAAAAATCAAAGACAATAAAAAGAAGATTGGAATAAATTTGATATGTGAATTAATGGGAATAAAAGAGAATATCCTTCGTTAAATTGATTTTATATTCACGACCAAAAAAAAAGAAAACTGATTTTAAATTCAACCCTAACAAACTTTCAACTCTCCTTTTAATTGTTCTAACAATATTTTTTTCATTCAATTGGGAATTTAGTCCAAATGAAAGAAAAAAAGAAGACTATATATAATGCTTAATTTTACAATTAATTATTCTCATAATTCATAATGCATAATCTATTCTATCTCATCTCTTCATTTCACCATTCTTAATATATTTTGATGACTATATTGCAATTTTTATTGTTGAAAGAATATATGTATGTATAACAATTAACAAAATTGGCGACATAATTGAATAATATGGAGTCAATTATGATTTATTATACATGAAGAGAAGACAAGTAGTAGCATAGTTTAAGAGTAATGATGTAGCAAATGATGTAATTAAAGATGGTTTATATGATTCCTATTGGTTCCCAATTGGATCTTACAAAGATTGCACACATACTGTCATATATTACTGCCACTCATAAGTTGCAAATTAATTAATAGGTTTAATTCTTAAGAATCTTGTATTTTAATTATGTTAAAATTCGATTTAAGGAAAATAAAGTACAATACATGATTCCTTTTGTGGAAACCGACCAAACCGGTCGTTAAAATCTTCCTCACTCTTACTATAAATACACAACAGTCTCCATGTCCTGTTCTTACAATCCATCGTGTTCTCCTCTCTTTCACTCTCCGTCTGCCTCTCTATCTTAAACCGTACCAAACCGTATTGATTTGTAATAAAATTTCCGGTTCGTTCGTATAATCGTGGTTTATTACAGCGTCGGTTTAGATGGATACTCAGCGTAAGACGAAGCATCGCAAGACCAATGTTGTCTCTGTTTCTGAAGGTATAACTTTCTCAGCTAAATTATTATCTCCATTTATATTTATATAAATGTGAAATTCATATGATGATATTTAACAGAAGTGAGCAGTATTGAATGGGAAGAGATAGCAATGACTCAGGAAGAAGAAGATTTGATTTACAGGATGTATAAGCTTGTCGGTGAAAGGTTTTTCTCTTTTCTTCTCAATTAAATTTTAAATCATTTTTGGTTTTAAGTTTAAATATAAAGATGAGTTTTTTGTTTGTTTGGGTTGTGAAGGTGGGAATTGATAGCTGGGAGGATTCCAGGAAGAACAGCAGAAGAGATCGAGAGGTTCTGGGTTATGAAGAATCATCGAAGATCTCAATTACGTTGATCACCAACTTTATATCATTTTTTCCTATAATAATAAACAATAAATAATGATCTTTATACATATTTATATATATATCCTCTGTTCGTTGGTGATTCTGCAATTTTGTTCGTGAAATTTGAATTAGTTGTATCTCGGAATTTCTTTTTCTATTACTCTGCTATTTATCTTAATTAAAGTTACGTGAAAATAATATCAGAAGTAAAACTCAGAAGTAAATAATAAAGTTCCCTAAGATGAATTATTAAACAGATTATTGGGCCTAAAGAAAAGCCCATTTACAAACAAGAGAGAATCTTATGGACCCAGTGTTTTTATGTATACTTGATGTGATAAATCTTGGATCAGAAAGCACTTGGGTACTTTCTACTTCAATATAAATAGAATTCTGTTTGTTTTGTTCTTCATTGACATGCTTTAATATATAGTCAAATGTAACACATAACACTTAACAATATTACGTGAAACAGAAACAAAAAAAAGGTGGTACACTCAATCTGACCAAAACATGTCTCCAATTTTGTTTGCTTTGTGGAACAAAGGAATATAATATACTTTGGTCAAAAAAAAATCAAGGAACTTTTTGAGAAAATAGTCATACAAAGTATATTTATAAGTCACAAGTTTTGAAAGCCATACAATAAAAGACTTAGAAAAATAGCAATTACATAGCATTAATAGGTCTCGCAAGTGTATGGTCTTTAGACTCTTTATACTATTCTTGGTTGGTCTTTCGTTTCCACTTTAGAGACAATTGACAAAGTGAATTAGAAGAGAAGCCATTGTCACTTAAGACTTTAAGAGCATCTTCTTTCAACTTCTTCATTTTACTCCTTAACGATTTACCTTCTTCTCCTTCCATAACTCCCTTAACAAGTCTCACGATTTCATCTCTTTGAACAATCTTATCTCGACTGATTCGCGGTCTAATAGCAGCTCCAACATCCTCCACAAGTAACACTGCATTCATCTTTTGCTCAGCGTATAAAGGCCAAGCAATGAGTGGTACTCCATTTACGATACTCTCTAGAGTCGAGTTCCATCCACAATGTGTTAAGAACCCACCTGTTGATGGATGAGCTAAGATTTGAACTTGTGGAGCCCATGATTGAACCACTAGACCTCTTTCTTTAGTTCGGTCTAAGAACCCTTGTGGTAAAAACGAATATGGATCGGTTTGGCTCAGTGGATTGAAATATGAAGAACTAGCTCTTCCACTTGGACTTCTTATAACCCAAATAAACAGTCTTCCACTCTCTTCTAAACCAAGAGCAAGCTCATTGAATTGCTCATACGTCAATGTTCCACCACTTCCAAATGATACATATAGAACCGAACCAAATGGTTTTTCGTCTAGCCATTTCAAACATTCGTACTCATCTTTCACGTTATCATCAGATGAACTAGTGTTAACCAACGGTCCAATGGGATAAACCGGTGCTTTAGCAACACCTGGTTCTTGTAAAGCCTTTATTGCATTTGGCTCTAAATCAATGAATGTGTTCACTATAATCCCTTCAGCTTCTTTAAACCTCTTTGCGTTGTGGAGAAGCCATTTGTACGAGTCATCGGTTCGGTCTTGAGCCGGATCGAATAAATCCTTACCGGTGTATGAAACACAACCGGGAATCTTAATCGGTTCGGTTAAGTCCTTAAACTCACACGACAACGTTTTATCTAACATCGGTAAGTGAAGCAAAAACGCTAAGACATTAGCATTTGAAGGGTAGAAAATGTATGGTGAGACTTCAAACTCAACGGCGATGTCGAAGGCGTCAAGACCAAATAAGTCAACGATGAGAACCACCGGGAGACATTTCTCTGCCGATAAGGACTTAAAAAACTCCCGGAGCATTGGCTTGGAACGAGTGACGGTGAGTGAGATCCGAGTTTCGATTCCAGCCGTCGAGGGAAGATCAGAGAGATCGGCGGGAGGAAGGAAAACGGAAGTTATGGAGGAAGGAAGAGCGTCGAGAACAGATCTTTGAGCCTTAGATGGAGAAGAGTCGCGGGTGATGATAAATGTGACGGTGAAGGAATGCGTTTCAACGAGTCGCTTAGCTAACTCAACGAGTGGGATGAGGTGACCTAAACCGGGACTCGGTATGATTGCTACATTTGGAGTGTTTGGCTTCACCATTATAACAGTTCCCATTTAGATGTTTGTTGTTGTTTTTGTGGTTGGTATGTATGTCAATGATATGTAATTGCTTTATATAGCATGATTGTGGTCCCATTTCTACAAGTTGCCTGCTTGGCTTCCGTCGGCGAAGACTATTGGATGATGTATCTACTAGAGTTAACTAACAAAATCCAAATAAAAGTCATATTTATTTTTCGGATGGATCAATGTTTGTATCATAACCCAAATTCAATCAATTCTCTAAACTTTTATATACACCTGTAATAGAATAAAATAAAACTTCAAATATCTGAGCTATAAATTAGTTGAAACATGTAACACCAAACTAACAAAAACTTAAAAACTACAAATATAAATAATTGATAGTATAAAAATATCGTATTTGGTGAAGAAAAACAGTTCATCTTAATAAATGCTGTAGACTTTTTGCCTAAAGAAAAAAACTGAGCATGTCACTATTTTTCTTTATGTTAGTGTGAATGTGATGTAGCTAATTTGCAAGCGGCCCAAAGTTATAAAAGCTATATATGGAATGCTATTAGGCCCAAACTAAGGCCCATTCGTGATTTCGTAAACCATTGATGAATGATGATGATTGTACACGAGGGACGCAGAAACGGCAATCTAACAACGACACGGCGTTTCGTTTCTACACAAAAAAAAAAAACGACACCTTTTGTTGTTCGACCCAAAGTAGGCCCAATAATGAATGGGCTTTTATACAAGCAAATAAACTAATTACAAAAGCAATATGTCACGTCAAAGCCTTTTCGCACTTGTCATCTGTTGTTTCCTTCCCGGTTAAGCATCACTTCCACCATAAGATCATTCCATGAATCAATCGGACCGGGTAAGCACCAGTGAAGACAATCGTTTTGTATTTGATTTAGCTCCTTGTTCTTCATTTCAGCAAAAGGATTTGGATACCGGTATGGTCCGGGATGTCCATCTGGTCGGAGAAACGACATTGATGTTGTGTCAAGCAATCCAATGTTTGAACTATAATTTTCTTGTGTAGTAATCTTATGGAACTCTTCAAGCTCAATATCACGCATCGATACATCTTCGCTCTTCATGTTGCCTTCTCTTTCATTAATTGGCATTGTCTTGTTACAGAAACCACCACTGTCCCACTCTCCATTCTCGAAATGATCAGGGGTTGTTGTTCTGAACAGAACCTGAGCTTTATGGTTTGGTTCAGCGACAAAGTTTAAAACCAAACGGAGGGCCTTCCGGTATGAATATAGGTAACTGAGATCGGTCAGATTGTTCTTCCCTTGGCAGTAATGGCAGCCGGTTAAAGTGTTGTTTTCGTGGAAGATTGCTGTTTTAAGGAACCATTTTCCACCGGAGATGACAACGTAATCAAAATTGGAATACTGATCTGTCCATTTGTCGTCTAGCTTATCGAGGTAGAGTTGAATTTCTGAGAAGGAAACTCCATCGGCGTTCTCAAAAGTCTCAGCTTTGAGAAGGAAAGGAGACCAAATTACTGAGAGTGTGAAGTTGTGAGAAGGGAATTTCCATATCTTTGATCTGTATTCCCTGTCGTGGTAGATTTCATCTACTTCTTCTACCTAAACAAAGACAGAGACTTTGACATCAAATCCAACTAAATTTCACAGGATGCAGAGAATGAAATTGAATTAGTACCTGAGAGAGAATGCAGATGAGGGATTGAACATGGTTACGGGAGATGGAATCACCGATAAAAACCCACCATTTGTTCCTCATTTTGTCAAGAAATTGTTGAGAGTTAAACCTCGGGAGATTGCAATCGCGAGGTTGCCATCTCCATAGAAGGAAATCCATATCTGGCCGTCCGTTTTTCAAGCAATTCTGGTGATCTTGGATATGACGGCAAGAGACATTGGTGTACACTGGACCTGACGGGTCTGATACCCAATTTCCGGTAAAGATATCACACTTGGTAGAAACTACAATTGTTCATGCAGAGATTTCATCAAACACTTGGTGAGGATGATTAACTTTTTTCAGTTTTTTTTTTGAATGATTGGATGAAAATAAACAAAAAACCAAAATTCTTCACGTTGCTTGGATCTCACTCTATTGAATTGATAATTCCTACAATCTGAGAATAATTTTACATATGATTGCAAAAGAAGCTCTTACCATTTTGTGAAGCAATGGTTGTGATATTTCCAGGGGAATCAACGGAAGCTGGAGCTTGAGCAACACCAGTGATACCAGAAAAAGCCGGAGGGAGAGATGCCGGCGAGATTCGCATCTCCGGAACTGGCGATACAGGAGAATCCGTAATGATAAAACGATAAGCGAGACCAATCAGAAGAAAGAAAGCGACGAGTTTAAGGAAAATTTGATTGCGCTGGTGAGAGGAACCAAACGGATTTCCTTCAATCGTCATGCTCTTAGACATTAATCGTAATGTATCCATTGCAATTCGAGAGAGATGAGCAGATCGGAGATCAGAGATGAGTGAGTTTTTAGAAATGTTTTTTAATTAGCTTTCTGGAGGTTTTTGGTTGGCGTTGAAAGCGAATTTCTTCATAGCTTAAAGACACAGCGGATTCTTTGGTCTAATTTAAAACAAAACAACAAATCAAAATCATATTCATTTATTAATATTAAAACATGTAATAATTTACTCGCGACGATAATGCTAATTATATTACTCGATTTGTTTTGTTTTTTGCATGTGTTGAATTGTTCCCATTTTGTTAAATCGGTCGTGGCTTATATGATTTTTGCAGATTTAGCATATTTTAAAAAACAGAAAAGAAAAGAAAAGCTAATGATTAAGCATCCTTAATTGTTGTTTAAGATACAACTAGTATTAAATTGTAAACCAAATCACATACATGATCTCCTTCTTTTCTTAATCCCGTAATTGTAAATGCATAGAACATGGAATAACTCATTAGTAAGTTTTTACTTTTTATATAATGCGATTTAAAATAAATAATTATGATTAAAAATTTAAAGAAAGATAGTAATTTATTTGTCTGAATGTTGTGTAATTTAATGTTGAAAAACAAAACTGTAAATCGATAAGAATAAATGTCACTTCTGATTGGTCCTACCGTACAATAAAATTTACACATTTTCTTCGATAATAAATGCATGAAGTGGGGTACATAACGAGGCCCATATCAGTCAATGAGTCTGCGCTTCACGTAGATCTTTTGGACCCATTGGGCTTTAATTAAACTTTTTACCATGTGGGACACCATCTTACTTAACCAATCTGAACTAAGACACGTGTCTCTCTTGAATACAATCAAACGGACCAGTACAGCCTGGCCAAATCTATTTTACTAATTAACCTAATTTTGTCACGTGTCAAAATCAAATATAGAATATTTTCAGTATTAATATATGAAAAATAAAATAAAAAATATTTATTTTTATTCATAATCTTAACAAAAAAAAATTTATAAAATAAAAATAATAATAAATATTTATCTCTTACTAATTATAAAACAAATCAAATAGAAGATAATTATCGATATTTAAAAAATATAATTAAAAAATATAATTAAAAAAATAAATTTATATAAAAAGATGTAAATATTTTTATAATCTTAACAAAATTTATAATTATTTAAAATACGGTTCCTCAAATTTAGTTAGTAACAAGATTTTTTCACGTGTCAAATTTAATATTTTATAGTTTTAACAAAAAAATTATAATAGAAGAAATATGTGGATATATCTTTCTATAACTAAATATTTATCTATATAGATATTTTTAATCTTAAAAAAAATCATAATCCAAAGAGGAATTTGTAAAATATTAATCGCTATATATATAATCAAGATGATTTCATAAAATTTTTGATATTTATAATTATAAAAGAATTTTTTTTATCTAATTTTAATATCAAATAAAAATAAATTTATATTTTGAGACGAATTTACAAATGGAATTGTAAATATTTTTATAATCTTTACAAAAAATTCTAATCATATTAAATAAAATTGTGTTTAAAACTTAGTAATCAATAAAATTATTCTACGTGTCAAATCTAGTGATTCAAAATTTTGCTATATTTTTATATATTTTAAAATATCTTTTTTGTTTTAAGTATTTATATTTACCGTGAAATATTTATCTCTATTCATAATCCTATTATATAAAGTTGAGTTTCTAAATTTAGTAATTAACGAGATTGTTCCACGTGTCAAATCTAATGATCTAAAATTTTATAGTATTTTTTATGTATATATGTTTGAGTTTCAAAACTTAGTTTTCAGCGAGATTCATCCACATGTCAAGTTCAATTATCCAAAATTTTATAGTGTTTTTATATATTTTAAAATACATTTTTGTTTTAAATATTTATGTTTACCACGAAATATATCTTTATTCACAATCCTAGGATAAAAGAGATTATAAATAAATATCTTTATTTATAATTATAAAATCTTATATAAAGTTGAGTTCAAATATTAGTAATCAACAGAATTTTTTCACATGTCAAATTAATGATTCAAATTTTTTCAGTATCCTATTATATAAAGTTGGATTTCAAATTCTATTATATACATGTTAGTTTCAAAAATTAGTAATCAATGAAATTAAATTTCTAAAATATAATATATGTATATATATATCCTATGATGTAAAGTTGGGTTCCAAAAATTAGTAATCAAGAAGATTCCTAAATATTATCTTAATACAATATATATATATATATATATATATATTAAACGTTTTTCTAAAATTTGCATCGCATGAGTCAATATCTAATTATTGATATATTATTGTCAATTTGTCATTCAGAAGAAACAACTTTATTTCATTTCTCAAAAGATTATCCACAAAAAATAAATGAACATCAACCAGATCCAAAAAGAAAACACCATATGTTTGGTTATCTTTACGACAGAACAAAAAAGAAAGATCATTTTACAGACACACAACTCCCCACCCAAAAAGGAAAAAAAAAGTTTTGGTTCAGAATATAATCAATGATGTTTTGTTATATGATACTATCACAAGCACAATTGACCTTTTATTTAACCAGATGCTGAATCAAAGCTGACGAAAGCTTCATGAAACGAATGATCTTGGAACTCTCATGCCAAATCCATGCTTAACCTTATCAACCCTGATTCAAATTCCCAACAATAAGTTATAAAAATCTCAAAATCAACTGAAACTTTGATATACAGAGAGTTTGTTTTGCTTACGTTGGAGCTAATTTCCCAAGACTCTTAAGTTCTTCACCAGACTCTCCATCTAGAACTCTTCCCGATATATCAACGATGTAAGAACGGTTCTTATCTCGAGGAAGACCTCTACGTGCAAGTAACTCAAAATCTCTCTCGTGAAGCTCTCTTCCATTTACAAACACGCTTGTGTTCCCTGCACCGCAGTTATCTGGCATTGGACGACTAAACTCTTCAATAAATGGCTGCATCATTCAATAGTTGTTTCCCTTTTCTCATCAAACAACCAAACACAAACACAACAAAGAAACAGAGAATGTGAAAGTACTTACTGGTATTATACCGAGACAAGGGTTTCCCATCACTCCCCAGAATCCAGCACGATAATCATACCTGAATCAGAACCATAACATCTTACAAACTTTTCCAACGTAGATAAATCAACTGTAACCAAAAACATACCAATATTTGCCAGCTTGTATTGGTCCAGCTTGTTTCTCTGCGCTGATGACTAGATCTTCTGGTATTAGATACCCATTTACCCAAACCTCTAACTGCTCATCATATTGGTCATAAGAATTGATTTTATTTGTTATCTCTGAGAAACTGTACTCACTACTCTCTTTTTGGTTTCGTGGTCGACTCGTTTTGCTTGTTTTAGAGATACTTGAATCTTCAGACACCTCAGTGTTATTATGATATCCATTATAAGAAACATCTGCCTCAGTAGCTACTGATTCTGATTTCAGCGACTCTTGTTTTATGTAGGAATGTTGCTTATGGTACCCTAACTGAGCCATTCCGTAAGTGAGTGCAGCTCGGTTTACATTAGAATACTCAAACAGCTCAAGAAGATTAGAGTTTTCAGGAGGTGGAGGAGGAACTTTTGCGCCTTTGGCTCTGCGTCGAACAGAGTTTACGACCTGTCTTTGCGGTTCACTAGAAATGCTTGAGCTTTCTTCTTCATCTGAGTGTTCACTAGCCTGGACAACTTTGGTCTCCAAGTGTATTCTTGGTTCCTCATCGTTAAGTGGACAATCATCTACCACTGTTGTTGGTGTGCTTCTACCTTCAACTTCTACAGAATCTCTGTTAGTAGTTTCCGGAAGAGTAGAAGAGGAGAAAACAAGCTTGTTATTAACAATTGTGAAACTGATAACCTCAGAACAAGCCCCACATTGAAGCTTTTGTTGCGTTTGCTGAGCAAGAAGCTTCTTTTTAGGCAAATAGAGCAGTTCAAAGCAACTGTGACAAGCAATAAAAGGTGCACCGCCTGCTAGAGGATGACACCGAAGTGAATCAGAATCCGAAACAGCCTTTTGAACATAACCACGAGCAAAAGCACCACCAAATTCAGAATCATTTTCACTAGGCCACCTCGTGTGTTGACCTTGAACACCACCATGTGGACTGAAGGGTCCAGTTCTTTCAACATGATGCACAATCGGGCTATTGTATGGGCCATCACCGTATCTATTGGGTGTAACCGGAAAGAATCTAGGATCTTGTAACTGTGGGTCAAATATATCAGGACCAATGTCTACATATTGTCCTTTAGGATATGGAGGACGAGGCATCATCTGAACAGGGTACTGACCTGGTCCTGGATACATGTTTTGAGGTTTCCTATGCATTGGGAATCCATAAGGATCTCTATGAGCAGCTGGAACATGAGCCGGGTTACTCGGGGAAGGAGGATACATTCCATAAGGAAATGGCTCAGGATATGGATTGTAATAAGAAGGTCCATGACCTTGGAAACCCTTTGGTGGCTCTTGACCACCACCACGGACAACATGACCTTTTAAGGATTCAAGCTTTCTCAGAATCTCGTCTTGTTTTTGATCTGTGTACTGAATTTTGTTGCTACTAGTCGTCTTCTCTGAATCGTAATCACTAGGGTTTCTAGTATTTTCCTCTTTACTTGAGCTCCTGATGGACCTCTGGGACCCAGGTCTTGAATTTGAATCGTCCTTAAACCTTCTTTCTTCAAAACTTTTTGAAGAAGCAGCATCTTCTCCATAGTCGTCACCACTTGTCCTCATCGGCTTTTTATTTCTCCGACGAAGACCAAACTTTTAGGGTTCTTCTTCTTTAGCTGTAACTAAAATAGCAATGAGATTGAAACCCGAATTTCTTAACATACTCCTCCATTCTAGTAATTGGAATCATCAAATATGAACATTGCAGAGCAAATCTTAAAGTTTCAGGAAATGGTTTCAAAAGACCATTTCTAGAGTTTCTAAGCATAAAACTTTCTCGCAGTTTCCATGATTTCACAACATCTAAACGAGAAAGAAAAAAACACAAAGAGGAAAATCAAACGCACCTCGAAGAAGACCGGTTCCGGCGATAGAATTAGGTTAACTAAAAAGGGAAAATATTGGCAATTGTTCTCCGGTGAGAATCAATAAAAAAGCTGCAATCTCTTTGACGTAGCCATTTTTTTTAATAAAAGAGTTCTTTTTGAACATTTCAGAGGAATTAAAATAATCAAAAGACTTTGAACTGGAAGCTTAAAAGAGAATATATTGATTGGACTACTTTTCTCGCTCTTTGCTTCGTTTCCCCGGGAACCTATTGGTGTAAGAAAGATCGACGATGGAGTTTGAAATATCTCAGAGGGAGAGCATTAACGATACACTAAGAACAAAAAGGACTGATTTTGAGAATTCATAATTTCAGGACAAAGATGACATAGAATGTGATTCTGTAGAGGCCACTTTGAATCCAAGAGATTGGTCTCTGTATCGAAATCTCTCAGACAAGATCATCCAAGCGATGTCGGATTTTATGTGCCTCGAGTGGCTTCTGGTCAAAATTGAATGCCAGAGAGATTAAGCGAGGAGTGTTATTACAAGTAGTAGGAATATTAGTCTGTGCTCTGTTTCCATATATCATGCTCTGTTTATGGTTGTACTCAGAAACTTTGAAGAAGACAAATATGGCTTAGAAAGTAGAAACTAGTCTTACTACCGGCTCTAGTTGACCAAAGTAGATGGTGTTCCATATTCCAAGACGTGCCCTTAACTTGTGTTGTATTTTCATCTAAAAGTTTGGAAATGTATTTTAGTTGTTGGAATGAAGTTATATATGGTGACAACGACACATCTTATAGCTGTAAATTTAATAGTATAATCAACTTGCTTACAAGAATTAGTGACATTTAACAAATCTTTTGATTAGTTGAGAAAACATGATTAAGGACTAAAGTTTTGTATATAACGTTGACTAATAGTTTCGTGTGCGTACATAAGTGTATAATATAATTAACTAGTTGGGGCTTATAATCAATCTTATCTAGCTAATATTAATGTTTTTAGTACATAAATTAACGAACCCTAAAAACAAGAGACAAATACTGTGAATTGCAAGAACTTCTTCTAACAAAAGCTGCACTAATATAAAGCAATTTTAAGCATTTTTGTTAATCACATGCCTCCTCCTAACTAGTTCATTAATCAAGATTTCACTTAATTAGTTTAAAATAAATTGGATATCAGAATATATTATAACAAAAAGAAAAAGCGTAAAAAAGCATGAGTGGGGACTTTTTGGTAAAAAAAACCTTTATTGGCAGAGGCTGTGAAGACGACAGCGATTTCGACGATCGTTGATTTGGCGGAGAAATTGAAAGTGGCGAGAGAGAGAATCAAAGCCCCGAGCCACGGCATCTTCTGCATGTGTATACTCTGACTCTTCACTCGTATTTTGGTTCTGTTTTGTTAATATTTCTGGTGCAAATCGGAAAACGAAAAATCTCTCGATTCATTTGCTAAATTGATACAGTGATTCTATAATTTTGTCTGAGAATCCTAGAGTAGATGAAGATTTTGTTGTATCTTATGTCATCTAATGCTTCAGGGAAAGTCAAAATTACATTCTTCATCATTTCCTTTTTTTTGTCAAGGGAAATCTTAAGTTACATTCCTTCGTTTTGCCATGTTTTCTGCTTTGTTGCCCTTACATACGACAATATTGTAGCTACTGAATCTGTAAGTCACTGCCCTCAACTCTATGAGCCCATTTGTGTACAATTCTCGTATTGAATGGAGTGTGTCTCAGTACTTCTTTTGAATTACACAGCATGTTGGAACTTGCTATTGTCGTGTATCTGATATTTTGTGTGTGTGTGTGTTCCTGCAGACTAGGAAAGCTCAGAGTCAGAGACATGACCAGAATTTGAACGTCGTATCTTTGTGGTCAGCAATATCAGCTGACTCTCTGAGCTCGTTCTCATTTTTTGTAAACCAGGACTTTTTGGGGGATGCCGTGGTTGTCCTCTGGGAGTTCCTGAACAGTAGCCTAAGGCAAGTAGAACATAATTCCTTAGTTTAAGTAACAAAGTTTAAATATATGGAGCCTCTATATATTGACTTCTGGTTATCTCACCTGGTTTCTGAATTGGTTTCAGGCTAGCAGCTCTTTTCACAAGTTTTGAAACATGCTTCTTGCTCATACCGACTACATTTGAGCATGAAAATCTTCTTTCATTCTCAGGCGACATGTGCTCATCTGATCCAGCCCCACCCTCATCCTCGCTACATGATGCCCATTCACTACCTGATTCTGATGTGTCAAGATTACTTTTTTTACATGTTTTTGCTTGTTCCACAACCCTATATGCAAACATCTGAAAAGGAACTTCTGAGACTTGAGTTAACTCTGTCTTTTCCCATGATAGTTTCTGTAATAGCTTAGTCTCGATCTCGCAGTAATCCATAGGAGGACCAATGGGCGGGTCTTGTTGGCTACCATTGTGACATTCCGGGTTCAAAGCTAGAAACCGTTTGATATATCGGAGAATTCTGCTGATCGATGAGAAAGTTGGACGCTGATTTGGATCAGCGTGCCAACATCGTTTTGTCAGGTTTGTTATGAATCTAGGTGAATAAAATGGAAAAAGCGGTCTCTCCCCAGCTCTTATATTTCTACTCATCTTATCTCCTTGCAGGTGGCTATCTTCAAATGGTACTTTACCCGTCAGAAGCTCAAAGCAAACCATCCCAAAGCTATACACATCAGACTTATCAGTATACTTTAGGCTTCCTGCAGTCCCACTCTGTTCTTGCTCCTCTAGAACTTCCCGGGAATACCATATGAATGGAAAGTTCTCTTTCTGACCCGTCAAAGAAGAACTTTTACTAGAGAAGCCTTTCACAGAATTTAACCCAAACCCAAAAATCTTCCCCTGTAGATACCCATCTCCAGATTGGTTATTTCTTCTTGGTTTGACAAGAATATTAGATGGATTCAACTCTCCGTGATATATTCTGTTTGAGTGAAGATATTCCATACCCAAAGCGATCTGAAGCATCAGATCAACTGCGACGGAGAGGGAGAGAGTGTTCTTCTTCCTTGGACCACATACCTCTTTGATGTGTGTACCGAGTGTTTTACTCATCAGTTCTGTGACCAAGAAACACTCTTTCTTCTCCTCATCTGTGAATCCACAGAGGTTATATACAATGTTTGGGTGGGAAAGGGACATCAATTGAGTAATTTCTGGAAGCAAAGCATCGATATCCCCAAAAAAATGCCTAAGCGCAAAGCTCTCGCCTAACCAGGTAATCTCCTTGTACTGACTTCCATTCCCTAATCTTTTCTTAACTTGGTAATCTTTTGTGCTAACCAGAAGAGAAGACGGACATAGCTTGGGACTCTCGTTTCCATCTCCCAGATTAAATAGGAAATCAGCCATCTTCCTGTCCTGTTTGCTCGAACCAGGCTGCTTTTTCCCCTGAAGTTCCTTGACCAAAATCCAGCGGTCCTCTCGCCAAGCACATTCGAATCGGTTGCAGAAGTCCTCGGTCACCAAGTACTCTCTCCCGAACTTCCAGGTAAACATCTGAGAGTCATTCCATTGCTTCATATACTTGTTAGAATGTACCAACCTCTTCTTTCTCATTTCTTCTTCATTCCACCCGGAAACCTCACTTGCCATCTCAATAGCCTCGACAACGATTGGTAAACAAGTGAGCAGGTTATGTATGTGCAGCTCTGTGCAGTCTCTATTGCGATGCAACACAATAGCCTTAGCCCAAAACCCAAGTTTAGGCTCTAAAGACATCCTAATATAAGCTTCCCCTTCTCTTACCACCCATAAAAGCTCCCTCAAAGGCTGTTCTAAAATCTGCCATTTAGTGTTCTTCTCTTTAAAGCATAAGTTTGATCGCATTGACTCGGAGATTGAATCGTAGGCCGTGGTGAACAGGTCAAGTAATAGCGTGCATTGACGCTGGTTGATTTGAATGTCGTCTTTGAACACCATTAACGCTCTTATGCTTCCTAATACCTCTCCGATCTCCCGAAATTGCTCCATTTTTGCATCCCCTTCAATTGCACCCAGGAATCTTAATTATAATCTCATGCAACTCGTCTCGAGATTCTAGATACAAACCGTATTTAAGGAATTGATTTAAATTTCCTTAAAAATAAATTATCTGGTTGAGATGTACGGACAGATACGGAAAAATAAGTTGTATGAGGTAATTTTGGCAGATGTAATTTGTTTGATTTACTTAAATTGGTCTCTAACTAACTTAACGCGTATAACGTCCGATGCATTATTGTCTCTCACCTTCGTTTCTCTTTTTTAAAACAAAATAAATATTTTGTAGTTATTACAAGCGAAAAGACAAACAATTTGGAACTGTATCCTTTAACAAAAGACAAACAAAATGGTTTGGAGCTTTAAAAACCACTAATAATCAAATGATCACATGTATGTGTGTATCTATACTGCATCTCGATTAACATTAGAAATATGGTTGCATTATATTTTCACAAGTTTAATGGAGAAAGTACGTGTAGCTTTATATATGGTTTTGATTTGTCCGTTTACCTCAAAACGACACCGTTTACATCATGCCCGCAATGTTATCCTGCAATCCAATTCAAGGACTTCGTTAAAAAATTTGCTACTTTCATTCACTGTTACATGACCGTTACGATTTATGTATCTAGCATTTGCGATATTGTTACGTACCATTTGAGAATTTTGATGGTGCACTTGGCCATTTGAAAATCAAGCGTCTCTAATCTAACCCTTCCACATTTGAGACTAACACTCAAATTAACAATCCTGCGACTTCCCACAGCCAATCCCAGCTTCGTTTTAGCTGTAACTCTCACCAACAACTTCTTACTCTTCAGCTCTACCCGTAGCCTCTTAACCGTCGGATCATCTACCTGAAGTTTCCTCACTCTCGTTGGAACAATAGTAACCGTTCGATCCCCTGGCTTTTCAATAAAGCCTTTGACTTTCGTTGACCCTAGATTAGTCTCATAGTCTTTCTCTCCGATAAACATAGTTATGTCAGTATCGCCGTAATTAAACGTTAGTTTTCCGTTACGGTTTCTGAAATCCATCACCGCCGTTGTATTTTCCGTCAAAAACGACCATCCGTCGTCAGGTTTTCCGCCGGAAAAATTGAAATTGCTTATTTTGAAAGAGGCTAAGCGAACGACTGGGAGTTTTGGATTGTACCAAAGAAAGAAAACCGCGACGGCGATTACAAGGAGGAGGATGATCATGGCGAAGAAGATACAAAAGCAGCAGCAGAAATTAAACCGTCTTTTCTTCTCCTCCGGGTACAGTGACGCCGGATAAATAGGCCTAGGACGGCGACGTGGAGGCATTGCTGTTGCAGACGGTGGATCCTGTTGTTCATTGAAAGCCGGTGGTTTCCGGAGTGCTGGTTTTAACGGTTTATCCACCCCCATTTCTTCATCGCCGGCGATGGTTGACTGCTTTCGCTCCATTGTAACTTCAACGAGGATTTCAAATTTGATTATTTTATGAACACTACTCAATAAATAACAGATTTATGAGTGAATTGTTTTAGATTCTTTCACTAAAATATAACTTGAGTCTTATGTACCAACTAAAACAAGAAATAATCATTGTGATTAATCCGGTAATTGTGTCCACGTTGTTACGTCAAATTGAGTGCCGTTCGGGTTTATTGAATGCAAACTGCTTAGCGTTTTTCTTGTGAGCTGTAACGTACATAAGTGTGTTTGCAAATTGCAATGACATGAATATGAACGGTTCGATAATAGTGACCACCATGTTATACAGTCGTATCTTTGACCTCTAATTCTTTATCTGCAAGGTCTCGCTTAATTGTTGTAGACGAATAGACATGCAACAACTAATGATTATATAGCTATAGTTTGATAGAAAATATTATGCGTTTATTAATGATTGATAAGACTTAAACACAGTGTGTTAAAATATTTTGTAATATGAAATTTTGTGACTGGAATGTGTCATCGCCTTCTCGTTGATATATGTACACACGTTAGGGAAGCACGTTTTAAGTTAATGGGCCATTTTAAGTTAATGGGCCGTTTTAAGTTAATGGGCCGTTTTAAGTTAATGGGCCGTTTTAAGTTAATGGGCCGTTTTAAGTGGAAACGGAACGCGGGAATAGGTTTGTCTCGAATGCAACAGAGGAAGATGAGTTGGATCGAGCGGCGAACTCCAACGGCCAAATTTGGCAAAACCATTTACTCTTTATTTCTCTACGTCTCTACAACAACAAAAACCAAAAAATAACAAATCATCATCTTCACAATTCCTTCAAAATCCGACGCGCTCTTTTTCGTCTTTCTTTCGTTCTTCTCCTCCCATGTTTTACCCAGCTCCTGAATCAGGTAAACAATCTCTTACCAAAATCATCATAATTGGTGTTGCTATGATCGAATTTTGGGTTTCTCATATTTATTGGGTTTTGACCGATCAAATTTAGGGTTCTTTTTCTTCACGTTCCTATGATATCCTTCGTTTCATTTAGTGAATAGATATGTTTTGGAATATTGATTAATTCGGGTCTAGGGTTTGGAATTCTGCGGATTTATGTCAATTTCTTCCGAGCGAACGAATAAAATTGATGAAAAATTGGGATTAATTATTGTAATGTAGGGGCAGAACAAGATGTGGGCTTAGGTGAGGATTGATCTCCGTGGAAGCTGAGAGAGGTTTTATAAAAATGTTTACAAGGGAAATAACAGCTAAGGACGTCAAAGCCACTGAGAAAAACCGGATTCGATACTCCTCCAAGCACATTAAACATCTTCCACCAGGAACCATTACTGATTTTGTATGGAAGGATTATTGTCCCTCAGGATTCAGGTTCTTCATCTTTTCAATCTCATTTTATTATCTGCAGATTATTCCAAAGGTATACATATTCTTATTGTCTCTACTTTGCTTTCTTTTTGCAGACTTATACAAGAACTTGAGGATATCGATCATGACGAATACAAGAAGTCAGTGTGTAATGATGAGACATTAAGGAAGCTTTCTTCAGGGAAAGTTGGTAATGTGTTTCTTCTCTCCAAAGATGATCGTTTTATCATTAAGATTCTGCGGAAATCCGAAATCAAGGTACTTTACTAATGCTACTAAATATGTTAATCTTCTTCTCTCATTTCATGCCAGGCTGATCTCATTTTTGGGATACAAATCTTTTGATGTAGGTAACATTAGAGATGTTGCCTGGTTACTTTCGTCATATTCATAAATATAGGTCAACCTTGTTGTCTAAGAACTATGGTGCTCATTCTATCAAGCCTGTCGGAGGTGATAAGGTAAAACCTTAAAAGACTATAGAGTGCAATGTATGTTTGGCTTAATGGCTTCAAACTATTACTTAAAAGAAGAGTTGGTTTCTTTTGTTGTGAGCAGACATATTTTGTCGTCATGTCAAACATACTGCAGTCCGATGTTTTTATGAACAAGGTCTATGATCTAAAGGGTTCCCCACAAGGTAGAACTAACAAGAAAATCAAAGTGAGAGATAAAACAATTTTGAAGGACATAGACCTTGACTTTTGTTTCTATGTGGATCCCTTAGCCAGACACCGCATCATCAAGTGAGTTTTACCTGTTTCTATCTTGATTCTTGTCACAGAGAGTGATTCAGTTGCTCAGCGGAATTTTTCATCGCACAGGCAAACAAAACTAGACTGTGAAGTCTTGGAAGATGAAGGCATAATGGATTATAGCTTAATGCTCGGTTTACAAGTGAAAGGCTCGTGTCAAGGTTAGTTAAGCATCTCATGTCTCTGTCCTTGTTAATGATAATAATAAACTGCACAGCTTAAATAAAACCCTTCATTAACACCACCTTACAGGTTCAATTGATCGATTAAGCCCGGTATATGACAGTTTCACATCACGAGGTAAACCGTTGTTCTTAGCATTCTTCTTCTGTTTACTGTAATTCACAAAGAAACAATACAAGGAAATTGTACATACAATCTTGCAGGCTCTGCCGAAAGCCATAGTTCCGTGTTTATGAAGACAGCTTCAAACTCTCCAGACAGATCTTCTGCAATGTATTCATGCACTCCGAGCAGCAGAGGTGATTTTAAATCCATCCCTAAATGATGTTCGAGCTCTAATCTTAAATTCTATAGCGACAACCCCATCGCCCTTTAATAAGGAAGTCGTCATTTTCTTTCTTACAGATTCGACTGATAGTGACAACTCAGTGAATACACAATCAGTATCAAGTATATGCCCCAGTCCAGCACCAACTCACACTTCTAGTTCTGCACAAGAAAGCATTACCTCCAAATCAAATCTCACAAATATCTTCCAACATAGGTAACCAATTTTGTGTATTTCCTTGTCCTTGTGTTCAAATACAAGCTGCCAAAACACAACTAGGAGTTCATGAAAATAGGATATTCTTGCAGCTCAAGCACTAACTTCGGTATGAAGATATCAGGACGAGCCCGACGGATAGAGAGAGGAGAATCAGGGAGTACAGTGGGGAAGAACATCAAAGGAGCAGGAGGAGAGGAATGGTACGATGTGATATTGTACCTTGGGATTATAGACATTTTCCAAGACTATGGTGTGAGAAAACGCCTTGAACATTGTTACAAATCTATTCAACACAGCTCCAAGACAATCTCAGCCGTCCATCCTAAGATCTACTCTTCCCGTTTCCAAGACTTTGTTTCTCAAATTTTCTTACCAGACGAAGATCCTTCTCATTGATACTAACTTATATGTGTTAACATTTCTACTTATGCATATTATATATACTCACTTTTTACATAGCTTACCCATAAGTCGAAGGCTTAAAATTCATTTATTTTAAATAAAATAGGATAAATAAACGAACCATGACCTAAATCATAAACTGAAATTGTACACCAAACAGGTTCAGTCGCATGATCGACATGGTTAAGTAACATTTATTGATTACGCATGTTATTAACATCACTTTAACACAAAGATTTTGTTTTATAGATTTTGCAAGTAGATCAGAAGAAATCTTTAAAAGTAGGAAGTTTGATTTCGCCTTTGCTGGTAATAGGGATAGTAAATTCGCCGATAAGAGGAAGGTCAATGGTGAGACCGAGTCGGAGCTCATAGTCAATGTCCCAGTCCACACCAACGTCTCGAGCCAGATTGAATAGTATCTTATACGGTACAATCACCGGAACATCAAGAGCCGTCATGTCCTTAGCTTTCAAAGAACCCGGGTCCGGTATCTTTCCTTTTCCTATCTCCCTGTTCAATTTTTATCATTACAAGACCGGTTTACATTAGTTCATGAATTCTAAAACCGGAAAATCGAAATAACGAACCAAACTGAACTTACCGGCCTGCGCTGAAGAAAGTGAAATTGATCTCGCAGATGGGAATGGAATGACTGTAAGGATTGGTGACGGAAACTTTGGCTAAGTACTCAACGGAGTCTCGGTTAACGTCTTTAAGATCAACGTCCGTAACCGAACCCTCCGGTTTAGGGACCGCGGTTAGTTTATCCGCCACGAATTCCTTAGCTTTCTCTAGCATACTCGCCATTATTATTCTTCTTACGGTCTGTTTTTTATTTTGTGTTTATGATCTCAAGTTTTCTTGGCTGCGTTAACAGAAGTTTTATAGAGTCGGCCGATGTGAATAGATTATGTATTGAATTGTGTACGTGTGAGGGCTTTAGACGAGATAGAGTGTGAGTGAAAACGTGGATTATACGTGTTTGTCTTGTGTTAGTTCCTTTACATGACATCAATTATAATTATTATTTTTTTGTTAAGAGGATTTAGTTTAGATTATTTTTCCAAATGGAAAATTTAATCTGACAAATAAAATAGATATTTTTTTCTTGCACATATAGCTTAGGAATGGATATACTTTGTAGATAGTCACGATAATTAAATGCCAAAAACTGGAAAGTATTATCCTAAAAAGAAAAAAGAAAAAAGCGTTCACGTAACGAATAAGATGCGCAAGGAATTAATGGACCGACCATGTCGGCCCGTATGGACGTCGGTAGATTTCTAGTATTCCCCTGCATCGCAGTACACTGTATGCACAATACGTCAGTAAGCATTGGAAATGGAAACATAGCACTGTGTATATTATTTTATCTTATCAAATGAAGGTCCAAATTCTGGAGTGTCTCTGGACTATTCAAAACAATGGGCCTAATAAAGCCCAGTGAAAAGTCTAATTGAAGATCCAGAGTTAGATAAATTGAAGTTTGACATGATAAGTTGTGTTTAGGTATGAGACACGTGTTAAATAATGATTAGTGGAAGAGAAGGAAGAAGCGTGTCCACTTAGCCGACAGCTGAGGAATGAAAAAGCTGAGTCAGCATGTTTGTCAGTTACTTTGACTTATTAACCATTCAAAGCCTTCTTCACTTTTTTGACCCACCGTCAATTTTTTTTTTAATTCGTTTATAACCAAAATTTATTTACCCTACCTAATAGCTACTCTTTAAATTGACTAACTACTGGCTTTCACAACTTCAATTCTACTGTATATATATAACATAAAAACATAATTCAATACGTATTCGTGCGCATAAATCAGTATATATAATATAAGTAAATAAATAAATAAATAGATTTGCATAAGAAACATGATACCTAAAACGCTCCACAAAAGAAACATAAATATCTGAAATTTTGGAATGATATATTACCAAATCGGAACTGCCGAAAGCAATAGATGTCGGTGTTGGTAATTGTCGGGCCAATTAGTAAATAGAGAAACACGGTTAAGACATGTTATGTTTCTTTTGTCTTAATTTTTAAAATCATTAAATTTTCACATTTTACTTCCGGGTCTTTTATAAATGTTAAATTTATAAGATGATTCTTACCTGTAGAAAAATATTTTTTTTATCAATAAATAACAATTGAATAGATAAATCTCGATTCATAATCTAACTTTTTTTAACTAGAACATGATGAAAATTCGAATTCATTATCTTATATCTAACTAAATCAAAGACAAGCCAATTGTACCACCTATTTTTTTTTAAGTTTGAATGTTACATTCGTATGGTCCAGAAAAAAAACAATGGGTTCGTGTGGTTTTTGTTTGAAAAAGTGAAGATGTAACAACTCCAAAATAGTGAAAAGTGGATATCTTTAGACCCTTTATATTATAGAGATTTTATGTCTCTTCTTTAAACGAGTTTTTTTTTCCAGCAAAGCGTGCTTAAGGAATATTAGTTGAGACTTTACCAGTTATGATCCGACATTAATATTATAAGTAGAGCCAAAATCAGATTTTAACACCAACTATTCATAAAGCAAAGTTATTTACCACACAATTAATAAAGCAAGGTTTTAGTATTCTTTGACTTCGAAATTACAATTGTCGTCACGTGGTCGTCGCATGAGAATTTGCGGCGTGAAGTGCAAGTAATGTCGCTTAGACATGTATTGGATTTGACCAAACACTCCAACCCCAACCAATCTTTGTATTAATATCCTAATTATCATCACATCCCTCTAATATTATGATTGATACAAAAAATTATGGACTTTCAATTCATGATCTATAAAGAAAATTCTGTAATCCAATTCAACAACAATCAAATGAATATTCAATAGTAAAAGTTCAATGCAAAACATCGGTCAAATTTTGGAATTATGTGGAGCTCACATGTGCAAATTCCATGCCAAATTTCTTAACACTAATCTATATTTGCTACAAGTTGTATGTTCTGGTCTACTTTTGAATAATCTCTTACATATTTTCTCATATATTTCTTGGAGAAATATGATACATTTTCTCCAAAAAATTGGTTCTATTCCTTTTTTCCATCAGATATTCTTCTTTACATATGTGCATGACTTTGTAGGTTTAATTAGGTCAACATTCTTGTTAAGAAGCTGCTTCGAAATAGCCTTGATGAGTATCATCAGTACACATAAATTTCCACCAGAAATTCCAAAAGGATTTTTATTGATGCAACGGAAATCAATACGAAAATATTCAACCACTTTATTCATCATATTATATATTTAATACAACGTAGATTAATACTAGCAAAATTTAGTCATCGTTGAAAATATAAAATATGAGTAAATTTGGATACGTAATTACGTTTTGTAAAATGGCTGAGTGTCATTTATACTATATTTTTATCTAAATTTAATTTTTAATAGTTGTGTTTCACGTAAAATTAATAGTGGTTTACAGTTATTGTAGATAAGTTTTATCGATCTAATTATCGGAAAAAAAATTGATTTGGATATTAACAAAAAATATTATTTTGGGTGGAGAATCTTCATTGGTTTGCTTGATCTTTTTCGCTTGTTTGAGCAAATCCTAGCTCTCTTTATTACAAGACCCCACATCAACTTTATTTGGTCTCCTCAATGTTTTAAATTCACCTTCTATATATAAACATAACTTAGTATATGCACAACACCAACTTAAAACAAACGAAAACAGCTTCAAAGACTTGGGAATAATCGAAACAGCAAATGGGTATTCCGGAGAAGAATAGTGGTGCGATTCTGTCGAAGATAGCAACCAACGATCGACATGGAGAGAACTCTGAGTATTTCCATGGATGGAAAGCTTACGACAAAGATCCTTTTCATTTTTCTCGTAATCCCAATGGAGTTATCCAAATGGGTCTTGCTGAGAATCAGGTATTTATTATATATAGTCCCATAAAGCAATATTTCATTTGCTAATATATGCGTAATGCGAACACATCAAATAACATCATTTTTACGTGCAGCTTTGCTTAGATTTGATTAAAGATTGGATCAAAGAGAATCCAGAAGCCTCTATTTGTACCTCTGAAGGTGTTCATCAGTTTAGCGACATCGCTATCTTCCAAGACTATCATGGCCTCAAAGAGTTTAGACAGGTATTGTATTGATTATTCATTAAACATATTTAATTTTATATATCTTGTAATGAGTTAGATGTTTTACGTTAGTATATTCGTGTTACGTTTGGTAACGTTATAATCTTGTCCCTAATTGAATAATTTGGAATTGAAGGCGATTGCACATTTCATGGGAAAAGCTAGAGGTGGAAGAGTGACGTTTGATCCGGAGAGGGTGGTTATGAGCGGCGGCGCCACCGGAGCTAATGAAACTATTATGTTCTGTCTAGCCGATCCTGGCGACGTTTTCCTCATTCCCTCTCCTTACTACGCTGCGTAAGTATTTTACTATATCTGATCAAGTGGCCAAATATTGTCAAACACAATATTGTCAATTGGATATAGAACTAACCATGTCGATTGAGTTATAAGAAAATAATAGTAAATATGATAAAGATGATGTTAAAAGGTTTTACGTAAAAGTTAGGAGGAAAATCATTAATGTTATTTCACATACTTTCTTGGGTTAACAATTCCAAATGAAAATGTGTTAATAGAAGTATTAGTATCAAGTTTTGACTCTTTTGCCTTATTTTATCACACGTGTGATAATTATCAACGCTAATTGCAGATTTGATAGAGACTTGAAGTGGCGTACAGGTGTCGAGATACTTCCGATACATTGTTCAAGCTCCAACAACTTCAAATTAACCATCGAGGCCGTGGAATGGGCTTATACAAAAGCCCAAGAGTCCAATAAAAAAGTCAAAGGTCTAATTTTAACCAACCCATCAAATCCACTCGGTACGATGTTAGATAAAGACGCACTCAAGGACTTAGTCCAATTCGTCACGAAGAAGAACATTCACTTAGTCGTTGACGAGATCTACGCAGCTACAGTCTTTGCCGGAGAAAAATTCGTGAGTGTTGCTGAAGTAGTCAACGATGTTGAAAAAGTCAACCTTGACTTAATTCACATTGTCTATAGTCTTTCTAAAGACATGGGACTTCCTGGTTTTAGAGTCGGAATTGTCTATTCTTACAACGACTTAGTCGTGTCTTGTGCAAGAAAAATGTCGAGTTTTGGACTTGTTTCGTCTCAGACACAACTCATGCTTGCTTCAATGTTGTCTGATGATCGATTTGTGGAGAATTTTCTCAAGGAAAGCTCGAGAAGGTTAGGGATAAGGCATGAAGTTTTTACCAAAGGGCTTAAGAAAGCAGAGATTACTTGCTTAACAAGCAATGCAGGTTTGTTTGTGTGGATGGATTTAAGACATCTATTGAGAGATCGTAACTCGTTTGAATCGGAAATCGATCTTTGGCGTATAATCGTCGACAAAGTAAAGCTTAATGTGTCTCCAGGCTCTTCCTTTCATTGTACTGAACCTGGATGGTTTAGGGTTTGTTTTGCTAACATGGATGATGATACTCTCCATGTGGCGCTTGGACGAATCCAAGAGTTCGTGTCGAAGAACAACAATAAGATCGTCGAGAAAGTATCGGAGAATGATCAGACAATCCAGAACAACAATTCTAAGAAGCAGAAATGGCGACAAAGCAATCTCCGACTAAGTTTCCGACGACTTTATGAAGATGGTCTCTCATCTCCGGGGATAATGTCACCACATTCACCTCTTCTTCGAGCTTGAAGATCATCAGTCTCTTTGTTAATTAGTAAGTAATTGTGTAACTGTTTTTTCCTTTATATATGGAATAATTCAACTTCGACGTTAGGGTTGTTTTTGACTACCAGCTTTTTAATCTGGGGTCAAATTGTAATTTTTAAGATTTGTGTGTTTGTTTGTTTTTGGTTTTTTCCGCTTGGGATTCAATCGATGGATTGTCCTCCAAGTGGTGGATCCTTTTGGGATCTCTCTTTTATCATTTTGTGTGTAATAAATGAAACAATTATCTTTTTCATAATTTATAATTATCGGATCAGCAATAAATAGTTCATTAGTTGAAACATGTTTTATTGTTCGCTCCTTACGTCACACGTGCATGCCACCATGCATATACTTTCTATTAAATTAATCATTTAATCGTAATTAGCACAAACTTGAACATTCGATTACGTTTATTTATTATGCTAAAATTCTCTTCTTATATCTTCTATGGATTTTGCCTTAGCCAGTAATATGGGTGGCTGACGAAAATTTCATCAGCATTTTAGCTGCACCAACTATCACTAAATTGAAATTATGTAATTGTTGGGAGATGCAAAATTTGCGAAGAATAGTTAGCTATCAAACATGATGAAATCTCCATTAATTATTCATGAATCGTCAGCTCGACTAAAATATGTCAGTAAAACATTAGTTATTTAAATGTGAACACTTTCCAGATCTCAGATTTGTATATTTATTTAGGCGATGAAACCGTATAATATATCATACTTATATGCTACTATTAATTAACTATTAAGTAATGGTAGGTAATTAAGGCGTGCTTTAGGCCGCCTCTTGGTTGATAATGATACTAAACACATGCGCAAGGACAAAACAATAAGTAATTATATCACTCATCAATTTTTTAATATAAGACAAATGTTTAATTTGGAATATCTTTTTTTAGTATTAGGGGAATTCATTTTGTCACATCATTTGTTTTGACTCAAAACGATATATATTAATAATGATATTAAAAGAATAAATTGTAAATATTTGAAGTTTTCACATGCTCTATTTAGGTGGCTACCAACCAAAATGTTTTTTGACATCTACATTGAAGATTATTTTTTTAGTTTATTTGAAAATATAGTCAAGATTTTGGTGTCTCATATAAAGAAGTTTCTATGCTTTCAAGCGACGTACAATTTTATCATTGAATTGTTTATATTAATATAACAATTTCTAAACTCTAATATAGAGAAAATAATACCTTTTAAATATTTTTGAACTTCACTTTATGTTATTATCACTTCAATAAACGTACATTCATAAAAAGGAAAACAAAAAGAAAAAAACTAGAACCATTGATAAAAATGAATTATCTATTTTTTAAATGTATTTTTAAAAAATCAAAAAGTGACTCATCAGATGGTGATGAAGGCCATGCCCTTTCGCTTCGTGCAAAACAGAAGTGCAAATAAATGTTCAAATCAACCATATTCATTTTTCAGGTAAATGTTATTATTAGGTCGCCTAACTACATTTATATACACCTAAACCAACACTTAATCCTTTGAATATTTTGACATATGAAACATACGCACAAATTAAAGATCTGAATTCGAGATCGCGTACTATAAATTAAATTTTGTCTATAGAAAGCAATTAATAATAGTATTTCACAAAATACTAACGAACATATATGTAACACCATTCTATATACAAAAACTTTCGCCCAAGTAAAAAATAAAACTCTAGTACTATCGACGATATATACACAAAACATATCATCGAAATGGACTTTAAGGAAATAACAATTTTCCTCGCATTATCGAGGGGAAAAGAAAAAAAATATACATCCGATCCAATTCCAATCAATATATCTTAAGACTAAGATATATCTCTGTGAGCTTCTTAATTATTCTTCATCCTCATTCATCACTATAGATCGATCCATATTGTTGTCCCCTCAAATATACATTATTTAGGGTTTTTTCAACAAATTACACAAGCATTAGGGTTTTCTTCAATGCTTTGAGCGTAATAATACGTTGTTAGGTGAGGATTATAAGCTTTATACGCCTTTACTAGTTCCAACACATGGTCCTGTGGTGGTTGTGGCTGCGGTTGCGGTTGCGGTTGATCTTTCTTCTCTCCTTCCTTCTTGTCGCTGCCCCCGCCTTCTTTCTTCTCATCCTCCTTCTTCGCGGCTTCTCCGCCTTCCTTTTGAGCTTCTTCTTTTGGAGCTTCTCCTTCTTTTTTCGGCGGTTCGCCACCGCCTTCTTTCTTTGGTTCCTCCTTCTTCTCCTTTTCCGGCTCTTTTGCCGGTCCTACTAGTACTATATCCGTCGTTGGCCAATATTTTCTTAGTTTACTTACTACATTTACGGGATCAACAGTTCCAATCACCGTTAGTTTCTTCTCCTTCATGTCCATTGCAATTGAATCGATTCCTATCAAACAATTAAGAGATCATAATTATACCGACAAAATCTGATTAGAGCAACTAACAATTGTTTATTACTGACAATAATTAATAATTAAGTTGCTAAATTTAACAGACAATACCAATAAGGAAAGTTAAGTTAAAACACTTAGAATAAATTTATAAACAAACAAACAAAAAAATCTTTGACTTAGATTGATCTTGAAATTGATCTTTCAATTGTGATGGGCACATATTTCAAAGAAGCTATATTATAATGGCCTACTTTTGATTTTATTCCAAACAAAATATTTTGTTACAAAAAAAAACAATAATTGAAATATGGCACAACATTTTACCGTACTGTCACTATTGAAAAAGATAGACACTTCTGTCAGAACAGCTCGTGATTGTTCATCAGCAAAATTGTAAAATAAAGAAATTTAAAGCAAATTTCTTTTACACCCACCAACCAAATCGTAGACTAAACCGGACCGGAAATCAATGGTATAATATAGTAAACCGGGATCTATCGAGTGTCTCTGATTCCGATGTTATAATTGATGAATGATTTTGATGATTACCTGGGAGAGTAGAAACAGTTTTAAGGGCCTTTTGTTTAGCCTTATCATCATGCAAATCCAGCTTTAACACAATTTTCTGCAACACACAAAGATAAACAAATAGTATTCGTGAGTTTCAGTGATATATATACATATATATATCTAATCACTTTTTTCTTAGACAGGTCATGCGATTCAAAAAGAAAAACCAAACCTACTGAATCATCATCCAGAGCAACACATAGTACACAGGAACAAAAAAACAGAGATTTGCAGACGCATAGAAAGAGAGTAACATGCATGTGCATTCGAGTGTTGCAACTTGCAAAAGCAGAGCATACCCATCACTCAATTTATGAATTTTTGTAAAACAATAACATTAAGCGCATAAAATGGATCTAAGCAAAGAAAATCATGAAAATAAAACAGGGAATTTTGTTGCAAAGAAGCAGATCACATGTTAACACACAGTGATGCAAAAAAGCAAAAGATTGAGAGCTTCATTAAAAACAAATAAACTGAGAAAAGGCTTATTGCTTTCATGAGATTAAACAAGAATCATAATCCATTAGAATCCTAGGAATCAAATCTTGCATACGTGTGGAGAGATAGACAGAGATAAAGAGAAAGAGATGGACCTTCATTCCTCTGTGTTCCTTTTTAATGTTTTAAATTCTGAAGACTAGAGAGAGAGAGAGATGTAAAAACGATGATAGTGTCTGAGTTTTGGAGGAACACAAGATGAGAACGATGAAGAAGAATGAAATAATTAGAAACTTTAGAAGAAGATAAGAGAGATTTGACGCTGATCGTAGCTCAAAATCTGACAAAATTACTGGAGATTATAAGAGAGAAAGAGAAAGATGCATGCAGAGAAGAGTCTTTGAATAATGAATAATGAATGAATGGTACGAAAGAGAGAGATCTTGTTTTGAGTCATTTCATTGACGCGCGTGACATTAGGCGCGTGATGTTTGCGTTACGTATTGGAGTGCTCTGCGTCATTACTTTCGGTCCTTTGTTTTTGTGTTCTTTCCTTTTTATTCACCCTTTCAATTTTGTTTCTCACCTTATCCACCTCATTTTTTTTTCAATTTTTTAAATATATTTAAAAATTGATGAATTCTCAATTTTCGTATTTTGGGACCAGAAAAGTATTTTGTATAATCGAGAGGATCAAAGAATTTGTCATTGTTATACAATGGTGCCGAGATACATATTACAACATTCTTAGGTGTGTGCGTTTTGGAATCAAGTCTAAGCTACACCTTGTCCCAATAATCCAAATATTTTCAAATTATTTCCATACTTCACAATATTCTTTTTTTTCTTCTGAAAACTGTAGTAGTGTTAAAAAGGCCAAATACTAAAATATACATATTACAAATAAAGATAATATAAAAATTGGTCCAACAATTACCTAAGAAACATCAGCCCTAGATTGAAAGGATCAAGATCTGGCCACACATCCATCGCCGTTCACCTGTCCAAAACGCATGCAACGAAACAAAAAACCATATATGCTCAATCAAAATTGAAATCGGCACCAAAAAATAATTCAGAAGAAACACAACTGATTTGCTACTTCAAAAACTTCAATGCCGCAAGATTCAACTCTGTTGTCTTGAAATTTATCCACGGACACTATGGCAACACTTGAAAAATTATTGTTGAAGATGAACAACCCTCGATAAAGAATCTTAAAGAAAGAATCTCCGATGATGGTGAAACACATAGAGAGATGAATAGATCATGAGAATCGATCGTCAACTTAACACTATTAAAATCATCTAAACATTGGCAAGACGACATCAAAAAGATAAAAGGGAAAAATTCTCATAATTTACTTTGACACGACCGGTAAAATTACACCAATACTGATAGTGTTGGTATTGAAACCACCATCACTGATTTCAAATAAGAGCCAAAGTGACTAGGTCATAGACCCACAAAACGTACTCTGACAACATTCTGTTTTAATCCTTCATTTTGTACATGTTTAGATAATTGAGTTTCTTTTTCTTAAATGTATATAATTTTTGAAAAATGATTGAAAGAAACAAAACTTTTAGTAGGAAGATATTGCATCACGCATATTGTCAATAATTCCTTTTCAATATGTATATCTAAACTTATATGATTATTATTTTTTTAAGTAGTTAAAATGATCTAATAGATGAGTTCTCGCTAATCGCTATCCCATCATCCGTTTGCTAATTCTACACGAATTTGATTCTCTAAATAAAGACAAATAATATTCCCTCAGCCAAAAATTTAAGAGAATAAAATTAATATATATATATAGTGGAAACCAGCTGCATATTCCACGTGTTGCCCACGTAGATTAATTTCATTTCTCTTTCAATATTTTACGTCCACCAATTATACAAGTGGAGCTTGAGCTTTATATTTTTTTTTCTAAAATATGATAACTCATAAATATTTATGTAAAAATTAATCAAAAGATAGTGTTTGGGTCGCGCGTGAAGACACGAAGTAAACTGCGAGTATAGAAATTAGGAAACGAGACGTGAAGAGATTTGTAGTTTGGGCCACTTAGAGTGGAATGTGGGACCCACTATTTCTCATCTTTTAATTAAGTTATTAAATATTTTTATTAATTTTTTAGTTTATCAAAAGGCGACTTCTATTAATTTTCAATTCTTACTATCCTCATCTTTTGATCTGGATCGTCCATTACTACGACTTGGTTATAAATTGTTTGACTAATAACCTAGTTTAAACACAATTTTGACGTAAATATTCATTAAATAATGTATTGGCTAACTTTGACAAAAAAATACTAGTTCTACATAAAACCACTTTGCTTTATGATTTGACCAAATTAAAATGGTATTTTTGATACAGCTACTAGTAAAGAATTTGTTTGTTTTTGACTTATATTTATTTTTATTAAATAAAATTTGTTTATTTTTTACAAGGAGAACATAAATCTTATTTAATAGTGATGTTATGCTATCTAAAGCTTGGGCCGTCTCTAGGAGTCGCAACATAAATATTTTTTCTAGGATCCATAATTTAAAAGGTTCCTAAAATTTTATTTTATATTATAAACTATGAAAAAATATAATTTAAAAGTCCAAAATGAAAGTAAATCTAAAAAAATTTCTAACATAGTTAATAATGGAATAATAAGACCCATATTTAAGAAAAAATGCTCAAATTTTATTTTTAACTTAGGCCCTAACTTGTACATGTGGAATGGTGGAATTTTTTTATTCTACACTATTTTGTTACCACTTGAATTTGAAGAAAATGTTGAGGAATTGTTATTTTTTCATTGGTGAAGAATTGTTTGACTTTTTTTTACCTTTCATCAGTTAGTTTTTATGCATATAGGCTCTTTTAAATCCATTATTTTATTTTCTTTTAAATCATGTTGTCTTTTTTTTTTTCTCATTAATGTATATTTTTTGTTGGATTTTTTCATACATGTACATACGTAACTACTGTAATTAGACGTTAGTTATTAATTATTATAATTTAGTTTAAAAGATAAAAATATTAATTTTATGTAAAGCCAATTTGATTTAAAGAGCTAATTGATGAACAATAACAAATAATACCACAAATTTTATATTATTTAATTAACATTTCACATAAAATATATAATTAGTTATGAATAATAAATAAAATATATCATTACAAGTATAAGTAAATTAAATTAGTTAAAACAAACGTTTTATATCTAAACTTTTTAAAAATTTCTAAAAAATCATCATTTAGTTAAAAAATTAATATTTTAGTTGTTTTTGTTATTTTGATTTCAAAATGATTAATATATTTAAATTTGTAATTATAATTTTTATATTTAGATAAATAAAAACTTATATATAAAATATATAATAATAGTTCGGGTATTTTGGGTACCTATTTAGGTTTCAGTTTTTACGCGATCGGGTCTCGTTACCCATAACTTCCATGATCTAAAACTTGTTCATGTATTTTATTAAATTTGATTTGGTTTGGTTCCTCTTACTTTGGATCTGGTTCTAGGTCTTCTTAGTTTGGATCGGGTTCGGGTTTAGGATTATAATTTTTATTAGTTGATTATTAATACATCTATGTGTTATGAGCCAAAAATAGTGATGATTTAAACTTTTATGAATAATTATTTTTGGTATATGAATGTAGCATCAAAAGTTCAACCCATTAATATTAAATTAAATGGAATTCTAGAACATACTTTAAATATGAATTTGATTTTTTTGATTTAAATATTTTTTTTTAAAAAAAATTCCACCATATTCCATATTCAGGAGAATTCAGCTTTTATCATTTGATTTTAAGTAATTCTTCAAGATTCTACATAAAAATATAAAAAATTATGTCAAATTCCGTATTCAGCACAATTTTGCAGTTACCATTTACACCCTTAGTTAATTACTAAATTTTGCTTTTAAAATTTTTTAGACCCTTATAAATCATATCTTATTAGAATTTTTTTTGGCCCCTTTAAAACATAGTATTGATAAAAAGTCTTTGTATTTTGCATAAAATAGTTAAATTATATAAGACGGGGCTACCTAAGACCTCTATAATATACAATGCTTTTAGAATATTTTTTCCCTGTCAATAATTAACTATTGGATTGTCAATACAAACTGATTTATAGACTAACTTTTTCAAATAGACTAAAGTGAAGTTTGAACTCACCGCCTCATGCCTAGATAAATCAAAGACAAACCAACTGGACCATCTATTTCTTAGCGCTCTTATAATATATTTAACATTGTTAATTCATTATATTATCAGCTAACTATAATTTATTAAAATTTCAATGTCAGCGTAAATTATGATTACGAATTAAATGTTAACTAAAAATTACGAAATGTGTTAATCTAAATCAACCAGATCTTACAAGGATAATCTAACATACGGTCAAATCATACTACAAGAATCAAATCAAATGTAATAAAATTAACTAGGTAAAAATCTCCGACACCGATCTTGAGTTGCGGACATTCACATGAACTGCAAAAATTATTAAATTAAAATAAATTATGATGTCAGATTAATCTTATAAATTAGCAACTTTCGTGATTAATCATCTACCTAATCAGAAAGTGAAATGACAAGACCGAATCTTTTCAATGTTAACTAAAATAGGAGAAAGAAGAAAACATTATAACCGGCCTATAAATATATATCCAAAGCTGGCTTATTTCATCCGACAATATCTCAGATCCAACGGTAAGAAACCCACCTATGGTAATGTTTCAACGGTTGATAATTATTGTTTTGAAAATATAGAGAGAAAGAATGTCTACTAAAGATCATCTCCAGTGCAATGTGTTATGATTATAAATAATAATTGAAATACGGTCAACAAATAAATCGAAATTGCTTTATGACTCATCTGTGATCAGCTTTTTTAAAATATGCAAAACCATAGCTATAACTTTTGGCATAGTTTTAGGCTGTACTTAGTACATTTGGTACAGTACAAGTTTGGTAAGCACGGCATTATCATCAATTAATTGTATGAGTTTTTTTTTGCCATTTGGATTTTGGACACAATTATAAATCATACTTTGCTTGTTGTTTAATTTTGTTTGTTGTTGAGATCACGTTTATATTGTGTTTTAGGAAACACTTTCATTTTCATCTTTTTTTTAGGTGTAAGCATTCAGAATGAACCTAACTGGATCGAACCAACCAAACCATTTTTTTTGGTTTTTGATTTAAAAAAAACAATTGAATGTCACTAAATAGACTTTTTAAATATAGTTTGTTAAACTAATAAATAGAAAAACTGAAAAATTGAACATAAAAAAACCACCCAAAAACGTAATTTTTTTATATTTTTAAAAAAAATTTCAAACAGAAAAAACCTAAAACTGGGAAAATCTAATGCCCAAACCTACTATTTCGTAAAATAAATATGTTAATATGTTTTTGACCACAAAAAATAAAATAAATGTTAATATGTATAGTCCACATGGTCAAAGAGTCCATATGTGCAGTTTGCATAATTCGATTTGTAGCAATTGAGCCCAGTTCGAATGATTATAAGCCCATTAAAAGAGACCGAGCGTGATTCGTGGCCCAATTTGAGTCACACGTGCGAGCCTGTGAGGGTATATTATCCTGTGGTTTCGTCCTTTGACCTCTCCGTGTTTACCTCGTCTTCAAGCAAATTTTAATTCTGACCTTTTTTACCTTCCAAAATATCTCAAACCCAAAAACCTAAACAGAACAAACAAACAAAAGTTTCTGTTCGATTCCCTCATTCATTCATTCATTCTCTGTTTGTTCTTTAATCCTTAAATTTTCATCATCTAGTAACTGTGAGCGGAATTTCTCATCAATTGATTCGAATCCAGATTGTGAATTTAGGTTTTGTTCTTGAATATCGGATGATTTCGAGGGATCATCATCTTCATCTGGATCACATGAAAACCTCCGGTGTTTCGCCGTCTTCGGCATCATCAATTCCGTTGTCGCCATCATCGTGGCTTGAGGTTCGTTTGTTCTACGTTCGCATCGCGCCGTGTGTCGTTGAGAACGTCCCTGACTTTCTTACCCTCCGTCATCCTCGCCGCGAAACTGGCGCTTCCATTGAGGTTAATGGCGTTCTCGTTCCTTCTTCTCAGACCGCGTCTCTTAAACTTCGCCGTGACAGGGTCGACCGAGAATCGTCGGAAGTGACTTACGTCAGTACCGAGACCGTTCGTGTAACCGGATGCGTTGATTTCGAGGTTTATGATAACGACGATATGGTATTGTGTGGAAACCTAGATAGAATCGAAGGTGCATGGAACAATGGAACAGTGAGCGATCCTAAGACTGGATGGGGCATGGATTGTTACATAGCAATGGGAAACGGACATGGGTCGCGTCCTTCTTCCTCTGCCTTTTTCCAGCCAAGGCTAGGAGTTTCGTCTCCGTCTGTTGAGGTTTATATAGCTGGATGTTGTGGTGGTGTTCCGGTGATATTAACCAAGAGGATTCAGGCGAGTCCGAGGAGGAAGGTGGCTAGGCACGTGACACTTGACTCTATCCCTGAGGAGGAGGAAGTTGGCAAAGAGCAAGACATTGTTACCCCTGGTGATGGACTGGCCCTACAAAGCAAAGTACAGGTATAATTCAGATTTCGAACTGTCTGATTGATAGTTTCTTTAGTGTTTGATTGATCTCGTGGACGCGTTTTGTTAGTTATGGAATGTTATAGCAGATATTCATTTAGCAAGAGCACTCTCAGGTTTAGTTTCTGGTGAATTGTGCTTCTTTTTGAGTGTTTTGTGTTAAATCTACAGCTGGATATGAAACGGTTAAGATGGTACAAAGTCTTATCAGAAATCTAGCTTCGTCTTGAGTGTTTTCTGTGAATCTACAGCTGAATTCGAAACATTAAATTGTAGATGGTATAAAATCAAATCAACAATTGAATCTGAGATATTGTAATAGGTCAAGAGAGTTTTTTGATATTTTGAGTGTTGTTAACATAGATTCTAATCTCTATGGCTTTAAAAAAACTCCCCTTTATGGTTCCTCTCTGATTTGTCGTTTGGTTGATGCAGATCATGGAACCAGAAGTTGATGACTACGATGAGTCTGAAATGAAAATGGCACAGAGATACTATCCGGAGGGGATGTATGTTGATGAGGATGGTCAACTCTCATGGTTCAACGCAGGTGTCAGAGTTGGAGTTGGGATAGGGCTTGGGATGTGCCTTGGTGTAGGTATTGGAGTTGGATTGCTTATGCGTTCATATCAAGCAACAACTAGTAACCTTCGTAGGAGGTTTCTCTGATCGTCATCACCTACCATCGTCTAAAACCCACAGTGGGATACAAAAGAAAAAAGATAGAATTTTGGTAGATAGAGATGTATAGAGCTTTTCACTTGCATCGGTCTTTTTACCTCTTTTGAGTACATATAATTAATCGGCTTTGTTGATATAGCTTTTAGTAGCTACAAGAGAGTTACAGTGTTGTTCTAGTCATGAGCTCTTGTTTTCTTAAGTCTTTTCTTCTTCTTTTTTTGTCACTCGTTTTCTTAAGTCTTATCTATGTCGTTGCTTTTGTTTAGTAACTGATTTCGTGTTGTTATTTTTTTGTTACAAACTCCGGAATTTGTGGTTTGGTTTCCGGTCAGGAAATAAAGTGTACATGTTTAATCTCTCTGTACGAGTTTGCTTTTAGTATTGAAACGGGGTTTTTACCGGAGAGCATCTTTATCGGACCAAATCAATGTGCCTTCCCTAGAATTTATTAAAAAATGCATTTTAGGGCCTTCAATTATTATGTATACAATTTAGCCCTTCGATAGGTCAGAGTTTACAACATTCAACCCTAAATTCATTATGTTCTCAAAATCAAAGTTTTACTCCTCGAGAGTAGCAAGGAGGAGAAGGAGAAGATGAGCAAGATCCGTTCGTCTGCTACAATGTCACATCGCGAGCAGCCGTCACCGGCGTCGCCTCTCGTCGTCACACTTAACTGTATCGAGAATTGTGCGCTTGAGCAGGATTCACTTTCCGGCGTTGCTGGTGTTGAATACATTCCGCTCAGTCGCATCGCCGATGGTAAGATCGAGTCCGCCACTGCGGTTCTTCTCCATTCCCTCGCGTATCTTCCACGAGCAGCTCAACGCCGACTCCGTCCTCACCAGCTCATTCTGTGCCTTGGCTCTGCTGATCGCGCTGTCGATTCGACTCTTGCCGCCGACCTAGGTCTTCGACTAGTCCATGTCGATACTTCCCGTGCCGAGGAAATCGCGGACACTGTCATGGCGCTCATCCTTGGACTGCTTCGTCGGACGCATTTACTCTCGCGCCACGCTCTATCGGCGTCGGGATGGCTTGGATCGCTTCAGCCGCTTTGTCGAGGAATGAGACGGTGCCGTGGTATGGTTTTAGGTATCGTTGGCAGATCTGTATCAGCTCGTTATTTGGCTAGTAGAAGCTTGGCTTTCAAGATGAATGTGCTCTACTTTGATGTTCCTGAGGTATAAAGTTGGCAATGTCTCACTTAGCTTATAGTCTTAGTAAAAATTAATACTTTTGGGATGGAGATGCCAAAAAGAGTGCTGAAGTGTGACTAATTATGATGGGTTATTGTCTCTTTATAATGAATATATATAATTGTTTATCATACTATGATTTTTTTGCATTTGAGCTCCTCTCGCTTGGATGTTTTATTACTTGTGTTTGCATATGTCTAGGGAGATGAAGAACGAATCAGGCCCTCGCGATTCCCACGTGCTGCCCGAAGAATGGATACATTGAATGATTTACTAGCAGCAAGCGATGTCATCTCGCTTCACTGTGCATTGACCAATGACACGGTTCAGATACTTAATGCAGAGTGTTTGCAGCATATAAAACCAGGTATGATTTTTCTTTTCTGGTCACTCATGAAGTTTTGTTTCTCCACTAATGTTAATTGAAGATGCACTTCTGCTTTCTCTCATTCCTTTCAGTTCTGGTTAATAAGTCGATTTTGTATGTCAGGGGCTTTTCTTGTTAATACTGGAAGCTGCCAGCTGCTGGATGACTCTGCTGTGAAACAACTTCTAATTGATGGCACTATAGCTGGCTGCGCCCTTGACGGTGCTGAAGGCCCACAATGGATGGAAGCATGGGTATTGAAATCTTTTCCGTTGCCTGAACTTCACATTTGTGCCTACCTATTGTCTTGTTACTTCATCTCCCATCAATTCTTGTTTATACGCCATTCATCATATCTTGTTATAATTGCAGGTGAAGGAAATGCCGAATGTGTTAATCCTACCCCGCAGTGCAGACTACAGTGAGGAAGTATGGATGGAGATAAGGGAGAAGGCCATATCTATCTTGCATTCATTTTTCTTAGATGGTGTAGTACCAAATGACACTGTTTCTGATGAGGAAGTTGAGGAAAGTGAAGCAAATGAAGAAGAACAATCACCTATCAAACACGAGAAACTAGCACTAGTGGAATCCACTAGTAGACAACAGGAAGGAAGTACTCTCACCAGCCCTGAAATCGTACGTAAAGAGGCTAGTGAGTTGAAGGAATCTATGAGCCTTAGTCAGCAACACGTTTCTGTTCTTCCTCAAAATACTGCCATAAAACCTGAAGTAAGACGTAGCAGATCTGGTAAAAAAGCCAAAAAGAGACATTCACAGCAAAAAAATATGCAAAAAGCAGAGGGTTCCTCAGGATTACATGAAGAAAGTACTTCACGAAGAGATGATATTGCCATGAGTGACACGGAAGAAGTATTAAGTTCCAGTTCTAGATGTGCTTCTCCTGAAGATTCAAGAAGTAGGAAAACACCTCTTGAAGTAATGCAAGAGTCTTCCCCAAGTCAGCTTGTAATGTCAAGTAAGAAATTTATTGGTAAGTCAAGTGAGCTGCTGAAAGATGGATATGTAGTAGCCTTGTATGCGAAAGACCTCTCGGGTCTCCATGTTTCTAGACAAAGAACGAAAAATGGTGGTTGGTTCCTCGATACTTTGTCTAATGTATCCAAACGAGATCCTGCTGCCCAATTCATTATCGCATACAGAAACAAGGTAAACTTTTTCTTTTGGCTCTCTCACTTTTCATTTATCTTGCTTGCCCACTTCTGAGTGAGGTAAAGTGGTTGGGTAATATCAGTGGAAAATCTGGATGAAAAGAATATGTCTCTTGCTTTTCTGTAGTAGGATTAAGCGATGGCCCTTTATAAAAAATGTTACTTTGTGTTTTTATGAGTGGCTAATTGTTTCATGAACTTGGCTCTTCAGGACACTGTTGGTCTGAGATCATTTGCTGCCGGTGGAAAGTTACTGCAGGTACCTCTTACACTCGCATTGTTACTGTCATTGATAACTCGAAGGTGCTCTTGATGAAACTAAAAGTGGTTGTGTATGCGCAGATCAATAGAAGAATGGAGTTCGTGTTTGCTAGCCATAGTTTTGACGTGTGGGAGAGTTGGAGTCTAGAAGGTTCTCTGGACGAATGCCGCCTTGTTAACTGCAGAAATTCCTCTGTAAGTCTTTATCCTTGTACAAAATGGCCTGAAAATGTAAAACCAGATTGTGCTGTGTAAATGTTAAAAGAATGTTGCAGGCGGTGTTGGACGTGCGTGTGGAGATATTGGCAGTAGTAGGAGATGATGGTATAACACGTTGGATTGATTAAATCCAAAAGAAAAGAAAAAACAGTCTATCCATTAGTGAGTTTTCTCTCTGTTCTTAGTTCTGGTTACTTTTAACATCCTTAGGAGTCAGAGACCCAAAAAGAAGAGAAACATAGCACCCATTTTTGTGTTTCCCAAAGGTGTCCGTGTTGTCCAATTCGTATCAATCAAGTTCTTTTTATCTGTAATTTTATTGTTTCGTTTGATTGTACTTTCGGTTTGTGGGAATATCCAATGAGCTTTTTCTTAGAGACACGGTTGTTGTTTATGTGTTTGGGTCTGGTCGTGATGTGAACTCTAAAAGTATTATGTGTGTTTTGTTAGTGTTTTTTAATAGATGTGTGTAATTATTTGGATATGGTCCAGAAACCATCTTGCAGAATCAGAAGTTTTTAACTAGAAGAACTACAAAAGAAGCTCGCTCTCTGCATCATTTTTTATTTATTCCGACCAGCTAGAGTTAGCTATCTCGTAAAGTACTCTATTTGCCTGCTTACGACCGTTAACCACGTGGCACTTCATCTGTCGTGATTTATGTGTTAACGACTTTACGTGGTGTCAAAGTCCACATGGCCTGGAGTTGCTAGTCCCACGCTCTCTGCAACAGAGCATCCAGCTCCTTACACGTGTTCGGCTTTCAATCGATTGTCTTTCACAATTACGCTTTTACCCTTGTCTGCTTCATCCGCCATATATATTTACTGTCTGTACACAAACTCACACTCCATCACTCTCACAAGCTCTCTATGGTCTGAGTGTAAAAACCCTAGCTCAAAGCTCATTTCTTTCCCGTGAATATGAATTTGCCTGGTTTCAATTCTCTTCCCCACACGACGAAGATGCAGGTTTCCGCACGGAGCAATACGGTGTCGTTTTTTGAGGATTCAACAACTAAGAAGATTAGAAAGCCTTACACTATCACCAAGTCCAGAGAGAACTGGACCGAGCAAGAACACGACAAGTTTATTGAAGCTCTCCACTTGTATGTTTTACCGACTTTACTTACCTGTGTTCTGCTTCTTTTTAATTATTGTATTAGCTTTTGTATACAATCTTCGAGAGTTCTTGTTCTTCTTGTCGTATGATCTTGTTTGCCTTATTACAGATTTGACCGGGATTGGAAGAAAATCGAGGCTTTTGTTGGATCTAAATCAGTGATCCAGGTAAATTAAACAATCTACCTAACATACACATCAGTTATTTTATTGACTCTGTTCTTTAGTAGAATTGAGCTATACGTGTCTCTTCGCTGCATTATTGAATGTTTAAATAGAAGTATTGGCTTCGTAGATACGGAGCCACGCACAAAAATACTTTCTAAAGGTTCAGAAGAATGGAACTAACGAACATCTCCCACCTCCTCGACCAAAGAGGAAAGCCAATCATCCTTATCCTCAAAAAGCTTCCAAAAGTGGTAAACTTTCATCTATCTTCTTATATTTTGTTATCTCTTATCACATTTTCTTATGCTTGTGATGTTTCTTGCTCCAGTTGCTCTTACATCATCAAACGCTTTGCTTCAACATGACTACTTATACAGCACTAATTCACAGCCGGTGATTAATAGCACGCCTAAGCATGAGTTAGTGCGTCACGGTGTTAATACGTCAAATTTAGCGATTAAAGGTAATGTGTGCTTAAATTTGCTTTGTGTTGATGTGACAATCTTAAGATATGTTTGTCTGAGTTGTTGATGTATGTTGATGTGGGGTTAATGATTCTCTGATTGTAGAGGAATTAGGAGTTCCAGAGAACTGTTGCAGTACCACTTCTAGTAGAGATAAGCAGAGGACTCGAACTGTTACAAAGAGAAATGACCAAGAAAGTCGTGGAAAGCCACATAAAGGTAGAAAGATCCTTGCTTTATGCATATCAAACATGAAATTCGGTTGTGACATATACTGATTATGAGTTTGTTTTTTGTGTTGGTTTTTCAATTCAGTGATGCCGAATTTCGGTGAAGTTTACAGCTTTATAGGAAGTGTATTTGATCCAGGAACAACAGGTCATGTCCAGAGATTGAAGCAAATGGATCCACTAGATCTAGAAACGGTACGGTTTTAACGCTTCAAATCGTCTCTGTCTAGGAACATAGCTGGAATGTTATTAACACTGGCTTTGCTCCTCAGGTCCTCTTACTGATGAGGAATTTGTCTGTAAACCTCACGAGTCCTGAGTTTGAAGAACAAGTAAGTGCTTTTCGTCGTACAGAGCATCTGTACTCTTATAACTTTTGACGCCGAGAATACTGAAACCGTAACACGAACTTTCTTATGAGCTTACGATAAGATTGTTCTGTTTTATGCAGAGGCGGTTAATATCGTCATACAACGCCAAACAGCGGGAAAAGAGTCCGCCTCTCTCTTATGGAAGTCTTACTGCGTAAGCTTTGGTGTTATGTATCGAGCTCTCATTGTCAGTGACCTGACCAAATGAATGAGGCATTTGTATATACGAGTAGCAAGAGTTTGGATTTTGGAACATCTTCGGAGAACTGAGATAGATTTAGAAGACTGTAGAAAGAAAGAAATTATGGTTTTAGCTATGGTGAGATTAGGCTTGGGCATGTTATCCGAGTTCGGATCTGTGATCTGTTTCAATCCATCCCAAAATTTTGGGTATTCAGGATGTACAGTCCGAATCCGGATATAAAATTTATGGATCTGTAGGTACATATCCGGATCGGTAATAAAATTATTGTTATTCTAAATTATTAATAATATTTAATATAAATTATAAAAAAAATTGATATATTTAATATTTTTGGTTAAAAATTAATTGTTTTAATAATTTTTTATAATTATTAGTATCATAATTTTATTTTATAATAATTATGATATTTTTAATAAAAATAATTTAATATAATAATAATTTAGATTCAGATCTTTGCGGGTAAGGATCTAAATATACGTGGATATCGAGTTTTAGATATTTGTATTGTTCAGATTTAGATTCAGATAATAAATTGATGGATATGACGGATTCGATATCGAATATGGATATCATAAAATTTTTGGATATCAGACTCTGCCTCGTACCAGGGCTAGGTGAGATAGAACATCATTGTATACATGATATCAGGCTATTAGCTATGGAATGGTGGCAGTTGAAAATGTGAGTTTTGATTTCACAATGGCTGGATATGGCCCATAAAGTTATTTAGGCCCGTAAAATTACTTCAGGTGCCCTAAAATATGAAGCCCATAATGTTATTTTAAGCCCAGACCATTTTATTCATGGAACTTTTCGGAAAAAATGATGATCGAGTTTGAGTGGCAAAAAAGAGAAAAGATGATCGAGCCACTTCCTCATCTTGATTACAAATTTGTGTAAAAATATGTTCTACGGTGGTAATGTCCTATGTCACATTATTAATATGAAATACAAATGATTTCTTGCTAAACATAATTCATGAACCAATAATGTGACACAAGCAAACAAATAATTTTAGTGCAATCATGATGGCTGTTGCTATAACAAAAGCGAATCGTTTCTGATAAAGTAAGTTCCGTAATTATTCTTTGAATGTGTTTATATATATCGTTTAACTAAAAAGTATATAAATGTCTTGGTAATTGGTTTTGTTGTTTTAAAAAGTAAATTTTTTTTGTAAAATATTAAATTAAACTGATTATATTTTAGAGTTAAAAATAAACTACAACATGATTAAACTTCAAGGTGTTTTAATATTGGTAACTAAGTAATTAAACATTAGAGAAGGTTCAACTTTTGCAGTAAAGCGTACCTTTGACCATAGCTCCCCAACGGCTATCGACAAAGATTTATTATACCGAAAAAGTCCTTGAAACTCTATCAAAGGCTACGATATTTTCCACTTTCCCGCAGAGGGTAAAAACGTCACTACAAGTAACATTCTCTCACCGTCTTCACACATGCAATAACACAGAGAGACAGAAACTCAAAAAGACAGCTCATTCAATTCATCCACACAGATCACTCGAAAACCTTCTTTTAATTCCTTTCATTTTTTTTTTTAGTTTATAATAATCTCTTAAGATATTTGTTTGTTCTTCCTCGATTCCTTGTTTTCGATTCAACACTCGATGCGTGACAAAGCTCAGATTTTAGCCGGAAAGTCTTGAGTTTTCCGGCGATAAATGCGAAGAAACCGGAAAGCCTAATTGGTCTGTAAAGTAGAACTACCATGTCTGTGTATGATGCTGCTTTCCTCAATACTGAACTATCGAAACCAACATCGATCTTTGGTCTTAGGCTATGGGTTGTAATTGGAATCTTACTTGGATCTCTAATCGTCATTGCTCTCTTCTTTCTTTCCCTTTGTCTAACTTCTCGCCGAAAAAATCGCAAGCCTCAAGCTGATTTTGCCTCCACCGCAATCCGTACGCCGCCAATTTCTAAAGAGATTAAAGAGATTGTTCCAGCGACTACACAGTCTGTTCCTGCGGAGATCCAGGTTGATATCGGGAAGATCGAGCATCGAGTGGTGTTTTCAGATCGTGTATCGAGTGGTGAGAGTAGAGGAACAGTGAGTGCTAGTGAAAGTGCTTCGTATTCCGGTAGTGGAAATTGTGGGCCGGAGGTTTCGCATCTTGGATGGGGACGATGGTATACTCTGAGAGAGCTTGAGGCAGCTACGAATGGTCTTTGTGAAGAGAATGTAATCGGAGAAGGTGGTTATGGGATTGTTTACCGTGGTGTTTTAACTGATGGAACCAAAGTCGCCGTTAAGAACTTGCTTAATAATAGGTACTGAATTTTAACCCTAAATGTCGAACCTTTTTTACTCAATTCCTTGATTCTGTATTGGTTTCATTGTAAAGTTTGATCCTTTTACTCGTTTATAGATTAGGGTTTTAGGTACTATCAATGGGGGAGAAAGGGGTTTGCAATTTTGCGAAATTAGGGAATTTTACTTGTAGTTTTGCTCTGTATTGAAGCTTGTATCTCTGATTCTGCAGTAATGCGCTAAGATCCAGTTAAATGCTTCTAGATATTTAACGCAGAACAGAGAGAGATGTGTAGGTTTAAGAGTGATTGTGATCAGTCCTTTTCTTATTAAACTGCAATACGTATGAAGTTGTTGTCCTTAAAGTTGTTTGTTATTGTTATTGAATTCTGTGCTTGTATAGATAATGTCACGGGTCACATGTGGTTTTGATATGTAACGGCTTTACTAATAATAGACTATGCTTTTAGATTTTGATCTTTATGATGTGTAAGATATTTATGTTAATTGACAGGGGTCAAGCAGAGAAGGAATTCAAAGTGGAAGTGGAAGTAATTGGGCGTGTACGACACAAGAATCTCGTTAGACTCTTAGGGTATTGCGTTGAAGGTGCATACAGGTAAATCTCAGCTGCTTGTATTTTGTTTTCTGGTATTACAAAAGCAATGCTGTGATCTTACATGGAGTTCTCTTACTACAGGATGCTTGTATATGACTTTGTCGACAATGGTAACTTGGAGCAATGGATTCATGGTGATGTTGGAGATGTCAGCCCTCTTACTTGGGAGATTCGTATGAATATTATACTCGGAATGGCAAAAGGGTAATACTAAAATTGAATCGAGTTAATGATATCGAATTTCATTTCCCTATACGCTCTGTTTTGATGTAAATCTTTGGTTATTTCTGCAGATTGGCATATCTACATGAGGGTCTTGAACCCAAAGTTGTTCATAGGGATATAAAATCAAGCAATATCTTGCTTGATCGTCAATGGAATGCTAAGGTTTCGGATTTTGGACTTGCTAAGCTCTTAGGTTCTGATAGCAGTTATGTGACAACACGTGTGATGGGAACTTTTGGGTAAAGTTTGTAAACTCATTCACTCTCTCCTGCAATTTGCTTGACAATTTTTGAAAATAACTTCTACTTTGCGGGTTTATTTGTTTAGTTATGTAGCACCGGAATATGCTTGCACCGGAATGTTAAACGAGAAGAGTGACATTTATAGCTTTGGTATACTAATCATGGAGATCATTACAGGGCGAAACCCGGTTGATTATAGTCGGCCTCAAGGAGAGGTATTTCACCAGATCAAACCTGCCTTGTTTTGATATAGTTATATCTTTTTTGTTAACCCTTTGTTTTTTTTTTTTGGGTGGTTTTAGACGAATCTAGTGGATTGGCTGAAATCAATGGTAGGAAACCGAAGATCAGAGGAAATAGTTGATCCCAAACTACCCGAACCACCATCCTCAAAGGCTCTTAAACGAGTATTACTCGTGGCATTGCGTTGTGTGGATCCTGATGCAAACAAGAGACCTAAAATGGGTCATATCATACATATGCTTGAAGCTGAAGACTTACTCTATCGCGACGTAAACAAACCATTTTTGCCTTCATATTTTCACATATCTTTACTCGTTGAAAACATGTTTTAAGCTAGGATGATATATTTGCAGGAACGTCGAACGATGAGAGATCACGGAAGCCGCGAGAGACAAGAGACAGTTGCAGTGGGTGCAGCTAGTGAAAGCAGCGAGAACGGTTCACGAAATCATCAGCAAAAGCTAAGATGATTGAGTCACTTGAGTTAAGTGTCTCCTTACACGACCATTATATTTCAATTTTTTTGTTTCTGATAATATATTGATTCTTATATAATATTGTGTCAAACACAGAACATTTTAATTCTTTGGCTCATTTGAGTCTTTGTCTTACGTTTAGTTAACTTCTTCTTCTTTTGTCAACGATCACATTCACGTGTGTGATTTAGAGATTATAAAATATGAAATATTAAGAGTTTGGACCAATCTCGAAGCTATGTGCGGCCCGTAGAATAACGAAAGGTGGATAAATCAAACTTATCGCTTTGAAACTGGTATTGAGCAAAATGGACCCACAAGGATATTTTATGGTCACGCCATTGTGTTTCCAAGCAATAGTTGTCACACATATGAAAACTAGATTATCTTCTTGACTATGGACTTAATAATTGTGATTATTTATCATGAAACCTGTTTGAATATTAAATATGTAATCAAACATTGGTAACTTGCTTGCTTGTCTCTAAAATTCAATCGTCATCGGACCAATGACCGGAATATCTTCTCGTGTAGGAGGAAAACGTATGGAGACAAGTATACTTTCATATAATTAATGTAAGAAAATAACATTAGGAATGTAAATATATATACAATTTTCCAAGTCATTTGGTTTGTTTGATACTTTGCTATTTCGTCAAGAAAACCAAACCAACCCAATAAAGCTTTTTGTGTGTGGAGAAAGAGTAAAATATGTGTATGTATTGCGTACATACATGCATCTACTACTGCTATTAAGGATGATAGTAGTTCTCTAATACAAACTACAATCATTTCCAAACATCTATCTATAAATAAATCTGTTTGAAAATATTGATTTTATGCATGGCCATTTCAAAGAAAATATAGGTCTTGTGTTGCTAAAGTAAAACAATCTCTATAAAGTCAACCTAATGGTAAGAACAAAATTTTTGAACTTAAATTTTATTAATTTTTGAACAAAAATATAAGTTTTATTACGAAAATTTGTCGGGCGTATAACTTACTTAAACTTTTGTGGACCGTGTAACTTACAAATTTTTTGGGACCTATAACTTAACTACTAGAAAAATGATACAATGTAAGAAAAATGTTAACAAAAATTTGATTTAAAACAAAATAATAATATTTTTTGAAAGGTTTTCAATTTTTTTGAGTCATGTGTTAGATCTCATGTCACACATGCTAAATGTTAGTCCTGCTTATTTGACCATTTAGATATTGAACCATTGATTTCATATGAAATATTTATTGATAGTATTGTAGTGGACCTGAGTTAAAGCTCATAAAATAAAAGTTTTAGACGCCAAATATTATAAAAGATTTTGGGGCATCAAAATTAATTATGTTTCTTAGTGTAGTAGTATTAGTAATTTTAGTGTGTGCGCTTCATGGTTCGAGCTCTACTCTAATAGTAAACTATTTAGTTATATTACTATTGAAAAATTAGTATAATTTACAAAGACATCAATTTTGTTCGTGTTTTAGGCGTCATATAATATAGGACCGGTTGTGGATAGTAAAATAAATAAATTATTTACCTACGACTTTTTTTTTGGTCAACTTGAACCAGTATGATGGTACATTGTTCACAAAAACCTGATGTTTAGATAATCCTCTAACATTACAGGCTAAAAAATCAGCTTTGTGATTAAGAGCATGAGGAATCAGAACTACCGAACACATTTGGAAGAAACTCTGGAGTCTTAAGAAATTTTCGAGATAGGGCAAAAAAGCCGAACCTTCGAACATTTTGCGATTCGTGCGCTGTTGTCAAACTTCGGTATTCTGATTCTTGGAATCGACGGAGGGGAAACTCCTCTCACATTCAGCTGGGCCATTTTAGTTTCTCTGTATTCTGAGAATGATTGAAAAGAAAGACAATTGAGAGAAAGTGTAAAACTTGAGAACGCCTTCAGCTTTAAATAAAGCCTTTCTTGATACCAAGTAGGCGCTGGCGATTTCCTAATAAACTTGCAGAGATATACGATTTCCAATATGATACATATTGGCAAAATAGAAAAAGGAAAGCGTGAGAAACGAGTTTCTTATTCTATTGTGATTCTCGCGGATCATATTGTCTTGAGCAATCTTCAGTGATTAAGGCCATTGCTCTACTTTCCTTGTAACTGTGGGGCGCATTAAGTCCTGAAAAATTGACAGTAATCATCATTATGGTCTCCTTTAATTGTAAAGATCCACGATATGGAAACTTGAGAGTAAATGGTACTTCCTTTTGCGAAATCCTTGGGAAAGCTCTCCGATAAACCGGAAAGTAACATCAGATATTGAATCGGTCTTCTGTATAATGTAAAAATCTGCATTTGAAACTTGATTTCTTGATCGAAATGTGACAGAATTGATAAACTCATTCATCCGATGAATTTTACTCCATCTCGAGCTCCATAGGTGAATTGGGTATCGCCTGAAACGTCTTGTTTTGTTTGTTCTTCTTTGATTTTTGGTCCGAAACTTGATTGGAATTTCCAGACATCGATTTATAAGCTTGTTTCTCTGATGAGATAAAATACTTCTTTTGAACCGAGAAAAAAGGTTTTGTAAACGGCCAGATTGCCCAATAGTGAAACAAATCCTTCTCCTTTTTGGTGCTCTGATGGGGTCGCTTGCTATAGATCTAGGAGACCTTAAATAGAACCCCCATAGGATATCTGAATCTGATTGTAACTTTTCCCATTGCATCGAAGACTCTTTTCCTTCATAGATTTGTAAGATTCTTCGCTCCTCTCCTCGTATCGCGCCGGTGAGTGCTGAATCTTTTAGAGTGAAAACTCATCCTCTCTTTAAACGCCTCTTCGCCGTAGATCTTGTTTTCATCGGAAATCGCCTTTACTTCCCTAAGCATCGCCTTTTTTCTTATGTGTTTACTTACCTACGACTTTTTTAAAGCTACCAATTGGAACGTTATTTAAAAATGGCTAGTTTGATTATGTTTACAAATCGAAAAACCATTTAGGTAATTAGTCACGCATCATTAAAAATAGAAAATCTAGCAAGTTGAAGAAAGCTACAATTGAATTCACACCAGAGATTTAGTGATGGCAGTAATTTGTAGCCGTTAGATTTGAGCAAATAATAAATAAATATTCGGCAGTCTATTATTGACTTTTTCGTATGTTATACAGTAAAACAATAAGTGGGCAACTTTAAAAGCTGAATCCAAACACATCACAGCCGTACACGTATTCATCTGTCATTTAATGTTTCGTCACAGCCTCGTAACTAAAACCCAATCTCTTTCCTCTCCCTTTCGTTCACCAAATCAACGTCAAAACCTAATAATTTTAATTTCTCTATTTGCTTTGTTATCTGTAAAATATACGGCAACTTCCTGTTTAGTCATTTATGAACAACGCGTCTCAATTTCTTATCTTTCCTGGAAAATTCTGACCCTAAATTCTGTGTTTTGATTTTTGGTAAGAAATCATCTTGTCTCTTGTGATAGAGATTTGATTCCATCGGATACGGCTCTTTTTACTTGTTTGTGTTCCTCTTTGATTTTCCGTCTCTTATTTCTTATCTTTTTCGCTCAGAAACTTCTATCCGGCGAATTCGAGTATCATAATATTGGAGTAACCAACCGTTGTATTGAAGGATCTATCTCTTTAGGTCAGTTTTTCTGGGCTTCAATTTGGGTTTTTTTTGATAATCTTGTGCTGGATTCGATATGGTGTCTTCGGATATAAGATCTGGACTTGCTTTTATATACAGAAGAAGATCGGGTTTTTGTAAAAGAAAAAATAAATTGTGTGTTAGAGGTAGCTCTTGCTTCTTAGGATTGAGTCTTGGATCTATTGATTTGAACGTTTATTCGGTTCTTTCAGATAAATTTTGGATCTCGAGACAATTCTGATTTATGTTGTTGACTTTTTTTATGAGATTGAAAAATGGATTTTATGTGGTTTGTGTTTTTTTATAAGTTTAGTTTTCATCATCCTGTTTTAGATCTATAAAGAAAGAAAGGATCAATACTATACTCGAAAATCCAGAACACGAAATACTCTGCGAGAAAGTGCTATGAAAACCTCTATCTCTGTTTTGGATTTAGTATTGATTCAAAACATTATCAAAGTAAATAATATTATATGTTTCATATGTGACAATTGATACGTTCTCTGAGTTCTCCTTTTTCTCTGTTTTCTTTTTGTTTTTCAGGTAAAAATTAATAAAAATGGCTCGTGCACAAGACCCTCCACGCGGTTTCTTTCCATTTGGAAACCCGTTTAAGAACCTATCTTCAAAGAACTCTGAAATACCCACAAAGCTTCTACCAATGTTGAATAGTTTTGAGTTGAACTTAGCGTCCTCTATTACAAAGCTTGTCCCAAAGGAAAAGAGCCAAATCCTGACTGTTTCATGGATGAAGGAAGCAATGGAATCTCTTTGCGAGACACATAATGGTATCAAGACCCTTATCACTGACCTAGAGCTTCCGGTATCAGATTGGGAGGACAAATGGGTTGATGTCTATCTTGACATAAGCGTTAAGCTCCTTGATCTCTGCAATGCCTTCAGCTCGGAGCTAACCCGTCTCAACCAAGGCCATCTCTTACTACAGTTTGCTATGCATAATTTAGAGACTAACACTCCTCAGAATCTGTCAAAAGCCCAATCATTCCTCGACAGCTGGAAGCAACACATTGTTTCCAAGAACCCAAGAATTGAAAATTGCCGTGCAATCTTGAGCAGTCTTGTACAGACTTTGAATCTGCCCAAGGTGAAAAAATCGGCTAAAGGAAAAGTCTTGATGCGAGCTATGTATGGTGTTAAGGTTAAGACCTTATACATATCTGGTGTATTTGCTGCAGCATTCTCAGGTTCATCGCAAAACCTGATGTACCTTAGAGTCTCAAATGAGCTTCCATGGGCACAGTCCTTCATGGATATGCAGAACACCATGAATGCAGAAATCAAGAACATATTCTTATCTGACGGGTTAATGGTTCTGAAGGAGCTCGAGGCAGTTGATTCGGGTGTTAAGAAACTTTACCCTGCAATCCAACAAGGATTAGTAGATCCCATTTCGCTGCAGCCATTGAAGGAATCGGTCACGGAATTGTCCAATGGGCTAGATCTGGTTTCAAAGGAAGTCGATTGTTTTTTCAAGATTCTGTTATCAGGAAGAAACACATTACTGGAGAACCTCAGGTCGATGGGCGCATCAAACCTACTGGTAACATCACCAAAAAAGGCTGCCGGAAAAAATTTCAAAGGATTCTGATTAACTGTGGTTGTGTCATGTGTGTATAGATGGTTAAAGTGTTCCATCTTGGTATTGAATGTAATATAGCTATTAGGTGGTTGTGATAGTGTAATCGTTTCTATGAGATGCTCTGAAGGTAGTGGTTGTACAAGTAAAAGGTTTGATGAACTTATTATCTATAAATCTTTATATTATACATATTTTGAAGACTTTGAAGGTCCCAAACATTTATTAACATTTGCTCGATCTTGTAATTACCAGCAGCGTAAGGACGGTGGGCCCCAAACACCACTGTCAAGGACTCGTATGAGGAATATTCCAGTTGTTAAATTCTTTCGGTACGATGTTTGGATTGAGTTTTCCGGTTATGTGCATTGACTCAAACCAAAAAAACAAGTCGTCGTCCTAGAAAGGACAAAAGACGAAGAAACGACTAAAAGCTATGTTGTGGGTTGATTTTTCACGGGTCGTCTGAGAAAAGTCTTCTTCTCATTTGTCCATCAAAAGATTCACACTTTCACACGTTATTCTTTTAGCTCTTTTTTAAAACCCCACAACAAGTAGTCTCTACACGCCACCATCTCCTCGAATTCTCCCAAAGTATAGCTCTCTGTTTCATCTCAAACTACTTCAACTCATAATCTGACGTCTTGTTGGGAGAGAGATAGATATGTCGTCGGACACATACTTTGGTGATCACAGAAACAACGGAGTGAGTATCAATGGTGGTCGTTATGTTCAATATAACGTCTATGGCAATCTCTTCGAAGTTTCTAGCAAGTATGTTCATCCTCTTCGTCCACTCGGCAGAGGCGCTTCTGGCATCGTCTGGTGAGTATAAACTGACAATTTTGTATCTCTTTATGTAATCAAATATTACTTGATATCATAGTTCAGTAGGTGTTTTAAGAGATGGAACAAAAGTTAACTTGATTTGTCTGTATATTTGATATAGTGCTGCATGGAATTCAGAAACGGGTGAGGAAGTAGCGATCAAAAAGATTGGTAATGCATTTGACAACATTATCGACGCTAAGAGAACTTTGAGAGAGATTAAGCTTATGAAGCATATGGATCATGACAATGTAAGCTTTGGTGTTATTTTCCTAATGTTTCTTTTTACCTTTTTCTTGTTCTTGTAAATATCTGATTTGGGAGTTGTGATATTTCAGGTTATTGCCATTAAAGACATAATAAGACCACCACAGCGAGAGAACTTTAATGATGTTCACATTATCTATGAGTTAATGGACACCGATCTTCACCAAATTATACGCTCAAACCAAACTTTAACTGATGATCATTGTCGGGTACGCATTAACCTCTCTGTTCTCCTCATTAGGAGCTGAAGTATGTTGCATTTAGTTCTGTTTTAAGTTATGGTCTGCTGATTAAGGTATCAAAATCAATTTAGTTTCAAGTCTCCAAAGTTGGGGTTTGATGTATAATCATAGACTCCTTGTTTGTGTTTGTGTAGTTTTTTCTGTATCAGTTGTTGCGAGGACTCAAGTATGTGCATTCAGCTAACGTACTGCATCGTGATTTAAAACCGAGTAATTTACTCGTGAATGCAAATTGTGACCTCAAGATTGGGGATTTTGGACTTGCAAGGACTAAATCAGAGACAGACTTCATGACAGAATATGTTGTTACACGTTGGTATCGAGCTCCAGAGTTGCTTCTTAATTGCTCAGAGTACACTGCAGCTATCGATATATGGTCCGTTGGTTGTATACTTGGTGAAACAATGACCAGAGAGCCTTTGTTTCCAGGCAGAGATTACGTTCAGCAGCTTAGACTCATCACTGAGGTAAACTCTTATTTCTTCACTTGTAACCAATCCCTTTAATGGGTTTGATCTATAAACATACTGATATTTGGTTCATGTTTTTCAATAAACAGCTTATAGGTTCACCTGACGATTCAAGTCTAGGATTCTTAAGAAGCGACAATGCGAGAAGATACGTAAGACAACTTCCACAGTATCAAGGACAAAACTTTGCTGCTAGATTCCCAAACATGTCGGTTGATGCAGTTGATTTGCTGCAGAAGATGCTTGTCTTTGACCCAAACAGACGCATAACAGGTGAAGAAGAAAGAACAAAGAGAGCATTTAAATATTACTTTCTCTTTTGATTTTATATAATAATATTGAGCATTTGGTTGAATTGCAGTGGATGAAGCTTTGTGCCACCCTTACTTAGCACCGTTCCATTACAGTAATGAAGCACCTGTGTGTGAGACACCGTTTCGTTTTGATTTCGAGCAACCTTCATTGACGGAAGAGAATATCAAAGAGCTCATATATCGTGAATCAGTTGAGTTTAACCCTCAAGATGCTTAGTTAAGACGTTAAGAGAAACTCAAAAGAAGCTTTGCTTTCTGTGTATGTTCATTAAGTTTCTGATATGTAATATGAAAGTAAGAATAAATAAGATTTTATTACCAAGTCCTCTGTTCTGCAAAATACAAATTATGAACAAAACTGAAATGGTGGTTAGTCTGAATTGAACTAAACTGAAAAAGTCAAATATTCGAACAGAACAATGTTTAATGAGTTTAGTCCTATTTTAAGATTAACCTCAGTCCTAACTTATAGTAGTAATCTATTAACATTGAAGTAAAAAAAAACATATCACAAATATAAAGTAGGTTATGGTATGGCTAAAAGAAGAGAGTAGGTTATGGTGTTGTTACCTAAGATATTGATCTCTTCTTTTTTAACATTTTGACGTGAACATTGAAAGACACCTACCTAACTTGCCGGTTTTTTTATGGAAATTGATACTATTAGTTGTGCACAAAATCAAAATACATTATAATTAAATATAATTAAAAGAAAATAAGAACAGAGAGGATTTTCCCTGATATTTAGGTTAGTCAAATTTTAAATTTAACTATTCTTAATTAAATATATTAATTGTTGACGAGAACATGGACTCAATGACGACGAAATAATCCTTTTCTGTGGGATAAAGACTAAATCGTTTCATCTTTCCTATTAAGCAGAGTTCGTCTGTATCTCCTCTCTTCCTCGGAAAACAAAACCCTTTTGAAATTTTTTGTTATGGGAGATGATAAGAGAGATCAAAAGGCTTTTCCTTACTTAAAAGCTAAAACCTTTTCACATTGTTCTTTTCATTGGCCAATCTCAAAGCTTATCTTCTTAACTCTCGCCATTATTTTCTCTGTTCAATTCGTTTTTTACCCTCTCAATATCATCTTCTCTTCTCCACCTCGATCTCTAATCAGATTCTCGGTTTCACCTGTCGAATCCGGATCAGTTCAAAACCCTGAAGAAACCGATCTCAAACACATTGTCTTCGGAATCGCAGCCTCTGCAAAATTCTGGAAACACCGTAGTGAATACGTCAAGCTTTGGTGGAAACCTAACAGTGATATGAAAGGTCTCGTTTGGTTAGACGAACACATTTCACAAAACGATTCAAACTCATTACCTCCGATTAGAATCTCCTCCAATACAACGAGATTTAAGTATAAATACCAAAGTGGTCATCGATCAGCGATTAGAATCACAAGAATCGTTTCTGAAACAGTGAGACTCTTAAACGGAACAGAGTCTGAACACAATGTGAGGTGGATTGTGATGGGAGATGATGATACTGTGTTTTTTCCGGAGAATCTAATTCAGGTTTTGAGGAAATATGATCATAAACAATTCTATTACATAGGAAGTTCGTCGGAGAGTCATATTCAGAATATAAGATTCTCTTATGGAATGGCATATGGAGGAGGAGGATTTGCGATTAGTTATCCGTTGGCAAAAGCTTTGGAGAAAATGCAAGATCGTTGTATTCAAAGATATTCGGAGTTGTATGGTTCTGATGATCGGATTCATGCTTGTATGTCGGAGCTTGGTGTTCCTTTGACTAGAGAGCTTGGCTTTCATCAGGTTAGTCCTCTGTTTTTTTTTCTTTTCTTTTTAACTTCTTTTTTTATATTTCTTTTTAAAATTTTAAAATTAAATTTGTTGTTGAGATTTTTATTGATCATGACTAGCTTTTAATTAGCTGCCTACTTTTTCGGTATATATTTGAACTTTTTGATTTCCTAAATTTTTCATACTGAATTCTTAAAACTAATTCTTTTTTTTGTGGGACAAAAACCACGTAAAAAACTTAAAATATTTAAAATTATTTAATAATTTAGTTTAATATACTTCGACCAATAATATAAGAGATTGGAAAATATTAATAGTTAAAATATATGAAATGCAATTAATTTATCGAGAAATTTGTAAAACATATTATAACAAACTAAAATCCCTAGACCATTTTATATTCTGAAAGTAATTTTTTTCCCTAACCCAAAGTCCCAATCACATAGGAAACATCAGATTTTTCAATTAATGAGATGATTAAAAACCTTTAACTAAACTGCCAAACTTCCATTAATATTATGAACTTTGAGTTATTTTATGGTAATTATCAAATGTAAAAGTTTTTGTTAGGATTTACATCATCTAGTTATTTCTTTGTTGTCAATATTGTCGTGACCACTGACCAATCTAAATATGACATCTCATAAATATATTCAAATGACTTTTGAGTAAAATGAATGTTGAAATAGCGACAATCTCGGCACTCGTAGAGGTCGTATTTCTATGACTCTTTGCATTCACTTAAAGCTCTTAACTCTTCGAGTCAATTATGTCGTTAAATGTTACACTACGTGTTAATCTTACATTCCTCTCTGCTTTTTTCATTATATATTTTTATATATATTCTTTTCAAAGTGTCGGTATTTTGTTTTTTTTTCTTTTGTTGAATGAAATTCCAATGCTAGATCCTAAATATATCAAATATTATCGATTTTTGGAATCTCTGTCCCCCACTATTTGCTCGATCTGTACCTATTTAGGAAACTATTGTTTATAATATGCACATTATAATTGTTCTGATCTGTGTGTTGTATCAGATTGATATATACGGGAAACTATTGGGCCTATTATCGGCCCATCCAGTAGCCCCAATAATCTCACTACACCATTTAGACTTAGTGGATCCAGTATTTCCAAACATGAATCGAGTAAACGCAATGAAACGTCTCATGGTCCCAGCCCAACTTGACTCAGCAAGCCTAACGCAACAATCAATCTGCTACGACGCGGCGCACCGATGGACCGTGTCTGTCTCATGGGGATACACTGTCCAAATCATACGTGGCGTGTTGTCTGCAAAAGAAATGGCAATCCCCACGCGCACATTCATCGATTGGTATAAACGTGCCGACGAAAATAGCTATGCTTTTAACACGCGTGCTATTTCGAAGAACGCGTGTCAACGTCCGCGCGTGTATTACTTATCCAACGCGCTTCCTGATTTGGCTTTACATAGAACTGCGAGTGAGTATGTGAGGTGGTTTGACTTGTGGAATCCTAAATGTGATTGGGATATGTCGGATCCTTCTGATATTAAACGGGTCATTGTTTTCAAAAAACCCGACCCGGATAGATGGAATAAGAACAGGGTTAGTCAACAATTTCAAATTAGTATTTATATGTATTTTATATTTGTTTAAACAATTCCAACTAATTTAACTTTGATTCGTGTAAATTCCAGGCTCCGAGAAGAGATTGTTGTAGAGTATTGCCAATTAAGAAGAATGGAACAATGGTGATCGATGTTGGAGCTTGTAAAGATGATGAAATTATTGAATTCCCTGTCAAAGCCAATCATCCATTTTAAGTTATTTTTATTTTTTTTCCTTTTAAATATCAGCTAAACGTTTTAAATATTTAGCCGAAATTGCTTTGGGTTGTGGGCTTCTTGGCCCATATTTTGTTGATTGTGGGCTTCGTGGCCCATTTAAGATATTGACGATTTTAAAAGGAAAAAAATGAGAGAGGGAACAGCTGGGGAATGACGCGTTGACTCAGTCCCGACTCTGCCGAATCCAAACAGCGTAAGCCATAACAAATACATTCTCTGCCATTTGGCTGCTCATCACAATCCCTCTGCAATAATGGCGATTTTCTGTAAGACAATTGGGTTATCTCTCTTCGTTCTCCTTTTCTCTGCTCTCTTTGCTGTCTCCATCGCTATTTCCTTCTCTCCGGCCGACGATTACCTCGTCAATTGTGGCTCAGTCGTTGACTCCACCGTCGATAACCGCCGCTTCATCGGTGATGTTTCGGCTTCGAATGCAAAGCTTTTCTCATACGAAGGATCGATCGCACTTCAATCGAAAGAACCAGCTTCGAACCTTCCTCAGATCTACCAGACCGCAAGGGTTTTCAAGCGGCAGGCGAAATACGAATTCAATGTTGTCGAGAAAGGCATCCAGATGGTACGTCTCCATTTCCATCGTTTCAATTCCTCGAAATTCGATTTCAGTGATGCTGAATTTCACGTGACGGTTAATGGATATGTCATACTAAGGAATTTTAGAGGCGATGATGATGACGAAAACTCGTCAACTAATTTTGGTCCTAGGGTTAGAGAATTCCTGATTTGGGTCGATGTTGGTAAAGTCGTTGTTAGGTTTGTTCCAAGCAAGGATTCAAAATTTGCATTCGTTAATGGAATCGAAGTTATATCTGCACCTAAGGATTTGATCGCAGACGTAGCAACCTCTGTATCAAGTCAAGGAACTGAGAAAATTAATGGTTTATTTAAACAAGCAATGGAAGTTGTTTACAGAATCAATGTTGGTGGAAGAAAAGTGACTCCGTTTAACGACACTTTGTGGAGAACTTGGGTTCCTGATGAAAGATTTCTCAAAGCCAGTGATGGTTCTGAGAAAGTTTACTTCTCTGGTAGGATCAAGTATGGGCTTGGAGGTGCAAGCCGTGAAGTTGGCCCTGATAACGTCTATAATACTGCCCGTGTAGTGAAGAGCAACAATGGCTCGGTTCCTCGGGTTAATATGACATGGGAGTTTCCGGTGAACAGTGGTTACAGGCATCTAATCCGATTGCATTTCTGCGATATTGCTAGTATGTCACTTGGTATGCTATACTTCAACATCTATATCAACGGAAATTTGGCGTATCAAGATTTGGATATTTCATCTGCCACGAGTAATGTCTTGGCTTCCCCTTATTACATAGATTTTGTGGTGGATGATGAGTTTTCTTCTACTTCGGGTTTAATAAGTGTAATTATTGGACCATCGAATACTAGTGTGGAACACGCAGTTGATGCCATCTTGAACGGAGTTGAGATCATGAAGATGAATAACACATTGGGTAGTCTTGATGGGTTAGTTTCCACGGATATGATACTTAGCCAATGTCCCAACAGAAGAAACCTTAGTTTGTTTATGTCAATGGTGGCTTTCATGTGTATCTTGATGAGTGTTTACATTGTGACTCAAAGAAGGAAAGCTAAAGACGGATTTGGGTGGTTAAGGTTGTCGAATGATGTACCAGAAGGTGACAATCTGAAAACCACGAATCTAGAATCCATGAAGCTCTGAGAGTTTAAAGGTAAATAACTTATGCTCGGAGTATTCTTCTCTTCATACGAGTGTTGATGTTATTGTTATATATATAGAGAGAAACATATGTATATCTTTGGTGATTCCAAAATATTGTCGATATGTATGAATTCGATACATCTAAATGCTCTTTGTTCTTGTTTGCTAATTTTCTGAGGACTTGATTTCTTTGTGTTTATGTTCATGGGTAGAATCTTGATGTGAACATGTATGGATACAAAGTGGAGTTAACTGAAGTGAATTGAATCGAAACTAGCTTAAGAAAACTCAAAAGTTTTAGGAGTCTCCTCTCCATTTGGACTTTAGAGTAATTTTTTTTTTTTGTTACTAACCATATTCAAAGTAAACATAATAATGAAAAACATCCAGATGGAGGAGACTTTAACACTCTGGGAAACTTGGATAAAAGGTGGAGATATGATCACGATTCTGAAAATCGAGGCTACTCCTGGGTTTGTCGCCTCGAAGGCAGTTAACCACACGCATGAGCTCATTAAGCCAAAGGCATCGAGCTTTGAAACTATCATACCCAAATCTGCAAGATGTTGGAATGATCTTCTCTCCCAAATGAAGGAAGAGGAAGGGACAAGATTCTTACAAGAAGAATAGAGCCCATAAACTGATCTAAAAGTCTGTATAAGCTTGAAATCCATATGTCTAGCATTTTCTAAAAAGTCCAAGTCCTCACTGGGCCATTTTAAAGAAATATTTGACAAAGAATATAAAGCATACCTTAAAAAATTATAAGCTCTTGGCCCATATTCTAGCCCACCAGGGATGGGAGAAAGCAGCCAACAAAGTCCATCTAATACTTCGGCCCATATCCACGAAAATACCTTTAAGATAGGCCCAACCCAACTAAGTAGGATTCTCTGCCACGTCAGCCATACTTTGCACAAGCACAGAGCTGTCAACTGCTGGGAAACGACGCCGAAAAACTCAAATCGGAGACACTGTTCTGAACATACGGATTGATCTAGTGGTAATTGACTTTGTAATAGATGGTGGATGCGTGCCCTTAGACACGACGGTGGGGAAGATGGAACGACAGACCCTTTACTTTGCTCACCCGCGGCGAGGGAATGAGGATAGAGGACCAAAGGTATCTCGTCGTCGAGAAGTGGTTGATGGAGGAATAGATCTTGGAGGTAAGAAACCACCAGAAAAAGTTGGGTTTTCAAAAAGCCAAAGCTCATCTTCTCCGGTAGAGGAAAGGGGTGGTGACGGCGCCGGAGTTGTCCTTGTCCTCGGAGGACAGAGCTTCGCCACGTATCACCGCCGGTCCAGCCCTTCACTAGAAAAGTGGAAAGGAGACAAAGTGATAAAAGCAGAGAAAATTTACAGGGAGAAAGACAAAGGAGAAACAAGCAGAGCAAAGAAGCCTGACGCCGGCGGAGGCCACCTCCGGTGTCGCCGGCGTCAGGGGAAGAAGATGAAAGTGGTGTATCGATAATCGTGTCAGAAAGGATTGCCACTTACGGAGTTTTATATTTTGTTTATTATTTAATCACCAAAAAAATACGAACTAGTTTTTTTTTATCGTCTGAATTTTGAATTTTTATTATTGATGTAATTGTACAGTAGTACATCAAAGGTTTACATATAAAAGATAAACTTCAAAGTAGGTGTCTGAGAGACCTATTAATTTGCTCTTGCTCTCGCTCACTCTCTCAAAATCATCTCTAGCAAGCTTCTTTGATTGCCCTCGTAGAAGAATCAAATTAGTCACCTATATAACACACATTTCCCAGCAAACTACTAATAACATTCGAGGTAAAATTTCGTTTCTTGGCAGTTGTTTTTTACAGCGAACCAAGCTGGTAATGGACTATTGTATCTGACCTGTTAAATGCACAATCAGTATACAAATTTTGTAGCTATAATATCATTTTCCTTGTATAAAGTGTTTCTTATGTGTATAAACCTAGGTGCTGCTCTAATGTCTATATATATATATATATTTTTTATGTCTAATAGTTAGATTATAACTGGTCGGCCCATTAACTAACCTGCTATATATATATATATCACTACAGATGGACGACTCTTTTCTTTTGCAGGAGATTTTTTTTTTTTTATAAAATGTAAATATATTGATCAAAATGACTAGTTGGAAACAGATGGTGAGCACTATCACCTCTGAATGCTTACAGAAAAAATTATAGCCTTAAAGCATAGTAATGATCATTCAAATTCAAACCACAAGGAGAGTAGATTGGAGCGGGCCTTTGTCTGCAGCTTCGCGAGGGCAATGTCCTTTACCGCCCTGTCAATAACTTTAAACACCTCCGAGGCTGATCTAGCGCATCTAGTATGGAGCCTGAGATTTCTTTGCAGGCGATTTTTTCCAAAATCATTCTGTAAGTTTACTTTTTATATGATTTCCTTTAGGGTTTTGTTTAGGTTGTGTTTTTGCGAAAACAATAATCTATCTTCACTCGTAACTTTCTCTGGTTTCAGAATCTTCACAATCGTTTCACTTGTTTTCGTTTTGATTTACTTGAATTCTTCTAATTTCGTTTAGGGTTTTGTTAGATTGTGTTTTGAGAAAACGATGATGCATATTTTTCTGCTGAAGTATAAGGAGAGGAGGATGTGGAGGGTCATAAGATTGAAGAGAAGAAGAATGTTAACGAGGCTGAAAAGGAACACGACTCTTCTGCTGGTTAGTGTTTCCTATGCGAAGAGTCCGCATTTGACAGATTCTGTTAAAGATAATTATGATTTAGCAAGGAAGACCTTAGTGTCCTAAATTTAAATATTGTGGTGGATAGCTTTGATTTGTTTACAATCTCGCCATTTTAGATTCAGTATAAAGAAGAATTGGTCTGCTATTCTTTCTTTTTTCTTTTTTGTCTCTGCAACTCAAGTCAGTTTAATGATATATCATCAATTGTAGCACTTAGCTGTGGTGTGGAAAATAAAGTAGAGGAGCTAGATGACGAAGAAGAGTTTACCCCGGAAAATAGCGCATGGAGTTTGATGAGGCTTCATCCACTACTCATGAAGTCAATATGCCAGCTTGGATTCAAGGAGCCGACAAAAATCCAGAAGGCTTGTTTTTCTGTTGCAGCATTTCAGGGAAAGGATGTTGTTGGTGCTGCGGAGACAGGGTCTGGAAAGACGCTTGCTTTTGGGTTGCCTATATTGCAACGTCTTCTAGATGAGCGGGAAAAGGTTGGTAAATTGTATGCATTGAAGGGAGAGGAAGCACAGAAATATTCTGCAGATGGCTATTTACGAGCTCTTATCATCACTCCAACTAGGGAACTTGCTCTACAGGTTTTTTTGTTTCTAATATCACCACATTACTCAACTTCTTCTATGCTTTTTTGTTCACCTTTGAAATGCCAAACAAATTTTCTCTTATTCAGGTGACAGATCATCTTAAGAATGCAGCCAAAAATCTCGGCATCAGGGTTGTTCACATTGTTGGTGGTCTGTCATCGGCAAAGCAGGAAAGACTTCTTCTGAAACGAAAACCAGAAATAGTTGTTGCAACTCCAGGAAGGTTATGGAAACTTATGTCGGCCGGAGAAAAGCATCTTGTAGAGGTATGTTATGTAGTAATAATTTTAGATCTAAAGAATCCTTTGCTTTTTATTCCTGTATTTTGATCCTACAACATATATAATAGATTATGGTGTATTTATTGGGTCTGTTCTTAATTGGGTGATCTGTTTGTAATCTGTCCTGTTTCCTTGAAAAACTGATTAGCAAGTATGCGTGGTAATTAAGGAGTGGATAGATTGTCTAACAAGTATGTCTGTCTATTTATCCTCTTTGGCAGCTGCATTGCTTGTCTTTCTTTGTGTTGGATGAGGCGGAACGCTTGGTTGAAAGAGGGCATTTCTGGGAGCTGCAGTCTATAATCGACTTGCTTCCAGTGATTGATAGACCAAATGAAGGGAAATTACAAATTGTGCAGAGTAGTGACACAAAGAAAAAAAGACAAACATTTGTTTTCTCAGCTACCATAGCACTGTCTTCGGACTTCCGTGAAAAGCTAAAGCGTGGCTCCTCAAAGTCAAAGCAGTCATCGTCTAGTGAAGTGAATTTTATTGAGGTTTTATCTGAGCGAGTTGGAATGAGAGATGGTTTCGCCATCATTGATCTGACAACTGCATCTATTTTGCCACCAAAAATTGAAGTATCTTTTATTAAGTACTATGCTTCTAGTGTTCATTTGCGTGCAAACCATCTAGCAGTCGTTGTGATACTTAGTATTGATATCTTGTAACAAACAACAGGTGTGAATAGAAAGAAAAAGATGCTTACCTGTATTATATTCTGAGCGTCCATGGGCAAGGACGGACCATTGTTATCTGTACATCAATAACAGCTTTGCGGCATATCTACGCGCTTTTACAGATTCTTGGAATCGATGTTTACAAACTCTTCTTAGATATGAAGGAGGGAGATCGGCTCGAGGTTCAGTTATTTTGCCAAAATATTGAAATATCATCTTGTCATATACTGAGTTCACTGGGGCTTCGGAAACACACATATTTGCTTGATATTGTTACTTAGCAATTTTTCCTTTCCACCCCCTTTATTTTTCACAGGCAAAGGACCGCTTCTGTGCAAGCGAAAATGGAATAATTGTAGTAACAGATGTTTTAGCAATGGGAATTGATATCGAGCATGTCCGAACTGTTATTCACTACCAACTTCCTCACACGGCAGGAGTAAGCTAAGAATAACATTTTAGTTTTGTAGTTTTCTTTAATAACAGTTCTACAAGCTCTTAGCCTTTTTATTTGTATAGGGTTATGTCCATAGATGTGGGAGGACTGCCAGAGCATCAGCAGATGGATGCAACATAGCTTTGATTGCGCCTAATGATACATCAAAGTTCTACACATTATGCAAGTCGTTGTCTAAGGTATATAGATTCACACTTCTAAAGCATATTTCAGATATTCTATGGTTTATAAAGAAAACAATGAGGAATGCCCAATTAAATTTTCTTTACTTAAGTTTTGTCACTTTCATGCTGAAGGTTCCTTTGTTTGTTCTTACACGAAAGCGTAAAGATATTCCCTGTAGATAGTTCTTACATGCCAGCTGTGAGGAAACGCTTATCTCTAGCACGTCAAATAGACCAGATTCACCAGAAAGGCTCGCGGGTATTTCTTCCATCAGTTTGATGTACTTAAATCCTATCGTTTTGTTATGTTAGCACCGAGGTGTGAAATTTATAAGTAAATGCAAGGAGTCCAAGTTTCTATTACCTTTTCCAATTCGTGTGCGTCTACAAGTGTTGAAACTGGGGGCGTGCTGTATGAATTTTTTAATAGGTGGTGATCTAGTAGATTTACACTCACTGCCTTCATCTGAATGCTTTTCTGTAACTCTACCAGTTGTGTACTTAACTTTGTTATTAATTTGTTTTTGGTCTCTACTATTCAGGAGAGAGTAGACAGGACCTGGCTTAAAAAGCATGCTGAATTGATGGAACTTGAATTGGACGACGAAGAAAGTGAAGAGGAGAGAGTGGACAATGTTAGGCAGAGAAAAGCAACCTCAGCACAACTTACAAAGCTGAAGGAGGTTAGTCACTAGTACTAAGAAGAAATCTTCTCCTGAACCATGAAAAATTTGTTTCCCTTAGTATATCGTAAAACATGAAATCTTGACATGTGGTTTAATTGGCAGGAACTGAGATCGCTCTTATCACGTCCGATGCAGCCTAGTAAATTTTCAGGCCGTTACTTTGCTGGGGTAAATTTTGTACCTCATATCTCTTTTCTTTTTGTTGTCACAAACTCCATATCCCACATCAAAAAAAAAAAAAGAGCTTTAGCCATCAAAAAAAAAGAGCTTCAGATGCTGTACTGGTGATTGATGATTTTCTTCTGTTTTCTCCCAGCGAGGTATGTCACCTCTTTTGCAGAATCAGTTAACAGAGTTAACTAATCAAAAGCAACCACAAATGCAAATGGTGGAGATAAAAAGAGAAGAAAGCTTGTTGTCATTGGCCAGAACTGCATTGAACCTCTTCAAGCTCTTCGTGATGGTGGTAGCGAGGTACTTAGTTATTTTTTACTTTCTTTCATTCCCAGAATCTATTTTAAACCACCATTCAGCTTGACCTTGATGACCTATTGGTTCTAGAACCATTTGGGAAAATGTGTGGTCTTTTCGTATAATCTTTCTGCAAGGCTTGATCTTCCTTAGTTGCTGAGACGGTGTACGTTGACTTCCCATTTTGCATGAACCTCTTCAAGCTCTTCCTTAGAAGTTTTCGTTGATGTGTTTGTGTTTAATTGTGCTCAGTAATGTATTCTAAGTCGAAACATAAGTCCATGTTCACGATCTTGCTGTGTGTTGCATTATTCAGGTCGGCGAGATCAGCGAAGGGACCAGAAGAAAAAGAGAAAACTGGCTTCTTATTGTAGATTTAGGTAGAAGGTTTAGATAGGTTCTATTTTACTTATTGTACTACCTGAAGGTTATGAAAATGGTCTCTCTTTGTTAGGTATGCACATTCAAACTAGCATCCGACTTTGTATTCTATATGCTAAGTTAAGTAAAACAGAACAGAGGTAGAGTAAAATGGTAGTTTTGAAATTCCCCCTAAAGATTAATATGGTTAATATTCCACAAAATGTCTACAATATCATACAAACAAAGCAATGGTTGAAAACAACGAAGGAAGGTAGTAAATTCTCCCTTTGTGTTCAACATATGCATTATAGAAGAATAATCGGCCCGTCTCCTTTTTGTTTCAAAGGTATTCACATATTTCCCAAAAAATTATAAATCAAAGTTTTACTAAAACTTATCAAAAATAGAGGGTGGAGAAATGATTTTTCCAAGGCTATATAACCCACATATTTTTCAGAAAATATGTTTTTAAGCCAAAAAGTTATAAGTCAAAAGTTGCTAAAAATTTTCAGAAATGGTGTGAGAAGTTATTTTTCAGAGGCTATAATTCACGGATTTACCGAAAAATGAGTTTTTAAACCAAAAAATAAAAAACTAAATTTTACCAAAATTTATCAAAAATGAAGCAAGAAGTGATTTTTCTATAACCCATTTATTTTCCAAAAATGAATTTTTAAGCCAACAAATTAGAAATCTAGAAATACCAAACTTTATCAAAAATGAGTGAAAAATAATTTTTCAAATGCTATAATCCATAGACTTTTAAAAATTAAAATTTTTAAGCCAAATAAAATAAAAAAATCTATAAATTAAATATTAATTAAAAATGGAGTAAAATGATTTTTTAAAGACTATAACCTTATGTTAAAAAAAAAAAAAAATTCTAAGGAAGTGATTTTCAGTTGTATTCTTGTGTGGATTCATGATATTGACATGTATGGATACAAAGCTGCGTTGAAGTGAACTGAACAGAAACCAGGTTAAGTCCAATCAAATCAAAGGATACCGTTGGAGTTTTCCCCATATGAGTTTTTTTGGTCAATAATTAACATATAAATTTTAGAGCATATACTAAAAAAATATAATATTGTTTTTGATTATTTTATCACCAAAAATAGTTCATAGGTAAGAGAAGGAGGTTTCATAAAAATAGGATTGAGAATGTAAAATATACTCGGAATGGAATAAAACAAAACAAAATAATAAGAAGTCAAAAGATAGTGTGATGTAATGATGAAGAAGAAGAAAAGAGAGTGAATGGGAATGGGGCTTATGGATTTTCATCTTTTTCCTGGTTGGCTTTAAAATTGACCCTTTTATTGACACGCGTGAGATTCCGTCGACTGATCAGACAGTGACACCCACATACGACACGTGTTCATTACACACTTTACGGTACGTACGGTTACGAACCGACGAACCTACCAAAACCGAACACGAACCAGATCCTTATCAACCGTCCAATTTGGGCTGGCAATTGCAACCAAGCACTTCTTCATTCTTTATCAACTTTGTTTTTTGTCTTATCTTCTCTATTATTTATTGCGTCATTAATATTATGAATCATGTAGCCTAGTTTTTCTCCACTATAGTGTTTTATTCGTTTGTTACCAGAATATCCAACCCTTATATGACTGTAAATCTATATTAGATTTTTATATGGATATGATTTAAGTTATTTTGATAACTCAAGGTAAATATCAAGTGTATAGAAAAGTCCAGAGTAATTTATGAAAAAAGTGTGGTTTTTATAGATTTTTTTTCAGATATATAAGTGGATTGAAAACAAAAACACATTTGTATGAATATCTAAAGTAATATGTTTTTGTTTTGGACAAGTGAATCGAATTTAAAGTGTGTTGACGCTCCAAATCTCGTTTTTTTGCCACTAGATCACAAAATCTCAATCGATATGATTTATGATTCAAGATTGGATTACATATAAATATGTATGTTTTAAAGTTAAAGATGGGAAACTGAAACATGAAAACAACTCCAATTGTTAGTGACGTACTTCTAAATATTAGATAAAATTCTTGAACTCAAATTTAAATGTTATATTTAGAATGTATTTGGACATGTTTGTATCCATCAATGAATAGCCACATAAATAGTTAATTATCAAATAGACTATGAGCAATAAAAGGAAGCATGGTCCTTGGCCGCTTCCTAAGTCAAAGATGCACTTTTATAATCCTACAAGTTATTAACTCCAAATTCCTACTTTTTATTCGGAAACAGAACACAAATTGTAAACATATTCCCATAGGCGAATATTAAATTAGTTGATCTCACTGTGATTACATGCAGTGGAATGAAATATTATTGTTAACAAAAGAAACTCAAATATGGTTGAGTTTTTTTGGTAAATATCTAGTCAATGACTATGGTATAAGAATTCAACCTCTCATAACTATAGGAGGTACATCAATAAGAGTTTTAGAGAGACTTTAAGTTATAGATTTTGAGTTTAGTCGATTGACAAAAAAAAATTAGTAGAATAAAAAAAAGTTTTCTGATAAATTTTTTATTTAAAATAAAATATTTTTTGATAAATTTTTTATTTAAAATAATATTTTTGGATAATTTTTTATTTATTTTGAATTGTTTTGTAAAACAAAAAAATAGGTAATCCACTTGGTTTGCCTCTAATTTAGTTAGACACGAGGTAGTGAGTTCGAATCTCATTCTTCCCCATTTAGAAAATTTAAGCTATAGATCGAGTCTTGTTATCAATTCAATGATTACTTGTTGACAAAAACAACTGTTTTGTAACTAGAAATGGACTTTATCGAATCCGAATAAGAAGAATGTTTAATTTGGGTTAGCTTCCAAAACATAGTTACCATATTAAGTAATGTAGTTACTTGCGCGTGGAAATTGCCAATTCATTTGCTGACTATGATCTGTACTGTCTATCCCCACGAGACATACACGGTCCATCGATGCGCCGATTGATTTATGCGTTAGGCTTACTGAGTCAAGTCTGGCTACAACCATACAAGACGTACGTTTCATGGCTCACTCGACCCATGTTTGGAAATACTGTGATCATGAGACCATTTGTGCTTTGTTACAATACATATCGTATCTTCCACTATTGAGATATTGTATTTTTAACATATTAGTTATATCTTTTTTCTAACGTCATCTCGCCAAAAAACAAGATCCATGGGGAGGAGAAGTCACATGCATGGAGCATGCAACTAACACATTACTTCATTCAATTCCCACTAATTTGGCTTTCTCTTTATAAATACTCTTTCTCCACCACTCCTTCCCTCAAACCAAAGCGAACTCGATCCTTTTCACTAAAGCTATATCATCTTCACAGAGAGAGAGCTAGGATCGATGGAGGACAACAAAATCAATACTAATGGTACTGATTCATCAAACCAATCAGCAGGAGAAGAATTTAAGGATATGATGAAGGGAGTTACGAAGTTCTTAATGATGGTAATCTTCCTTGGAAGTATCATGCTTTGGATCATGATGCCAACACTTACCTATCGAAACAAGTGGTTGCCTCATATGCGTCTCAAGTTTGGAGCTTCTCATTATTTTGGTGCCTCAGGTATTTATTCTATGCATGCTCCTCCGCTATTATAAACTCAATATTTTGTGAAGGAAATTCATTACTTGGTTCGCACTGCAGGGACGACGCTTTTCATGTACATGTTCCCAATGATGGTCATAGCTTGTTTGGGATGTATTTATCTCCACTTCAAGAAACAAAAGTCCGACCATATTGATAGGTACAAAATCCTTAATTAGGTTAAGTTAATACTTATGTGTATATATAGATTGCATGACTCTCTTTAACTAATTACAATTTGTTTTCTCAATTAATCGGAAAAAGTGAGAGGAAGGAAGGAGTGTGGAGTGCACTGAGAAAACCAATGTTAGTGAAAGGACCATTAGGGATAGTTTCAATGACTGAGATAATGTTCTTGGTCATGTTTGTGGCTCTTCTTATTTGGACCTTTACCATTTATTTGCGCAATAGCTTCGCCACTATCACTCTCCAATCTGTCGCTGCACATGGTGAATCTGTGTAAGTAATCATTACGCGAATATCCTAAAAGTTTATAATTCTTGGAATATGTAACAATTATCCTCCTTTAAGTTAGACCAATGATGTCGATATGTTTGTAATAACTTAAGTTGAAATATTGATGAATTAATTCAGGTGGCAAGCAAAGCTCGAATCAGCAGGACTAAGATTAGGGCTAATCGGAAACATATGTTTAGCGTTCTTGTTCTTACCGGTGGCTCGTGGGTCGTCGTTGCTACAAGCGGTGGGACTAACCTCAGAGTCAAGCATCAAATACCATATTTGGCTCGGCCATATGGTCATGACCATTTTCACCGTTCATGGTCTTTGTTACATCATCTACTGGGCCTCTATGCATGAAATCTCTGAGGTATTTTTTTTAAAAATTCTTTTAAATTCGAAGGGGTTCATATTTATGGGTGGATTCGGCCTAAAATAGTTTATTAACTGGGTCCCACCAAAAGTCAACGAATCTAAATTAATGCTTTATACGCAATAACCAGAAGATAGAGAAATTAATTTTGTTTCTTTTTTCCAACAATTTTGTTGATTCAAAAATCATGCGTGGTAATCCCAACCCATGATCATCGTCCAAAACAATTGAGGCCACCCAATCCGAACATGAAAACCAAACGATAGTGAAAAAAGTATAGTTTGCTAATCCGTTGGTAAGATGATTATTTTCTTTATACACGTGAGTGATTCAGATACATTAATAAAAAAACCATATATAGCACATATATAGGAGGAACGAAATGGGAAAATATATAAAATTTAGTTGAAACATGCAAGTTAAGGTGAAAATATTTGGATAAATGTATCACAAAAATTATAACCGACACTACAAAAGATATATTGATTTTCAATTTCATATATATATATATATGATAATTTAATTTAGTTTATGTCTTTTATAACTAAGAGAATCAAATTTTTATTCAATTTATTTCACATTATACTTAGTATATATATTTGCTGACGTGGAATAAATAAATGGCAGATGATAAAGTGGGATACGCATGATGTCTCGAACTTGGCCGGAGAGATAGCTCTGGTGGCCGGACTTTTAATGTGGGCGACCACATATCCGGCGATAAGAAGAAGATTCTTCGAAGTCTTCTTCTACACTCACTATCTTTACATCATCTTCATGCTCTTCTTCGTCCTCCACGTCGGCATTAACTTCGCTTTCATAGCTTTCCCTGGTTTCTACATCTTCTTAGTTGATCGTTTCCTTAGGTTTCTTCAGTCACGTGACAATGTTCGTGTCATCTCTGCTCGTGTTCTTCCTTCTAGCACCATAGAGCTCACTTTCTCCAAAAACTCCAGTGAGTTCCTTTCTCCAAATACATATTATTTGTTATTCAAAAGACTAGATTCTAAGCGTTTGTTTATGTCTTGTATATATAGAGTTGGATTATAGCCCGACGAGTATAGTGTTTGTGAACATACCTGGCATTTCGAAGCTCCAATGGCATCCATTTACTGTAACTTCAAGCAGCAAACTAGAACCAGAGAAGCTAAGTGTTGTGATCAAGAGTGAAGGCAAATGGTCAACTAAGCTTTACCTAATGCTTTCTTCTTCTGATCAAATTGACCGACTTGCTGTTTCCGTTGAGGGTCCTTATGGTCCTGCTTCCACTGATTTCTTGAGGTGATTAAATTTTACTTTCTGAAATTCGATTGATACACTATTTCTTAGAGTACAAGGAACTTCGTTGACTTGCATATCAAGAAACATTGATTACCTATTATTTTGGTCTTTTAGGCATGAAGCTCTGGTTATGGTGAGCGGAGGAAGCGGAATAACTCCATTTATCTCTATTATCCGTGATTTGATTGCCACAAGCCAACACCAAAAATGCAAAATCCCAAAGATAACTTTGATTTGCGCATTCAAAAAATCTTCAGAAATCGCCATGCTTGATCTTGTCTTGCCATTATCTGGTCTCCAGACTGAACTATCCTCTGACATCAACATCAATATTGAAGCTTTCATAACCCGAGATAAAGAAGCAGGAATTGAAGCAACAACGGGGAAAATCAAAACACTTTGGTTCAAACCAAGTCTTTCAGACCAATCCATCTCATCAATCCTCGGACCAAACTCATGGCTCTGGCTCGGTGCAATCCTCTCATCTTCTTTCTTGATCTTCCTGATAATCGCCGGTATCATCACTAGTTGTTACATATACCCGATCGACCACAACACCAACAAGATCTACTCATTGACCTCAAAAACCATAATCTACATCTTAGTAATCGCAGTGAGCATCATGGCAACTTCTAGTGTGGCTATGTTTTGGAAGAAGAAGAAGCACTGTAATGTCGACAGTAAACAAGTCCAAAATGTTGACGTTCCATCTGTAACTTCTTCTCCTACTTCATGGGGTTATAATCCCTTAAGAGAAATCGAAAGCTCTCCACAAGACACGCTCAAGCAATGCACTAACCTGCACTTCGGGGAAAGACCCAATCTCAAGAGTAATATATACATGATAACCTTACTTCTCTCTCTTTTTGTATATTATATATATGATATTCTAATTATGTTCTATGTTTATTTATCCGAGCAGAACTTCTACTTGATGTGGAAGGTTCGAGTGTGGGAGTTCTAGTGTGTGGTCCAAAGAAGATGAGACAAAAGGTTGCGAAGATATGTTCGTCTGGTTTGGCTGAGAATCTTCATTTTGAATCCATCAGTTTCAGTTGGTGATTGCTTATATAACACTGTTGTGGAATTGGCTTGGTTGCAAGTAATACAATAAGGTGGGCCTGTAATTTGACCCATCTTTGTGTGATTGTTACATCGACTTTTTTCGTTTTGTTATTTTTGTTTCTCTTATAAGAATATTTAGTGTGAACGTGTGAACAAGGTTTAATTTCCTCTCAAATGTGTCCTAATCCTTACTTTTGTCTGTAATCTTTACATTTCCTTATGCCACAAACGTATACGGACATGAATTCGAGACGCATGATAACTTTTGTAAATTGTAAATGTTGAAATATAATAAAATCTTAGACCAAAAAAGAAAGAAAGAAGAAATATAATAAAATCATGCTGGTTCGTAAGATATTGTTATCTATTTATTAATAACATTTATAGTAATTAGAAAATTACAATAAATAGCAAAAAGAAAAGCATTTCGTACTCAAAACCAATAAATTACGATTTACCTCACCAACCATGTTTTTTTGTCGTAGGATCAATAAGTCAAATAAAGTAGCATTCGCAATATGAAATGATGAAAACTACACATGTTACTTACTTGGACTCTTTCACTAGTCAAACCCATTTTGTTAGTCAGTAATTAATGGGAGATAATTAATTATAAAATATGATTACTATATACTCCAAAAAGAAAAACAGGTGACAAAGTAATTCACGGATTTGACATTCTGCAAAAGTAGCTAGGGTTTCTTTTCAAATTATTTTTGATTTTTTTAAAATAATTTATTTACAATTTTTATAAACCCCTCTTATTTGTTTTTCTTCCTCAATTTTTTTTCTGGCGGAAGACTTTTATTTATATATTTTCTAATTATATAATCCATGAAAAAAGACACCACGATCTCCTCTCGCGTTTTATGATGAAGAAGACACAATAATCTCACAGCGACACGTTCCGGTCTATATATGAATATATGGGTTCTGTATTATTCACTACGAACTCCCTTTTGTTTTCTTCTTTAATTTTTCTTGTGACATGGAATTAGAAGAATTGAATAAGGAAGTGATAAAGAAGGTGTTTAAGGTCTTAACGATGGTGGTTTTGATGGGGACTTTGGTGATTTGGATCATGATGCCAACTTTCACCTACAAGAAAGTATGGTTAACCTCCATGCGTGCCAAGCTCGGAAATTCCATTCATTTTGGAAAACCAGGTAATTCACTTTAATTTATATATGTATATATATTCAATTTCAGATTAGTTTATATCAATTACATACAATAAATTCTTTGATTAGGAGTGAATCTTATGATTTACATGTCCCCCATGATTCTACTGGCTTTTCTCGGATGTATTTACCTACACTTGAAGAAACAAACGACTCTTAAACAATTTTACAGATATATATATAACACATGACTACTCTTTAATTAATAGCATTTTTCTATATATTGATATCAGATTCTTAATTTTCTTTGAAATTTAAAAGTGGAATGAAGAAGAAGTAAGAGAGAAAAGTTTGGTGCATTGAGGAGACCAATGTTAGTGAAGGGACCATTAGGAATAGTGACAGTGAGTGAAGTTATGTTTTTGACGATGTTCATGGCTCTTCTTCGTTGGAGCTTAGCCAATTATCTTTACTATACTTTTCTCACCATCACTCCCAAATCACCAACAATCCATGGGAATACTTTGTAAGTTATTAGATAAAGTGTTTATTTTGTATATAATACATATATACACAATATATAGGTTTTTATTTTGAGCATGTCATTTCAATCAAAAAGTTCTGCTTAATTTCCTATTAGCAGGAATAATGTAATAGGAAAACCAATAATTGTAGATCCTAATAGAGTAATTGATCTATAATTCTCTCAATCACTCATATCCTATCCTCAGTATTTACTTTTAGTAAGCACATTATGTAGATTTATTTTGTACGATATATGTAGAAGTCAAAATGACATTGACATGGTCCATGGATCCACTATGAGGAAGCTACATGACAAAGAAGCTTTTTGGCTTTTGTGTTTGTTTTTTGAGGCAAGCGAGACTGGATTCTATAGCGGTACGGTTAGGTGTAGCCGGAAACATATGTTTGGCTTTCTTGTTCTATCCAGTGGCACGTGGCTCGTGTCCGAGTCAAGCATCAAGTATCATATATGGCTCGGCCACTTGGTTATGATCTTACTTACTACCCATGGTCTTTGTTATTGTGTCTACTGGATTTCCACAAATCAAGTCTCTCAGGTTAGTCTAATATCCACTGTATTTAGGGTATATCAGCTTTTAACATTTTTTCTCATTTGTCACAATATAAGCTTTTAACATTATTGATCGATATTACTCTTCAATTAAAAAAGTTTGGTTTGGCATCGCTTTAAAACTTTTGGTTCAAATTTAGCTCACTCCTAATAACCCTGGCATAAAGACTGGAACCGAACCTGACTTGGTTTGGTTTTGATTTCTAGCAAATAACCTAACAATTCCAAAACTTTGGTACCTTCGGCTTTCGGTTCAATATGGTTTTTAACCGAGAACTGAAAATATCAAAAAAGAAAAGAAAACGAAACTAATTTTAACTTATTATACTAACAATACCTAATTAGCAGTCTCCTAATTTTTGTCAATAGATGTTGAAGTGGGATCGGACCGGTATTTCAAATTTGGCCGGAGAGATATCTCTGGTGGCCGGACTTGTTATGTGGGCCACAATATATCCGGCGGTACGAAGAAGATTCTTTGAAGTCTTCTTCTATAGTCATCATCTCTACATTGTCTTCATGTTCTTCTTTGTCTTTCTCGTTGGTATCACTTATTCACTCATCTCTTTTCCCGGTTTCTACATCTTCATTGTCGATCGTTTCTTAAGATTTCTCCAGTCACGCAACAATATCAAGCTACTCTCTGCTCGTGTTCTTCCTTGTGACACAATCGAGCTCACTTTCTCCAAAAGCCCTTGTGAGTTTAACTCTGATCTCTGACTTTTGTTCATTCAGATGGTTATGTTACAGGAATCATATCCAAAAAATGGAATTACAGTGTTGCAGTATACCCATACGAGCACTTTATTCGTGAACATACCGAGTATTTCGAGGCTTCAATGGCATCCATTTACGATAAATTCTAGTAGCAAACTTGAACCAGAGAAGCTAAGTGTTATGATCAAGAGCCAAGGCAAATGGTCAACAAAGCTTCACCAGATGCTTTCTTCATCTTCTTCTGATCAGATAAACCACCTCTCTGTTTCCGTTGAAGGACCTTATGGCCCTACTTCCATAGATTTCCAACGGTAATTCACCTAAATCCCTAGCAGAGGATTTCAACATATGATTTCTTGCTTCACAAGTAAAGCTGATACTCTGTTTTTGGGTGAAGAACAGACATGAATTTCTGGTTATGGTTAGTGGTGGCAATGGGATTACACCGTTCATCTCCATAATCCGTGACCTAATCTACACGAGTTCAACACACAAATGTAAAATTCCCAAAATGACTCTGATCTGCGCCTTCAAAAAGTCTTCAGATCTCTCAATGCTCGACCTAATCCTACCGATCTCTGGTCACACCATTGACATCTTCTCATTCATTGATATCCAGATCAAAGCCTTCGTCACGCAAGAGGAAACCCCAGTGGCAGTAAACGAACCAACTCGTAAAACAAATATCATCAAAACCCTATGTTTTAAACCAAAAGTCTCAGACCAACCTATCTCACCAATCCTCGGACCCAACTCCTGGGTCTGTCTTGGAACCATCCTCATTTCTTTATTCATCATCTTCACTGTGATCATAGCAATCATCACTAGATATCACATTGATCCAATCGATCAAAGCTTGAACAAGTACACGTCGGCTTATAAATCTCTCATTTACCTTCTATCAATCTCCATTGGCGTGACAGTTACTTCTACGGTTGCTATGTTGTGTCTCTGTTACCTATTGAGAGCTCACCGCAGCAACTGTTATGGCAGTCCACCAACATTCATTACGGAGAGAGGCCTAATCTTAAGAGTAAGTCAAGATTATAACATTTTCGTGTATGATGGTTGTTTTGTTTCTGAGTTCTAACTCTGTTGATGTGTGAAAGCAGAGCTTCCAGATGATTTAGAGGGTTTAAGCGTTGGAGTTCTAGTGTGTGGTCCAAGGAAGATGAGACAAGAGGTTGCGAAGATGTGTTCATTTTGTTCGGCTAAATATCTTCAATTTGAATCTATCAGTTTCACCTGGTGAAATCTTTCATAATTTTTGTCACTGCCACACAAATTAATTCGACTCATAGTAATGAAACAAGCATTTGTTTTCCTTAACAATAACTTAAAAAATATAAAATAACCCAAGTGTATACATATAATTATATATTACAATGTTCAAGAAAACACCAACAACCATATTATAGTACGTATTAATAAAAAGTGGTTTATATGTATTACTAAAATTAATTAATAAGGGAGAAAGGCATGTGATATAGTTATCAGGATGGTACTATAGATTAAATTAAATAATTAATTCAGTACGAATAATTTGTTGGACGAAAACACATAGAATGAGCAAATATTAATAATAATATGCGAGGCTAAGAAATATCAATTCTCATAATTAACGAGTAAGATAAGTAGGTCGAATAGAATTCCAACACTTCTCATATATACTATTGATGTCATTAATTTAAGATTGACAAAATCCAATGTAATCCTTTTGACTTTTAGAGCATATACAACGGGGTCTTTAGAGTGAGACTCTTAAAATTTTTAGTATTAAAATATTAAGTTTTAAACAGATTATCAGTAGAACCGATTCTTAAATGAGAATCGTTTCTGCATTTTAGAAACTACGACGTGTCGCTTTCTTATTCGACCGTCTTTTATAAAAAAAAAATAGAATCGAAGTCTCTGGACCTCAACTAATTTGTTCATTTTGCATTTTTGCTGAGCCGAAGATAGGCGATTTGTGATAGCGATAACGAAGAACAAATGAAAAACTCCGGTGAGATGACGGCGATTGCGAAGCGGTGAGGGTTATGGGATTCTCAGTTTACGGGTTAGCCAAATTCTCAGTTATGACAGTATGTTGTTAATGGTAATAGACTGATTAATAGATTCTTGTTGGTAGTTATGTGTCAGTTTCAAATTGATGAAACTGATTTGAACAATATCTTGCTGCTAATTTCACTGTGTTTAGGTCGGCAAATAGTGATATGTAATTTAGTTAAGTTAATGCTCATTAGTTTTAAGCAGATGGTTTCAATCAATGCAAAAACTGAGGTAAATGCTCATTAGTTTTAAGCAGATTCTTGATGGTTTCAATCAATGCAAAGTCTTCAGTTTTGCTTATATATGGAGCCAGATAATATTTGTCTTCATTACCTGTGTCTGTAAACACAAAAGATGAACTCCCATAATCCATTTAACAAGTCCACTGGTTTCTTGGAGTTGTTGAGTAGTCAAGTAGGACCTCAAAATCATGAACTTAATTATGATGCGAGGGATTCACCAAGTGTAGAATTTGGTGAATCAGAAGCTTTTATACAAAGTCAATGGTCCGAAGCTACTAGTGAAGCCAGAGCAGAAGGTGATGCAAGAAGAGCAAGAAGGAAGTGGACTCCCACAGAAGATTTGGTTCTCATAAGCGCCTGGCTAAACACAAGCAAGGATCCTATCACTGGAAATGAGCAAAAAGCTGAGGCGTTTTGGAAAAGGATTGATGCTTACTTTGCTTCAAGTCCACAGATTGTTGGTATGCAAAAGAGAAATCCGAGTAACTGCAAGTAGAGATGGGCAAAGATCAATGATATTGTTTGTAAATTTGTAGGATGCTATGAGGCCGCAACATCTCAGAAATCAAGTGGTCAAAATGACAATGATGTGATGAAGTTGGCGCATCATATCTTCTTCAATGATCATAAGCAGAAGTTTACTATGGAGCATGCTTGGAGAGAGCTTAGACATGATCAAAAATGGTGTAAAAAAGAAGTACATGTTCTGTCTAAAAGAAGGAAGACTGAAACAGGTTCAAATCAATCTTCAACCTCTGTTCCAGGCAGCTTTGAAGATGATCAGGTTCGGCCAGCTGGTGTTAAGGCTTCTAAAGCTAAAGCCAAAAAATCAGGAACCAAAGGAACCGAAGAAGGTAGTACCCTGTCAGATTTTCAGAAAATGTGGATCATAAAGGAGAAGGATTTGGCCATGAAAGATAAGCTTTCTAAGATGAAGCTTTTGGATAGTTTGCTTGCAAAAACAGAGCCACTATCTGAAATAGAATTGGCTTTGAAAAACAAACTGATCAATGATATGTTAACCGTGTAATATTATGTTTTGTTTCACTTTTGTAATATTATGTGTAATCTCTTTAACTTTTGTATTCGGATGAGTTTATTATGTTATCTTTTGTGTGTAATGGTTAAAGGTTGATGTTATGATATTTATTATTTATGCTTAAAGAGTGTATCCGATTTCAATTTATTCCATATGCTTAAAGAATGTATCCGATTTGAATTTACTCCATATGATTACACATTTATTCCATATTCTTAAACCATTTATACAAGTTGTACTTATTCAATGTTGCAATGTCCCACTTTACTTTTCCCTTTTTGGTTTAACATTTGAGGAATTTCATCAACAAAAATCGAACATTTAATAAAGGGAACAACCAAAAAAGTCAATATAGTGACAAAACAAGTGTTTTCATTACAAGAAACTCAGGAAAATGTCTTCCTAAAGTTTTTTAAAAAAATACTAGTGATATATTAAATTCCAGAAGAAGTAGTTGATCCGAAACTAAAACAAATAAAGCAAAATCAAACATTCAGGAGCTTCTACATAGATTGATAGATAAAATCTTCAACCACAAATCTAGCTTGAACTAGTATCAACCAAATCTAAACATATTTATATTTAAGTATTATTATTTTTGCTCCAATTTATTCATTTGATATTCTAAAAGAAACAAAATATTTGGAGGTGGGCCGAATTCTGGCCTCACTCCTAATAGTTCTGTCCATATAATTTTGCAAGGCCTATTCGACGATCCGATCTTGCCATGGCACAAAGTCAAAATACTAAAAGACACGCAAAGAATGACTTATTACGGCATCGCGGCTTCCGCGACACGCGTCCGTATTAGCTTATCACCTCGTTTCGGCCACCTACAACGTATTTAATGCATTGCAGAGATACTCACCTAACTAGTAGAAAGGCCTAGCCGCACAGTAAACATTTAATGCAGCAGAAGAGTAGCTCAACTACCCAATAGCTCGACGAACACAACTAAAGCAATGATGCCCTAATCAAAGACCCGCATGCTACGACTATAGGTCATTATAGCCGACTTGACACATCAGCAAAGTTTCTCAAAGCATTTCTCCTATAAAATAAATCATACTAGACGCCGAGCATGGGATCTGATCATCATTTTCTCTCTAGAACCCTGAACTTTTGTCATCACTTTTGTCACCTATAACTGAAAATCCGAGTCCACTCTTATAATTTCTAGTCTATTTTGATCAATAAACATTGTGCTAATCTCACCACAAAGTTGTACCTATCAATTATTAGAACATTAAACCTATCCCCAAACTAAACATGTGTTAACCTTTTAGCCTTATATTTAAAAATAGACGACTTTTTTCTTCTTCTTCTTCCCACCATCTTTTTTTGTGCCTTACTTTCTCAACTAATCTCATTTAATTCACCACACAGCTATGTCAAACATATATATACCTAGATTCATATGATCATTAAATGAAAGTTCATTAAATGTTACTATTCTTTTCGCTACAAAATTAGGTACCAGCAAAGCAAAAACACCACTCTACCACTTCTTTCACTATTTAATCTATAAAATCTCTCATTTTATGTGTAAAACAGTTTATACCAATATATATATATATATATATATATGTCTCAACGATAACCGCGGGATCATTTAATGAAGGTTTGATTTTGATAGTTCTGAGTGACAGATTGTGAATCAGAGGGAAGCTTCTTCTTCTTCCTCATTTTCTCCTCTATATATAAACTTATTCATTTGCATCCAATTTCATCACAGTCTCCTCTATGGAAATATCCAATGCGATGCTTCTTGTAGCTGTTCTAGTAGCCTACTTGCTATGGTTCAAGAGGATCTCACGGTGGCTAAAGGGACCACGTGTTTGGCCTTTATTGGGTAGTCTTCCGGGTCTTATACAGCAACGTGACAGAATGCACGAATGGATCACTGAGAACCTCCGTGCGTCCGGTGGCACTTATCAGACTTGTATCTTCGCCGTGCCTTTCTTGGCGAGAAAGCAAGGTCTCGTGACTGTCACGTGTGACCCTAAGAATCTCGAACACATGCTTAAGACCCGCTTCGATAACTACCCTAAAGGTCCGACCTGGCAATCCGTCTTCCATGACCTTCTTGGTCAAGGCATTTTCAACTCCGACGGAGACACTTGGCTCTTCCAACGCAAAACTGCTGCTCTCGAGTTCACTACAAGGTATTGTTATAATGTGATTGACATTTCACATTATTTCACTTTATTCTTAATATATGTATGATATAAGAGTCAATTCATGTCTTCATTGCCAATTAATTTTGAGTTTGAAGTTCGTAATATATTGACTACCAAACCACTCGGTTGAATTTTGATTTCTTGAACTCATCATTTTTTGTATACTATAACTTATACTTATATTTGGTTTGGTATTGTATATTTTATGATGTAGAACGTTGCGGCAAGCCATGGCAAGGTGGGTAAACCGAGGAATTAAGCTCCGGTTCTGTCCAATACTTGAAACGGCTCAAGCCAAATCAGAATCAATTGATCTCCAAGACTTAATACTACGTCTCACATTCGACAACATTTGTGGGTTAGCCTTTGGTAAGGACACACGAACCTGTGCACCGGGGCTTCCAGAGAATGGCTTTGCCTCGGCATTCGATCGAGCCACTGAAGCCTCGCTTCAACGGTTTATCATACCGGAGTTTATGTGGAAGCTGAAGAAATGGCTTGGGCTTGGGCTCGAAGTGAGCTTGGGCCGAAGTTTAAAAGAGATTGATGGATACTTAGCTACTGTTATTAGTACACGTAAGCAGGAATTGATGAGTCAGCAAGAAAGTGGGACCGAGAAACACGATGATCTCCTCTCGCGTTTTATGATGAAGAAGACACAAGCATCTTACAGTGACACGTTTCTTCAACACGTGGCACTTAATTTTATCTTAGCTGGGCGTGACACGTCATCAGTTGCGTTGAGCTGGTTCTTCTGGCTTATAACGACACATCCAACCGTCGAGGATAAACTCGTCAGCGAGATCTGCTCCGTTCTAATCGAGACACGTGGCACTGATGACGTCACGTCTTGGACTGATGAGCCTCTTGGATTCGATGAAATCGACCGCTTAGTTTACCTGAAGGCGGCAATTTCGGAGACGCTTAGGCTTTATCCTTCGGTGCCGGAAGATTCGAAGCATGTCGAGAACGACGACGTTTTACCGGACGGGACTTTCGTTCCGGCGGGATCATCGGTGACGTATTCGATATACGCGGCGGGAAGGATGAAGTCGACTTGGGGAGAAGATTGCCTTGAATTTAAGCCGGAGAGATGGATTTCTCCGATTGATGGAAAATTCGTTAATCATGATCAATATCGGTTCGTGGCGTTCAACGCTGGACCAAGGATTTGCTTGGGAAAAGATCTGGCGTATCTACAGATGAAATCAATTGCGGCGGCGGTGCTTCTCCGTCACCGGATTACGGTGGTTCCGGGACACAAAGTGGAGCAGAAGATGTCGTTGACGCTTTTTTTGAAGAATGGACTTTTGGTGAATCTACATAAGAGAGATCTTCAAGGAATCATAAACAGTCTAGTGGTGAAGAAGACAGACAGTGTCGTTAACGGCAAATGTAACGGCGTTATTGGTGAAGGCGTCGCCGTTTACTTAAGTAAGGAAGTTACGGTGGTTTAAGCCGGCTAATCACGTCACCGATTAATTAATTACACACATATTTATTCCAAGAAAAACCATTTGGACAGAAATACAATATGTTTTTTTTTGTTCATCATGAAATTTGTTGTAAGCAAAGCATAATATAGTCCAAATTTAATTAATACATGTTACATCGTTCTTACTACCTTAGTCACAATAGTGAAAAACCTATCGATGTAAAACAACAGAGGAAGCGTAATTTCCCTTCCATGTAATTAAATCGAATTCAGTTAATTATTATGGGGTTACCGAACTTTCTCTTTGTTCTCCTCGCTGTCTTCAGTATCCTCGCAGTTTCCTTCTCTGCGTCCCATTCGAAGTTAGTTCCTGAAAAGAGCATTACATTTTCCCAAAACACGGCTCAGTAATTTAAATTACAAAGAAATACTCTTTCTTCTACCTACAACAAGTTTTTAGGAACTTTTCATACCTTTGGTGTTCTCATCGATTAAGCATGAAAAGCCTCCATCGATATCTTCATCTGAGTCTATGACAATACTGCACTGTCCAAGCTGAACCTGCGTACAACTGCCTTCGAATTTTACTTGCTTGTTTACTGCTCTTTTCTTAAATCTGCTCTGTTCTGGTTTCACCGTCTTCCAACCTCCCACTTGTATCTTCGGGGATACATTTGTTTTTACCGCTCTGGCTGATGCGACGTTATATGGACTGTAAATGCAAGATAAGCATGTATGTAATCTAGCTGTAGTAGTTTTTTTACAAGTAGCAAAGCAATGTTTGACCTACTTTCGAGGAAGCTGCGGTTGGTTCGTTTTCAGTGTAGTATTGCTCTGCAATTGATTTTTCAGATGTGTAGAGCTTGTAAGTAAAATGGAATTCTGAAAGGAGATGTTTACTGCAATTGAGTTAAGAGTTACCTTGGCTGCTGGACCGCGCTGCTCAGGCAAGTTCTCCTTAGCCTATAACAAAACGCCACATTAGCTGCTGTGACTTGCAGCATAAAGAACAAAGACATGGAAAGCAAAAGACTCTCACTTGTGGTACTGTTGGGACCTGAATTCTTGTCTCACGCATCTTCAAACTAGGCAAAACCTATCAGAGATTTCTTTGTGGGAATCAAAGCACTACACGTCCTTTAAATTAAGCGTAGAGAATTTAGAGTTACCTTTGCTGCTAAACCACGCTGCTCATGCAGGTTTTCCTTACACTAATGTTTGAAAAGGATAGATTAATTGCTGAAAATTTGTAGATTAAAGAGAAAAGACAACAAACACACATCACAAAAAAACAAAATTTAAGCAGGTTGTTTCTCTCAGGCACATCAATCGAGACATCATTCTTAACCATCTCCACCGGCGCCGGCGGCGGTTCTGCTCGCCGGCGTCGGACATTCACATCTTCTTCCGCGCTGCTGCTCCCGGTACTTGTAGATCTCCTCTTCTTTTCTCGGCGAGAGCCCCTTTTCATCACACTCTCGGAGAATCTTCCTCTAACTTTTCCGGTAGACCCAAAGCGTGCTTTATCTCCGGTTAGGTTAGAGCTCGGGTCCTTTAGAACCCCTCTCTTTCGGGCGGGTTATCCCTGTCGAGATCACTTTCCATCTTCTCGTGAGTGTGGCTCTTCAATTAGAGCCATCGCATCACCATATTCACCGTCGTGCAAGAGGCTGCGGGACTCTCATGGCGTGTATTTTCTCCCTGCGGACCACCACCTCGGAGCTCCCACTCCATCTGTGAAAGGCCGTGAGCAAGCTCGAGCTTCGATTTCCTATCTATTGTGTTTGCTTAACGGGGATAGCCTTAGTCGCTGGTGCTCGGTTTCTATCAATATCGAGCTTGTCAGCTGTGTCTCTCTGCAACACCAAAGTGAGCCAAGCCATCTCCGGCGTGATTTCGGCAATGGCAGACCAAATGGCGGCGCCTCTCCTACCTGTGGAGAGGGATTAGGGTTTCTAAGTGTTTTGGGCTCTTATTGGGCTTCAATCTTATTAAGGTATTGGGCTACTCTTATTCATTATGGGCCAGTAGATATATGGTTAGAGGACATTCATAATCTATTGGACCTTAGTATAGGAATTGCCAAATACCCTCTTGATTTAAGATCTAGGCCCACAGGAATTTATAATGGGCCTAAGGGTGGTCTTATGCTTTCAATTGCATTAATGTATATCCCTTATTTTCTTTTAAATGGCATGTTAGTATTAATTGTAGAGGACACAATTATGGTAATGAGCCTAAAGAAGAAAACTATTGGGTATCTATTGGGTTTTAGACCTTCTTCTAGTCAATATCCTTTTAGGATAGTATTGCTAGATTTATCTTCTCCTCGTGAGAAAACTTCTCAAAGCTTGAAGCGAACCTTCAGCTATTTGGCGGGTTCAACTACTTCTGATGGTGACAGAACTAGGAATGTTTCATCACTCATTCGAGAGATGAGACCTCAATTCCAGCCTTTATCGTGTGTTTCCATTGTGTTTGAGTTATTCCACTTAGAACCAATTTACCTATTAGTTTTAACTATTTGGCTTATGCGTTGTATTTCAAGCTTTATGCTATTGTATTCCAAACGTTGAATTAATGGAATTAGATGTTTGACAAAAAAAAAAAAAGTGAAAAGACAACAGAAAGCAGAAGAAACAGACCTTCACTTGTGGCACTGTTGGAACCTGAACCCTTGGTTCAGGCATCTTCAAGCTAGCCAAGACCTATAAACGAGTTGGTAGTGAGAGTTACGCCATTACATAATACATATGCACACAAGTCTAAGGATTTATCACTATTAGATATGATACAGGCTCTGCTAAGATAAAAACTTCTACAAATAGTTTTTGAATGTATTGTTACCTGAATCTCTCTGGTAAACTTGTTACAGATTTCCCTTTGTATTTGGTGCATAACGGTTTCTACCTGATCTGGGATAGCTGTAAGCATTTGAAAGATTTTCTGTAGCTTCTCCTGATTGGGATCTTTGCTGAATGCCTCCAAGATAGATTTAACACCTCCATCAAGACTACCTTTAACATCTGCTTGTTCCTTTATCTGTTTCCCAATTAATCATTTAAATAAGTTAATCCATTTGCACAAGATCGATAAAGAAACAAGAGAAACTGCCGATATTTGCTTTTACCAGCTGCTGAAGTGAAGTATCTTGGAGAATTAACTTTTGCTGTATGCGTTCAGCTGCAGTAAACAGATGAACAGTAAATTCAGCAAATTATCAAGTGAGACCTTATGGAGAAATCAAGAGTCATTCTTCAAGGTGTTATTTAGTGTGTCCGGTGAACCTAAGTCTGAGACAATCATAGAACTCACTTTCAAGAAAAACTTCTTTCGTTCCTCTGTTGGCTTGCATGATGTCATTCTGAATTGAATCTAACATCATACCGAACCTGCTTAGAGAAGTTTCTATCATCCCAAAGCGTTGCTCAAGCTCTTCACTGATCTGAGTTACTAAGTGACAAATGAAGAAAAGTTGAATCCTATCAAGAGTCACCCAGTGACAAAAATGGAAAGTAAATATAAGAAAGAACATACTTACATTTAGATTCTCCAACCGAAGCAGAACTCCATCTTCTAGTAAGACTGCTCGAACTTCTAGATCCGACCAACTGACTATCTTCTCGCCTATGATTGATTGGGGGCAAGCAAGTAACCTTCTTCAAAGAGGGATCTCGTTCCTGAGAACAAAATCTCTGTGCAGAAAGGGAAAGCAGCACAACTATGATAATCAATTAAAATAAACATATCTTCTTCAGAAGAAGTAGAAGAAGAGACGGTCAACCAAATATGACTCAAAGTCCCAAGACGGTTCAGAGCAAGTAGCTAACCTGATCGTTTATCAGGAGTTCTTCGACGGAACTCTGAGAAAAGCCACCACGCTGAGACGAAGGTCCTTGAGAGAATGACTGCTGTGACTGCTGTGATCGAAGATGCTGAGATATTTGTGGTTCAGCTGATCTCCTCCTAAATAGACACGCAACGAATATATTTGAAAAGATAAAACGTAATCAGTTGTAGCCAACACGCAAAATGAGAGAATTCTACGCCCAATCAAACGAAATTTTTTTCCAAAATCATCACCGAAACTTGATAAATTCTCTTTCGGGAATTGATGAACAAGTTAGAAATAGATGACAAAAACACGTATACGTAGAACGTACAGATCAATGAATCACAAATCACATTCGGAACAAACAGAAGCTGATGAATCCCAAAAAAAACCCAAAACGATGGAAACCGCTATATATACTGAAATCAAGTTGCCTAAATGATTGTTATGAAAGAGAGGAGAGATAGAAGCGAAATCGTACCTCAAATTAGGAGGAAATACGGAGATTGATTTCAGATCGCAGGCTTTATTGATATTCATCTTCATCGAAGGATCTCACCTATTAGATGAGGACGCACCTGTTCTTCAAAGTGAAGATAGTGATTAGATGATAATCAAGTCGAGTGGAGAGAGAGAGAACCCAAACCGAATTTTGAATTTTAGAGAGATAGAAAGACGCAGAGGAAATTAGGGAAAGTATTTTTGCAGTTAGAATCATGAATGAGGCGGGAAAGAGACGATATTAGAGGTGATATTGAAGCCCATTAGCTGGTTATAGTGATGGCCCATTAAGGTGATATAAGCCCAAATAACAAATTTTTAATTAGTAAGTGCCAAAAATTTAATTAAAACTAAAATTGTGGGAAACTTACTAAATAAGTGAAAGCTACAACTACAATTGACCGCGAAAGTTATATGTAATTGATCTGAACCCCTCTCACAAGTTTAGTTAGCAAAGGAATATATATGTCTTTATCTCTTTTTCTATATATCACATGCATTTCGTATAATTTCATCATTGCTTTCTTATTTTTGAATCAAGATGTTGGAGAAAGTGAATCAACTATTTATATATACGATAAAATCATAAAAGTTAAGAAAAAAACTTTCGTCGTCAATGGTTATGGTATGTGTCATCTACTATTGCTTATATTTAAAAGATTTAAGCAATAGATTATTAGTGTCAAAATGGTAGACAAAAATAAAACTGAGTTTCTTTAACAAAATAATATAAATAAATGGGTATTGTATTTACTAAAGCTAAAAAAGAGTACAAAAAGAGAGATGTAAGGAACAAACATGAGTGTGTATTAAAATTAAGTATGGTTCTTCTTAACGATCACGATCTCCATCTTTGATTAGAAGGTAAGATGGGAGGAATCGAGGAAGAATCAACGAGGCCACGAGACACAATACTACTAAAACCACCACTGACCAGCTTGATCCGTAACCTAAAGGTCCTCGATTACACCGTTCTTCAGTAGCTGCAGCGAAAATAGAGCCGGTATCTGTTATTAAAACAAAAAAGATGAGATTTTCAATAAGCATAAAACAAAATTCTTGGTAACAAAAGTAAGAGCAAGATAACAAATTTGACATACAGAAGCTGGGTGCGATATCTTGACTTCATACCACGAATCTGACTTGAGCCCTTCTAACTTGTAAACTCGAGATCCAGATTGCAATGGTAGTGTCTCCTTCCATAGTTCCTTCCCAGCATATAAAGTTTTCCCATCAAACCTAAGTTATATATACAGATCACCTGATAACATCATTTCTATTGTACCCAATAAAGAATCCATATTGAAGATTTTTGGATAATGTAAAGTGTTCAAGAGCACTCACAGTCTCTCATGGCTGTAACAAGGCACGAATTTTACGAAGACGATAAGACAAATGAGTAAGTAGCATTCTCGATCGCATGACTCAAGCATCCTAGGATTCTCGTGTGGATTTGAACTAACACCTTCTATTGGGGCTTAACGAGCATGTACTAAATTACACCCAAAAAAGACTCAGCCAACTAGAGTTCTTTGAGAAGACACAATCTCCAAGAGCCTTGCAGATATGCAAAGTGATTTAGTCAGGTCAATTACAAAAGATGTGATTAAAACTCAAGGAAATCATACCTCGAATTAGGAGGAAAAACAGATATGGATTTCAGATCGAGAGGAAGCTGAAATAAGGCAAAATTTATTTTGACGTTTTAATTTAGCATCATGAATAGCCCATTAGCTGTCTATCTGATGGCCCATTAGAGGTAATATGAAGCCAAAATAACAAACAGAACGCTGACACAACACATTACCAAATGGCATTACTACGCAGACATTAACAACCAAATATATCCTCTTATTACCTTTTACAGTTGTGTAACTGAAATGTTACACAGCTCTAGAACATTCTAGATTAATTATAAAATAAATAGTACTAAAAAACCTGCAAGTCAAGTCAAACCTTATGGAACAAACTTGATGTACAGTTGTAGCACAAAAATATCTTTAGGAACCTTTTATTTCCGACGTGTAATTCACGAAACCTTAGTCTCCAAGTGAAAGACTCTAACTGCTCTCTCATGAATTAAAATAAAAAGACCAACTCATTGACCCAGAAATTTACACGTAATTAGACCGAAACTGCCTTTCCAAGTTTAGTTATGTATTAACACCTTTATGTCTCTATACCTCTCTCTATAAATCACACACATTTTGCATAATTCCATTATTGCTTATCTTTGCTCTTCATTTATTTCTTAAGACAAAAAAAATGGGAGAAACCATTTATGTTGCAGTGAATCACGATGTTCGAGAAAGTAAATCAACTTTGTTGTGGACTTTGGAGAATTTTCAAGTCAAGAAGCTTGTTCTTCTTCATATTCATGCTCCATTTTCGTTGACCACTTCTTGTAAGTCAATCAGATTCACTATTTACGTTAAATTATGCAATTTTTGTGTTTTTGCTGGGGAATTAGCTAGTTTATGGTGGATGCAGTTCCTTCAGTTGTTGATCAAATCTCATACGTCAATGATAATTGATTTTCTATGGTATGTATTTAAAATATTCATGTACTAACCATCATGTGTCGGAACTAAAAGCAACAAGTTCCTAGGGATTTAAAAAAGTAGCTGTGCTGATATCAGAATTCGGTGGAACAGAGTGATGCCAAAATGCATATAAATATAGAAATAAATAATAAGTTAATGAAACAATCAATATCCTAATTATAAAATTTAGACAATCAAAAATCAACAAGAAACAATGAAGACCAAAGTAAAGTAGTCTTAGAACCTACCTACCATTAAAACAAATTTAGGTTTTATATCCATCTAAAGTTATAATTTCACCAACTTTTACTTCCCTTATCAAATTTGGATTTTCTGTTGCAATTAATGTATGCATATGTGCTAAGAAGTAACCTTCAAGGATTGCAGACTTTGTTAAGATTGGAATTTGACTCTGTTTTGATTTGTTCATTTTCAGCATGTGGGCTTGAACAAGGTGAGATCGATTCAATCAAAGAATCAGAAGTCAAAAATTTGTACAGTAGCCTCCGCAAGTACCGTATTATCTGCACAGACAAAGGGGTGAGTTGTTTCAATGATTCTTCAACATAGCTTAATGAAAATCCAAAACTAGCATGATTGACTTATAGCTAGAAAAAGGAAAGAGATTGATAGAATTCTATGTAGATGCAGGTCAATGAAGACGATGTTGATACTTTATGCATCTCAGGATATGATGTGGGTGAAGAGATTGTGAATCTCATCTATCAATACAATATCAAGAAGCTCGTTATGGGAGCAGCAGCTGATCCTCACTATTCCAGGTAAAGAAAAACCAATAAATCAGAAGATTTCCTTTGGAATCAATCCCATGAATCAAAGCAAATGTTCTAACCTTTCATTGATAATATGCAGGAAAATGACTATCAAATCTAGGAAAGCAAAGTATGTGAGTGAACATGCACCTCATGGCTGTGAAATGTGGTTCATCTGCAAGGGGAAACTCATCACAACAATGTAAGTTTCAGGATTACACTTTGTGTGTGTTTTATAAGAATTGTAGAGCTTAACAGAATACTTAACTTGTTTAATAGACATGGAAGTCACCTTGGGAATCCATCAGACTCATTCTCAGAGTTCTCTGGTTCTGCTCAAAATCCAAGCAGAGGAAATGGAACAAATGACAATAAAACTGAGACACACAAAGAACATCCAGTAAGTGTACAAAGCAGACCAGAGAAAAGAATTGAGAGTGAAGCAGACTCAACTCCAAAGCCTCCTCATGAGTATATATGTCCCATTACATTGGTTAGATTTCAAACCCTGCATCTGCAACAATATGTTATTGATTCACTTTTCAAAACTAGGTTTCCACTAATAAGCTGATAGTTTATTGTTCAATCCAATTTGATGATGAAACTCGATTTCATATGATGTAGGAAGTTATGCAAGATCCACAAGTCGCTGCTGATGGTTATACTTACGAGGCAAAAGCATTCAGAGAGCATCTACGCAAAGGAAGTAAGAACTCTCCACGAACCAACTTGCCGCTCGAGCATTACAATCTTACTCCGAATCGAACTCTCGCTACAATGATCAAAGACTGGCTGGAGAAGCACCCAAATTATGAGGATTAACCTATCAACAATGGCAGAAATACGAATTCGATTTGTTGTGGTTTTTTGCGTGTTTTGTAGAAAGGGGAATTTTTGTTCTTTTTAAATCCTAGAATGCGAAGAAAGAACTGGCGAATATTTTCTGGCCCATGGGCCTTTACTAATTTAACTATGGGCCGTTATTTGTTACATCTTAACAGATCTAGATGAAGAACTAACGAATATTTTCTAGCCCATGGGCCCTTACTAATTTGATTATGGACCGTTATTCATTGGATCTTAACCGATCTAAGGAAGATCTAACCGTTGGCACTAAAACCTTCATAACGAGTCGTCACCTGAATCGTTTATAATCGGTCTCCGGCGGATAATCGGGCATTATTAGTCACAAAATTGGATAAACAGCTCAGAAAAAAATTGAATCTGTCACGAAATTTCTCACCTTTTTTATTTCCATAGTTTTCCGTGACTCCGTCTAAGCTTCTCGTGTCACTGACTCACTAACCCTAAACAAAAATATGATCTTGCTTTCGATTTCGGATTTCCTGACTCAGATATTTCTTTTTATCTTCTCTAGAAAAATCCAAAATTTATTTAACAAAAGCGATGCGTTCGTTTGATTCTATGCTTATTATTATTTTTTAATCTATTGTGGAAATGTGTCGTTTACGGTAAAGAATTGTTCTGCGTATGTAATGTCGACAGACATGTCCAAAAGTCATCGATCTAAGGTAAGTTGTAATTTAATTATATTGAAATTTGGCTTTGGCTCTTCTGATGTTATCCGTTTTGATCATATCTTCTCGTTCTAATGACTTTTTTTCTCAGAAAAGACATAATTGAAAATATTATATTATTGACTAAGAAAATGGTCGGAAACATCTTTGCAATTAAGGGACCTATTTGTATTATATTTAAACAACTGTGATTGTGTATTATTTATAGAGAATTTGGCTGTTCGTATCTATCCAGAAAAGTAGAGAATCCATGGCAGAATCTTTTAGTGATGATCCTGTTTATGTTGCAGTAAGCGACGACGTTAGTGAAAGTAAATCGGCTTTGTTATGGACATTGAAGACTCTCCAAGTGAAAAAGCTTTACCTTCTTCATGTTCATCAGCTGATTCCAATGACCCCTTCATGTAAACATCACTTCTCCAAGTTTAATGATTATTGAGGATAATCAACCTTTGATATTTTAATCCAATGTTTGGTTTTTTTGTTTGTGATTTCTAGCAAGTGGGCTAGAACAAAGCGAGATCGATGCAATCCAGGAGTCCGAAGAGACGAGTAGAAAGGAGAGCCTTCTCAATTATCGTGATATCTGCATAAATGAAGGAGTGAGTGTTCCCTACTAATTCATATATTAGTGTCACAATAAGGAAGGAAGTTGAATCTGAATTCGTGTAGTTCATTTGTTTCACAACAACAATAAGTGTTGAACGTTTCCTACGTATTCATCTAGATATAATAGAATTGTTAATGTTGCAGGTATATGAAGAAGATGTGGAGATGTTATATTTTTCAGCAAATAACGCAGGGGAATGGATTGTGGAACTTATATATCAAAACGACATCAAGAAGCTTATCATTGGAGCAAACTACTCTGAGTACGTATATCTAGAGAATCCTTCTGTGTCTCCAGAACAAAGCAGATAAATAATTATTTTGTTCTGCAATAATCTGCCTGATTCACAATGATGACTTTGTAAATAAGTAAATCCCCACTCAAGTTTATATCTTTGATGATGCAGGGGCATACTTAATATCACATCTAGAAAAGCTGAGTACGTGATTAGCCATGCGCCTCATTACTGTAAAATATTTCTTGTATGTAATGGTCACCTCATTCAAACGAGGTAAAGCTTCAGGATTATACTTTTGCATGTTTCAAATAATTGTGAGATTTATAAAAAAAAAGTTTCTTTGTTACTAGGGAGGGGCCCTATGATCTTGTGGGTTCATCAGACTACCACTCTGAACCGTTAAGCAGCCTTCAAGACCTTGTTTCTGCTCTGATACCATACGGGCGAGCAGGAAAAGCTGATAGCCTCATTGAAGAACGATCAGTATATACACCCCACTTGCTCAGCACATAGCCTTTAGAGGATTGTTTTATGAATTTGAAACTTTGTGAATAGTGTAAACCCTCTTAAAACTTTTGGAGAGGACATGAAGGAATAGAATTGTGATAGATGGAAAAATTCAAGGATCCAACACCTCTCTTAGTTAGCCTAAGTTTATCTCATTTCCTGCACCGTTTAAATTTGTATCTTTCAGTGTAGGGAATTATCATTTCCTCAATTGTCGTGGTTATTTTAAACAGGCTAAAAGGTTTGAGATGATGTATCACGAGGAACGGAGACGACAACTAGAATTTGAGGACATACAGAGAGAAAAAGAGCGATGCAATGAGATGCGATGTGAAAGAGAGGAAGCACTCTCATGTTCTGTTGATGTCACTCAGATACTCTACAATGAAGAAGTGATTCGCAGAAGAGAAACAGAGGTGGAACTAAAAAGAGCAAAAGCAGAAATCAAAGAAATGAAAAGGGTCCAAAAGGAACTCGAAGAACAGCATTATACTGATTGTCGTCGGTTAGAAATGTGTCAGAAAGAGCGAGATGAAGCTATCGAGGCAATTGAAGAGCTTTCTAGACATCCAAACCTGGAGGAGGGTGAGTCATCGTCACAGTCACCATCATCCCCGTTGCAGTGGTCTGTTTCCAACGAGCCTCCCCTATGTTTCATCTGTCCCATTTCAAAGGTCAGGACTCAAACACTCCATCTTGATATTTTACATGGTATCTGCTCAATATTTTCGACTTTAATGTTCTTAGCTTACACTACACTAAACCATATGTATCGTTCATAACTAATATTCCGTTTTACATTTGTTGGTTTGCTGTCTAATTTTATGTATTGCCATTGCTCATTTATGTAGGAGATTATGCATAATCCTCATGTTGCAGCAGATGGTCACACCTATGAAGCAAAGGAAATCAGAAGGTGGCTGAGTGATGGAGGTGAGAACTCACCAATGACAAACCTTAAGCTCGAGAATCACAATCTCACCCCGAATCTTGTACTTCGTTCAGCCATTACAAAGTGGTTGCAGGATCACCCATATTTCTATGATTATGATTCGACCTAGTGTTAATATGATGTTGATCGTGTTATAGTTCATTGAATTTATTTGTGTAAAAAATACTTATAACAAAACGTCCTTTACTCACTGAGGAAAAATTAATTAGTCGGTGTTCGTTCTGAAATTAACTACCCAAATTAATAAGTTGGGTAAAAGTCTGGTGTTATTTTAAAGATGGTAACAGAGAATTACTTGTATTCTTCACCTTCTAAAAGAAGAAAGGTTAAAAAAGTAAAGGCAAGTGGTATTGGCTCTCCTGTTAAGTTGTGTTAAAGCGTACAGAGACATATATAGACCTAAGAAGAGGTGTGTATTAACAATAAAAACTAGAGGATCATCTGATCTGATCTGATCTGCTCTGCTATGATAGGTTGTTTAAGACGATTGAGGTTGAAGGCGAACATGAGGACATGGCCTGTCGGGTTCCCCTGTTGTCCATAGCGTCTTCAGGTCCCCTCTCTTGTGACCCAACACCATCAGAGTACCTGAGACAGACATTGCCCACAACCATTCTAAGATACAAACCGCTTGGCTTTTGGTTCCAAACATCTGATCTTAGTGTTACTTACCAAGTATGAATGGCACAATGTATAGCAGAGCCGGTTGCCCATGTCCATCCATCAAGTTTAGAGCAATGTATGTTATGAGAAGACCTGCGATTGTCAAAGATCATATTGAAAACCTTGTCCGATTCTGGAAATATATTATTTGTGTCTTTGCTGGTCGAGGGATCATACCTAGACCATAAGCAGACATTGTCCAAACGAAGTATCCTGACTTGAACCTTTTGTTTGCTAGCCAGTCGTATCTGCAGAATGGAGTACGGTGTGACCGAAAATAACATTGCATTTTTAGGGTACTGATTATAGTAGGTTATAAAAAATTTCCCATTTTCAAGCGATTTTGTTTTTATATAAAATCTGTCAGAGATGATGCGCAAACGCAGATATTGAGGTTTATCATGACCCCAATGTTAGAAATAATGTTTCTGATTAACCCATTTTTGCTTATTGTTGTTTTTGATCGGTACCACTAACTGGTTTCTTGTCCTGACATACCTTGATATCCACATTTGCGCATCATTTTAAGCACTTGTATATCTCTAATAACCCATCTTGATATAATAAGAGAGTGAAAGAGCACAAGGGGATTGTAGCAGTGCAAACCTCAGTGCAAAAGTTACAAGCAGTCCTGGTAAGATGATATCACCAAATCCGATTATGCTATAGCCACCCCAGGGATCAAACATACGTGGGATTTTAAGTAGCATTGGGATTCCGTCCTCTCCACTTCTGTCACCACGGGCTACCTATATAAGTGGGAAAATGTGGTCTCGGAACATCTTTGATAGTCTACAAGAATGAAATTGATTTTCTGGGGCAAAAAGAGAATGCAGGAAAAACTTACCACAATCATCACGCTTTCACGGAACCACCATTTCGAAACAAAAACCCAGAAGATGTCATACATGAAGGCACAGCTGAGAAGAACAAATCCGACCTATTAACATTAAAGTTCAGTTAATTCATCATAAACAACACTGTTATTAAAGATGTGTCTTATTATACATTGGCAGAAAAGATTGTGTCAGTCTACCGATTTTGGTTTCGGTTGTTTAATTTTCAATATCTTTTACTTATTAGGTACCAAATAAAGCACATAGCCAGAATAAATACACTGGAAAAGTGATGGTTCAAACACAAAAGTGGTACTAGATGCCTACAGGTGTTGTCAACATGTTATACTCGGTGTCTTCATGATTGTGACGGCAAGCTCATGTGACATTTGATAAGGAAATGGATATTACCTTAAGATTTGGTACGCGGACAATTTGAAGAACCGTGATTATCAGTGAGATTCCCTGTCAGCAAGAAAAAAGAAACAAAATTACGCTGTCATCTCTTGGACTACAACATAGATCAACCTAACACCAATTGGTTACACATATGCATGAAGGTACATGGTAGTCTGTATGGATATCTAACAGTAGATTTACACTAACATGGATTCAAGCTAAATTCAGTTAAGAGAGATAGATGGAAAGTCGTGCTTACAAGTATATCTTGCCCTATCCAAGCAAGAGAGAATTGACGTTTAACTGCCCAAACGACAGCAAATGTTACGCAAAAGGGACAAACAGCCAGAGTCAAGTATGAGACAGCACCCAGGAATGGAACTTTGACATATGATTCTCCAAAGCGGCGGAACCATCTGAAACTATAATAAATCCCACAAATATGAACGTTTACTTCTAACATCGCGGAGAGTTCAAAATATATGGGATATATATAAGTGACTAGCCCTAGAATTTCATAGGCAACCAAAGAAAAGAAAACAGTTCAGGGTTTCTCTCTGATTTAGTGATATCGGGGGCTGTTGTCCATCTAAATGTTTCCTCCATACTGCTCTTTGAAAAGCAAAAAAGAGGTGAAACATGTCCTGAGAGCAAAATGTCAATGAGAAGGAGATATATACATACCATGAGAGTAAAGCGACCAAACAGGTTTGCAGCCCCTGATAGCACCAACAAAACTCTCAATATTAGTAACAAGATGATTCAATTAGGCATTGCTATAATTTAAATTGGTCACAAGATAAACGCTCTGACCTCTACACCACCTATGCAAAAGAGTGCCACCAACACTTCTATAAACCAGTATGACATAAGCTTGTAGAGCATGATCAAGAAACAAGAAGCAACCACTACAAACAAAATTGCTGATATCACAGTGATCTCAACAACACCTCTAGAGCTGGTGGTTGATAACTGCAAAAGTTCATCTGATCCGTCCTGCAATGTATAATTTATAACAAAAGAATCAGAGAAAGGATATCTTTATCCTTGGCTGTCATAAGGTTCGACCATGGTGGATGTCTACAATATAAAGTTGTAAGATATTCTAAGCTAGCTAGCACCTTTAGCAGCTTGTCTTGCTCAATTGCTTCTTCCCTGACGGTCCATGCCGACCAATAAGAAGCACATAAAATGGTACCGACAGCCATAAGCCATAGAAAGACCTCAGCCACATCAACTGCTGGACGTTTCGGCGAGTAGAGCTGCAAAGTAACTGAACAAAAACAGTTAACGACAACATTTTGAATGAGAGAACGAGAGATGCCGAACTAAGAAAGACACACAGTAACTTGCGAAGAAGAACAAGCTCTAGTGATATACAGTTGGATTCCAGCGAAGCATTACCTGTAGAGTTAGTATTGAATCTATTCTCCAGATTTCTCCCAGCATCAACAGGTAACATAACAACAGGAATGTTTATATCTAAAACGTCTTCACCCTTCTCGCAGACCATCTTGAAAAGATCTGCAAAACAACATTTAACCATGCACACACCAAGAGTATTACTAAAATTATATTTGTTTGGTAAAAAGTACAACAAGCGGTACTCACTCTATGTGTAATCACTCGGAACTACTACAAGAGGAGGCATATTTACAGAGAAGTTACAGTCTCTTACCTGTACTGTTATTTATTATAAGGATCGCCGAGGCACCAGCAGCTTCGGCAATCTTTGTTTTGGTGGTAAAACTACATTTACCACGATGAACGAGAATGACCTCTCCTGTAAGCTACCAAAAGAAAATGAAACTGGACTTACACAAGAGACTAGGAAAAAAAGATGAGTACAAATTGCGACAACACAAAGGAAACTTAAAAAAGATTAAAAATCAACCTTATTTTTGGGAGTGCTGCAACAATCAGGAGGGTCTGCAATGGCAAGTTTGATGAGGGTAGCATGTTTCTCTTTAGATTCCAAGGTTGGGCCAAACCTAGCACCAACACCAACATACTCCATGTCTTCTGACCCATTAACTCGAGTTGGGACTTTCACCTATCCATGGCATTATCTTGTCGAGTTAGTTCAAAGATGACCGACCTGCTTCCTTTAATGAATTCTTTCCTTTAATTAAATTCCCATGAAAGTGAGAATCTATATTGAATTAATGCAGAGCTAAAGAGTTCCAGATCTATATCCAATTTCTTGACCCTATATCGCTGCTTATATCTAATAAGAACATATTAAGAAGAGTCCATACGACTAGAAATGATGGTTTCCGTAGTTCATGGCTATAGCTACCCTCGCTGTTCTTACGTCTCGAAAATGACTGAATGACATCAAATCTCAAATCCATAGTTCCTCTAGAGTCTATAAAAATCAATTCCTCTCTATCTGCTGGCATAACAAGTATAGGAAGAAGATAAAGACAAAAAGCAACTAGCAATCAATATACTAACTTAACGGAAATTGCTAAACCCTATCTTCCATTGGAAACCTAAAGTAATAATCCTGAAAGTACCACAAGAGATACTCAAAGGGAGAAGCTAAAAGACTAACACAGATCAAAGTCAAGTGGATGAATTATCTCACCAGAACGAAATTATTGTTGCAACCAGGTCTCTGCGGAATCGAATCATCGCGGTGAACTATGTCTCCAGCAGAAACAAAACTAGTACTGTACAACAACAACCCGAAAACAAACGAGAAACAGCTGCGAGATTTCCATAAGATCATAATTGATTAAGCAAAATCGAAGTACAAAAGGTAAGGCTACGAGGAGAAAGAAGAAGAAGTAGATAAAAAGATAGAGGAAGAAAGAAAGATTGAGAAAATAAAAATGGAGGAAGGTACAAGGAACAACAGAAAGAGAAGAGGGAAAAAAAACTCTCGTGGGGAAAGAAAAAAGTGATGTCGTTTTAGAAATAAATAAAGCTCAAAACGCTGGTTTTGACTTTTTTTTGGTGCGACTCTCTTACCCTTTAGCGCGTGGGACGCGTGTCTTATGTATTGCTCTGTTCACTCTTTGATTTATTTATTTTAATATTATTACTATTTGGCCGTACCGTTTTTTTTCTGTTGTTATTTAATTAAAGTTGTTATCTGACATAACAAACGTATCGAACAAAAATAAACATGTGGAGTTATAACGCACTTAATGATGATTAGAACTGTTTAATAACTGTTAAATTTTAACTAACTTTTTACATTACATCTTTGAATGATTGAAAGATCTTTGTTTGTAAAATAAATTTCTTGCAAAACTACTCCAAGAGATTATCAAAACCAAAAAAAGAAAAAACTACTCCAAGATAATATTTGATGATGTCATGGTTATTAAAGTTTATATACAAAGCGCACTCACTTAATGTGAATCATATCGTATAATTAGAAAGAAAAAAATAGTAGTTTTTAAAATAATGCAAATGGACGAAATGCATGTGCGTGGAACATTTATAGACAAGCTGCGCGTGGAACAAGCATGCGACATGTACTTCAAATCCACCGATCACCGGCTAAACCAAATTAAATAATTTTTAATTTTAATTATCAGACTAATGTAATATGAATCCGTATGAACCGTACCGACAAGACGGCATGTTACAGACTTATAGTTAACCATTATTTGTAATTAATTATAATTCGAGGATCTAATGTGGTCGACCTTATACTAAGCTCAATATGCTGGCCAATAATAGTGTCCCACGCACCAAAAACTTTATTTGTCGTTTTGTACACGTGTCGCTCTGTTGATCCAAATATCACGTGCGTAAAACGGTCTAGGACTTTCGTCGGACCATTGTTAGGCTATCTTTAGTAAGACCGGCCCAAAGAAAGGGACGTCAATTTTAGAAACGCCAGAATAAAACACTATATGGCGTTTTAGGAAAGTATTGACGGCAGACATGTTTCCCAAGATCGGGCAAAACAGCAAGCATTTTGTAAACAGCTATAAGGCGATTAGAGAGAAAAGACCAAACAGTTTTTATGAAATCCACTCACAGTAAGCCATTCACAGCAGAAAGCAGAGATTCTCAAGAGCTTCGTTGGAGCCATTCCTGAATGGCGGAACGAAGAGCGTGGTTAGGGACAAGGTTGTTGTGGGCAAGCCTCAGGTTTGTCATTGGCGAGGTCTCGTGACCATTGTCAAGCCATTCCCTTATGGATTCAGCTTCATAGGTGAAACCATCTGCTGCAACACGAGGCTCTTGCATTACTTCCTAAAAACGAAGAAATTGATCAGTGGTAGCCTAATCAATCGAACTAAACCCAAGAAGTGTCTCAGAATCGAGTATTCAGGCCAAAATATTCACGTTCAGAAGTAGAAAATTTAGTTTATATCAGGTTTAGTTTATTTTCGGTTCTGTTCACTTACGGTTTGTTCTGTTAAAATGCTCTAATTTGAACAATGAACCACATGGGTCCTAGTTGACATACCTGCGAGATAGGACAGATGAAATACGAGGGAGGCTGGCGTGTAACGCAATCTTCATCGGAGGATCCAGATGGAATTCCTCTGCGATGATTGTAACTCTGAAGAAGCAATAGAATATCCGAACAGACTGAACTTGCTGCGTCTTTCTCAGCAGCGACTTTGTTGAGCTCTTCCTCTAATCCTTTTCGACGTCTTGCTTCTTCTTCATATAACCTTATGAAGTTTTTTCCTACAGAGCAAGCTTCTTCCTTCTCCTTCTTCACTTTCTCCAACTCCTCTCTTCTTCTCTTCCCCAAATCCTCTGTTTCTTTCCTCTGCTTCACCTGTCAAAATGATTTTTCATATGTTGATTATAAATTTCAGTTTCTCATTAGATGATCTATCATCTGAGATTGATCACCTCGTCATCATATAGCTGCATCAAATTCTTGCTTATCAAGCAGGCTTCTTCCTTTTCCTTCTTTGTCTTCTCGAGCTCTTCCTCTTGTCTCTTCAAAGATTCCTCCATCTCTTTCCTCTGTCTCAGCTGCTCGTTGTACAGCTGCATACCTAATTTGTAAAACTGCAAATGAAATCTCTAATTGTTTCAGAAAATAATAATTCAGTTCTGTTTCTGATAGTACCTTCCTGAACAATGACTTGCACTTCTTCTATCTCCTTCTTAGTTCTCATGTGTTCTTCTTTCTCTTTTCCCAACATCTCTTCAGCTTCAACTCTGCGTCTCAGTTCCTCATTGTAGAGCTTTCTTCCATTAAGAATGATGATTAGCGCATCGTCCCTCTCTTGTTTAGTCTTCTCCAACATTTTCCTCAGTTTTGCTAAGGCTTCCTTACCTTCTTTCCTTAGCTTCGCCTCTTCATTGTACATAGCCTCGTACTCTCTAGCCTTCAAAGTATAAAGGAGCAAGTGTAAGCAAAAACGCTTATTCAGTGTCTCTGATCATGAATTTGACAGCTTTTTTACACTGCGAATGGCCTCAACAGCGGTGTTTTCAGCTTTAAATCGCCTGACACATTCTTCGTAGGCTTCTCTTTTTGAATCCTCAACTTCCACAAGTGCTTGCTTAAGCTGTCTATAGAGCTTATCATTACAATCGCTTTCCTGCAGCACAGCATAGATTCTTTCAATCAATCAGTAATAGACAAACAGCACACGATATATATTGGTATTACGCTCTATTCACAATAGCAACAATGTTTAGACCGTACAGATAGATCCTCTGATGCAGTTGGCTCTAACATGTCTCTGTCTCTCCTTGTGTCAATGTAAGCTACAATTGCAGAGACCAATTCTGCAGAGCATTTCGGTGAAGCAGAGGAATAGAGCTTTGGTTTAGCTAGTCCAGCGTCAGATTTGGTTTCATCCACAACGTCATCAAGATTGGCTTCCCTGAGAATTTAATACAGAGAGACAATCATGTAATTTCTTCAAGGACAAGACAGCATTTAGGTGAAGAGAGTTTCAAAACTCACTTTGTGTAAATGAGATGTCCATCACACATAAACATAACCTCGCAGGAGTTAGGCGCATGCTGGTAAACGTACTTTGCTTTTCTGGATTTGAGATCGAACATCTTCCTGCCAATTTTCAGCAAGTTTACACGAGTGAACATCTTGATGAGATTTAAAGTTTTTCATAGATTTCCTATTCGTACTCTGAATAATGATGATCTGATGCAGCTCCCATGACGAGCTTCTTAATTTTGCTCTCATGGATGAGTTCTAATATCCCCTGCTTCACATCATTCATCTCTATACATGATATGTAAATGTCGTCTTCATTCACCTGTGATCACCATGAAGCCCATATAGAGTATTAGTTGGAACTATTATGCATGTAAAATAAATCCTAATTAGAAGTCTAGAATCAGAGGTAACACAGTTATTTCAAAGCAAAGATAGTCTGAATTTATCAGTTTACGAGTGCAACAGATCAATACCCCTTCTTGTTGACAAAGATCAAAATAATCATGCAATGTTTCGTACATAATAGCCTCCAATTCTTCAAGCTTGCGAGCTAAATAATCAACAAAAATAGCTTATCAAATGCAACACATATAATCTGAGTAATCTTTCTAGTCTTGTAAAGATATATACGAAATGACTAACAACACGCCATCAGTTAATATGAATCTCAATCTTTAGTGAATTGGGGATTGAAGATAATGAAGACTACCAGCCGGAGATGCAGTTTTTGGCTGATAAACATGGAGGATGCAGACTTTCTTGACCCCGAGGTTCTTCAAAGCCCAAAGCAGAGTTGATCTGCTCTCTCTGATATCATTCTTCACTGCAACATGAACAACATCATTGCCCATGGCCACGAGTTCCGCCATTGAAGTCTATTATTTTCGTCTTGGGTTTCTGTCCTTTTTTTTCCCTGAAAAGTGAAAATAGAGAAACAAAGAATCTAACAGGAAGCGGCCAACAGTGGTTAGTGGGGACCCTCAATGTTCAACCTGTTAACTGATTCTGGTTTCATAAGGTGGACACAGTCAAATCGCTGGGTGGCAATTAAAACACAAGTCAATGCATAAAATACTAATTGTATAATTTTAAAATCAAAGAATTCTGTATGGATTTAGAAATCCTTGCAGAATTCAACAAACCCCCCCCCCCCCCCCCCCCCCACACAAAGTAACAACAAATTTGCAGAGTTCTTAACAAAATACAAAGTTGCCGAGTTTCATTAAGCAGTCAAAAGTCAGACAGAGAACAGCGCCGTTTTGACAACATAGTCACAGTTATCACTAAGTGCGAAGTAGGGAAGACTTTGTTAGTTATCGAGCTTCGGCTCTTGTTTGACGGCGAAATGCCCAGCGTCCTCGTCTAGCACATCACTGTTTAAAAGGAAAAACCAACAAACATTCATCAAACAAATTTTTTCATGAAATACATTTAGCCAAATTGTAAATTCTGTTTATAAAAAACCTGTCTGCTGCTTCGGATTTGGGAATTAATGTTATCTTCTTCGTGGCAAAATGTTTAAGAAAATGAGATAACTTTCTCTCTTGGCATAACTCGAATAGATGATTCAAGAACTCATTGAATTGTTTTGGCTCCTGCACACATATGTAAGAAGAAATAATGAAAAGGACTTCAAAGAATTAGAGAGCAAATGCGCAAGTAGAGATAGAGAAGGAGATAAGACCTGCTCCAAGATGCAGCCTTTACGAAGAGCGAGTATGCATTCCAATGCTTTGTCACTTTCCTCGGTACTACCTTCTACAAGCTTCACTATTCGGTTTTTCATTTGTGTGATTGCTTTCTCAGTCCAATCACTGTCATCTCTGCGGGATATCATGGCTTCAAAGTCTTGAATTGGGTTTGCAGCTCCGACTATGTCAATTTTGTTCTCATTGGCATTATAAGTAATCATGCGATTGTCTTCATCATCTGAACCCGAAGGTTTATCCCGTACCAATCTCTTAGAAGTTTTCTTCAACTGCAATATAATGAAAGTCATTTGAAGAATTATGAATGATAATCAGGTTCCTTGCTGAAAGATGATGAACTCAGGGGAACGCACCTTTGGATTCTCCTTGACTTCAAAACTTCCACGAAACGCATCCATTATGAGTTTATTGTTTGAAAGGAGTTCAGTATCCTGCTCCATTAGTCTCTTGAAAGCTTCATCCACCGGAGGTAAAGCAGCATCCATGGAGTCGCATTTCAACTCAAGGTATTCATAAAACCGCTGATAAAAATATTTCATCACTAAGAGTTGACAAATTAACTGCAACAATTATACATAGTCAAAAGCAGAACAAAACTGGTTTTACCTGCAAAACCGGGTTAGGAGTAAGATCAGGTTTTAGTACTTCCTCTTTAGGAGAAGGTGCAAGGTCAAGCATCTTAACCAAATTATCTGCTACTGCTTGCTGTTGTTCATCTGGCTTCCATGATGAAGGAAGCTTGCTAAAAGAAGGAAATGGAAACTCGCGGACATCCTCGGCGAAAGGCAGCACGTTGAAGTAAAATGAATCAGGCTGAATAAAAAGGTAAATTGTCATCAAAGTAGTCTGATTCAAATAGAAGTATCTCGTCTGAGCAGATATAACCAACTATTAACTTACAGTGTCATCTCTTTCAGAAACATTTGGAGTCAGGACCCCAACAACCACATTGCTTTGTCCATTTCTCCAGACACAACGTACAATTGCCACCTTGTTTGTTTTCTTCATTTCTCTTGCAATGGCAGAGACGGCAAAAACAGATTTTTCTTTGCTTGGGTCAGGAACAACTATATTCACGTCTTTCATGTAATAATGTCTTTATTGACATGCAGGGAAAAACACAAACAACATTCGCTCAAACTTTAACAAATTAAAGTTAATAGACAAGACATATGAGATTATCCTTACCGCAGTATATTTGATGCCTCAGTAAATCCCAGAAGCTTCATGCCTTTTTCAGTTTTGAACTTGAGTGATTCCATCTGATCTCGTGATATAGGAATGACCTGAGGTCCATAGCGATAGCCCTTGATTCTTTCTTCTGGAGCAATAATCTGAGTAGATTCTGCAAGTTTGTAACCATAATCGATTTTTACTTCATGCTTGGCAAACTTGTCAGTTGGAGGCGCTTTGTCAGAATACATCTTTAGAGTTGGAAGTCTCTCCTCAGCTACTTTCTTATAAACCCACACCTACAAATTCATCATTATTCTCAGAAACTTACGTGAACAATTATATAAACTTGAACGAACTAAGTATTGAACAACAGCAAGTTGAATAAAACTCATAAACATTGTCCACAAGCAAGAGATCCACAACCAAAAAAAAAGTTACCTTAATCTTCATTGTTGGGTTAATTTCAATGTCTCCCCTGAAGATAGTAACTGGAGCAATCCTTCGGGTCTTTACGGAACCTAGCAGTGAGAGAGGACTCTCAACATTCACTGTTTTCGCAATCGCTTTGCTGGAGAATAAATTCAACAAATGATCATTCTCCTCTCTTACTTTCTCATGAGTATCACCCCTTAACGTGGACCTTATAATTATGCTTTCCATCTTTATACCCTCCGCAGCCATTTTCATAGCAATGGTGCTGACTTGATCATCTTTCGTCCCTTCAAATGGTTCTTTGGTACAACAAGCTGCATTCGTGATGAGACACAACCGTTTTTTCCCTTTTTGTGTAGCACCATACTTCTTTATAAGCATATCCATCCCAACAATTAAAGCATCAAGAACTGAAGCCAGTCAAAGAACCAATGAAAATTAACAAAAGCAAATGGCAAAACAGCAATATTAGCTGTAAACTAGCTAGCAGGATACAGTCGCCAGCTACAGTTCCTCGAGGGAGCTTCTTTACATGCTCTGCCACAACCTCGTCAACAACTCTGATATTCCTTAAAACCATAACATTCTCATATCCACCTATTTCCCTAGCAAGCTCATTTCCCGTTTCTGCAGAGGTCATGTGATGTACGATTGAGAAAGTACTAGAAACAGTTGATAGTCAATAACATTCCTAGAAAGAACCATATGAACTATTCTGATACTAGAGAGGTTTGATTACTAATTTATTACTCAAACATCTAAAGCATCATCAAAGGCATCAACTTCACATCCCAGGCGAGAGTATCAATAATACTTGTCGATAAGAAGATTCAATCAGTAAGAAGAAGAGACAGGGAGACCTTCAGTTCCAAATACAACAATGCCAACTTCATCATACTTGTTGTAAATCAACTGCAACAACAGACCGAAACCAAAGCCAATAATAAGATATCGGCATGATTAATATGAGCAACAATTTCAGAAGAAAGAACAAAGATCGTTACCTTCTTCTGTAGTAGCAAGGAACATGCTTTTTCAACATTAGGGAGAACACTGTGCATCGCTGGGCCTACATCGAGTAACAAAACCAACCCTTCCTGCTTTCAAATAACACATAGAATCAGTATCGGGAAAGACCAATTCAGATAAAATCAAGCAGGACTAATTTCTCAATATAAATTGCAAAATTTAAACCTAAATCACTCCCAAGTTCAGTTCCGATATGAATAAACGAATAACAACAGTAAGCAAGAGTTCGGTAGCAAATTTCTACATCCCAAAAGAAATTGTAAGGGTACACATGCATAAAACGAAGTCAAACTCAGTTTCATCTTTGGAGAAGAAACATGCACGAATCCATGCGGTTAAAGAAACATCAATCGAGACAGAAAGACGGTGAGAATTTCATGAAGTGATTTCTTCAGAAACCTAGAAAAAATAAAGAAGTTTGAAATGTAACAAACTGAAACTTCGAGAAAATTTTACTCGATTTCGCGCCATTGACAATCTTGTGCTGGAAGCTGAAGATGAAGGACGAATCGAAGAAGACGAAGTCTAGGGTTAGTGACGCGGGAAGCTTTGACGGAGTCACGGAGAAAGAAGAAGGAAAAAAAATTCGTCTCGGATTCTTTTTATTTCTGAACTATTTTCCAATTTTATGACCAAACGAATCGTGGAGTGATCGATTCAGGTGACGACTCGTTATAAAGGTTTTAGTGCTAACGGTCAAATCTTCTTCGCCTAGATCTGTTAAGATCCAACGAATAACGGCCCATTATCAAATTAGTAAAGGCCCATGGGCCAGAAAAATTCGCCAGTTCTGCGCATTAAATGAAAGTATTTATATCAATTAAGTCAATTGACCGTACGACAGAAGATATCAGTTAAGTGAAGAAACAAATATAAAAAGGGTATACTTTTAAGAGTCTCTTCGATCATCAGTGTACTGAAGCGAAAGATCTTTTACCTAAAACTGATCTTCGGTCTTTGAGAGCGGAGGAGCTGTTGAAGAGGATGAAAATCATAACTACTCTTATTTAAACTATACATAGTCACTCTACTCTTATAGAGTCACAAACACTCTTTATAATCTCTTCTTCGTTTTTAATAAAATTGGGGCCCACTTATTGCTCTTCTTTTGAAAGTTGTCTTACGTAGAAGGTTTCAAATTGAGGGAAATTGAAGTGGAAATTGGTTTGATATTATAGCATCCATGATCACACAAATTTCTATTTGATTAGTGTTATAATATGTCTGCAAAATAACATTGTAAATAGTATTATGTTTTATGGATGTACCACACTTTGTAATAACATATATGTGTTTATAGGTTGAGTTTGTTAACCATTGGAAATCAAATGTCTATATAACTGTGTAAAACAAATAATAAATATTTGTAATCGTTCTATATGTACTAACGTTTGGTTCAACTAATTATGATAAATTTTAGACCAAACACTACTACCAGATTCTGTTTCACTTTGCATATGGAAATTTTAAGCTTTTATTAGATAAATGATCGAGGAAAACCGTAAAAACACTCTCTACTTGTAACTGTTTAATTTGTTTGATGATTAGGTTAATTCTTTAGCTGAAGTTTAGAGTTGAAGGCATAGGGGAGGATCAAAGTGTTGATCTTGGACTAGATAGCCTCTGCAACTCTTACGATTTGTAGATTCAGTGAAGCCTTCCAATGCCATAAACAATCCAACACCAAAGTTTTTGATTTTGACAGGTTGAATAAAGTGATGGCAGAAGCAGCAGAAAAAGCGGCTTACCTCGGTCTTGTGGATATATTCAAGGAGCAAATGCACACTGATGTTCTCGTTAAATCTAGTGAAGAAGCTCAAGCCATACCAACACACAAAGCCGTTCTGGTATTATTCTCTATCTTTGTCCTTGTTGTATTTGTGCACTGAGATGCCAAGATTTTAGTTTCATTATATATCTAGCCAAAGTCACCGTTCCAGTCGTAAGACATATTGTCGTACTACATGAATATTTTATGGTAAGATTGGATATTGATAAGTGATGAGAATCTGGTTTAATGTCTTCTTAATTCCTAGATCTCCATGATTGTTGAGTTGGTTTTATCAGTAGTTAGAAAAAAACAGTAAGCATTAATCAAGTTAAATCCATGAATTGGTTTTTCTTTCTTTTGATATTGTGTAGGCTGCAAGATCAAAGGTTTTCAGGAACATGTTAGATTCAGATGAATGCAAGACATCAACCGAGAAATCAATCACTCTCCCGGATTTGACACACGAAGAACTCATATCTCTTCTTGAGTTCCTCTACAGCGGAAACTTAAAAGCTCCATACAATCAATACCGGGCACTTTATCTGGCTGCAGATAAATATGACATTTTATATTTACAAGAGATATGTCGAAACCATTTCATTGTATCTCTGAGTTCAAGGAACGTCCTTGACATACTAGAGCTGGCGAGTATTCCGTCTGATATAATCTTGAAAGAAGCAGCAATCAATCATGTTGTTAAACACATGGAAGAAGTGGTTGTTCCAATGAAATACGAGACGTTTGCACAGAGGAACCCGGATCTAAGCGTGGAGTTCACTCGAGCTTTTCTAAGAGCGACCAAAGCCAAAACCAAAGATCATGGAGCTGCTTTACCTGGTTTCTATCGTGTGCACACTCGCACGTAGTGATGAACAAAACAGATCAGATTATATAAGCATATTGATCTCACTTGTGTATTTTCTTAAATAAGAGTGTGAAAAACTTAGTAAGGACTTGCTGTGTGGTTTATCTCAGATTATATAAGCATGTTGATCTCACTTTGTAGTTACCAAACTAATTGGCTTTATCGTTGCAATATATATATATTTGATACATAACATTTGACATTCTTTACAATATTTAATATCATTAATTGGCATATTTAAACTCATTTTTTTTGAAAAATAATAGTTTGGCGAGATAGTTGGGTGGATTAGGCATCTTGAATAGGAACAAGTGGCAATTTTCCTCCGTAAATGTCTGCAAGTTGTGATTCGTCTATGTCTTCCAGAAGAGTGGTAGTGAATTTCTTGTTCTCCACGAAAACAATCTGCCACATAAAACAAAAAACGATTAACAATCAAAATTCACAAAAAGAGTCTACATTAAGGATAGATTTGTTGAATAGATCAGATTGAAGAAGTAACAATCCTGTTAAAACAAAACAAGGCTCAATCTTTCACTTTTGTGTTGGTAATTATGTGCAAGGACCACCAACAAGATAGCCTCTAATGTCGCAATTAGAATATCCCCAACCTTGTAGATCTCCAATGGTTATGAATTTCTCTTCACCTCTCGGCATTCTAACATTGTAGTAACCAGTCAACAGATTAAGCTTATTAATCATAATGAATCATCCACTTATAACGGAAAAAGTATTGACCTTGCACATATCTTCTCGAGTGTGTAGGCTACAAAACGCTTGAACTCTTCAGGGTTACTTTTAGATGGGTTATGTCTGTTACCAAAGCCAACGACTATAGGTCGACCCAACTTGTCATGACCTTGCATACACACTTTGTTATGTGACAAATCATTCTCAATCTCTGCATCAGGTATCTTCCCATTTGGCATAATCTTTTTTCTCCAAGTCAGAAACTTTAGAAACAAAGTTGAAGCCTTTTCAATGTCTAAGTCTCTTGCTCTTAGAAACCTTCTTATCATCAAGTCATCCATTTCCTGCAAATTCACACCACATCATTCAACACCCTTAAGTCAATGGATATAGATTAGCTAGTAATGAAATGGAAACAGACCTTAGTTGAGGGATCTTGTTGGTCACAAAGAGCTCTCACGATCCCAACTTTGCTTCTCTCGATCTCATCTTCGATCAAAGGTCCATTCTCTTCATGACCTGTTGCTTTCTCTTTATTGTCCATTCTATTGAGAAACCACCAGATCTCGAACTCGGGAGAGAAAGGAGGAGAAGGATGCTGAGATCGGTCGTTAATGAAGGACAGCTTAGACAAAACAAATATTGATATAAAAGAATGATTATTATTTTGTGTCATTACATGTGATTGGATTTCTCGCCACCCACCTACTCCTTCGACTACTACGAGTACGACTCTTCCTTCTTCCGCAACCCGAAGGTCCCGAACTCATTTGATGACTCTTTTCACCTCTTTTTGTCGCTACTACAAATGTTAAAACAACAATCTCACTAACCATTAGGCCCCATTTGGGTTATATGGGCTCACACAATTCATTGTTAGAGACAGACAACTCAATATCGGACCCTAAATGGGCCTGTTCTAGCCCAATAAAGAATTTGGTCCGTGGAGTCTGGTCAGCACTCGTTTGAATAATTATTCACGATCTTCGAAGTATTTCGTATCTTTCCACATGGAGCGATAAACGGATCTGCTTCGTTGCAAAATCTTTTGTTTCTCGTTTTATTGCATTTACCAAACTAAAAGTACAGCTAGAGACACAAGTTCACTAATAATTAAATTCACCAGCCAAATCATTGTTTGTAATAGAGTAACACTAATTTCCTATTCTTATTCTTACGGTTCATAAAAGAAAACACTAATATATACTGATTATTCAACGCAGCAAATTAATGAAATGAGATTTTATAATCAAGAAGTAAGCATCTAATTATACGGGGACTTTGGTCGGGACCGCCCCAATAGAGCAAGTTGTGCACGTGTCAATGCTCTGTTGGTTTGGGCAGCTTGATAATGTCATCGCAACCACCATTAGCTAAAGGTGTTTCTTAATCATGCTCGAGCTTCGGATTATTTGTTTCTTTATACTGCTAATTGATTAACGAGATTACATAAACATCGATGAAGTTTGGAATATTATTATTTTTTTGGTTTGTTTTGAGTGAATTGGAGAGAAAACACACAAAAAGAAATAAAAGGGAGTAGGTGAAGGAGCATGTGACAACAGAAAAGCAAATTACATTTATGAGCTGTTCAATCTTTACATACATACACTATTTTAATCAATCCTTTTCAAAGAAATTAAACTCCGATTATCTTAATTCGTATGCTTTAAATTTAGTTAAGAGTCGTATAATCTGAATTTAGCTGTTCAATAATTGATTAAAAATGATTACTTTAACAAAAGCAGTCAGTCGCTTTCCACACACTTCTTTTCCCTTTTTTCCCTCCAACGGTCGGAAGATTGTCACTTTTTAAATATTTTTCATTCGTTCGTTAGCTACTCTCAAAGTTTTTACTTTTTTTTAACAGTGCTTTAAACCCAAAAACATAGGAGTAATAATTCTTTACTGTTGGGTCTATTTATGCAGGGACCCACTTTCTTTGTTGGCAAATACCTCCAGAGAGATAAGACAACTCATACAACCACTTCCATCATTCTTTATTAGTAGTAAATAGTAATCAACCAACCCAATGCTTTCTTTATTAATTCTAAATTAAGTAATTACTATTTATAAAGTATATTAGCTCAAACATGCTTTCTTTTTGGAGTTTTATAATAGTAGCCAACAGAATAATTCGCGTGGGGGTTTTTTTTTTAGCAATAAGATTTCATTACTAGCGAAGGAAAACAAAGTACAATAAACAAACAAGATATGAGAATTGACCGTAACATATAGAGATTAACAGACAAAAAGAACCAAATAAGCTCAAAAGACTAATTACTAAAGAAATCAGATAGAATTGACTCCTATCGCAACAAGATCAGGAGTAGAGCAGGGTTTTAGGTGCTTTTGGAGGCTTTACGTAACGTTGAAGCAAATTGCGGTTGCGCTTCGAGGCCTCGTTTAGAAGATTAACCATTTTCTGTTATACTCCAGATACCGCGAGGTCAAGGTCAGTGTTTGCTGAATGAGGAACTCCATCATTAGCCATTAATGCTTGATTAAGGGTGTCAACGTAAGCGAGGTATCATTGAAGATCAAAGATTCTGTTGATTGGCCAAGTGTGCTGTGAGTTTCCAAAGGTTGGGTTTGTACGGAGAGGGAGCTTTCTAACGTCGTTTCCACCGAGACCATGTTGTCAGATGAGTGATGATCATCATTAACAGCCATGTTTTCCATGATGTAAAACTCTGATGGGAGCGTTTGGTGAGGGCAGTGTTCCATACGGTGGGTGAAACATTGATATTTGTAGCATAGATTGGGAATTTGCTCATAATGGAACTTCACCATGACTTTGTCACCATTGTGGAAGTAGAGTGGTCGGAAGAACTTGAGTCTTTCCCAAATGTTTACTTTGATCTTTGCACGCACCACAAAGGAGTGGTTAACCAAAGCTTCTTAGACGTCTACATCAATGACTTCACCAAGGCCACATGCAATCATGTGTATAGAGGTGACCGATGCGTATAGCAGAGGGAGGTCCCTTACTTGGACCCAGAGTTGCAGCGTCGTTGCAAAGTGAGGAGGAGCGTGTTCTTCCCATTTTTGAATAGCAACATGTCAACCATTGAACATGATTGGTTGCGTTCAGAGAACAACAGTCAAGTCAACTTCAAAGATAAAGAAGAATTGGATGAATTCAAAATCGATGATGCGGGCATGTACTGAAGATTGCATTCGTCATTGTTGGGGAAGCTCATCAACAAGGTCTTGAAGGTTTTGTTCCATGAGGTTAAGGGCTCGGACAACAAGGTTGATTCTGTTACAGGCCAGAACACCCGCATAAGCATGATTAGGAATGAAAAGTGGAGGGTCTTGGTAACCCAAATGTAGTTGATTCATCGTATTCCACTCATGGTTTGGCATTTTGTTGGAAGACTGAGAGTAAAAGGTTAGATTTCCTTTGGGTATGAGACATTGCTGAAGCAGAGGACTTTATTTATATGCACGTTTTGGACCCAAGAGGTTGGGTAGAGTGTTGTGTGAAGGCAACAATTGGGGTCATGATTATCTTGGGGATGGACCGCCAATGCATGGAGAGATAGAAGGGAGCCCGAGCTCCAAGGAAACTCTTCAGGTGGTGCCTAGAGAAAGTAAATTGTCTCTAGAAGGTTAAACAAGTTGGGTTTTGGGTAATGGGATTTGACAAGTGGCGATTGAGGAGCGGTGAATAGAATAGTTGCGCCTAAGAGGGTGTTAATTATGGTTTAGGGGAAAAGAACATGTAAAAGGGAATCTCTATGAATGAGCCAATGGGAGAGGGTGACTCATGGATAAAGTGGCAAGTAACTGTGGTTCATTATGTGGCATGGAGAGGGATTAAGGTCGAGTTAAATGATGAGAAAGAGATTAAGAAAGTTTGTCTCTTGTGGCTAAGGTATCTCTTATCGCTAGAGGAAATGGGTTGGATCACATGAGACATAGCCTGGTTAAGAACCATAGAAATACGGCCCAGAATGTGAGGAGGGTTTCGAAGCCAGTCCAATGTTTCTAGATGTGGATTAGTGGGGAAGTTAGGCCTGACGATGGGAATAATTGGCCCATCTAGGGAGACTTGAATCTAAGTAGTCGTTATAACGACGATCTTGTGAGACACTTGAAGCAATTCTCCTGGATGTGGTGTTATTCTTGGGGAAGATCGTGGAAATGGAGAGAGAATGAAACCTTTTAGGGAGCATGTCCTTGCTGACTTGTGTTGACGATATAAGAAAAGTTGGTAGTTAGGGATCATTTAGAGAAACCCGTTTATGGCAGGGAAATTAAGAGAGTCTCAAAATTTCCAAAACCTGAGGATAGTTAAAGGGCATGTGATTGATTGACTTCATGATGCCTTTACATAGTTTACATAGTTTTTCTGTGACATAGCTTTTTCCAAGAAATTTAAGCTGTTTTTTGTGTGTGTAGAAGTGGAGTTCCACCAGAAGGATGGCATGACACTAGTTAGCATACGACATTGATGTTTAGTCAGTTGGAAACAGGACATGGTATAGACAGGTAATGCAAGCCCAACGGACTTAAGTAGAGTTTCTTGCCCTCTAGGTGATAATAGCCTTGTCGACCAAGCTGATTTATTCTTTTTCAGTTTTTCCGTAACATAGTTGAAAATCTCTTTTTTTGACCTTTTGAAGCATTTTGGAATGCCAAGGTATTTTCTAATTCCTTGACTTTATGTGATGAAGCATAGATTTAATAAGGTCTTTGGTGGATGAGCTAACCTTGGAGCAAAAAGTGATTGATGACTTAGAAAAGTTAATGCATTGTCGAGAGGCCACTTCATAGATATGTAGACATTCTTTGATGGCTCAGGCTTCATCACAAGTGGTTTTATTGACAAAAAGGTTATCATCTACGTATAATAGATGTTGAATTATAGGGCCTGAGGGATGGAATTATAGTCATGTGATCTTGGCTTGGGTTTTTTCCGTATTCATTATGTGTACTAAGGCCTTAGTGCCTATGATGAAAAGGAGGAGAGAGAACGGATCTCTCTGTCTGAGCCTCCTTTGTGGGTGGATGAGATCGTGAATGTGAGTCATCCACTGAGCCTTCAGGGTTTATTATGTAGTTGTTATCGTATCTGAGCCATTTTTATACAGATTCAACGTATTCCTTGTTTTTCTTTGTTTTCATGAGGAACATGATGTCCAGAAATAACCGTTGCCTTATTTCCCTGAGGCGTCAAACTGTCAAGGTGCTTCTCAGTCCTTGACAGTTCCAACTCAGAATACTCATGGGGAGTTGGGTTGCTTCAGGGGAGCCAACATACCTTCACTGAATGAAGCAGAGGGAGTGATACAGGGTTCATAAGGCAGAGGAAAAGTTCTTTGTTTCTTGGGGATAGAGGGTGTTGTTTCTGGTTTGGATGCCATTGACTTTAGCTTCTCTGAGTTGGAGGGTTTTGACTTAGTTAGACATTATTTTGCAGGTCTTTTGAGTCCATAGACTTGCAGTGTTGGGTTAGGGATTTTCGAGGTTATTGAGACTATCTCCTGAGGAACTGCATCCTGATTGTGAGGGGGTGTTTTGGTTGGAAGGGATGTTGAGACCTCGAAGGCTGAGATGATATCTTTGAGAGTATAATTGGTGTCAGAGGTTTTGTCTGAGCTTCTGATTCTAGCATTGTTCTGAGGTGATTGATGAGTTTCATCTGAGATGGATTTGTTACCATGGTTTCCTTGTCTTGGGTGTGTTCCTGGGTTTTAACCCTGCTTCCTATGGCATTGTCTGGTTTGGAGTTAGACGAATCTCTTACTTGTGTGGTTCCTTTTTTAAGGAGGGTACAGCTGATTTTATGATGAAAGAGGCTCTTATAGTTTTGGCATGTGCGTCTAATGCGTTAATACTCAAAATTGATATGAAGATCTTCCTATTCGGCAATCTGAAATTCTTAGATTGCCTTAATGGGTTGTTGGTGTCGAAGAAAACCTTGACTCTGACGTATTCGTGAAGGTGAGAGCGGTCTTGGTCATAGTCAATGTTAAATGACTTCTCGAAGTGTATCTGCTATAGGTGAGAATAAGTCCATGGTATAGTGTTCGATAGGGATGTTTGAGAGACGAACCCATAGAGGAACAAGCTGTAATTGAGATGGCACATAGTTCTCGTCTTTTCCGGTAACAATCATTCCCCATTCTTCATAGGTCCATAAGGGGGTTTTGATTATCGACAATAGATCGTCCTCTGACGTGAAGCAGAACTGGAAGGTATTTTTTGAGATGATCGTGCCTTTAATTTTGTTTTGCATTCGCCAAATTCTTGGTATCGTGAACATCATCTTGGTTATGCTTTGTTGCGCGGGGTTTAACAGTCGTCCTATGAGAACGAATTTGTGGCTGGAGTAAATTGAGTAAGTTCTGGAAAAAAGTAAATCGATCGTCGTGTCTTTTGAGATTGCCATTGATCGCATAACTTTCACGATCGGTGGTTCACCATGAGCTTCCATGTTCCTAGGAAGAAACATGGCCAATTGGAGCTCGATTGGGGGATTTTACAAGCAAGGAAAAGGTTGGAGTTCGGTTTTATTAAAGATGAGAGAAGTAGAAAACAGATCGGAGTGGTTAATGATGGATGATTGGGATTTAATGGTATCTAATCGCGATCTGATTATTGCATGTGAGAGGATGCGAGTTGGTTGCATGTTGCTCTTTTTCTTTATTCGATGCCGGCATCAAACTTCTGATCCGGAAGGAGCTCCCTGTCGGAGATTTTGGTATAAATTGTCTAGTTTAAGGTATATACGTTTGTATATATTAGCGTGGGTTTTGTTTCATGATTAATAATCACCGAGTCCCTATTACTATTATTACTCTAAATAAATAAATACATTATGATTTTAAAAAGGAACAATAATTCGTAGTTCGAGACGTTAGACTTCTTTTGTATTCTCTCTCTTCTATAAAAACAACACTCTCTTCTTCTCATCCACTCACTATCCATTATACAAAGCAAAAAAAAGCTCAGAACTTTAACGTTTCTAGAGAAAGATGGAAGGGAAAGAAGAGGATGTTCGAGTGGGAGCTAACAAGTTCCCAGAGAGACAGCCGATAGGGACATCGGCTCAAACGGACAAAGACTACAAGGAGCCACCACCAGCTCCACTGTTCGAGCCAGGAGAACTGAGCTCATGGTCCTTCTATAGAGCTGGAATTGCAGAGTTCATAGCCACTTTCCTCTTTCTCTACATCACTGTTCTGACTGTGATGGGTGTGAAGAGGGCACCAAACATGTGTGCTTCTGTTGGAATTCAAGGCATTGCTTGGGCTTTCGGTGGCATGATCTTTGCCCTTGTCTACTGTACTGCTGGAATTTCTGGTAATTTTAACCTAATCACTTCGATCTTCCTTAATTTCTTTTGTTTGTGAGTAAAAATCAAATCTTTTGATGCCTGCTTCACACTCAGTAGCTCTTCTCACAATTTCTCTACAAAAAGCTTAAATTTTTGGTATTTTCTAAGTAGAAATCTGAAACTAGAGTTGAATCCTAATGTTTGCGAGTGATATGATTCAGGTGGACACATAAACCCTGCAGTGACTTTTGGTCTGTTCTTAGCTCGGAAACTATCATTGACTCGAGCTGTCTTCTACATCATTATGCAATGTCTCGGTGCCATCTGCGGAGCTGGAGTTGTCAAAGGCTTCCAGCCAAACCCCTACCAAACTCTTGGCGGTGGAGCCAACACCGTCGCTCATGGCTACACTAAGGGATCTGGCCTCGGGGCTGAGATTATTGGAACTTTTGTCCTTGTCTACACTGTCTTCTCCGCTACTGACGCTAAGAGAAGCGCTCGTGACTCCCACGTTCCGGTTAGTTTCGAATACCCAGTCGTTTGTCTGTTTACTTATATTTTTGGAATCGAGTAAAGATTCATAATTTGGAGTAAATATTGCAGATTTTGGCTCCACTTCCAATCGGATTCGCTGTGTTCTTGGTTCACTTAGCCACTATTCCGATCACCGGAACTGGAATTAACCCAGCTAGGAGTCTTGGAGCTGCAATCATCTACAACAAGGACCATGCTTGGGACGACCACGTGAGTGTCCATTATCCAACAAACATGAATTTTTTTGGCAATTTAGTTGGTTTGTTTATTGATTTTATCTGGTTTGCAGTGGATTTTCTGGGTAGGACCATTCATTGGAGCAGCTCTTGCGGCTCTGTACCACCAGCTTGTCATTAGAGCTATTCCATTCAAAAGCAGAAGCTGATTTGTTTCACACCTTTGCCTTTTTCTTTTTAAAATAGATTTGTTGTCGCTTCTATCATTGGTTTGCATCGACCCTAAAACTACTTGAGAGATGTGGTGATTGTTTTGTTTAATGAATTTGTCTATTGCTTCATTTTGTGTTAAAAGTTTGCTGTGAATGCTCTGGTTTAATTCGTTAATGAAAAAATGTTACGTATCTTTGCCTGTTTAATTTGCATACTTTTTCTAAAACTTGCTAAAACCCAAAAGATATATATAGGAGATTGACTAAGAACAACATTACTACTACTACCTAAGTTTATTAGTCAAACTTCGTAAGCAAACAGCAAAATATATATTGAACGATTGAGAAAAAAGCTGACCTAAATCATATTACTAAGGAAATTTGAAACCCTTTGATTTCAACAACTCAACACAGCTTTGACTTTTACTTGTTTCATTATCTTCAACCTTCTCGCCTGAGTTTCTAAGCAGAGCTGCAATAATTTCCTTAAAAGGAATAACCTTTTCTTCTTTCTCTGTCTCTATCTGCTTCTTCTTTCTTCCGTCCTCTTTCCATTTCCCACCACCCCATTCCTTCGATGGATCCATCCACGGTGGCAATACTCTCCTCGCCGCCTCTTCTCCGGCGACACTTGATGTCGAACCTTTTACCTTGTCAGGAACCCTAGTTTTGAGTGGATTCGATCTGGTATCGCCAAGTTCTGGTGAAGTGGGATCAGAGAGCATGATGTTATCTTCGTAATTCACCAGAGTAGATAAAAAATCCCAATCTCCCAAAAGCTCTGAACTCTCTGTTTCTGAAAGTTTTTCCATTTTTCTGAGGCTTCGGAATTCGAAACGGCCGAAAGATGGAGACCTTACGTTTCTATTTTGATTTGAATGATTTGACCATTCACTGACTTCTTTTCGATTAGGCCTTTATGGGCTTTTAAAGTTGGATTTTTTCGATCCAATTAAGTCTTAAAATTTTTACATGTAAGCTGGATCGAATCGGTAGGCTCTTTGACCCATTTATTTGGCTACACATCAGTAAATAAAGCCTAAAATCTATTATGTTTCAAAAAAAAAAAAAAAAAAAACCTGAAATCTATTTTCCCATTAGGTTTTTTTTTCACTAAGATGTTTTGTCTACATATTTTATTTCTGTTAAATAATTTAATCAATAAACATCCTATTTTAAGGGGTTACTTTAAAAATCATAATAGAAGGAATTAAAACCTATATGTATTTATAAATTTATGTGCATAAATTATGTATTTTTGGTATTATTTATACATCTTGAAATTCAGTTGAAAAAGTTCTTCTTCACAAATTTGTGAATGAAGAAAATATTTTTCATACAAGTTATGGATATAAAAACCAAAATTGTAGCCAAATAATTCAATTGTTCTCAATATTCTATTGGTTTTCCATCTATAAAATCAATTCCATGGCCACCAGAAACATAATAACTTGGGGTATATACCAATTTTTACCAGTGATGAACATAGATATGAGTAGTAGCATATCTAGAACTTGTAATAATCTGGGGTACCTTATTTATAATTTTTCTGAAAAATTGGTAGGCTTCATAATATGTCCTACTATATTTAAAAGATTGTTTATACATTATATTATTAATCAAATTTGAGGTTTATAATAGTAAGTTATTTTCTATCTGTTTTGTATTTTTTCTATCTGTTTTGTAACATCCGAAATACTCAATCCTTACGACACATGGTGTTCTAGATAATAGATACTCTAAAAACTTATTGAATTCTTCGGAATCTTCTTTTGGCTTACGATAAATGACAATCTCATTGACATAACTTTTGTCTCGCATAAACTCTGCTACACGTTCGATGTTTCAATTCTTCCAATTTTTCCTTAATAGTAAAATGGAACTCCATTCAATAATATATCTACGGTTAATTTCTTCGTCAGAAATCCATTTAATTTCATCAGCACGTACCACTGCCCAACAATCTTATAAAAAATGTTAAAATATATGAATGTTAAGGCTTTTCCTTTTTTTAATATTCTTTATATATCTTGAAATTTAGTTGAAAAAGTTTTTCTTTGTTTGTGAACGAAAGAAAATATTTTATCATACAAATTAAGTTCCGGATATAAAAACCTTTTAATTTAAAACTTGTAGGAAAAAAAAAATCTTGTAGCCATATAATTTTTGGGAAAACTCACGAAAATCAGATTTATTTCCTTTCATAAAAATTATTAAAAATTTATATTTACACTTTTGGGATAGAAGCATTTTGATTAAGTTAACATATCATCATTCCATCATCAAAACTCATAACATTTATGTCAAAAACATATTCGCAAAGTTTCTCACATCGATCTAAGCAAGCTTTAGGCAAGAAGATTAAAATTAGAGAATCAAATCATTGTTGTGACTAAGAAAAAAAACATAGAAAATAGATAAAGTGATTTCAAAAGGTAAATTTTATAGTTATAATAAAGATTTGATTACATCATATGAGGAAAGACATTCACAACAAATCCTAACAATTAAATAATAATAAAAATTATTACATGTCATCAATTATTGTTTTTTTAATGAATTTTACACGGAATATAAACTAAGAAAAGCTTAAAAGCTGGTTTATTTTCCGAGATTTCACTCTCTGTATGTATTGTATTGGAGTATAACTTCGGCTATCCTTTGGTGTATGATTACGTTTGTAATTACGTATATCTTAGAGTATATTCTATCTTGTTGATAGGTTTACTGTAAATGAGTCCTATTCTTTAGCTTAGTTTATCGTTTTGTTCTAACATTTGTATTTAAACTATCGATCTCTAATCTTTCAATACACGAAAACATTCATTCATTGTTTCTCTTTATGTTGGATCAAATTTGTGAAATTGTTTGCAGGGATTTGAATCTCTAGCTTCTTGACAAGCAAACTTACTCTTCGAACCTATTGAATTTGAGGTACTTTGTTATGTATAGTCTTAACAATTTAAGAAACAAAAAAATTGGATTTAAAACTTAGAAGGACCTGGTTTTGATCTATTAGGGACTTTGTGCAAATTGTTCACAAGAGGAATATACGAAGCTGCAAAAGGAATGTATGAACAAATGCTACGTGAAGTTAAAGTTCATATCAAAACTCATGGCACTTCCGTTTCACTAGACATTCTTTAGGTGGAAGCTTATCATAAATTATTACTAAATCTTATGTTACTTATTTGTGGTGAAGTATGGTCGAACATAAAATACATTGTAACAAGAAAAACATATATAATTATATATTGGAATGAATCAGTAAAAGAAAGTAAAGTCAAGGGAGATTTATTGTAACGTTGGGTGGCCAACCAACCAAGTTAAAGACAAAAAGGCATTCTTAATTTTATAATTCCTTAAAAGATTAACCTTGTCAAAGTGGATAACCCACTTCATCACCCCAAACTCTATTGTGTGGATTATTCCTTGTAAAAGACTAACTTTTTGGTTTCAGCTATTGTGTATTTGGACATCAAATGCATATAATGTGGAGATTTTGTGAGTTTCACGTGATGTGCTGCCTCTTCCACAGGATACATATAATATTAATATAAAATGTACGGATATATGGTTTTGATGTATTCATAGTTAAACTGTTACATACATAGAGCAGTAAGTATGAATCTACGCCACTCCAACTGCCAACCATCTATTCTCTACCAATATTATCAATTTCTCATTGACCTTCATATACATAATCCAAACTACAGTACCAATCATTTATTAAAATGTACTTTCTGATCACAAGTTGCTAAAATAATTCACCATTTTATCCATTTAGCCAGTAAAGCTATAAACCAACATAGAGTTGAAAAAAGCTAATAGTATATGTTTTTTGTTAGGAATCCAACGTAAAAATTTGATAAATATGTCATTCGATTATTAATTTCCTTAAGTTATAAGTGATTATTATGGTTTATAAATAAATAGAGATATCTAAATCGGTAGATAGACATAATGTGCAATCAAAGTCATTTTCATCAATTAAATTGGTCACGTGGCCGTCCACTTTAATGTTTCACGAATAGTTGGATTCATAATTATAAACATATATCTATATTTATATAGCCAACTCAATTAATTATACAGCCTTCCATTTAGGTGAGAGCTGCTTAGCTACTTTCTTTCTTATCAACATTCTTCACAAATTAAGATTACCAAAATTGTAATCATCTATAACATTCTTATTTTATATAAATGAAATATTAAAAATTGAAACCTTTCCTGTGAATCTAGTTGGTGTTGAAATATTTTTAAAATTCATGGGGATTGAGTGAGAATGGGGTTAATGTGATTAAATAAAAGTATAAGGTTAAATTCGTAAAGAGATCATATTAATAGGAGTGATAAGTGAATAACGTGAGTTGAGCGATTAACCACCAGAAAACGCATTTAAAACCAAGAGACCTTCCCTCTCCTTCCTCCAAAACTCTATTCTCTTCTCTTCTCTCAGATTCCGTCGCAAGAAAAATGTCTCCGGCGAAGAAGATTCGAGGATTTCCTCCGATAAGTGAGTGTAAAACTGGAGAGTGTGAATCCATAGCTGCGGATCTGGATGGGACTCTGCTTCTCTCCAGAAGCTCCTTTCCTTATTTCATGCTCGTCGCCATTGAAGCAGGTAGTCTCTTCCGTGGATTGATCCTCCTTCTATCTCTCCCAATCGTAATCATCGCTTATCTCTTCGTCTCTGAGGCTCTCGGAATTCAAATCCTCATCTACATCTCCTTCGCCGGTATCAAAATCCGTAACATCGAACTCGTCTCTCGCGCCGTTCTTCCAAGGTAAGACTAATTCTCTCGATTATCATTACTGGAACTCTCAGATTTGATTTTAAAATTCGAATTTCTGTTTTGAAAAAGGTTTTACGCGGCGGATGTGAGGAAGGACAGTTTTGATGTGTTTGATAAATGTAAAAGAAAAGTGGTCGTGACTGCGAATCCGATAGTGATGGTTGAGCCATTCATTAAGGATTATTTGGGAGCTGATAAAGTTTTGGGAACAGAGATTGAAGTTAACCCTAAAACAATGAAAGCCACTGGTTTTGTTAAAAAGCCTGGTGTTCTTGTTGGTGATTTGAAGAGATTAGCCATCTTAAAGGAGTTCGGTGAAGACTCACCTGATATTGGCCTCGGTGATCGAACCTCCGATCACGATTTCATGTCCATTTGCAAGGTTTCTATTCTATCTTTCTCCCTCGTTTCGTTTTTGCATATTCGAAATGCTTTAGTTTACGTTTCTTCAATCTTTTAAACCCCGATTTAGTTGGTAATTAATTAACTTAAGGGCATTAAACTGATGTGTGTGTGTGTATTCAATATATGTGTAGTTTAAGATAATTAAATGCAGTAGGACCTATCAATAACGTGTATCTTTAAAGCATGAATAATTAGTATGGGAAATTAGAATATTTATATATTTATATGTATGAATTCGGGAAAGGAAAATTAATCAGTGACAGTGACAAAAACAAGAAGATAGAATAGAATAGATCTAGAAGAAAGTAGTTTTCATAAATGCATCTAACCTATCACCAACTACTATCCCACATAAGTTGGATGGTCCATTAAATGAATCAACTTATAGGTCAACATTTCTTTCTTTTTTTACTCATACAAACTGAATTTTTCATTATCTTTCAACTTTCTTACTATAATAGTGAAATCAGGAATCTTATATGATTAATATATGACAGGAAGGTTACATGGTCCATGAAACCAAATCAGCCACAACAGTTCCCATTGAACGTCTCAAGAGCCGTATTATATTCCACGATGGTCGTCTAGTCCAACGTCCAACGCCATTAAATGCTTTAATCATTTACCTTTGGCTTCCTTTTGGCTTCATGCTCTCAATCTTCCGTGTTTACTTCAACCTCCCTTTACCTGAACGCTTTGTTCGCTACACTTACGAGATCCTTGGCATTCACCTTACAATCCGGGGCCACCGACCTCCGCCTCCTTCTCCCGGCACACCTGGAAACCTCTATGTCCTTAATCACCGTACTGCCCTTGACCCCATTATTGTCGCTATTGCTCTCGGCCGTAAGATATCGTGTGTTACTTATAGTGTCTCTCGCCTTTCCCGGATGCTTTCACCTATTCCTGCTGTTGCTCTCACCCGTGACCGTGCCGCTGATGCAGCCCGCATGAGAAAACTCCTCGAGAAAGGTATTCTCAATTGCTCATTTTCATTCTAGCAAAACACAGAATCAGATACCTTTTGCCTCCTATAGAAAAGCAGAAAACAGAGCATCTCTATTTTTCTACACATGTTTGGTTTCATATCAGCTATTATCATAACTCTTACGTTTATTATTGTAACAGGTGATTTGGTGATCTGTCCTGAAGGGACGACTTGTAGAGAACCATATCTATTGCGATTCAGTGCTCTATTCGCAGAGCTGAGCGACCGGATCGTGCCTGTAGCCATGAACTGTAAACAAGGGATGTTCAACGGAACAACAGTAAGAGGAGTAAAATTCTGGGATCCGTACTTCTTCTTCATGAACCCTAGACCTAGCTACGAGGCCACTTTCTTGGACCGTTTGCCTGAAGAAATGACGGTGAACGGCGGAGGCAAGACACCTATTGAAGTGGCTAACTACGTTCAGAAAGTGATCAGTGGAGTTTTGGGATTCGAATGCACTGAACTTACAAGGAAGGATAAGTATCTGTTACTTGGAGGCAACGATGGGAAGGTTGAGTCTATCAACAAAACCAAGTCCATGGACTAAAGCAATTTTACTTGGGAGTCAAGTTAGGTCTTTATGGTTTCCCTTATTACTTTTTTCATGGATTGCTGGAGAAAATGTTTTATTGAATATGCCACTGGATAATGAATTACATGTACGTGTTTCCGTATAGAACTTAGTTAAAACAATTTAATTGGGCCAAGTTCTAATTAAATTTTCATTAGGTTATTATTCCCATTTTAGTATTATCTCAATATTTTATCACTCTATATACAAAGAATAAAATCTTCCCATAGCAGTTGAGTTCAAGTAGCTGCTAAAAGTTTGAGTTTTCTTGAATTTTATAAATTGGTTTGATTAAATCACTTTTATGGAGTTTTGACTAAATTAGTTAAAATCATTGAATAAATGAATTAAATCTTCAAATATTTTAACCAAATATGATACATACAAGAACCAGGCAATAATAGTACGTTATTTTGGTAAAATATTAAATACGTAAATGGAAATGTTAGATAACAGTAGATTGTATTAATATTTGTTCTAAAAACTAAAAAGATGATCCAATGGCCACCACTCAATTTATTGCTGAAGAATTTTTACAGGTTAGAATTACAAATAAGATTTCCTCTCCTTCTTAGTAAAATCTCATGGCTTTAAATATTTTGTTTGTTTGCTTCTCAGAGATCTCTTGAGTTTGTAAAAGTATATGAAATCATTACATGAGTATTGCACATCAGAATCTGTTCTTCAGTGATGCTAATCGAAAACCATGTTGAAGAAAAGCTTTGCTGAAAGACAAGAGAGAGATCAGTTAGGCTGGATTTTTGGTTTATTCAGAAGGAAGAAGAGATCATCAGAAGAAGTTGATAGTGAACATAACACATCTGAAGATTCTCCTTTAACGAGAAGAAACAAAGCCAGGAATTTGCATTTGTTTCTCTCTGAGACCATGAAAAAACTGAAACATGCAATCAGAAAGGAGAAACCACGAGTCGACAAGAGATTGTTTGAGACGAAGAAAAGCTTTGAGAAGAGTTTGTCAACTAAAGATCATTTCTTTCTAGAGCGCATGACTTCAGTGTCTCCAAAGAGATCTTATCAAGAACACTACGACAACGAGAAACATCTCCCTGAGAGGTTAAACAATGGAGAATTTGATCCAAACTTTGGAACGAGCAAACAGGTTCAAAGGAGGATTGCATTGTTTCCCGAGTATTTGTCTCCTTTTAGCAGTCCAGGAAGAATATGGGACCAGGATGCAACATTGCTTTCGAGATCTACTTCAGACGATTTCATGAAGTCTGAAACAATTGCAGGTAGTTTATATTTTCTCACATTTGAGAAATGCAGTAGTTATTAATTATCCAACGTTTCTTTGAGATTATGCAGATGATTTCATTACTATGAAAGAGACAGAAACTGCTTCATCAAGCGAAGACAGTAGCAACAACCAGATTGTTGATGAAATGTCAAAAGTTGAAGCTTGTGGTGAAGAGAATGAGGGCGAAATCTTAGGAGAGGCAAGTTCTTTTTTAAATGTATGGAAATTTTATACTGAGAAAAAAAACAGTCACATACAGAGAGAAAGAGCTACAAACTTATTTTGTTGCTTTTGTTTCTTCTAACAGAGACTGTCTCTTGTCTCTGGGGCCTCAGCATCTCACTATGTATCCAGAACTGAGGCATATGAATTAGTTCTGGAGCCACTATTCATTGAATATGATATAAATCCAGCAAGAGGTATGAAAAGTAAGATCCAATACGTACTGAACTTTGAGAACTCTTTGAATTATGAACTAGCATTCACTCATCTTTAACACAACTCAGGAGAAGCAAAGATACAACCTTTGTGTAACCATTTACAAGATACAAATCATGCTATGGGTGCAACAGAGTCAGTTTTTAAGTATGTTAAAGCAGTGTTGGATGCAGTCGACTCGAACTGGGAAGAGCTATATCTGAAGACAGAATTCTCTGACCAGCTTCTTACTCCGGCGCTGATCAGAAACATACCATTCTATCCAAATCAGCTATGTGTTGACCATGAGCTCCTCTTCGACTGCATCAATGAAGTTCTCTTCGAATTATGCAGCTCAATGGGTTTCCTTTGTAAAACCCAGAGCCCAAGTCTTGTCTTTGAGTGTTGAAAGTAATGTTTGTGAGGTTCAAGAAAAGGTTTATCGTCATCTCTTGCCAATGCAACTCCCTGAATCGGTGGACCATATAGTTAGAGAAGACATGGCTAGACCTAGGAGCTGGATGGAGACTAGATGTGACATTGAGTGCATTGGCTTTGAGACTAGTGCATTAATTTTAAATGAGCTATTAGAAGAACTCATGCTTGACTTGTGAAGAGAAGATGGATCACCAATGGTTAATACATACAGAAGGAGAATTCGGACTCTGATTGAATTTTTGGTTTTCTCTTTTCTTTTCTTAAAAGAAAACCAACTAACTCACTAACTTTGATGTAATTTACAAGGGAGAGAAGTTATTCAAAGCAATTATACTTATTCGTCTTCTCTAATGGTTTTGTCTACATATAGAACATCATCAATCCAAGCAACTATGTTAAAAGCTAAACCTTCAAGCAATCTTGAATAGCTCTCTAACACAGCTTTCCCAACATCCTGCAAACCACAGATTTTCAGATTATTATAATTTAACAAACATGATTCAAGTCACTGTTTGTTTCTTACCTTGTTGTTATGAATCTTGCATATATCTAATGATGTCTGAGACAATTCTGGGTACCGTTGTTTCAAAGAGAAGAGCAAAGACTCTGCCCTCTCAGCCAAAACATAGTTCTTGTCTCTTCTCTCTGTAATTGACATTAGATCTTTCACCATTTTCCATGAAGACTTGGAATTGTTAAGACAAGCTTTGCGTCTCCATGTGTACATTGAAGCCTCTACTCTATCTGCTAACTGAAGTGCTTAATGCTCTGACACAATCTTGAGACAATCTAAAATCTTTTCTGGTACATATTTCCATGAACTCGTCATGTATCGATAGATTGAATCTCCTGTGCTCGCTTTACCACTCTGCGAAATGCTAAAGTCAATGGAAAATCCAAAAAGTGGAAGCAAGAAAATGAATGATATTTGCAAAATAATCTACTTCACCTTTGGAAGAGATTCCATGTAAGAATCTGGAATATCCATTTCACCAAGGATGCTGTTATTGATTGCCATAGCAGCTTTATGGATTTGATTAGTGCTCTCTCTCTTGCTCTTAAGTTGTTTCCTTGCTTTCTCTGATAAACCTTGTGATGGCACTAGAGGGATTGGTAACCACCATTTCTCTTCTTTCCTCTGTACAATCACTTTCCTGAATGATCCAGTTGCAGAACGTGTTGACTTCATTGATAAGCTTCCTTCTTCTGCATACCAAAACTCTGTCTTTTGAAAACTATCCAATGCCTCCTGCAATACAAAAAAGAATGACTTCTATGAGGAACATGAACTAGTTAAATGTTATATGAATCTTCCAGTTGTAGAGTAGGATTAACTACCATAAGCATGGAGTCTAGTTTTCTGAGTGCAGGCAAATTAATGTAGATATCTGCTCTTGGGCTACTCTCCATAACCTGAAGAAAAGTTTTAATTTGATTGTGTTATAATTATTTTCAGGTTTAGTTAGATATAAGCAAATCTTGCTTACCTCAATAGTGGCTCCATTGTTTAGACTCTGTGGACAAACTCAAAAATATAGTCACATACAGAGAGAAGGCAATTCATTTCTCTTTTCCACATTGTCTTCTTCTCTATCTCCAGTGGCTCTAGTCATAGATTCTGTCCAAACACAGTAGCTGCAATCTCAAAATCAACAGACATTATTTAACTACAATTTCTCTAGATGGCTTAGTCTTAAACTCTAAAACTGTGAGACTTATTAGTATTTGTTACCATAAAGATTGGTTATAGCATTTGAGATTGTTACTGCAGTGCAAACGCCTTTGCCACTTCCTGACATGTCTTCCCCAAGCAGAAGCTTCGAGAATCTTTCCTTCATCGTCTCCAATTCTATACAAAACCAACAACAGTTTCACGATTTTGATAAAGTGATGATACTGAGAAAGAGGGATATAAGAGAAAAAACACACAAAAACCTGGCTCTGAAATTTCTTGGACTTTAAGATTCTGTTTCATCTCTAAAGCAGTGAGAGAATTTGAGCTCACAGACTTGGATTCTGTCAAAACAGGCCAATCACAAGGAGAAACCTCACTGCAGAAACTGCTGGTTTCGTCTATGTGGTCTGAAAAGCCTCCTGAGGTTTCAGAACAAGTTCGATGATAAGCAAAGGAATCTGTGCTCGTCGGTGAGTAAACCGGAGTTTCAGACGCTGACCGGTCAGTTGGATCGATGGAAAGAGGTGAATGATAACTCAAATCATCAGTTTCTTCAGGATTTGACAAATTCTCCATTTCCCTGAGATTTGTTCTTTGAAAAAGACCCTCTTGCTCTGGTTTTAGAAAAAAGAGAGAAACCAAATAAAACAGAGAGGAGAATGTAATGAAAGCTAAGAACTTTCGCTTTGATTTTATCATCAGAACTTTAGAATACGAATCTAAATCCGAAAATTTGAATCGGGAATATTTTCTAAATTCTTGGATAGTGAGATTTCGAGGACCATGTAACATTAAAGTCAAAATAAAATAAAGAAAGCTGAAGAAAAGGCCAAAGCTGAGACCGTTAGCCGTTAGACGTGACAAAATCATAAAGTAAATCAGCAAAAAATAGTATATGACAACAACATTTATCAGAAGTTTCACCAGTGAATTATAAAATAGAGAATTTTAAATATATAAATTTTTGAAGAAAAAAAAAAACTTTTGCTTGAATCGATCAGACACTTGAGGTCTAAAAACTGAAAATTTGAAAATCTTAATTAAAGAAGAAGAAGAAAAAAAAAAGAAACGGTCTTAATGTGATTTACCTTTAAAGCTGCTGCAGATTTGTCTTTAAATTCGAACCGTTTAAAATCTTTGAAAACGTTTATAAAAACTCTCCCTTTCCACATGAAGCTTGACTAATACTGACCGTCCGATGAGAAGGATGACTGATCCTACGGTGCATATTGATTTATAATTTTATTTTTTAAGAAGGAACAAATGTATGATCGATAGGTGTACGTATGAGCACACCATTCAAGGTTTAGCTTTGGAGCCATGTAGCTTAGGGTCACGATCAACTCAAAACTAATAATAGGTCATGTGATTATTATATATCAATTATATAACAAATAGATCATAATTTTATCACTTTAAATTTACGGAGTTCCATTCAAAATTTATAAATAATAAAGTAAAAAAATGAAAATAAATCAAATTTCGGTTGAAAAAGAAAACGATATCATACATTTAAAAAATAACAAGTTAACAACTTTATTTCTGAAAAATAACTTTTCTTACATTTTTCTTTGCAAAATCATTCATCCAAGTTGCATCATCAAAATTTTTAAGCATGTTTTTTTTCTATCTATAGCATAACATTCTATTTACTCGTTCTTGTGATATAGTCGATCGTATGTAAGACTTTATCAACTTCAGTAGAGAAACTTCTTTCAGCTGAAACAACTGAAATCGAAATGGTGAATATTATCTTATATGCAACTTATACATTAGGATAACAATCTTTGAATCTCTTAAAAAAATCAAATATTTTAAATGTTTTGGTAGAATTTATCTGAAAACTTTGATTTCTAGAAATAAATCATTCCCACTAATATCTGAAATTTTATTGTGCTTAAAAAAATTTCAAGTTTAGTACATGATATCCTCAAACTATCATCATTTATCGAATTTAACTTCTCTGGAGTAAACAAAAATCCAAAAATACCTTCATCCTCTTGGAATTATTCTAACCATTGTAAGAAAATAAACCAAAGCTTGATCAACGATTTTGATGAAATAATTAATTCTGAAATCCTCTTCCAAGTTTAGAACGAAGTTAGCATCATCATTTTTGTGTGGCTCCCCATCAAAATGTGTTATTCTTTGTATAAGTCGCTTACTCTTCCTCTGAAACATACGTTCAATATCCATGACAACAGAAACTTTCAAGATTTCATCTTTTGTTTCATGAAAACCAGTTTCTCTAGTTTTGGAAAAAGAAACTAGTTCTTTTAGTTGAAAAGTGGCATAACTCATACCTTATTTTGTCTATATTTTTTATTATTTTAATTTTACAATAACGTAATTATACATATCTATTTCAGAAAACAATTTTGGAACCTCTAAAATTTCGGGGACCCCATTCAAATATTTCAGTTCCATGAACTCAGGTCCATAACTGGCATGGAGTGATACATACGTGCGTACCATTATTTGAAAGCCATAAATTATGCTGTGTATTTGTACGTAGAAATAAATTCAAATATTGTTTAAATTTCAGTCTTTCGAAATTACTTTATAACAAATGTTTCATTTAAAAAAAATTAATATGGATGTGAAATATGAAGGGACCTAAACACACCAAAATGACTAGTACTTATCTATTCGATGTTTCTGATTTAGCTGTCACTCGCAACTCACTAAAGTAACCGCAGCCCAACGGTAACTATTGTTGTACTGGCAATAGTAACTTTTGTTGTAATGGCAATTTAACTTTTCTTGTAATTAGCGGCAACGGTAACTACTAACTACAGTTGTAATGGCAACGGTAACTATAATTGTAATTAACGGCATCAGTAACTACTAACTACAGTTGTAATGGCAACAGTAACTATAGTTGTAATGGCAACGGTAACTTTTTCTTACCGTTGTGTTTTTTTTTTTCAAACCAGATCTTCTGAGAATTCATTTAAAAATCAATTCGATTACATAAACCAGTTTTAGCTAACAGGTCGGCTACCATATTAAGTTCACGGGGAATAAAGTAAAAATAGGTAGACTTAAATACTTTGAGAAGGTGGGAGATGTCCATTTGCCTCGGACTTAATATTTGCTTGTGTCGGTTTGAACCCACACCGTAGAAAGGCCCTGAGATCTGCTGCGCTTAGCCTTGACCATGCGTAAGTCTTTATATCTTTTTACATTGAGAGATCATTCCAGCAGGGATCTTCCAAATCATTGTTTCAGCAATCCCTACTACTTACTCACTTTTCCTCATTTTGTTTGCAGGATGTGGTTTCACCGACCTCTAAAAGCCGATGACTGGTTGCTTTTTGTGGTAGTTTCTTCTGAACTTTACAGAGTTAGAAAAGAAACCTAGATATTAGATACATGTTCCGATGAAATACATCAAATGTTTGTTTAGAATAAATGAACACTAAAGTGCCTTTGAAATTTCCCGTAGATTGAGTTTTGTTTATGATCAAAATGGTTTTTGTTTAGGGATCTGCCAAGTTAATTGTTTATTAGTTATATCGGTACAAATCTGATGGAATACAGATGTCAGTGTTTAGATATTTTTAATATATAACTGTTTAATGTTGTTTATAAACAATGGTGTCGTCTGATCTTCACCCATTAACGTATGGCAGATTGTGAGTCCAACGGCGCATGAGAGCCGCGGTTTTGTGACTGGTGAAATGTTCAACAGAAAAGGAGAGGTACTCTCTACTTCATATTTGGACATGATAATAGATAATCAATAGTTGTTGAAACAAAAAAAATAAAAATAAAATAAGCACTGTTATAGACATATATGTAATAATTACCTATACTATAGGTATGTATAATTACTTGTAAAATATCTTAGATTTTCACCGCCATATACGTCTATATATATCCGTGTATGGTTTTTGTATAATGTGATCGAGTAAACAAAAGAAAAGAAGTAGCCACGTCTTCCTTTTCTATTATCTTTACACAAATAATATTATAATAATAATATAATATATCAAAATTATCAATTTTATAACACGTTATCAGCACGAATTGTTCCCGTGCTGAAAAAGGTAAAATTTACTTTTGTCAATTTGATTTTATACTTTGATATAATGAGCGACTTGGGCCCCATACATATATACTATATATTTTAATTTAATTTAGAAACTATAATAATGTATGAATTACAACATGAGGGATTTAGTCTCCATGTTTAAATATTAATTTCGGGCAGATAGGAGATGCCTTCCCCGAATCGATCGTTAGATGGCTCTGCCTTCATGATCATGATCATATGGTAGATTATGTCTCCTTAGATCAAATTTTTATATGTCCAAAAGACATTTATAAAATGTTCCTGAAGAACATAAAAAAATAAAAAATGTCCAGAAGACATTTACTAAAACGTTCCTGAAGAAAAGTAAAAATAAAATGGATATACATATAAATCTGTTTCACACAAAACAATGAAATTTGTCCAGAAGACAAATAAATAAAAATGATTTTTGTCCTGAAGACAAATAATATATTTAAATTTACTGTTATTGCATTATATTTAATTACGTAATTTATATCCTGAATATTTCGTGATTATGTTATTATTAATTTTGATAATTTTATTTTTGGATATACTTTCCTAACGGTTATGACAAAAAAATAAAAATAATATTACATAATTCTCCAATGGTTATAAACACTATTTCCAACGGCTACATACAAATTTTTAATCTATAAATACACTCATTTTCATTACTCAAAATTTTCTACCTTCTCTCAAATTTTCTCTTTTGAAATCGATTCATTTTTGTAAAATGGATTGGATTTTAATCTTTTGCTTCGGTATAATTCTTTCCACTATTCCCAGATTTTTCATCGGTGATTTCACTCACACGGAATTTTGGGTGAATTGTAGGTAACTTATTGGTACTTTGTATCTTTTTGTAATCGCCTGCTTATTTCGTTTTTATGTGTTTAATCATTGACATATTATTGTGTTATATTAAAAAATTTAATAATAAAATTATAATTATTATGCAGTAATTATGTCTAATTTGGCAAAACTCGAGATCGCTGCCCTGGATATATCAGGCAATAACTATATGAGATGAGTTGTCGAAACAAAAATGCACTTAAGGGGGAGAAAACTCCTTGACACAATTGATAAGTCAAAAACGACTTCCGAAGAACAAAAGGCTAATGCCATGATATTTTTGGTCCATCATATCCACGATGGCTTAAAAAATGAATATATAACAAAAGAAGATCTTGCAGATCTTTGGCAGTCACTAAAAGATAGGTTTGATCACCAGAAATACGTGATCTTACCAAAAGCAAAACATGAGTGGCTGAACCTCCGATTCCAGGATTATAAAAGCGTAAGCGAATATAATTCTGCGTTGTTTGGAATTACCTCCAGGATAATGTTATGCGGAGAAACGATCACTGATTATGATATGATCGAGAAAACTCTCCAAACATTTCATCCTGGAAATGTAGTCCTACAACAACAGTATAGGGCTAATGATATACAAGAAGTATTCAGAATTAATGCAAGTGCTTCTTGTAGCAGAGCAGAATAATGAACTCGTCATCCTGAACAATCAGTCACGCCCTACTGGATCAGTAGCATTCCTCGAAGCGAATGTTACGAATTATAATAATTACGGACGTGGACGCGGTCGAGGTAATTACCGCGGCCGTGGACGAGGAGGATACAAACGTGGATATGGACGTGGGCAAAGGAAAAGATCTTGTCCTGCTGATTCCAATGATGAAAGGAATCACAAAAGACCAAAAGAAAAAGAAGTTGGAAAAATGCAACATGAGGAAAGTTGTTATAGGTGTGGCATGAAAGGACATTGGTCGCGTACCTGCCGTACGCCAAAATATTTCGTTGAACTACACCAAGAGTCCCAAAAGAAAAAGGGAAAACAAAGAGAAACCAACTTTGTTCATGGCAATATCGGGCATTCTTTTGATCATGAAGCTGGTCCTTCTTTTGACCATGAAGTCGATCTGCATCTCGATGATATAAACAATGATACGTATCTCGATGTGGCTGATTTCGCTGTTGATTCCATAGAAATCAACGAAAGCCAAAAAGATTAAAATCTTCCTGAAGAAGAAAATATAATATAATGTATAAAAAGTATAATATAATGTATAATTAGTTATAATTGCATAATGTTGTTTTCTGCCTTGTTTGTAAAATATTACCTTGTGTCTGCCTTTTATAAATATTCTTAAATCAGAAAATGTTGAAATACGGAAACAAGGATGGAGATATGTGTCTGGCAGATAGTGCTACAACGCACACAATACTTAAAGATAAAAATTATTTCTCTTCCCTTAAGATGAACGATTCTGCTGGAAGCGTGAATACTATATCTGGTGATGCAAGAATTATTATAGGCTCCGGAAGAGCTTGTTTTTCAATGCCAAAGGGGACAAAATTTGAAATAGATAATGCATTATATTCCCCAAAATCCTGTTGAAACTTGTTGAGTTTCAAAGATATTCGAAGAAATGGATATCACGTAGAAACAATGAATAAAAATGGTGTTGAATATCTCTGCATCACATCAGTTAATTCGGAAAAGAAATGTATATTAGAAAAGCTGCCAGCTTTATCCTCCGGAATATATTTCACAAAAATAAATATGATTGAATCATATGTTACAGTAAACCCAAAGTTTACATGTACGTTCAAAATCTGGCATGAACGTTTAGGGCACCCTAGTTCAGTCATGATGCGAAAGATTGTAGAAAACACAAATGGCCATTTGTTGAAAAACCAGAAGATTTTTCAAACGAAAGAATTTCCATGTAATGCATGTTCTCTTGGAAAAATAATAACTCGGCCATCACCAGCCAAAATTAAGAATGAATCTCCGGTATTCTTGGAAAGAATACATGGTGATATATGTGGACCGATTCATCCACAATGCAGGCCATTTAGATATTTTATGGTATTGATTGATGCATCTAGTAGATGGTCACATGTGTGTCTATTGAGCACACGAAATATGGTTTTCGCAAAATTCATTGCCCAAATAATCAGATTAAGGGCACAATTTCCTGATTATACAATAAAGAAGGTAAGACTTGATAACGCTGGTGAATTCACTTCACAAGCCTTCAATGACTATTGTATGTCATTGGGAATAGATGTTGAACATCCAGTCCCACATGTTCACACACAAAATGGTATGGCTGAGTCTTTAATCAAACGGTTACAAATTATTGCTAGACCGTTAATAATGAGAACAAAACTCCCAATGTCAATATGGGGTCATGCAACTTTGCATGCTGCTGCACTAATCCAAATAAGGCCAAGTGCATATAATAAATATTCTCCATTAGAATTAACATCTGGCCAGAAGGCAGATATATCTCATCTCCGTATTTTTGGGTGTGCGGTATATGTCCCCATTGCGCCACCGCAAAGAACAAAAATGGGACCACAAAGGAGATTGGGAATATATATTGAGTATACATCACCAAGTATAATTCGGTATCTAGAACCAAAAACTGGTGATATGTTTACGGCACGTTTTGCTGATTGCCATTTTAATGAAGATGAATTCCCCGCGTTAGGGGGAGGAATTAAAGAAGCTCTAAAAGACATAACATGGTACACACCGTTGTTATGGCACCTTAATCCCCCTACGAAACAACGTGAACTGGAAGTTCAGAAAATTGTGCATTTACAAAATATGGCAAATCAGATACCAGATGCATTCACTGATACAAAAAGGGTGACAAAATCGCACATACCCGCTGCGAATGTTCCATCAAGAGTTATTGTTCCGGAATAACAAAATGATGGAAACATAACAAGTAAACCCAATGTTCAGTTAAAAAGGGGGAGACCTATGGGATCAAAAGATAAAAATCCCCGAAAGAAAAAGATTTTGGGAAAAATAAATATAAATGGTCCAGAAGAACCAAATTATACAGAGAAAAGTCTTGAAGACGAAAATAGAGAAAAACATGAGATTTCCATCAACTATGCCCAAAACGGAAATATTTGGGTTAGAAGTGAGATAGAAGATGATGATAGAATTTTCTCATTCTCTGTGTCTAAAGAAATTGACAATGAAAATGATGATCCAGAACCAAAGTCTATATTAGAATGCCAGAAAAGATCTGATTGGGAGAAATGAAAAATGGCCATGACAACTGAATTGAACTCCCTAAATAAAAGAAAGGTCTTTGGATCTATTGTCATAACTCCTAAACATGTAAAGCCTGTTGGATATAAATGGGTTTTTGTTCGAAAAAGAAATGAGAAAAATGAGGTAACAAGGTATAAAGCCCGACTTGTTGCCCAAGGATTTTCTCAAAGACTTGGGATTGATTATGAAGAAACATATTCCCCGGTAATGGATGCAATTACCTTTAGATTTTTGATGAGCTTAACAGCATCTAAAAATCTAGAAATGCATCTAACGGATGTTGTGACAACATATCTATATGGATCACTTGATAGTGAGATGTATATGAAAATCCCAGAAGGATTAAAGATGCCTGAAGCATTGAACACAAAATCTAAGGAAGTATGTTCAGTCAAATTACAGCGATCACTTTACGAAGTAAAACAATCCGGACGCATATGGTATAATCGTCTAAGTGAATATTTATTGAGTAAAGGATATACCAACAATGCAATATGTCCTTGCGTATTTATTAAGAAATCTGTATCTGGATTTGTGATCATAGCTGTATATGTTGATGACCTGAACATAATTGGAACTCAAAAAGAGATTGATGTCGCTAGAACTCATATGATAGAAGAGTTCAAAATGAAAGATCTTGGACATACAAAGTTTTGTCTAGGACTCCTGATCGAGCATCTTCGGAATGGAATTTTTGTACATCAATCGAATTATATTAAAAGGATCCTAAAACGATTTTATATGGACAAAACAACTCCTTTAAGTACTCCAATGGTTAATAGATCACTCAATATCGATAAGGATCCATTCCGACCTTGTGAAGATAACGAAGAGGTATTAGGTCATGAAGTACCTTATATGAGCGCTATTGGTAGACTTATGTATCTTGCAAATTGCACTAGACCAGATATAGCATTCGCTACAAATCTGCTTGCGAGATATAGTTCATCACCTACGCGCAGACACTGGAATGAAATAAAACATATATTTCGTTATCTCCAAGGAAAAATTGATTTGGGATTATTTTATAATAGAAATTCTAGTCTCGATCTAGTTGGTTTTGCAGATGCAGGCTATTTATTAGATCCACATAAAGCCCGATCGCAAACCAGATATGTTTTTACAATTGGAGGCACTGCAATTTCTTGGCGTTCTCAAAAGCATACTCTAGTTGCTACCTCCTCAAATCATGCAGAAACAATTGCACTTCATGAAGCATGTAGAGAATGTGTGTGGCTCAGATCTATGACTCAACATATACAAGAAGCAAGTGGAATAACCATAAATAAAAAGCCAACAAAAGTGTTTGAAGACAATGTTGCTTGCGTCGCCCAACTCAAAGAAGGTTATATTAAAAGCGACCGAACAAAGCACATCCCCCCAAGATTTTTCTCTTACACACGAGAGCTCGAGAAAAATAAAGAAGTGAACATTCAATATATTCGTTCAACAGACAATGCAGCGGATTTGTTCACTAAAGCGCTTCCCACTACAACTTTTAGAAAACATGTTTATGGTATCGGGATGCGTCAGTTACGAAATTTATGATACTCATCATTTCAAGGGAAAATTATGTTACTGTACTCTTTTTCTCTCATCATGGTTTTTATCCCACTGGATTTTTCCATAATAAGGTTTTTAATGAGGCAGTACAATATATAATAATAGGTAATTAAGGGGGAGTGTTATAGACATATAGGTAATAATTACATATATTATAGGTATGTATAATTACTTGTAAAATATCTCAGATTTTCACCGCCATATATGTCTATATATACCCGTGTATAGTTTTTGTATAATGTGATCGAGTAAGCAAAAGAAAAGAAGTAGAATAAATATTATTCTCCCCACGTCTTCCTTTTCTATTATTTTATAACAAGCACATCGTTTTGTATAGTTTCCCCCCAATTTTGTTTTTATGTTGTTTTAAAATATGTGAAACAGCTGGTAGTGTCTTTATCGCAGGAGGCCCTACTAAGGGAGGCTAGACCTTCTAAAAAATCCGTCACATCGAAGCTTTGAACGGCGGCCGAACAGTAAGTTAAATAACAGCATTACAAATACGACGCCAGGAATAAAATACCAAATATTTGGTATTGAATCATATGATTTTATTAGACAAAACTCAGTTCCTTGGAGAATGTATAAAGCTAAAAATGTATGTGTGATTGTGTACGTGGTTAGATTACGGGCTTCTCACCTTTATCATCCATTTATAATGTATAATAATCCGATCCCGTTAAATTTCTCATTTTTACATTCCGGAAAAAAAAATGTCAAATTTTTTTTCTGCTGTATTCTTTGCGTTGGTACATTGTGGGCCTGGGTAAATTGGATCTATCTTGGGCGACCCATTTGATCAGGCCGGTCTAGCCTTTTTGTGTGCTCATTTGATCCATCTCACTTGCCATTCTCCTGACTACACATCGTCATCTATATGTAAGAAATCATAATGGTTGCATTATTTCCAGGGATTTAGCAAACTAATCAGAGTGAGAAAGCAACTAAGAACCATAAACCAATTAACTAGCTGTTTCGAGAGGAAACGAACAATCATCACGATTATCATTTTAAATATGTTAAAATAAAATAAAGTAAAAGTCACCGTCGAAAATGGAGAGTACTAGAGATAACTTTATCAATGTCATAACCGTCGGATTTGAAATGATACGAACCTTTTGCAAAAAGAGAAAAAAGATATAGACGGAGGAAGATGGGACCACAGATCTACCGACCGGAAACGAAGAATCCACGAGATAAGACCCCAGGTTCGGTCGTATCGGACCGGTCGGATTTGGATTTTATCGGTAAGTGAGTGGACCACCCCAAACGACAGACGTAAGCAGTGACAACATCATGTAATCGCCAAGTATGCAACTGACTTCTCCAGTTGAAACGTGTCTCGTACGCGTCATCCACCCACGTGTCTTCTAGAAGCTCTTTATACTCTTGCCTATTTTACACAAAGCCTCATATTTCGACACGTGTCCTTTCCCTCTCCTTATATAATTGACTTTTCTCTCCTTCTTACTGAGTTTCAAAACGCCAAGTTTCAGAGGTAAGAGAAGATTAGGATAAGGATTCGATCATCCAAACGTACCTTCCTAATTTCTCTCGATTCTTAGTAGTCAGCGCAAATTCAAGGTTTCTATTTTAGGATTAAGAGAAGACGATAAGAGTCAATATGTCAGATTTACAGTTGCCTCCTGGATTCCGATTTCACCCTACAGATGAAGAGCTCGTTATGCACTATCTCTGCCGCCAATGCGCCTCTCAATCCATTTCTGTTCCGATCATCGCTGAGCTCGATCTCTACAAATACGATCCATGGGAACTCCCAGGTGATTCAACTACCCTGAATTTTTGAATTCGGAAACTAAATCTGAGACTTTCTTCTGCTAACTCAATTTTAATTGAATCATTATAGGTTTAGCCTTGTATGGTGAGAAGGAATGGTATTTCTTCTCTCCCCGAGACAGAAAATATCCCAACGGTTCGCGTCCTAACCGGTCAGCTGGGTCTGGTTACTGGAAAGCCACCGGAGCTGATAAACCGATCGGAGTTCCTAAACCGGTTGGAATTAAGAAAGCTCTGGTTTTCTACGCCGGCAAAGCTCCTAAAGGAGAGAAAACCAATTGGATTATGCACGAGTATCGTCTCGCTGACGTTGACCGGTCGGTTCGTAAGAAGAAGAATAGTCTCAGGGTATGTTTCTAATAAACTGTAGATCTTCCTAATTTTAAATCTTTGTGGTTTGATTGATTGATTGATCCAACGGTGTTGAATTTGCCAGCTGGATGATTGGGTTCTTTGTCGAATTTACAACAAAAAAGGAGCCATCGAAAAGCGTGGACCACCGCCTTTTGTGGCATACGGCGGAGTCACTGACGGAATTGTGGAGGAGAAGCCTAAGGTGAAGGATATGGCGATGCCTCCGCCGCCAGTGACGGCTAGTGAATTCATATATTTTGACACATCAGATTCGGTGCCACAGCTGCACACAACGGATTCGAGTTGCTCGGAGCAGGTGGTGTCGCCGGAGTTCACCAGCGAGGTTCAGAGCGAACCCAAGTGGAAGGATTGGTCAGGTGTAGAAAATGACAATAATACCCTTGATTTTGGGTTTAATTACATTGATGCCACCGTGGATAACGCTTTAGGAGGAGGGAGTAATCAGATGTTTCCGCTACAGGATATGTTCATGTACATGCAGAAGCCGTATTAGAAAATTCCTTGAGAGCCGCCGAAACGCAAAGAAAACGCTCGTTTTTGCGTTTTAAGGGTAACACGAGACCGTTTCTATGGTCAATGAGTGTGCCGATTCGGCGGAGCCACCATTAGATACCTTTCTGTGTTCAGTGTTTGTTGATTTTATAGACCGTCAGATTTCAGCTAATCTTTAATCGGACGGTGGTCGTTGGGTTTTCGATGTATCAATGTATTACTGTTTGGTGGATAAATATCCACTTGTCTTTTGTCCTTTTCTGGTCTAATGGATATAAAAGTCAAAAGCCAAGGATATTTATATAAAGCCGTAATCAATTTAATAATTTAATTTGTGTTTATGATATGTTGACTAAAAGTATGACAGATTCAATTCTTTAAACAGAAGAAAGTACCAAAAACCAAGTTTCATAAGGCCGAAAAGCTCTGAGTGATTGGGTTGAACTGGTTGGGTGTGATAGTTGACAGTGTTATGATGCTAATACTATGAAAAACGAGATAATATAACAATTCAAGTACTTTCGATTATTGTTGATTGTCAACTAGAGAGGTATTCATTAGGGTAAAAAAAATCTGTGGCTGAGAAGGGCCACAAGACGTAACATACGTAATGGGCCACGTTCAAAGTCTCTGGGTTTTGGGGCTTTTCTGAGACATACCTTCACCAAAATGGTGAAACTAGACTAAGGCCCAATAGGCCGGCCTTAAGTTCTTATGCTTATAGTCCCTGAACTTAAAACTATTTTTATTTTGGGTCCCTGAATCTTTTTTTTGTTTGTACGGTTTTTGTGTCAAATAAGAAACGGAGAGGTTTTGGTTGACTCGTAGCAATGGAGGACGGATTCTGCAGCGATTGGGGAGAGAGAGTTTCGGAGAAGGTAGTGTCGGCTTACATTTCTCTTCCTAAGAAGGGAAAACCTCAGGGACGTGAAGTGACGGTCCTATTCGCTTTCCTTGTCTCTTCTCCTTCTTCCCAAGGTCCCTCTTTGAAGCTGTGTAGCTTTTCTTTTGGTTTCGTTGTTTCGATTCTGAGCCAATTAGGGCTTGCTTTGTTTTGTGTGCAGACCCGGAAGTGATAGCGTTAGGGACGGGGACCAAGTGCGTTACTTGGTCGCTGCTGAGCCCCCGTGGGGACATTGTGAACGATTCTCATGCCAAAGTTGTCGCCAGAAGAGCTCTCATCAGGGTTCTTCTATTCTGAGATTCAGCGGATGCAAGAGACGAGGAACAGTTGTCATGAAGCCAAGCGTCAAAGAACAGATTCAAGTTCAATACTAGAGTTAGACGCTAGCTGTCCTGAAGAAATCAAGTATAAGCTCAAATCTGGGTGCCACTTGCATATGTACATCTCTCAATTGCCATGTAATTAACTTCTATTTGCCCTTCTTTTTTTTTGTTTTTTTTTGGTCTTTTTGTTTGTTTTTGTGTAAAGAATGTGTGGCATTGACATGTTTGCCAAATTTAGGTGGTTATTGTTCCACTAGCTCACCGTTGTATGCCCTGAAAAAGATTCCATTAGCAGAAGTAGATGAGTCATCGCTGTTAAATAAAGATTCAGTGGGCCGTTCCCATGTTCCAGAGATAGGTAATAGCAACAAAGGTATATGATTTCTCATGCCTGGTAGTCGCAATAATGTTCTCGTCGCTTACCTTCCTGTTATGTAGCCCGCTGGATAATAGCGGATTAGACTGATGTTGGTATCAATACAGGTCATGGCTCAGGACTGACTGATATGGTTCAAGGGAAGCCTGGCCGCGGTGAAACAACACTCTCTGTTAGCTGTTCTGATAAGATAGCTCGATGGAATGTTCTTGGAGTTCAAGGTTTCTTCTTTAGTCTGTCTTCCTTCTTGCGGATCTATACCTGAAATATTCAAGATTGCTTAATGAAATCTTCTCTCTTTGCGTGTTTTTGCTTCAGGGGCATTGCTTTTCCAAGTCCTTCGGCCTGTATATATCTCTACCATCACTGTTGGACAATCCCTGCACTGTCCGGACAATTTTTTGTTGGTTGATCATTTGAAAAAATCTTTATATGAGAGGATCGTTCCACTGTCAGACAAGCTTCTGAATTCCTTCCGTTTGAACAAGGTTCATAAGCTGCTTTATACCAATGTATACTGCAGTTGTATAGTTGCATACATTGTTCTAATTCCTTTCCAGCCCCTGTTTTTTGTAGCTCCAGTACCTCCATCAGAATTTCAGCATTAAGAAACTGCTCAAGCTACCTTAACATGCGGGATAGTTTTCAATGCTCTTAACTCTATATCACATGACAGATTTGTCTGTTCTTTATTTCTCACAGGGTGGTGATGTATTTATTTCTCTTAGGTATTCCTTGTGCTGGAACCATTCTGGCTTACTTGGAACAACCGGTAGAAAGCAAGGCACCTCAGCTAAAGGAGCTCTGTATCCATCTACACAATCATCTATATGCAAGTAATGGGAGGAGTCTTGTTTGAGCTTGACCTTGGTTATTTCAAGTTGACATTATACTTATACCTTTTTTTCTAGACCGCGATTACTGGAGCTATACTTGAAAGAAACTCATGGACACGAAGGTGAATCTTGTAAATCAAAAAGATCTTACCGAGAATTGAAGGTGTGTGTGATACTTAAGTGTATGAATCATCTAGTGAGTGTTTGACATGAATGCTTCTAGATTTTGATACTGTTCTTGTTTTAGTCTAAAGATGATTTATTTTGTCTTTGGCTTTAATTCTATGCAGGATGAAGCTACAGAATATTCTTTGATGTCAAAAAGTTTTAAAGGAAAGTACCCATTCAACAACTGGCTAACAAAACCCTTAAATTATGAGGATTTTCTGATAAATTAATCGCGAGGTATGTCATTTTATCTTCTCTCTTTGTGAACCTTACTTTCTTTGCATTATTAGTTCTCATTATCGGCAACAAGTTGCTTAATTTGACAGCTTGTTTATGAAAGCAAAGTAGTTAAGTTTTCATAGGATATGTCCCAGTAAAGGAGACCTTGAATCACAGGAAATATGAGCGAATAATGTAAAAACGGAAAACCCTGGAAAACAAAGCAGAATAATAAATTGACTGAAACGAATGAAGATGTGAGAAGTTCAATTCAAAGATTGACTCGTCCTTTGATGATATCGAGGCTCATCTCGCTAGGATCTGTTGCTTGCAATTCAACTTGAATCCCGTCCATTTCCCTCTTGAATCTGTCCTTTGAGCTTGCATACAACATCTTACTCCTCACTCGTGATGTATCAGGTGACCTGAAGCAAGTTGATGGCTCAATTATAACAAAATCTACATTTTCAAATCATGAAAACAAAGGGAAGAAGGAAAGAGAAAGACAAGGAGTTACCATGCAATGAAAAAGATTTTGCTCTTCTGGCAATTCTCAGGAGTGGTGAAATCAAAGTCATAGACTGCATATCGGCACTCGTCCTCAGGAATTGATCTGGTGAAATCCTCGTAAGTTTCTTCTGGATTCCCAAGCTTGTCAATCGTAACTTGCTGAGCCTTCTCATCAATTTTGAATGTAATGAACCTATAATTCCTCTTTGCTTTCAACTCCAAGAACTTGAGCTTGCACTCATCGCTAACATGCATCCCAGACGCTGAGTTAGCCTACACAATAAAAAACACATATTGCATGATTTGGCAAAACCAGGTTGATAAAATTTGTAAATGTAGGAACATACCATGATCGCTGCTTGAAAGTTGGCTTTGATGATCTGAAAGTAGAGAAGGTAGGGAGGGGGTTTTAGAGGGTGAGGAGAAGAAAGCAAGAAGTAGGTTTGGTTGGGTCGTTAGGCTGGTCACGTCTTAAAACCAAGAAGACTTTGATGCTGTCACGTTGTGGCCATATTTACTTCATTAGATATATTAGAGAGACTATATTATATTCACGTATAGACATATATCTATGTGTGTATGTTGAGCACATGTGAAGTTTGTTCCGGACATCATAGGGGAGTTGAGGTTTCATGATGTACATGTTTTCTTTGTTTTTATTATAACTTTTTGACTTTTTCCTTACCTTACGATTGGTCGTTGAATTTTTCCCATTTTTTTGGTTTTACAGGATAATCAGAACAAACTTTTACTTACAGGCTATTCGAATTTTTCATATTTATCAATACGGGAAATGATTTAGCCAATATAAAGAACTGCAAACCGATTGACATGGAGAAGAACAGAAAATTTGGGAAGGGTTGCCAAAAACATTTAGGAATAAATTTGGTTGGGCTTTCTGGTTTGAACGAAAAGCCCATGGGCTTTTATATGAGGGCCTATAGCTGAATGTTACATGATAAGGGCGGAAGCCGAGTGTGGCTGGCTGCTATTAACATTGTTTGTTTGCCTTTTCCAACGATTATTTGTATATATCGCCTTGTCGGTGTGTTTATATATATATTCTTAGTCTGACAAACGTAGTCAATGGTTGGCGTAGACTTACAGTAGATGTTTTGTTGTCCATTTGTAACAAAAGCATCGATGGGAGGTGAAAGCTCAAAGATTGGTTCATGTTGGAATTCATCACACAAGACTGCTGCACTTGAAGCTCCCGATGTTGGTGACGTTTCTGTTTGCCTCTCTTCATTTAACCGAAAACGCTCTTTTTGGCTTTATGCCACTTTTCTTAATCCTTTTCTCCAAAATAATACAGGAAACGAAGAGAATGGTGAGGTATCAGATGTGTTGTCTTTTCGTGAATACACGCTTGAGCAGCTAAAGGTCGCTACTGCTGGTTTCGCTTTGGAGAATGTTGTATCTGAAATCGGAGAAACAGCACTAAATGTTGTCTACAAAGGGAAACTCGACAATCATATGAAGATTGCTATCAAGCGATTTTCTGGAACTGCCTGGCCAGATGCACGCCAGTTCATGGTACTATATGTATCCTTCAGTTTGTCTAACGCCATTTCTTACTTCTCTTTAACTTTTGATTTGCCTGTTTCCAGGTAGAAGCAAGAGCGGTTGGTCAGTTACGCTGCAAAAGAATGGCCAACTTAATCGGTTTTTGTTGTGAAGGCGGCGAAAGGTTACTTGTAGCTGAGTTTATGCCTAATGAGACACTAGCCAAACACCTTTTCCACTGTAATAAAAATCTCTTGATGCTCTCTTTAGATTTTGTGGTCTTTGCTTACAACTTGTATTATCTATCAGGGGAAACACAGCCAATGAAATGGGCGATGCGACTAAGGGTTGTCTTGTACATTTTAGAAGCTCTTGCATACTCTAGTCACAAAGGACGCACGCTGTATCATGATCTCAATGCTTACAGAGTTTTATTTGACGAGGTAATTCCTTAAAAACTAAGTTTTTTTAAAAGATATTTTGATTCGTTTATGTGATATTCCTCCACTGACACGTTGATGTTATTTTAAGGAATGCAATCCACGGCTTTCAACATTTGGGTTAGTGAAGAATAGTAGTCAGGGTGGAAAATATTACAGCACAAATATTGCTTTTACACCCCCTGAGTATCTACGAACTGGTGAGGTTGATTTGCCTTGTTCTTATACGTCATATTTTACAAACAAAAAAAAACAAAAATTTATGATCTTGAGATTAAGTGTGTGTTCTTGTTACAGGGAGAATAACAGCAGAGAGTGTGATTTACAGCTTGGGCAGTCTTCTGCTTGATCTTCTCACCGGAAAGCATATTTCACCTAGCCATGTATGTGTATATGGTAGCTACTATTATCGTGTTTTTAAATTCTCCTTACAACTCATTCTTTTGCTTGTGTGTTTAGGCCCTTGATTTGATTCGAGACAGAAATCCTCAGACTCTAATCGATTCCTGCTTGGACGGACAAATTTCCGACAGTGATGGCAGGGAATTAGTACTCCTGGCATCTCGTTGTCTTCAGTATGAAGCTCATAAGCGACCAAGCATAACATATCTGGTCAGTGCACTAATTTCTCTCCAGAAAGACACAGAGGTCTCTTCTCATGTTCTCATGGGGCTGCCTCAGAGTGGTACTTTTGTGTTACCTCTCTCTCCTTTTGGTGAGGCTTGTTCGAGAAAAGACCTGAGCGCTATATTTGAGATCTTGGATCAAATTGGATACAAAGATGATGAAGAAGTAAGTTCATAACGTTTTGCGGTAATAAATCAAGTAGTTAGCGCCCTCTGCAGTACCCCATCCCATGTAAGCTTTTTTTACGGGCTTATGTGACATGTGAAAATGCAGCTTTCATTTATGTGGACGGAGCAGATGCAAGAGGCTATAGACTCGAGGAAAAAAGGCGATATGGCATTTAGACGGAAAGACTTTAGTGAAGTTATTAAGTTTTACACACAGGTCTGTCTCTCTGTTGCACTTTTATCCGTAAACAAACGCCTTCCTCCTTTGTTGACGATGTCCCCATGTATAAATTTTTGGCCCAGTTTCTTGATTTGGGAATGATCTCTGCAACAGTCTATGTGAGACGCAGTCTAAGCTACCTAATATGTAACATGGCGAAAGAAGCTTTAGATGATGCAATGACGGCTCAAGGAATTTCTCCTGTGTGGTACGTTGCATTGTATCTTCAGTCTGTTGCTCTTGCTGTCTTAGGAATGGAGAAGGAATCCCACAACGAACTTGTTGAAGGATCCAACCTTGAAGCCAAAAAAGTTTCAGCATCCACACAGAAATGAAGCGCATCTTTTTGGGTTTTGATAAAAGATGAAGAAGCTTTGATTATTGTATGAAGGGGAGACAAATGAAAGGTAACTTCTTTTTGTCTAATTTGATACATAAGAGCGTTTATATGTTAAGCATTGCACTATTTAAACCTTCATCCTAAGAAGCTAAATCCATTGTTTCAGTTGATACATAAGAGCTTGGGATGTACAGACACCAAAGTGAATATTGTACAAATTCCATTAACAGGTGGAGTAGGCATAACAAAGCTTATGAAGTGTTGTTCAGCTCAACCTCTGCCTCGACTTGGATAATTGGGTGAGAGCTTCTGTATTCTTCCTTTGACATTCCACAGTAAGCAGGCTCTGTGCCTCCATAGGTTATGAAGTTCCAGCCAAACGCCGACCCTCCAACCACCGTGTCTCCCACTTTGATGCTAACTCCATCAGAATTGTGCTTCTCACTCTCAGATGATTTTGGTGCAGTAGTGGTAGTATGAGGAGTTTCATTAATGGCCTTTCCGTTGGATAAAGACTCGCCCTTAGCTTTTTTCTCACGTTTGAGTGATTCTCCAATCATATCTTGGTACAATTGAAGCATTAGCTTCATCTCTGCAAACACCATAATTTCAAAAAGTTAGGTATTTGTGTTGTTGTTGCGCTGAACTAAATGAAACTAACGGGATAAGTAAAGAATTGAGTATGAGCTCACTTGCTCGAATCTCGATTGCTGCCTTACAGTTGTTAAAATCTGGAGTTCGTAAAACCTGTAGCAGAGAGCCCAGTTACTGTTTTATATCCAAACAGAGATAGAGTTGAATCTCCATCAAAAGACCAACTATTTTCGCCCAAAATGCAACTTATACCTCGACAACGTGAGGGCGAAGATCTTTGAGAAGGAGACGCATCTTGTAGTAGTTGGAATTTTCTAGCTGAAGATTTCCTTCAAGCGGTCGCTTTCTTCCCCTAGACGACGGATCTGTGGTAGCAACAGACGGAGGCGCAGGCACCTGAGCTGGTTGAGGCGCCGGCGAGCCGTCCAAGTCCATCGAAGTTGATATCTGAGCTGCGGATTTAGGAGGAAGTGGAAGATCTTTAGTTGGAAGGGACAATGAAGCAGGAGGAGGAGGTTCAGAGACTTGAGTCGCCGGTGAGCTCGATTTCTCCATTTTTTCAAAGGTTTTCAACCGCCCAACGTAAAGAATACTCGCACCTTGAAACGACGTCGTGAAGATGATCTGAAGCGTTTGGGCCTCTTTGGGCCCATACTTTGAAAAAATGTGAAACGGCACGCATTCTTAAATTTTGAAGACAACACTTTTAATTCTAAAAAGGAAACCACTGAAAAAGTGAAAAAAAAGACGAAGCAGCATAAACTCACTTCTTTCAAATCCTCGGCTTAACCAATCGGTGATCGATGTCCAAATTCAAAGCGATCCTTCATCTCCTGTTGAGAGATTACTTGATTACTTTCCAGAGAACTTCTACTTTCATGGCGAACCCGGAAAGCAAAGAAAATCTCTGCAATTGTGTGGTAAAAATGGTAAGAAAACTCATTTTGCTTTCTCTCTTTTGCTTCCTCTGTTTGAGTGAAAACATCTTCGACGAAACGCGATATGATTTGATTGAATTCCAGAGAAATAATCCCAAGAGGCGAAGGGATACGGTGTACGTTGGATGTGGTGCTGGATTCGGCGGGGATAGGCCACTGGCGGCTCTCAAACTGCTTCAGAGAGTTGAAGAGCTCAACTATCTTGTCCTTGAATGCTTGGCCGAACGAACTTTGGCTGATCGGTGGCTCGCTATGGCATCTGGATGTACCGGTTACGATCGTTTCGGGACTTTGGTGGTTGATCTATCTTTAAATAGTCATCATATGGCCAGATATTGTTTGTAGGGATGTTTTCTTACTACGAAATTGGGCTATATTTTCTGCTTTTATCCAGTTTCAGAGTGGATGCATTTGTTACTACCTTTGGCCGTTGAGAAAGGCACTTGTATAATCACTAACATGGGTGCAAGTAAGATCTTAGAGTCTATATATTGCAGTGGGCCTCCTTTTCTGACTGTTTTTTCTTTTCATCTAAAATTATCATGTTTTGTCGTTGTAATTGATCCCCAGTTCAGAAGAAAGTTCTTGAGGTAGCCACTGATTTAGGGCTCACAATTACCGTGGCTGTGGCCCATGAGGTGCATCTTGAAACAGGTACTGGCAATCTTTTTATGGAAGGTACTTTCATCCCTGGGAAATATGATGAGTGTCCTGAGTTCTCCGCACTGAAGCCATAATAAGCGTGTCTAACCCTTGTCTGTGAATCTTATTTAGGCTCGGAATCATCTCTTGGCGGTCAATATTGCTCTTCGGGGGTAGGGTTCTGGTTCTCTAACTCCTGAGCATATGTGTCTGAAATATTATCAGCTAGTAACAATGATTTGGGTCAACGATCAGATCCCCTCGAAAGTTCCATATAGCACCAGAATTTCACGAACTATTGGTCTCTTTCTATTTTCCCTTCAAACTTTGTAATAAATAGATTTCCCCTTGTAGTTTAAAAGTTTGATTTCCCCCTTAAGAATACATTGAATTCCAATTTTCTCACAAAATTGAATTGATGTTGGTTTACTGTAAACCATTTATATAAACTAAACCTGATTAACCTGTAATTGTGTACTAAACCGGATTTCGTAAAATTAAGCCTGATTTCATGAGACTAAACCATGATTTTGACTCGTTTAGCTTGTGGTATACCCGATTTAATCAATCCCCAAATTCCCAAATCGTTTTCTTCGTAACCTAACTCTCGATTTCGAAAATCTTCTGTCAAAATCGAACCCTTTTGTTCATCTCTTCTCAAAATCTTCTCTCAAAATCGCGTTGTATCTGTTTCATGGAGTCAACAGAGATTGTCGAGTTCATCGATGTGCTTATTTTCGCAGATCCACTTGACGGAGAAGAAGAAGCCATGCGAGATGATATGCAAGAAAGAAACCTGTTCGAAATCAATGAGATGCTTTCTGGGTTTGTCGACAAGCCTCCTGTGGACGAGAATATCATACGTGACAGTGAGAGCGAAGAAGAGGAAGAAAAAGAAAAAGTTCGGCGACGGGAACTTGTACAAGGGCCAAAGATTCTTCAATGGCTTAGCATTTAAGGAGACGGTACTTGATCATGATCTCAAGTCAGGCCGTAACATCAAGCAATGGAGGTTTGATAAGAATAAACTTGCTTTTAAGTGTGTGGGTTCTGGATGTAAGTGTGGGTGTGTATTGCTCCATTAGGGACGAATCTGAAAGCTGGGTGGTTAGAACAATTGTTGATAAGCATAGCTGTTACCGTAGTGGTCAATGCTCGATGTTGAAAGTCCCTGTTTTAGCCACATTGTTTTTAGATAAAATAAGGGAGGAACCATATTATTTCTTGCCTGCGAAAATAGAGGAATTGGTTTATGAAAAATGAGGAATCAAGGTATCAAGGCCTCAGTGTCAAGTAGCTAGAAATAGGGCTTTGTTGTGGATTGAGAGAGAGTATGATAGGCAGTTTGAGCGTTTACGTGATCATGGAGCAGAGATTTTGGACTCTAATCCTAATTCATCTTTTGCTATTGAGACCATAAATGACAAAGGGTTGGATGTCTTCAATAGGTTTTACATTTGTCTTGATGTTTTAAGAAATACATGGAGAGAGACGTGTAGGCCTCTTTTAGGTGTTGATGCTTGCTTCATTAGGACTAAGATGAAAGGGCAGTTACTAGTTGCTATAGGCAGAGATGAGAATAATTGTATATACCCTGTAGCATGGGCTGTTGTACAAAAAGAGAACACAAGCAATTGGTTCTGGTCTTTAGAAAAACTCAGAGAGGATTTGGTATTAGGCGAGGGTGATGGATACGTAATAGTATCAGATTGTCAAAAGGTAACATTATATTAAATACATTACATGCTCGGTTTTTGATCTAATACATTACATGTGTTTTTGGTTGTAGGGTTTGATTAGGGCAATGGAAATGGCAATGCCAAACATAGAGCATAGGATGTGTGCGAGGCACATCTATGCTAATCTGAAAAGTAAGGGTCACGAGAAGAAAACACAGATGAAGCCTTTCATTTGGAACCTGGCATGGAGTTATAACGAGGCCGACTATGAGAAGAATTTAAGGCATATCGAGGCTTATGACTTTGATGTCTACTCAGATGTGTTGAATGAGAATCCAAGGTCTTGGTGTCGAGCCTTCTACAGACTTGGACCTCATTGTGAAGATGTGGATAACAATTCTGTTGAAGCATTCAATAGCACCATCGTGAAGGCTAGGGAAATACTTGTGGTTCCTATGCTGGAGATCATACTTAGACAAGCAATGGTGCGGATTGAGAAGAGGGTTGTGATGTCGAAAAGTCATACTGGTAAGTGCACTCCTTATGTGGAGGATTTCCTATCAAGAACTCATGATTTGGCTACAGATTGTAGAGTGTACATGAGCACCAATCAGATGTACCAGGTTGTGTCAGCATGTTGTTCTTATAGAGTCCACCTCAATTCGAGAACATGTACTTGCAGGAAATGGGACATCATTGGAGTACCTTGTGAGCATGCTTATGCAGTCATACTCAACAAGAAATATGAGGTTGAAGACTATGTTTTTCATTGGTTTAGAACACCTTTGTGGATAAGGACTTACAACAATGGAATCACACCTCCAAGAGGGGCAAAGTTCTGGCCAGAAACAGAAACTGGAGTCATTAATAAACCTGAAGCACCGACACAAACTGGACGTAAGAAGAAGAGTAAGAAGGAGAGGAGAAAGAAGGGAAAGAACGAGTCTCCGACGAAGAAGAAGCAAGTGAAGCAACGGACCATGCATTGTAGCATTTGTGGAGCAGCCAACCATAACTCACAAGATTGAATTGGACTAAGTTGAATGCTAAGTAGAATGAGATGACTTAATTAGAAGTCTTTTGGTGTTAATTTTTTGAGATCTCTATGTCAAACTCATATAATCGGCTATGTAGTTTTTGTGGTTATGACCTCTTAAACATTAACCAGTTGTCTCCATTTTCAAATATATGCAATGCATTGTTAATGGCTTTGTGAATTGAATGATCAACATCATAAGAAATGGCATTGTTCATGAGTTAAACATGAACCATTTGTCTCCATTTAAGCCATCATCAAATTCATGAATTACAAAATAACATACGATAATCATCCATGGTCTTAATGATCAACATCAAATCTAGAAATACAGAACATATGACTCAAACTAAACTAAGAACTTAATGATCAACATCAAAGCAAGAAATACACAACAACATGCGGCTATGACTTTCTTCATCTTCCACTCATTTTCATCAAGCATAAGCTCAAAATTTCCTAATATTTGAGTCTCCATGTCCATTAGATTTCTGTCAAACTCTTTTTTTGCTCTTCAATTGAGTTGGACAAACTCTCTACCTCAATCATGAGTGCTTCGTCCTCTCATAGAAAGACATGATTGTCGTTAGCAAGCTACAAGATAATTCAACACATCAATATATCCATTTTAGTCTTCGAATCCTCCAAATTCATAAGCTTCAAACTCACCTTTTGAGCTACTGCTGAAGAACACCGATAATAATGTTGTTTCGGGTTGTTGGAGGATCTCGAAATCTTGCCATTAATCGAAGCTCCACACCAACACCTTTTTGTAATTTCGGGAACAAAAGTTCTTCCTCCACTGTGTGCCGTCGATGAACCACTCGAAGCTCATGTGTCCTTGCTCATTTTCAAGCTGATACACAACAAAAATCGGATACTTAAACAAAGAATTCAATAAAGAAACGAAACCCTAACAAGATAATCAAGGAGCTTTCAAAATCACGATTCTGAGATTAGGGTTCATACTCAATTTGGGGAAATTATATTACAGGTCGGGTTTTAATTGTCCTCTGGGGGTCGGGTTTTAATTGTTCTCGGGTCGTCGAATAGGTTTTGGTTCAGACGGTATGGCTTGGTATGACGAGTCCGTTGGTACAACATAGCAAACCAGCGATGGGGGGAAATCAAACTTTTAAACTACAATAAGGAAAAATTAATTTATTACAAAGATTGAGGGGGAAATAGAAAGAAGCCAATAGTTCGTGGAATTCTGGTGCTATATGGAACTTTCGAGGGGGATCCTGATCGTCGGCTCCAATGATTTTGATAAAGTAGTAGATATGTGCACATGGTTTTGTGTACTTTGAAAGACTGTTGGTTTTATGTTACTGTTGTCAGCTAATTTAGCTCCTCCTAGTGGAATTCTATCTTCCTTGTTAAAGGGCACTAGCACTTATCTTGGAGCAGCTCCAATTGTTGAATGCCTGGAGAAGTACCAACTAGACGTGATAATTACTTTAAGAGTGGCTGATGTTGCCTTATTTCTAGCACCAATGGTGAGTACTTGTTATATGTCCAGTTATCTAATATTTGATTACCACTCCAGTTTTCTTGTTGGAACAGATAATCGCAAGGATTGCACGTCAGTTCGGTTTTATAATTATATATACACATCGTTTCTTCACCCTTAGGCTTGATTTTGATTTAAGAGGCTTTCCTATTTCGTGATTTAGTTTGGTAATTTTCTTGTTGCATGGTTAGGTCTATGAGCTAGGTTGGAATTGGAATGACTTGGAGCTGCTAGCTCATGGAACTCTTGCTGGCCACCTTATGGAATGTGGTTGTCAGCTTACTGGTGGATACTTCATGCATCCAGGTGCAATTCATGCTTACTGGCTCAGGGAAGAATTAATGCTCAGCTGTATTTCATTAAAGGTATAATCATTTTGTTCTTCAATGTTCTTAAGGTGACCAGTATAGAGACATGCCTTTCCCTATCCTCCATGATGTGTCACTTCCTTATGCAGAGATTGGGTATGATGGAAAAGTATTTGTATGAAAGGCTGATCCTAGTGCCTACATTACACCTGATGTGGTAAGTTTTTTTTTTTTTTTTTGTCAAACATCTAATTTCATTAATTCAACGTTTAGAATACATCAGCATAAATATTAAAATACAAACGCATAAGCCAAATAGTTATAACTAATAGATAAATTGGTTCCATGTGGAGTAACTCAAACACAATGGAAACACACGATAAGGGCTGGAATTGGAGTCTCGTCTCTCGAAGGAGTGATGAAACATTCCTAGTTCTGTCACCATCAGAGGTAGTTGAACACGCCAAATAGCTGAAGGTTCGCTTCAAGCTTTGAGAAGTTTTCTCACGAGGAGAAGAAAAATCTAGCAATATAATCCTAATAGGATATTAGAAGAAGGTGTAGAACCCAATAGATATCCATTAGCTTTCTTCTTAAGCCCATAACCATAACTGTGTCCTCAACAATTAATACTAACAGACCATTTAAAAGAAAATAAGAGATACACATTAATGCAATTGAAAGCATAAAACCAACCTTAGGCCCATTAAAAATTCCTGTGAACCTAGATCTTAAATCAAGTGGGTATTTGGCAAGTCTTATACTAAGGTTCAATAGATAATGAATGTCCTCTAAACATATATCTAATGGCCAAGAATGAATAAGAGTAGCTCAATACCTTAATAAGATTGAAGCCCAATAAGAGAGCCCATAACACATGGAAACCCTAATCCATCTCCTAGAGGTAGAAGAGGCGCCGCCATTTGGTCTGTCACTGCCGGAATCACGTCGGAGATGGCTTGGCTTACTACAAACTCGCCGAGGTTGCAGAGAAACAAAGCTAACAAGCTCGGTATCGATAAAAACTGAGCACCAGCGACTAAGGCTACCACCGTTAAACAAACACAATAGATAGGACATTGAAGCTCGAGATTGGTCACGGCCTTTCACAGGTGGAGAGGGAGCTCCAAGATGGTTGTTCGCAGAGAGAGAATACACGCCATGAGAGTCCCGCAGCCTCTTGCACGACAGTGAATATGGTGGTGCGATGGCTCTAATTGAAGAGACACACTCACGAGAAGATGGAAAGTGATCTCGACAGGGATCTAAAGGACCCGAGATCTAACATAACTGGAGATAAAGCACGCTTTGGGTCCACCGGAAAAGCTAGAGGAAGATTCTCTGAGAGTCTGATGAAAAGGAGTTCTCGCCGAGAAAAGAAGGGAAGATCTATAAGTAGCAGGAACAACAAAGTGGAAAAAGATGTGAAGGTCCGACGCCGGCGAACAGAGCCGCCACCGGCGCCGGTGAAAGTGGTTGGGTACGATGTCTCTATTGATGTGCCTGAGAGGTTTTTAGATTCTTGTCAAAATTTCGTTTAGAGCTCACTAAGCTTTGTAAAAAAGGCCTTGATGTGGTAAGTTAGAGGTACAAAATCTAGAAGAAATAACTATAACAACTGCAGAAAGAGTCGATTTGAAAACCTTTTTTACAGGTAATTGATATTCAAAATGTTTCTTTCCTTCCGCTGTCAGACTGCAAAGTGCAGTGCAGTGGAGCAAAGCCATCTGCTAACACTGCTGTGCCTGAGAAACTTTTGCGGTTAACTCCAAAGGTTGTTAATCTTGAAAATGTTGGTAAAACTAGATTGATACTGAAGAGCAACGTAGATTTGATTCTACAATTCTTACTTTCTTTGCAGGATTGCGGTTGGAAAGGATGGGGAGAGATATCTTATGGAGGACATGGATCTATTCAACATGCTAAAGCTTCCGAGTTTCTGGTGTGCCTATGGTTAAAATATCTATGATGTAGTAGCATTATTTGGCCCTAGTTTCGCTTGAAATTACTCTTTTTGATGCCTGGAATTGGATATTCATTTCCTCTCAAGATTGTACGTATTTTATTTGTGTCTTTTTTTTCTTTCAGGTTCGATCATGGATGGAAGAAACCATTCCTGGTGTTGACCACTGTATTCTTTCTTATGTGATTGGGCTTGATAGCTTGAAGGCTACAAGCAAGGGCACTGAATCATCTTGGCAGTCCTGTACAGATATTAGATTACGTATGGATGGTAATTTCAAACTCAAGCAACATGCGGTCCAGTTAACGAATGAGTTTACTGCTTTATATACGAACGGACCAGCTGGTGGTGGTGGAATAAGGTAATTTATTCACGCTGATGTTTGCTCTAAATTACAGCCATATTTCAATCCAATGCTTAGTGTAGCATTTCAGTAGTACAACATCCGGTTAGTTTATAAAATCTTGTGAATAGGGACTTGACATATACTTAATTATTGAGATGTTCGAGCATGTTTCTGTCTTTTTATCTGATACTACTGACTGATAATCTTTATATTGGCAATCTCGGTGTATTGAAACTAGTTATTTGTTAAAAGAGAGCATATGAGATTCAGGATGATCTTTTTGGTTTGACAAGAATGCGGTAAATTATATGCAGTACTGGACACAAGATGGAGATTGTTCTTGAAAAGCATTTGGTATGTCGACTTCATCATGAAATTTTGACCAATATTTGCCTTGCAAAAATCAGTTTCACGGCTTCCGATGTTATATGTTGGTTATCCAGGTCAGCCGTGAATCTGTAATGTGGAAAACTGGAGTTCAGCACACCAACACATTAGAGTCGGAGACTCCTAAACTTCATTCTCCAATTACTCAAGAGAAAATACGAAAGGTTGGTGAGAAAATAGTTACTAACCGAATTATGATGACCAACAGGTAATGGAAATGAACATGACCTGAATCTAAATTCCTTGGCGAATCGATCAATCTAGTTTGTTTCGAACAGGCAGCAATCCTTTGATGATGAGAAATTGACATGTGCACTTGTATCAACTAACACCTTGGTATTGTTTGCATTTGTAGATCCCTATAGAAAATCAAGGTAGCCTTACAATGAGAGGTCCTCACTCTCCTGCTCCATCTGGCCAAAAGATTTCACTCTACTCTGTTGCTCACAGTCGGGCTGGTGATAAAGGAAACGACATAAACTTCTCACTAATCCCACATTATTCTCCAGACATCGAGCGTCTGAAACTCATCATGACTCCTCAATGGGTTAAACAAGTGATGTCAGTTCCGTTATCAACATCTTCGTTTCCAAAAACCGATGCAAAACCAATCGATGACAATGTTTCGGTAGAAATATACGATGTTAGAGGCATTCATGCTTTGAATGTTGTCGTACGGAACATATTAGAAGGTGGGGTCAATTGTTCCAGAAGAATTGGTCGACACGGAAAGACAAATTCAGATCTCATCTTATGTCAACAAGTTGTGTTGTAAGACTACTTTACCCTACAATCGTATTCAAATCCAATATTATGCGGTAATGTTTAATCAAATGAGACTTGAACTACACTATAATTCTATGAATATTTACCAAAACAAAAAAGGAATCGACTTAGTGGTGGTGCTTCACTTTCTTCTTCTTCTATTCATTGAAAAATTGCTTTATTAATTTACAACTTGTGTTTCTTGATAGATACGCTTACAGCTATATGTGTATTAAAAAACATTTTATTTCTCTGAGTATAATAATAATAAATGAGGAATGTTAGGTTGTGAGATTCCTTAGAAGGTGTTTGACATGGGTTGCACCACCTCGAAGACAGATGGTTTAAAGTAACATCCTTAATGGATTGAAATTGTCAGAAACCACAAACCCTTTTTTTCCTCCACTCCAATTACTTTGCCACCCAATTTATCTCGTTTGTTTTTGCACAGAGAAAAAAAGAGAAACATAAACAGAAAAAAAAAAAAACTTCCTCCATTACAACCTCACGATTGCAACAAGGTTTCGTATAAAAGAGGATCAAGGAACGAAGTCTCGCTGGTTCCTTCTTTTGTCTGAGGTAATAAAAAATTCCTTCATTTCTCTTTGGTGAGTTTCCTTCTTAATTAATTCCTCAGATGATCTAATAAAAATCTGATTCATTCAGGATCTTGGAGAAGGCAAACCCAAAAAAAAAAAAAGGTTAAAAAATGTCTTTCACAGGAACGCTCGACAAATGCAATGCTTGCGAGAAGACAGTGTATGTGGTGGACATGTTGTCCATTGAAGGAATGCCTTACCACAAGTCTTGCTTCAGGTGCACTCATTGCAAAGGAACCCTTGTGGTATTCATCTTTTCTTACATTTATTTCATCCTCGGTTTATATCATCGATCTTCTAATCATCCCAAACCATTCCCAACATGAAAACATTATTTTATGTCTTGATGGTAGATGAGCAACTATTCCTCCATGGATGGCGTCTTGTACTGCAAGACTCATTTTGATCAACTTTTCAAGGAATCTGGCAATTTCAGCAAAAATTTCCAACCAGGAAAAACTGAGAAGCCGGAGCTGGTACGTTCATCATTTCTCTCTACATTGGTCTTTCTATTAGTAAGCGTATTAATTTTTCATATTTGTTTATATATGATTGACCAATACATAGGATTTGTGTATTGATTTGAACATTACAGACTAAGACTCCCAGCAAGATATCTTCCATCTTCTGTGGAACACAAGACAAATGTGCTGCTTGCGACAAAACTGTTTACCCTCTCGAAAAGGTGAATGTACTAATATTTCTGCATTTCCAAATCATTGGATTAGTTTCTATCTCTCAGATAGATTTATTACCATATTAAACAATACAATACCCTTTAAATAATCAGAAAGAAGCTACGTAGGTTTGATCCAATAAACTGGAATCAATTTAAGGGAAATTTTGATTTGGTTATTTCCGGTTTATATTGGTTAACTTATCATCTAACAGGTGCAAATGGAAGGAGAATGTTTCCACAAGACTTGTTTCAGGTGCGCTCATGGTGGCTGCACACTGACTCACTCGTCATATGCATCTCTAGACGGCGTTCTGTATTGTCGGCATCACTTTAACCAACTCTTTCTCGTGAAAGGAAACTATGCTCACGTCCTCCAATCAGCCAACCACCGTCGCACCGCCTCTGGTAACTCCCTTCCACCGGAGCCTACCGAAGTCAACGCCGTCGAGGACAAGAAAGACAACGGTGTTTCAGAGTCTTGATTATGTATTGCTGAGTGTTGAGTATATTGAATGATTATTGTTGTGGAGAAAGCATTTCATTTCATTTGTAACGAGTTGTTTCCATATCAAGACATGATTTTTTTATATAATTTTATTTGGTTCCTTCGTTATACCGGACCGAATTAAACCAAGTGGGTTAGTGGGTGATACGAACCATTCATTATTGTATAGATATGTACGAGAGGGTAGTTTCGTCAATTCTCTAGAAACGGCCAAATAAATCCTTCAAATGTCTGGTTGGCCAGAAAACTCAAAGGGAGCGGAGAGCGAGCGAGAGAAAGAGTGAGATTTTTTACTGGGAAAATTTGAAGAGACGAGAAAGAAAATTCATCCGTTGAGACGGAAGTGAAGACGAGCCACTTCACTTTGTTTCATTCTTACCCATTATTGGTTAGTCTCCCCCCTGAATGTAATTTCTTTGGAATTTCGAGGAACATAGTAGGTTTGATCGACATGGATTTGGCGTGGCCGATTTTATTTCAAGTTGGGGATGGTGCGACTTGCTGCTTGCTAAATCGGAATCGTCCCAAAGGAATCTGCACTAGATTTTGGGATTCTAAATTGTATTCGGGTCGTCGATTAAGGAGGAATACTCTGACTTTGAATGCGGGTTTACATCGTAGAAAATCTTTACTTGGCAGTGACTTCCAATCTAAATATATCCCTTTTGGGTTTAGGTTAAGTTGTCAAGGCAATGATTCTTTAGGTAAGGATCGAATTGGGGAATCTTCCGAAACTAATGATGAATCTGAAGCTATATCTTCTGAAGAAGAAAAAGAAGTGAGAGACGAAAACGAAACTGATAGTTTGGAGGAACTCAAGGATTTACTACACAAGGCAATTAAAGACTTGGAAGTTGCTAGACTCAATAGTACCATGTTTGAGGAAAAAGCTCAGAGAATATCAGAAAGAGCCATTGCACTCAAAGATGAAGCAGCTAGCGCTTGGCAGAATGTTAACAAAACCCTTGATGTGATTCGTGATACTGTTGATGAGGAATGTCTTGCTAAAGAAGATGTTCAAAAGGCTACAATGGATTTATCTCTGGCTGAAGCAAGACTTCAGGTTATACTTGAATCACTTGAAGCAGGTGGAGGGAATAATATTCCACAAGTGTCTGAGGAGACTGAGAAATCAGATGATGTTAAAGATACAGAAGATGCCCTTTTAGCTGCCAAGGATGATTTAAAAGAATGCCAAGTGAATTTAGCAAATTGTGAGGCCAAACTAAATAGTTTGCTGGGCAAAAAAGACAAGCTGCAGAAGGAAGTGGACAAGTTGAACGAGTTTGCTGAGACAATACAGATCAATGCATTGAAAGCCGAGGAGGATGTCGCAAATATTATGAAATTAGCTGAACAAGCTGTAGCATTTGAGCTTGAGGCTACTCAACGCGTTAATGATGCAGAGATTGCTTTACAGAGAGCGGAGAAATCTCTTTTCGTTTCTCTGACCCCAGAGGAAACTCAGGGCCAATTCTCGGATGAAGAAACTCCTGTCGAGGATGAAGTGGTACTCTCAAGTAATATTGATGATGTTACTCATCAAGTTGTAAAAGAATTACCTAAAGATGTAGATTCTTCAGCGCTACAGAACACATCTGATCCTGTGTCTGATATAGTTGGTCAGAGAACTCAAAAACTAACTCAGCCTTATGAATCAAGCGATCATAAGAATGGAAAGCCAGGTGTAGAATCTTCTAAAGTGGTTGAAGCAGATTTGGAACAGTCAAAGATTAATGTTTCGACGAAAAAACAGGAAACGCAGAAAGATCTGCCAAAAGAGGGTTCCTCTCTTAATTCTCCCAAGGCATCGTTTAATAAATCGTCCCGTTTCTTTTCTGCATCTTTCTTCTCTTCCAATCCAGATGGAACTGCAACGGTGTTTGCGAGCCTGGTTAATTCTGTTAAACAGCAATGGCCCAAGCTAGTTCTTGGGTTTGCACTTCTTGGAGCAGGGTTAGTTTGAAACTTACTCTTCTTTTGTCATTTTTTGTATGATCATTTTAGTAAGAAAGTTCTGTCTTTTTGTTGATATGAGATTTGTATTCATTCCAGACTGACATTATACTCCAATGGAGTAGGAGGAAATAATCAGCTGCTTCAACAGCCAGATGCTATAAGCATTTCTACAGAAGATGTCTCTTCCAGTACGAAGCCATTGATCCGGCAAGTGCAGAAACTTCCCAAGAGAATTAAAAAGCTACTTGAGACGTTCCCTCACCAGGAGGTATTAATGATTGGTCTTGTTCTTTTTCAAAGTACGAATTATATGGAATGTACTTTGCCGGTTGAAATTTTCTGCAATTATTAGGTCAATGAGGAAGAAGCTTCCCTTTTAGATTTTTTGTGGTTACTGCTGGCGAGTGTCATATTTGTGCCTCTATTTCAGAAAATTCCTGGAGGTAAGTAGGATTCGTCTTTTTGCTTTGTTAGTTCTATCCACTGCATCACTATTTGTTATCCCTTTCCCTCAAACTCCTACGATTTTTATATTCTTATCAGTCAAAAAAAATTTCAGTTCTGGTCTCGCGATCATGTTGCATAAAGATTTATGTGCCATCTTGATGGCTTCATCTGCTGCAATGTATAGGCAGCCCTGTTCTTGGGTATCTGGCAGCTGGAATTTTAATTGGTCCGTATGGTCTTTCGATAATCCGTAATGTGCATGGAACCAGGGCCATTGCAGAATTTGGAGTTGTGTTCTTGCTTTTCAACATTGGGCTTGAGGTACTATTTGATATTTATATGTGTATGCTATCCTTTTGTTTTTGTACTGTGTTTGGTTGAAGAGCCACCTTTTTGTTTTGATTCAACAGCTTTCTGTGGAAAGACTGAGTTCCATGAAGAAATATGTTTTTGGATTAGGTTCCGCTCAGGTGATAGAACATTCGTGTATCTCATTTCACAGAAATTATCATTTACAATACGCGCACTTATCCTTCTTTTTCCAACTTCTCTAATCTACGATTCTATTCTTGTAATCTAGGTTCTGGTGACAGCAGCAGTAATTGGATTGATTGCCCATTATGTTGCTGGTCAGGCTGGTCCAGCGGCAATAGTGATTGGAAATGGCCTGGCACTGTCCTCCACTGCCGTTGTCCTTCAGGTAACATATCTTAATGAAAGGAACTTTGCAACTGTCCTTTCATTTGGTTTTATATGCAGTTAAGCTATCAAATGGTTGAACAGAAACGATGTGCTTGGTAGGTTCTACAAGAACGAGGTGAAAGCACATCTAGACATGGAAGGGCTTCCTTTTCTGTCTTGCTTTTTCAGGTGGGTTCAGAACAGAGTTAATTCTGTACATCTATAAGTACAACAATGCTGGGCATTAATCACCTGTTTGTTATTTTTCTTCACAGGATCTAGCTGTAGTTGTTTTATTGATTCTCATCCCACTTATTTCACCTAATTCATCAAAAGGAGGGGTAAGCTCGTCTCTAGGGTTCCTTCTTCTTTGTGTGTATGGCTTGCTTTTCTGTTCGATATTATGTGTCAGAATTGTTTAAGTAAGAGGTTTGATCATTTATTCGCTCTTTTATGGAAAGTGTTGTGATCATATATTGCTAATACTAATGAAAATGCTAGTATGCCAGATATTTCCATATATTCAAGCAAGTCTAGGAACTATCAGTGGTAGAAATGTGCTAAATCTCTAACTGCTCTTTTCAGATTGGATTTCAAGCCATTGCTGAAGCTCTTGGGCTTGCAGCAGTCAAAGCAGCAGTTGCTATTACTGCCATAATTGCTGGAGGCCGTCTTGTAAGTCTCAGATATATTAACTTTTGAAAGTCTAGATATCAAAACTAGTTAATTAGCAAAGTCGTTAGGTGTAATGTCTTAAATTTGCTACAAAAAGAAGAGACATGTTTCCATGAACTTTTATTAAAGTTTACTGTGCTATCACTACTTCCGGACCTTATTCATTTGTCCTAATGGATAAACCAAGGAATTTACACTCTTGTGGCACACAGCTTCTTCGACCAATCTACAAGCAAATTGCAGAAAATCGAAACGCTGAGATTTTCTCTGCCAACACGCTTCTTGTTATTCTTGGGACTAGTCTGCTGACAGCTAGGGTATGACCGTGACCTTGTTGGTATTTTGCCAACTTACCTGTTTGCATTTGACTTGTTTACAGACATGCCACTTTTTCCCTTTTACTAATTTTTCTGTTTCTATGAGTCAGGCGGGACTTTCCATGGCATTAGGAGCGTTTTTGGCTGGTCTACTCCTTGCAGAGACAGAATTTTCCTTGCAAGTGGAATCAGATATTGCTCCATATCGTGGTCTTCTGCTGGGACTCTTCTTCATGACGGTAAGATTAGAGTTTCTAATAAATTTATCCAAGATTTATCATATAACGATATTATTTTTAACTGTAATGACAGGCATAAAACTAATAAAAAAAAGAGTTTGAATCATTTCAGGTTGGCATGTCTATTGATCCGAAATTACTTCTCTCTAACTTCCCTGCCATAGCGGGAATTCTGGGACTCTTGATAGTGGGCAAGACTATGTTAGTCGTTATTATGGGAAAATTGTTCGGCATATCAATTATATCTGCAATTCGTGTTGGTCTGCTTCTGGCCCCAGGAGGAGAGTTTGCATTTGTTGCTTTCGGAGAAGCTGTCAATCAGGTTTGTCATCAACATGAATTTTTTCATTTTTTTCCCAATAAGGTATATAAGCAGCAAACTTGAAAGCTTAAGCCATATATATGTTTTAACTGCAATTTTCCATAAAGGCCTAATTTGTGGTTCTTCCAGAGTATAATGTCACCTCAGTTATCGTCGTTGCTATTTCTTGTCGTGGGCCTCTCAATGGCTATCACACCCTGGCTAGCTGCTGGTGGCCAGTTAATTGCATCTCGATTTGAGTTGCACGATGTTCGAAGTTTATTGCCGGTTGAAAGTGAGGTAGGAATCCTGATGATTCATTTATACAATTTATCAATGTTAGGCAATAATCCATCAATTACGGTACCATTTAACTTCAGTGTCGGTCTGAAGCTCACATGTTCACTGGTTGAGAAGATCATTACAAGGCTGACTGATGATCATTTTTCTTGTCTAATTTTATTTGCAGACGGATGATTTGCAGGATCACATTGTTATTTGCGGATTTGGTCGAGTTGGTCAGGTTAATACATTATCTGAATTTTTTCAGTTTCTGCTCTTTTATGAGGACTTCTGTAGATAGTGCTTCATAGGATTGCTCAAAGTTTCTAACCTCGTGATCATTTTCTATCTGTTACTTCTAGATAATTGCTCAGCTTCTGTCAGAAAGACTAATCCCATTCGTTGCCCTCGATGTTAGCAGGTAACGTACCATCTCTTATTTGGTGCCTCTGTTGTCGAAAATCTTTATGGGCTACAGTGGGTTTCAGATATTTTGTTCTCACATCAAATCGAAAATGTGGGAACTATCAATAAATTCGACACGCTAATACATTCCAACCTCTCTGAATAATAAGTCTTGTTTCAAGACTGTTTGTGTTGCACCAGCCAGTTTTACATACCTCTTTTCCTCGCATATTATGCCTACCTGAAAACCTCGTATTTACCTACAGTGATAGAGTGACTATCGGGCGGTCCTTGGATCTTCCTGTTTATTTTGGAGACGCTGGCAGTAGAGAGGTACACACAAAGAAAAACTGAAAACAAATACGCATAAGACAGTTAAAGATTATACCAGCATTTGAGTATTACTGCAATTGTGCAAATACACAGGTCCTCCACAAAATTGGAGCTGGGAGAGCGTGTGCTGCTGTGGTTGCCTTAGATGCACCAGGAGCCAATTACCGATGTGTCTGGGCTTTGAGCAAGTATTATCCCAATGTCAAAACCTTTGTCCGTGCACACGATGTTGTTCATGGTCTTAATCTAGAAAAAGCCGGTGCAACTGCGGTAATGTTTACAAACCCTGCACTTTCCTCTAGCCAATGGATATGCTTAATCAATCATGCATTAATATATCTCGACCACAAAAACTTTTAGGTTGTCCCGGAGACTCTGGAGCCTAGTCTACAGTTGGCGGCTGCTGTTCTTGCTCAGGTTTTCACATAATGATTTCTTATTAGTGGAAGTAATCTTAAACATAGGACTCACACTGTGTGTGATCGTTTTTGGTTTGAAACCTGCTCAGGCCAAATTACCGACATCGGAAATTGCAAACACAATTAATGAGTTCAGAACCCGTCACCTGTCTGAACTAACCGAGGTATCTAATTTTATTGTGGAGAGTTATCTAATTTTATCAGAATCTGGTTTGGTCTAATTGATTTGTATTGAGATACGGTGTAATGATATTGACAGCTAAGTGAAGCCAGCGGAAGCTCTCTTGGCTATGGTTTCTCGAGGACGAGTAAGCCTAAACCTCAACTGTTGGATGCATCTGACGATAACCAGATATATGAAGGAGGCACACTCGCGATCTGATGACAATTTTTCATTCTGTTGAGAACAAGAATAGCTTTCTCCATCTTGTAAAGGTAAACCATTTTTTGCTGATAGTTCCTTTCACGGAAAATGGTATGTGAATTTATCACGTTCTTTATGGGTCACAACAGTCTATGGTGAGCTGATTCATCTGATCTGGGGTCCATCATATGTATGTGCAAACTATATATATTCATGTTCAGTAAATATGAAAAATGTATTTGTATTGGATACTTAAAAAATTTGAAGAAACAGGTTCCAAAAAATGACGGAATAGAACCGAACGCCAAGCTGATCTCTTCTGAATCCAGTCTGGTATGGAATGGTTCAATTACCAGTGAGACTACTCGCCGTTCATGCATTATAGATGTGAACACCTTGATGTTTGCAGTCAATGTTAAACACCGTATGGGCCGTCAAGCCCTAGATACAGGTTTCTGAAGACCCAAACAAGTTCTGTAGATACAAATCACCACTCGTTTTTTTTATTGGTCAAACCCAACATAGAGACAAGATATATATAAATACAGAGATGTCGTTCTCAATGTAAACTGATAATTGAAAGCAGGATAAGTACAAGAAGATAGCTCGTTCCGTCACATCACATATTCAATGGCTGACTCAAGGTTTGTGCTTTCCTCTCTCTAACCTCGGCTTGACTGTTTTTTTTTTCAGGTTTTGATTCTTTTTTTTTTTCCTGTTTGTATATAGAGTCGCAATTGTCACGGGCTCGAACAGAGGGATCGGGTTTGAGATTTGCAGGCAGCTAGCTAAAAATGGGATAACTGTTATTCTAACTGCGAGAGATGAGAATAAGGGTCTTGCTGCTGTTGAAAAGCTCAAGAGAGAGAATGGTTTATCGGATCAAGTCATCACCTTTCATCTACTTGATGTCTCCAATCCAGACAGCATCGCTTCTCTTGCTGGTTTTGTTAAGACCCGCTTCGGGAAACTTGATATTCTGGCAAGTAGTCTCTTCAATCCTGTCCTCCATCAGTTTCACTCTCCGATCTTCGTTAGTTGCAGTTCCCTTTCCAAGATCACATTTCTTAAACAAGATATGATGCTATCTAGGGATTGATACTTGTTTAGCAACTTGTGTTTGTTGCGATTAGAATACATGTCAATTATAAAGAGTCAAACTTTTAAGCGACAGTATCTCTAAAACTAGCAAGTCTGTATACTCTTTTCTGACTCTTTTTTTGTTGTTTATTCAGGTTAATTATGCTGGAGTTGGAGGGGTAGATGTTAATGTCGAGGTTCTCAAAGCTCAGATTGCTGAGGTACAACTTTTAAGCTTCTTTTAGGAAATAAGATATTTATATATGAAATTGCAAAAGCTTGAGAGGTAGTCTTACATGTAAATTGACAAGTACAGGCTGGTGCACCTACTGATATTTCCAAGATAATGAGCGATACATATGAGATAGTAGAGGAATGTCTTAAAATTAACTACTACGGTGTAAAAGGAATGTGCGAGGCTATGATTCCTCTTCTTCAATCTTCTGATTCCCCAAGAATCGTCAGCATCGCTTTTACCATGGGAAAGTTAGAGGTATGATCTTTATTTCTAGCCGAGTATACTTATAGGTAGTGATACTATGACTAGATTGGTTCTGTTCTGTGAGGGCAGATTGAAGTATTGATCTTTAGGTATTAGGTTGTATTCAGAAGTTCCTAAATGCTGGCTTGTAATGTATGAATCTTGTTTTTTATATGTTGTAATAACAGAATGTGTCAAATGAATGGGCAAAAGGAGTGCTGAGTGATGCTGAGAATCTAACCGAAGAGAAAATAGATGAAGTGATCAATGAGTACCTAAAGGATTACAGAGAAGGGTCGTTACAAATCAAAGGTTGGCCAACAGTTATGTCTGGATACATAATGTCCAAAGCTGCAGTGATTGCATTGACACGAGTATGGGCCAATAAGCAAAACAAATCATTCATCATCAATTGTGTGTGTCCTGGTTTCGTTAACACAGAGATCAATTTCAATACTGGGATTTTGAGCGTTGAAGAAGGTGCAGCGAGTCCTGTAAAACTGGCTCTGCTTCCTAATGCTGGCCCATCTGGTCTTTTCTTTGATCGCGCTAATGTCTCCAACTTTTGAACGCAAAATACGACGATGTGGGCTGTGTATTATTATTGGGCCAGAGGAAGGCCCATTTAAGGTCGGTCGTCCTACTGTATAAATAAACGGCTTAAAGCCTTAAACTCTCGTGCCGCTTTCTTTACTCTCATAATAAAGCCGGAAACTAAGAGAACCGCCACAATTAAACGGCGGACTAGCGGCGAATCCGGTAGTTCGACACCGTTCAATCTCAGCTCTTTAAAGCATGAGATTGACTCCACAGATGCTGCCGCAAAGGAAAATTCGATCAATCTATCGTCATTATCTGCGGCGTTATCCGCCGCGAGCCGTGAGATGAAGCAAACGGAGAGATATCAGAGTAAGCGAGGAAGAAGAAAAAGAAGGATAATAATAAGAAGCTATTGATCGGACAAAAGCCGAAAACGTACCATGAATTGCAACGGTGGATTTCAAAATTGGACGAATCGTTTAGAACCTTGATGGAACCACAAATTTGTCAATTTAACACAGTTGTTACGATGGATCACAGCTCTGAATCATTTAGAAGCTATTAGGATTATTTGGACGATGGTGTTGGTCGGTGATTTTTCTTTTTATAATAGAGATTTTTTAGTAGAACGTTTTCTAATCAATTTTATTATTTTACGATCTTAGTATAATGTGATAAGAACCACCAAGGGCTGTGAGTTTGATCTCCAGAACTTCTCTAGCCATTTTTTAGGTTGTTTGTTACTATAGGATTACGCCACATCCTTATCTGTGTTATTATTCTACACAGACTGCACATACCACAGATTGATAGCATTTATCATTGAATTGATCCCAAGATCGAAACACATATAATGTTAATCACCAACATTACCTGATAACAAGAGATAAGAGAGGAGGCGATTCCGAACGCTCCTGTGACTCTAGGAGTGACTTTCTTTGGAGCCAATTGAAGCAATCCGAATGCAACAACTACTTCCATCCCTGCTTTTATCAGAGCCAGTGACCTCTCGTTTGTTTTCTCTATTTTCATCCGATATTGCTCGATCTGTACACAATCAGCTTAGTTTTCTTCACTACTCCACAGAGAGACAGAATCATGGTTTAGATCTTGAGGAAGCTTACCTGGTGTTTATCCTTGTTCCCTATCTTTTTTCTAACTTCTGGAGCTCCCCAATCTAGACATTCACATCGAAATACTTACTAGCCATCATACAATCCTGTATCGTATCTGAACCAGACATAAGAAATCATTCATTGACAGTGAACAAACCTCAACTGCGGATGTGCAGACTGAAGAACCCATCCAACAGAAAAGGGATATACGTCCAAAAAGCTCAGCACGTTCTTTGTCCTATACCAGCAGATTCATTAGAGACACAGAAGCTTCAGTTTAACCTGAGAAATCATATCTCTTATTATGCAGACTTTTCCTCACCTTGTAAATTCCAGTCCTGCTAAGCCACACAATTTGATCGAGGAACAAGAACGTAGACACCAACGCGTTTTTAGACTCCTAAAATCAGAACATGAATCATCAATTCAATCATTTTGTAGAAAGAAAAAAGCTCTAAAAGCAAGGAACAGCTTTACCTTTCCAAGCAAAACAAGAGATAGTGAAGACCCTTTGGGAACAGGGCTTATGAGAGCATGAAGATCATTCACAAACTGCACCACAAGAAGAACACCATTTACAACTTGGTATTATGAAACAGCGAAGATAAGCACAGAACACCGTTTTCCTCTAAGAGTCTGACTTACATACTTCAAGTGATAACCAGAGATCCTATATGGCTATATCTAAGACATAATTTTGGGACTCCAAGCTCGATTAACTGAGATATAAGCATGGATCTATACATCTGGGTAGAAAAAGTTAGTCTTTTTTCTACTAAAACATGTTTATTAGCTCCCACTACCTTGAGAATGGTTTCAGGTATAATTGTAATTATCTGAAATATGAAGAAACAACCTTGAAAAGACGGAAAACTTTCCTTGCCAAGCTGGTAGACTTGTCAACAATTTGAGCAGTACCAGGTTGTCCATCACTCAAGAACTTAGAACCATATTGAATAGCTCGACAAATCTTGTCTCTGGCCTCAGATTTATTCAAATACAGCACTAAAAGACCAAGCTCAGTTCTCGTGGTCTCAAGAGAATTCATCTCTAACCTCAAGCAAAACCTTTAGCATCCAATTTGGTTTGGTGTTAATATAAAAAAATATCACAACAAATCCCACATGGGAAATTCAGAGAAATCAAAGTATTTATTACCTTGACGAAAATCCTTGTACAAACCGAAACAGAAGAATCAATCCTTGAAGAAAGGAGAGTAAAAATGGCGAGACTTCGATAAGAGCTGCCTGTCTACAAATGCTCGCACGCGCTCTAAACTCCACTTAACTTTTTGTAATGCAAAAACGCTCAGAGATTTTACCATCACGCGCTCAACGCGCAATACATGCGCGTGGTCTTAGCTTTATTTTTTTTTCTCACATGCATATATATATATATATATATATATATATATTTATTTTTTTTGTTAATATTGGGATACAACAGGCCGGTACATTAGCCAAATTCCTACATAATGTAGGCGGTGGGACTCGATCCCTGATTATGCAAATACACATATTTTAGTGAACTTACCGCCTGCCACTAGACTAACGGTCATTTGCACATGCGTATATTATTTTTAAAATTCTTAACAGCCATTATTTTTTTGTTCGTCTCTTACAGCCATTTATGTATCCTTTGTTATGTATATACGATTTACTAGATTACTATAATATCCATTCTCCAAATAATTTAAAACTAGAGTTTGATTATATTTATTAAGGATGTAATTAGTCTATAAAAAAAGTTATTTAAAAAAGTTAATAGTAGAAATACAAAATCACAAAAAGAAAAGAGAATGGGTGAAAATGGTTTTTTGAAATATATAACATAACTTAGTAAATAACAAAAAAAAATGTAAAATCTATAAATATCAAAAATAAATTTAAAAGGCCTATTTTCTAAAGGGTATTACCCACATATTCCCCCCCCCCCAAAAAAAAAGTAGAAACATAAAAAAATACAGGATAATTTATAAATTATAAATAAAAATAAGCATAAAATGGATTAAAAACTGTATTTTTTGAAAGATTCGACCCACAGATTTTTCGAAAATGAGTAGAAAAAACAAAAAAAAATTATGAAAACTTTAAATTATAAAAATATACATATAAACTAAAAAAAATTATTATCTTTAAATAACCGAAAATATTTCTATGAAAGACTTAAGACATTCTAATTTTTAAACTTTTTGTATGTTCATAATTTATATCAATGAAAACAATACGTTATATATTTTTTTTTATCACCTAGAGTTCAGTTAATACATATATCTATATATTTATATATACGTATATCCATATATTTAATATTTTAAATATATAAAATTTATAATTTACATGTTGGAAAATGGCCATTTTCAAAACGAACTTTTTTCATAGTGCCAATTTCAATACGAACTATAGAGCAGTGCATAATCTTACACGAACTGTATAAAAATTCAAATAAACAACATGAACTTAAATCTTGGGACAAAATCAACATTGACCGTTAAAAATGTTAGTGGGTTAAATCTCTGTTAAATAACACGTGTACAGTAGAAAAATAGTCATTTTCAAACCGCACATTTTTTGGAGTCCTCATTTCAAATAAAATAAATATAACATAAAATAAAATAAAATAAATTAGAGTATAGAATTTATTAATATTTCTATAATTAATATTTATAAAAACTTTATAAGAGTAAAGTTTAAATGTAAATAGAAAAAAATTATATATAAAAATATAAATATTTACATATAATATCAAAACTTAGTAAATATTTTATATATATAGATATATATACAATTTGAAATATATAAATTCCTAAAATTAATTAAAATTGGAGAGAAAAGTGATTAACCCACAAAGTTATGATCCACAAATTTATCAAAAATGAAGGTTTAGGTAATAAAATTTGAAATCTATAAATTCTCAAAATTAATTAAAAATAGAGTGAAAAGTTATGTTCGAAAAATTATAGACTAATTTTAGAAAATCGCTTTTCACTCATTTTTTGATTCGTTTTGAGAAAGTATATTTTCAAATTGTATATATAAAGAAAATATATTTATTAAAATTTTAATATATTATATGTAAATATTTACATTTTTATATATAATATTTATCTATGAAAATTTAAAATTTACTTTTATAAACTTTTTGTAAATATTAGTTATAGAAATAGTAGTAAATTTCATACTTTAATTCAATTTAATTTATTTTATGTTATATTTATTTTATTTATTTTGTTTTATTTGAAATTGGTATTCTAAAAGAAGTTCAGTTTGAAAATATCTCTTTTTTTTACTATACATGTGTTGTTTATCGAAAGTTTAACCGTTAACTAACGTTTTAAATAGTTAATATTGATTTTAGTCTAAAATTTAAAATTTATATTGTTTATTTAAAAATTTTAGATAGTTCATATAGGATTATGCATTGTTCTATAGTGTTAAATAAGCACTATGAAAAAAAGTTGGCATGACCATTTTCCCTATAAAATGTAAAAGCATTTCTGGCGTTGATCAGCATCTAGTCCTATGAAGCAAATATAATGGGCCTGAAATCTGATATAAAGCCCAATATTTATCAACTTTAGACAAATAGCCTAAAGGGCCTTTTTAGTTAAGTTGATAGCCCATTTATATAATATAACTAACGGATATTACACTTTCTTTTTCCTTTTTTTAAATATTCTTAACCGTCTATTCGTTCACCGGTGAAAAAAGCTTCTCAGCTTCCCTCTATCAAGCTTCTCGAGAAGCTTATCGGCACCGATTACTTCCATCTCCGACAGCTTCTTCAAATACCCAATCGCTCCATGCGACACCATCATTTTTCTACTCTTCTCGCTTCCCGACAACCCCAGTAGCCCTGCCACGGCGTACTTCTTCGCCGTGTTTCCAGGGTTCGAATCCAGCAACATCACTAGATTCGTCACGCTCTTCCCGTCTCTCCTCAATTCCTGCCGAATCCGTCCTTCCGTCACCAATCCGGCGATCGTCTGAGCCGCCGCTTCTCTGCATCCGTTTGATTTCGATTCCAGAAGCTTCACGATCACCGGAACGCACCCGGATTCGCCCACTAGGTTCTTTGTCTCTGGTGAGCAAGCAAAACGGAAAATTGCTGATGCTGCTGCTTGCTGCGCGCCTAAAGATCCCGATTTGAGGACATGGGTCAATCGTGGAAGCAAATTGAGAGCCACCCATATCTCTGAATTCACCGACGGGATTAGATTTCTTAGTGCCGTTACCGCCGGTTCTTGTGGCAATGGACCGTCGAGATAAGCCAAGAGACTTTGGACTCCGCCTTCTGAAACAATGGCTTCGCGTAGAGATTCGCTCGCTGCAGTGAGATTCTGCAAACATTCCGCCATGTGCTCTCTAGATCCTAACAGTATCCCATGGTTTAGAAAATCGATAGAGACTCTAATCATTCCTTCCTCCGCAAGTAATTGTCTGAGCTCTAAAACTGCAGAGATGTTTTTCAAAGCAGCTGCAGACGCAGCTTGTGACACAGAATCCCCTGTTTTACAGAGATCGATCAGTGGTGTGATCCCGCCGTGTCCTGCATTTTCCCGTGCGTTTTCCTCTGTCATCGACAGTTTTTGGATTGCAATTGCAGCTTTTTCTTTGGATTCAAGACTTCCTGATTCGATTAGCCTCACTAGCGGAGGCAATACACCTTCAGAGATGAGCCACTCTTCACAGTATCCTGATTCAACTACTACACTAATCAGATTCACCGTTTTCTCTCTGATTCTTGTCGAAGTTGCTGTTAATAACTGAACCAAAGCTGCTACGTTGGCTCGTCCGATCAAAGGCATTACCATTTTCTCATCATCTTGCATTGCACGGATGAGGTTTTCAAGAGCATTCTGTTTTGACTCCAAGTGACCAATCTGAAGCCTTGCTAGAAGTTCTTTTAAGCAGGAAATTTTGGGTGTTTCTGATGAACTCGAGATGTAAAGAGGTAATGTAGCTTCCCCGAGAACGCCAGTCTTGATCAAAACCATACAGTCTCTTAGATTCAAGTCCAGTTTTCCAGATAAAGCATCGAGATTGCTCTGCATACGCAGCTTCCCTTCATACTTGTCAGTTGAACACAATTCTGCAAGCTCAATCACTTCATTTAGTGTTTTTGCCACAGATTGCAACTGCTCGTTGCAGAGCTTGTTCTTGGAGAAACAAGGGTGGCTTGAGAGGTCAGATAAACAATCTGGAATCTGTTCTATCTTTAAGATTATCGTCTTCCATCGTCCTGCAAAATTCTTAACCGCTTTAGCCTTGTTGAGAACGGCTGGTATCAGCAAGTGGATGCGCGATAGCCGTTCTTCTGCGGATTGTCTATCCACGACCCTTTGGTTAACTTGCTGCTCTTCTCCCATGGTTCCCAATTCTGCCATTGTTCCCATTAGGAATAAATATTACAGCTTCGACGCTATATGAACATTCGTTCGCTCTTATTCGATCTGTGTTTGATGAAGTGCTAATGAAACCTGAAGAGAAAACCAAAACTTTACAACCTTATATATGTCTGAGCTTTGATCTTCCTCGTGTGTTGAATAATAAGAGAACTTTACCTCATTTGAAATTGAACTGTTGCCATATTTCATATCAATTACTGATTATTGATTGGCTTCAACTGCAGAAAAAATCGAAACTGTGATTTAATTTTTATATGTTAAATCAGAAACATAAAGAAAAGCCAAAACCTTACCCTGTCTTCTTATTCCTTAAATTGCACTTGAAGAAAAAGATCCAATTATTCCCACACCACTCTGTGTTCTTCACTTAAGAATCTGATTAGCTGCACTTGGAGATTAAGAAAGATCAAAAACTTTATGGAAGAAAACAACGTCTAACTGAATCACAAAAGGCATTGCTTGAGAAAAGAAAGAAGTATCCCCACGACATATCATTTCTGAGTGGTTTCTGGATGCATTCATTAAATGCTTCTTCCTAATATGTATCATATGAATGACGCATCAAACTCATTCACAGCCACAATATGTACTCACTCTTCATAAACCATCATTGTCAATGCAAAAACTTGTCAATATTCGCAATCGTGATTGGATAAATTTTCCTTAAAAAGGGGAACCAAAAGCTGTAACTTTGTGATCAATTTGATTTAATGTGTTGATAGTAACAGAATGGAAACTCTGGCTAAGGATCAAAGTTAAGTTGAGGACATTTCTTTGAAGACAAGTCAATGAGAAAGTCTTTGTCTTACTATTCATTACATTAGACACAACTTGTACTGAACAAACTTGAAGGATGATCAAAAGAGGGATTTTCTATATATCTTACCTTCACTTTGAGTGGTTGACTTGACTTAAAAAATTGTACATCCTTAGAGAAACTCCAGCCAATTTGAACTGCGAAATTTAGAGAGATCCAGTAAGTATACATGTAGAGGAATTCCGATATTCTTAGAATTATGCAGTATGATCTTAAAGCGACTCAGTGAGGAAGAAAAAAATAGAAAAAGAAAAAACCTCTGCATTTGAATCTCATTTAGAACAGAAGATCAGAACCAAGATCAAAACGTGTATCTTGGTCCAAAGTTATCTCCAATAAAAATAATTCCAGGAAACAGAAGAAAAATCACTGAACCGTTTCTATCTATGATAAAGCAATTAATTAACCAATTATAAGTTTGAGATCACAACTTTTTCTTTCTTGTGAATGCAAAGGAAAAACCTTTATGATTCAGAATCTTTAAATGATTGTCACGGAAAAAAAAAACAAAAAAAGATACCTAACTTTAAAGCTTTTTCTTTATGACAAGTAGAATGCGCAGATTCAATCAGGAATTTGAACTTTTGATATGCTTAGAATCAGAATGAACACAAAAATTACCGTGAGATTTAATAAAAACCTTCATTGATAAAAGCAATTATGGCAACCGACATGACAAAATTCGTTTGTTTGTTTGTAATTAAGACATTGCAAAAGTTAAGACATGAGAACATGATTTTAATGAATAATCCCAATACTTACTTACTTACCCAGAAACCACTTTTGTTGTGTAATGAAGAAGCTTAAGCGGAGCTGTTGGAAATCTTGCAAAACTCCAAAGAAAATTCAGACAAATTGCTGACTTCTCTTCCTTCAAGTCCAAACGATAACAAACAAACACCTGCTCCTCTTACTCTGATTAAATATTTGAAAAAATTCAAATCACAACAACGATTTAGAGAGAGAATGAGAGAGAAGAAGAAAGCAGAGAGTCCAAACTAAAGACAAGTTCGATCAAAATCGATTCAAATAATATAAAAAAATTCTAAAAATCGGAGAGCTGATTACTTTCTTAAAACAGTTGACAAAATAAAAAGTAAGAATTGTCTGCCCGATCTGTCACTGAGATTCCCCTCCCAACAAAGCCCTACGCCCTTAAAAGCAGTTACTTTTTTTGGGATCCGACGGCTATTATTCATTTTACCACATTCCTTTTAGCCGTTAGATCTCCTTCTGAATTTTCTAACGTTACATATGTTGACGTGTCTTGTTTTCCGACCGTTGGATCTGAGTAATTGATATTTTGGGAAATGACGATACTGGGCTTCTCCTTTAGTGATATTACGAAACTGCCGGATTTAGCATGTGTAGGTCGCGTGAGCTATGGCCTCTTGATTAGTGTTTTTAATTTTTGGAATAACTCTACCTAATTACTGTTTTGTTGTATAAAGTTACACATACAAACATAACAATTTAATTTTTTTAATGCTGCTTCACGTGAAATGATTCAGTATTTTCGTCCTATTTGACACAAAATATTTTAAAAACTGTGGTTACAAAATTGAATTACAGATTAGGTAGACAAACCTGAATATTAGATATGATCCAAAACAGGACTATGTTTTGTGGATAAATTATACATCTTTTTGAGGGGAGTGCATGAATATGCTATATAATTTATCATTTATGTTATCAGGGACAAGGATCAAAACAATAATTTGAAATTTAAATTGGACATGTGAAGTCTCTTTTACACTACTCATCATTATTTTCAGATCATTAAATGCAAAATAAACTCCACTCTTTCTCTCTCTCTCACACAACACAAAGCTCAAAGGACAATTCATACATTATAAAAAAAGTGTGTACCTGCAATTTGCATGTAAATGATTAGAAAGTCATATATGTAGTAATAATTCATTCATAACCTTTCCACCTTGGAGTTATTATGAAATACCATATACTCTTCTGTAGTGTATGATGATTATGAACTTTTGGAACTCAGCAAATCATTTATGTGTATAATCATGAATTGGTAATTAGGGTTCGAGATTCTGAAAGCTGGTTTATGGGTCTAAACAAATTGAAGACCCTCCTTAGTTTCACGACAAGCCTCGTCTTATGGAGTCATTAAAGCCCATTTTAAAAATAAAAGGCCTAAGATATTAGCAGTTCTTTTATATATAGACAGATTATAGTTGTACACATCATCAGTCTCTCCCTCTGTTCTTCTATTCCGACCAAACTCGGCTTCCCCCTCGCTCCTGGGACTGTAATAACACAAAATATCTGGAGAGAATCGATAGACTAAGAGACCAAGCACGATCATGGGAAGTACAGAGCATATAGCTGAGCTGATATCCTCGCTAGAGCAGGCTACTGAAATGGCCAAGCAAACTGGAACCACCGTGGAACAGAACCGGCTCCTCCAAATCTCCTCCTCTCTACGGATAGCCCACGACCGCCTCTCCGCCTTCCTAACCTCCATTCCAACCACAGCGGCCGATAAATCTCTCTCCTCCGTCGAGCCAATGCAATTAGGAGAAGATGAGAACGCCGAGGCTGAGGCAGCGGAAGTGGAGAGAAATTCGGCGGTGGAGAAAGTGGAGGAGAAGATGAGAGTGTTTCATTAGGAACAAGAGAGCCAAACGGCCACTATCTCCTTCAGCCGTAGTGGAAACATCGGCGACGGAAGAGAGGAGTGGCCGTGATTATGTGTTTGATTACGACCCACATGCCACCAAGTTGAGAGCTTTAGATCTTATCTATCAGTTTCATGGATGACGATCTCCCTTTATATGTAGATTTTTTAATTCCCCGGTAAAGGTTAAAGCTTTTATGATTGTAAAGACTAGTCATTTTGGAATCACAAATCAACAATTTACATTCCAAAGATTATCAGAGACAGAATATTCTACAAGAGCAAGATTGGGTTTGTGTTCTACTTACTTCCTGATATCTGGTTAGATAGAGATCGCTCATACTCGTCTTTCTGGATTACGTAGTGTCATCTGCATCATCAGTTTGATCTTCATCACTGAAGTCTATTCCTCAGGATGGTGCCGTCATTGTTTTGTTTGCAGGTTGGTTTTGAAAGCCGACAGGATATGGATACTATGGCCCTTCTTAGCGCGTCTTATTCGCTAGCGATTACATTATGCAACTTGACAAAGTCATCTAAGGTAAGCTCTTCGGGCCTTGACTGCAAGGTAGTAGAACAAAAATATATTATCGGAAAAAGTTTCAAGCGAGGAACTTCTTCTTATGAGCTTGTGGCGATTGATATGATCTTAAAACTAGCTAAGACTCATGTCAAGTCATCAGGAAGATCACTCACAGTGACTGGAAGACCAGCAACCCCAAGAGCTCTTTCGATCTCAGGAGATGACGATATGTGCTGGAGGGACTTTCTCAACATTTTTCTCTTCCCATTGAATGCAGAATTCACCTGTTTTGGAAATTTATTCAGATGTTTTGATGTCAAAAACTCTAAGAAGTAGACTGAAGAGAGTTTTAGCTACCAGAGAGAAGAAACTTTTGGTGGATGAAACATCAGGATAGTTACTTGGATGCTTCAACTTGAATGTTACAACAGCAGCGTCAACCTGTAAGGAGCGCAAAAGAAAATGCAGTCATATCTTTGTAATAGTACCGATGTTTAGTTATGATGCAAAAAGTAGCAAACCTGTGAATTTTACCTTGGGCTGAGGAAAAAAGTTTTCCCTAGGAACTCTGAAATTGTATTCCGGTTCTTGAAAAATAAAAAGTTACACAATATCATTGCGGCAACTAAGTTGACCATTTGCAACAATTAAAATGGCGATCATCATGGATCAAGTACCTGAGTAGAAGTTGACCAAAATGTTGATGGGTCGGTATTCAGATGTTCGCAATGCTGGTTCAACCAATCGCAAAGCTGCCTCTTCCTAAGATTAGCCAAAAACATGTGACAATAAATTATATTATTATTTGAAATAATCCTAAAAATGAGGAGAGCAACTTCAGCATTACCTGAAGCAAGAGAACAACTTCTGAAAAGATGTCACCCATAGGAAGTAGAAGCTTCACAACATCAGTACTTATATTGAAAGGTAAGTTGGAAACAACCTGCATTAAAATACAATTCAGTTGGGTAAGTTAACAATTAATCAAGAGATGTGTTAATGGTGGTGAGTTAGGCAGTAAGGGATCCAAGGAGAAACTTGTGACCTTTGCAAGAGAAAAATCTGGATTTGGTAACCTTCTGCTCTCTAGAATGGAGAGCATGTGAGAACGAATGTGACACTTGACAAAATCTTCTTGCAAAACCTACAGAAGAACCCATTTGATGAAGAATTCAGACTGCTAAAACAACAGAGAGAAACCATACAAGTTGATATCTGTACCTTGAACTTATCAGAACCTGCAAATCGTTCGGTCACCAAAGCCACCATATGAGGATCCTAAAGTTCAAGTAGCAAAATCAGAATCAATATTATTATTAGGTACACAAACAAGCAATGGGTGCATCAATTGATAGTGTGGGAGTGTGTAGCAAACCTTCTCAATGGCAAGAACAGTAGCACCTAAATTGAGAAGGACATTAGTTAAAGATCCAGTCCCAGGACCAATCTCTAAAACAAAATCTCCTTCTTTCACAGTAGCCGCAGACGCTAGCTGATCGTTGATATCCGAATTCAACATATAATGCTGTGACACAAACAGACGTACCAGAATTCTAATCATTCTTACTTAGCGCATAAGTCACATAAAGAAAGATGTGGACGAGGCGTTCGACCATTTGTCTCAAACAAAGCAGAGGATTAAGTTAAAAGTAGGAGTCTAGTAGTTGAACAAACCTGGCCGAGGGATTTTCTGGGAAAACGACCACGAGAATTGAGAGATTTCAGGGTTGAGTGGTAATCATCTGGGCTGCTCTTGGCGCATGACACCTTCGTCACGAATATGGCTGAGCTCCGCCGTGATAAAGCGCCGGAGATTTCCCCCAATAGAAGCTGTGACGTGGAATTGTCTCCACTTATCCATGACGGAAACTGACGAACCGGCGAGAGAGAATTGCAGTTGGTGGTTAATGTTATTACTGCACTCATCATTTCCGATAAGACCAAACCTTTGCTCTCTCGTACGACAAAGGAATCAATTTTGAAATGCGCCGTTCTGCTTGAAATCTGAAGAAAAAGTTAAAACATTGTACCAGATAATTAGCAAGAGGTGCTGTGGTGTAGTGGTTATCACGTTTGCCTTACACGCAAAAGGTCTCCAGTTCGATCCTGGGCAGCACCATTCTCTTTTCCTTTTTATTTGAAAAAGCCAAAGTGTTCCTTTACTAATAAACCAATAACTGGGGCAGCAACAATCAAGTTTCTTGTCCTAATTCCTTTATTTACATACCAAAAATTGAGTCTACACGAGTCAGAATCTATCCAAACAATAGACGACGCCTAACAGACTTTGAAAGGTTACTACTAGTTGAAGTTGCTTGTCTCTTCTTTTCAGCAGCAGCAGAAGAGGCTCCTGAACTCCCTCCTGTGCTTATACTTTCAGCTGGTGTTGTTTTTGCTGAACGGTAGAAATCGGTAATACTTCTTTGTACACCCAATTCGGTTGCTTTTGGTGTTGCTGATTCTTCACAAACATTCTTCTTTTTTGCTTCTCGTAGTTTCTGACAGTTAAACAATAAACAAGTTAAGGCAAAGGGAAGCAAAGGCAACCCATAGAGAAAGAGAGTGGGCCATATTGATTACCTTCTCATGTAAAAAATGGTCTGTTTCATCAGGGAAAGCAGACTGAACAAGTACCATGCATTCATCAGTTAGCAAAAAGCAATCACCCTTATCATGTTGCACTTGTGGTTCATTCAAACCATCTAAAGGATCAACAGATTCTTCGTGTTCGACCAGTTCTTCTTCCCATACAACATTTGATTCTTCTGGCTTATCGTGAGTAAAACTAGTAGATATGGGTTTCCTCCACCTTATCACAAAGAACTGATGCCCACATTTAGTTTTTATGCACTTGATTGAATGAAATTTGTATTTGTCACATAACAAAGAGTTTCCTGTGTTGTTTCTTGAGCGTTCTCTTAGATAAATGGTCGACAACATCGGAAGCAACATTTTTCTAACAAAAGACGGGTCCCAATGCAGTTTGAAAACCATGAAATCCACTAGCATTTCAGTATCAGGAGTTCCCCAAGACAGAGAGGAGCCATCTTCTGCTTCAGAGGTGCATAAAGATTAGAATTCAGAACAAAGGTTCACGTAATACAGGAAATATATAAAGTCATTTCATACCTGTGAAACTATCTGATAGATAAAGTTCAATAATCGTTTTGTTGGGAAAGTCTGTTCCTAGAGCAATCTTATCGCACACTTTGATCCACCAATTCTCGGTTTTCTTCTGTTCCTTCAAATCTCGATCCGTGGAACAAAAGGAGCACTCACATTTAAACCCTAATGTTTTTTTGATGCAACCACTATCACAACCACAATGCTCGCAAGAGGACTTAAAATGAGTTCTTTTGCTGCCTTCGTGTCCACAACGGGAACAGTGAGGAACTCTTTTTTTCATCTCTGAGTGGGATTCTTCACCAACATCCACTGATTTAATTCCACCAAGAACTGCAGGTCTCAATCCTTTTCCAATGTCCTGGAGTCTACACGGAAATATCTCAACACATACAAGAAATGACCAGTCGCCAAAAGCAGAAACAAAAAGCTTAAAGATTATACCTTTCAAGTATCTCGTCTTCCGAAAACTCACGAACAATGCGAAGTGCATTATCCACACCAATCCCAGGAACACCACCTAAATTATAGTCGTTTCCAACCAATAGAGAAATGGCTATCAAGTGTTTTCGCTTCAGGCCGAGACCAGTTTCAATATCTGACATATGGTAGCATTCAAAAGGCTCCTGCAACAATGAAATTAAGGTGGTAAAGAGGACATTAGTGAGTCAAGCTAATCTCCAGTTACAAATGAAGACTTACTCTTGTGTTAGGCTTGATGTCTTTGATCACGCACTTGGCACCAAAGAGGAAAGTATCACTATCAGGAGTAATGCAAGCATCCACATAACCTTCACTGTTTAACTGTGCACAGAGAGCTTCAGCCTCACCTTTTGCAGTTATCACTGGAATTCCGAGCAATTCGAGTAGCTCCTAGAAAACCAAAAAGTGATAAGATAATAATGTGAAACAAAACAAGCATCAAGCCTTAAAGAGAACCCAATCTTACCACACATTCCCTAACCCATTCACAAAACATCTTGTTTCTCTTAACCGAGAAGCCATCTTTGACCACAGGTAGACTCGAAGTGTCCATTCCAGAAGACCGGAAAAACCTTGAGATTCTCGCTTGAGATTTCAAAGGTGATGGTGTTCCATCAACCACAAAAACCGGATACGCTCCAAACTGCAAAACCCTAAATCGCATTATGATCATTTAAACGACCAAAAAATTTTTAAAAAAAAAACGCAGTCTCAGAAAGTGAAAACGAACCTTAATTATTAGATAAGCCAACAAAGATTAAGGAGACGAAATTGGAAAATTAAATTGAAGCATAAAAAGAGAGAAGCAGAAAATGAAATAAAAATGGGACCTTTGAGAAGAGGTTGATTGTACGGAAGAAAGTGAGCTTTAGGTGAGGTTTAAGGACAAAACCCTTAACAGCGGTTTCATGTTGAATAATCCAGAAGGAGAGATCCACAGCGACGCGTTTGTTTGTAAGATAATCAAACCCTTCTAGTCGAGCATAAGGTTTGAGCAAGTCCCAAAATTTCCCTCCCACACCCATCAATTACCGCAATTGACAAACAGAGAGGAAGACCAGAAACTGTAAAAGCCAATCACTGAACCCCAAGAGACGAGAAGAAGGCCAACGTATCAAAGACAAAGAGGAAGCGAAAAGGAAATATTTCTTACCGTTATGGAGAGTGTAGTGTAGATTCACTTCCATCTATATATGGCAACATCACATCACCCGCCACGATTATGGGCCCAACTATAGCCCAAATTCTATATATGGGCCGTTAAGTTTTTTTTACAAAAAGAAAAAGAAGGATGCTTTCCAATACGCCCACCGTGGGGCTCGAACCCACGACCACAAGGTTAAGAGCCTTGCGCTCTACCAACTGAGCTAGACGGGCTTTTGTGATGTATACGACCAAATAATAAATTGTACTATCTGAACAAATAGTTGGCAGTGACAAAAAAAAGAAAAAAATAGTTAGACAGATTTATTGGTGTACATTAATAAGATATTGATAGGAGACAGTCAACACACAACAAAGCAATTATGTGGTGTACTGAATTAAATGGGAAGATAGAATGAATATCATTGACTTTTAAAAGAAAGAAAAGAATGTGAGTCGAAGCTGATGATGTGTTCCAACTTGGCTTCAAAGCGAAGACAAAGGAGAGATTCAGAAGTGAAGTGTGGTGAACAAGAAATGATTTGAATCATATGAAAGAATATACATACAGAGAGATAGATGTCAGAAACAAAAGACACAAAAATGAATAGAAATGAGTAATATACAAAAGTCACGCCTCATATTATTGCCTTTGTCCCCTCATTTAATCTCCACCTACCCGCCGATGGAGGCTGCATCTGCATCCCCCGTCCTTCTTCCAAACTCCCTTACCTGTTTTTCTTTTTTTGTATTAATATTAGTCATTTGATCATGAGCAATCCAACTGGACTACCTGTTTTTTTCTCAATTTTTTGTAAGCAGATTTTTTATAATAAAACCAAAACTGGATCGGAAGTTTTGTGTGTGAACAACTGTGCACAAATATGATAGGTGATTGGAAAGCATGCAGAATCACCATCGTATTTTACGGGTTACGCATTTAAGGCTAAGACTTATTCCTTAAATCAAAGCTTGTATATATTTATATGTATGGTTGTCTTTATTGGTATAAATAAATGAACCCACGCAAATTAAGTAACAGACGGACCTATACAAGAACCAGACAATAGTGACAGTTACAAACAACATCATAATATTTCCATATTACCTTTTTTATATATTATTACTCTTTGTAGTCACATTTTACTCAGTTCACAGCTCACAGAATCCACACGTCATCACATATCTTTTATGGGTTATATACCCACTGAGACTACTCCTAAGATTCAGATCATACTTTGCTTTCTTTAATGCTCTTCTCTCTTTCCCTTTAACGACCCCGTCCCATGATGTTCTTCAGATCATTATTCTTCTTCTCCTTTCTCATCTTTTTTATATCAAATGCATCTTCCATTAAACGTACCTACGTGATCCACACTGTCCCAACTAATACCAAACTCATCGTTACTTCACTTCTTGATTCACTCCAAACTGAGAACATTCACGACGATGACTTTTCTCTCCCTGAGATTCATTATATTTACGAAAATGCTTTGTCCGGTTTCTCCGCGACTCTCACCGACGACCAGCTTGAGACGGTGAAGAACACTAATGGGTTCATCGCCGCTTATCCAGACGAGCTTTTATCTCTACACACCACATATTCTCACCATTTTCTTGGTCTCGAATATGGGATCGGACTTTGGAACCAGACGAGTCTATCTTCGGACGTCATCATCGGTGTTGTGGACACAGGGATCTCACCCGATCATGTGAGCTTTCGTGACACGCACATGACTCCCGTCCCGTCTAGATGGAGAGGTAAGTGCGAGGAAGGCACAAACTTCTCATCTTCGTCTTGTAACAAGAAGATCATTGGAGCTAGTGCGTTTTTCAAAGGCTATGAAGCCATCGTTGGCAAAATCAATGAAACAACTGATTTCAGGTTAGAGATGCTTGATAATTTTCTTATTGATTCTCTATCTCAGAAGAACGTGAAAAGATTATTTAGAAACCTTAAATATTAAGCAGGTTTAATTGGATTAAATTAACAATATAGAAAGAGGTTTACTTTATAAACCATAACGTTTAACCGACGATAGTTTGATTAAGTTTTTTTCTTGTCTTTTCTGTAGCTAAATTACCTGACAACCTAAGATAGAACATTTCAGTAATTTAACGACTAATAGATTTATGAAAACAAATTGTTAATAATCAAGATCTATACAATTAATGCAGTTTTAATTGGGAAAATGTACTTATAACTACGTTACTGGTTAAGATGGTTATTGTCATTATATTATAACGATAAAATTTGATACAAAGGTCGGCTCGAGACGCACAAGGGCATGGGACGCATACAGCCTCGACAGCTGCAGGAGACATTGTCTCAAAAGCGAGTTATTTGGGGCTAGCCAAAGGTTTCGCTTCAGGGTTGAGGTTTACGTCGAGGGTCGCTGTTTACAAAGCTTGTTGGGCGTTAGGATGTGCCAACACCGACGTTATTGCAGCCATTGACAGAGCCATTTTAGACGGTGTTGATGTTATATCCCTCTCGCTAGGTGGATCGTCACGCCCATTTTACGTCGACCCGGTGGCGATCGCTGGTTTCGGAGCCATGCAAAAGAACATTTTCGTTTCTTGCTCTGCGGGTAATTCTGGTCCAACTCCATCGACATTGAGTAATGGAGCTCCTTGGTTGATGACTGTCGCTGCGAGTTATACAGACAGGACGTTTCCGGCGATTGTCCGAATAGGACGTGGTAAAAGGTTATCTGGATCATCCTTGTATAAAGGGAAAAGCTTGAAGAATCTGTCTTTAGTGTTCAACAGAACAGCTGGAGGAGGAAGCGGGGCTGAGTTCTGTGTTCGGAACTCACTCAACAGAGAACTCGTTGAGGGTAAAGTCGTCATTTGCTTACGAGGAGCCACCGGAAGAACGGCAAAAGGAGAAGAGGTTAAACGGAGCGGCGGAGTAGCGATGCTTTTGGTGAATACAGAGACTGAAGGAGAGGAGCTTCTAGCTGACCCTCACGTTTTACCGGCGGTTTCAATTGGATTTTCCGATGGTAAAAGCATACTGAAATATCTCGCCGACGGAGGAAACGCCACCGCCGCTGTTGAATCTATTCGATTCAGAGGAACCTCGTACGGTGCAACCGCCCCAATCGTTGCTGCGTTCTCATCCAGAGGACCTAGCGTTACCGGACCGGAAATTGCTAAACCGGACATTGCGGCTCCCGGTTTAAATATCCTCGCCGGTTGGTCGCCGTTCTCGAGCCCTAGCCTCTTAAGATCTGATCCAAGACGTGTCCAATTCAATATCATCTCTGGAACATCTATGGCTTGTCCACACGTCAGCGGAATCGCCGCTCTAATCAAATCCGTTCACGGAGACTGGTCGCCGGCGATGATCAAATCGGCGCTAATGACGACGGCAAGGATCACCGACAATAGGAACCGACCGATAGGAGATATGGGCGCGGGACCTAAATCGCCGGCCACAGTGTTTGCGGTTGGAGCGGGACACGTGGACCCAACGAGAGCGGTGGATCCGGGACTGGTATACGATATCTCCACCGTCGATTATCTTAACTACATGTGCAGCTTGAATTACACAAGTGAGAGAATACTCATGTTCTCCAGCAAGAGTTATACGTGTCCCACTAACGGCGTCGTTTTGTCTCCCGGTGATTTGAACTATCCATCGTTCGCGGTCAACTACGTCAGTGGCGCCAACTCGAGATTTAGATATAAGAGGACTGTGACAAACGTTGGGTCACCGACGTGTGAATATAGGGCTTACGTTGAAGAACCCAAAGGCGTAGAGGTGAGAGTGGAGCCCAAGGTTCTCAAGTTCCATAAGGTTCGAGACTCGTTGAGTTATACAGTCACGTTTGTTGCACAACGTTCCACTAATTCATCTTCCGTTTCCTTTGGAGCTTTGGTTTGGATATGTGATCAGTACAAGGTCAGAAGCCCAATCGCCGTCACATGGGAATAAATTTCGTTTCTATTTATTGTCATTTTTATTTTTATACCAAGTAAATCATTGTCTGATTTTTAAGAATTAAATGAACAAAAACTTATTGTAACCTGTAAGGTCTTGTAATACAAAATTACAATCATTCAAAATTATACACTTCCCTAGATAAAGCGATTATTGGCGGATGGTCTTATATGCGTGGTATATAGTCTTTGATTATTACAACGGAAAAATAAATCCAATGCATAACAATAAAAGAAGCCAAACGATGATTCTGTTTGATCCTGCTTCCTGTCCTATAAAGAGTTTTTGCCAGATGATGAACTAGAGAGAAAAAAAGACTCTATTTTAAATTTTCCACCTATAATTTGTTCAAAACATTAACAACAAGAAACTCAAATGAAAACCCAGATCCAGAAGACGCTGATGTAAAGAGCAAGTGAGTTCCGAGAATCTGGTGGAGAAAGAAACTTACGAAGCCTTATCTTTAGCCACTCTTGATCTGTTCAAGTTCTTCTTCTGCTTTTTTCAACTGCACACGCAATGTACGTACTTTCCGCTCCAGCTCTTCTACATTGTTTCTGCTAGTGGTAGGATGATGTGGTGTCAAGAACTTATGTGAAAAGGCCTTTAAGGCTTCCACTCCTGTGACCTGTGATCCAAACATCCTCAACAAGTGCCATTCTTAGGGTGTAAATGGTATCTTTAGTGCATAAGTCTTTCTATGAATGTCATGTTTTCTTACCTCTTCCGGAAGCAGAGGAAGTTTGGTGATATTAAAGTCATCGTATAGCATATAAAACTGATCAAGATACTTCTGTTGCATCCGCATCCTTGCTCTGAGCAACTTGGATTCCACATCTAGAGATGAGGATAAATATCAAATTTGTATATAAAAACAAGTTTGAAACGAGAAGATAAACACATGTGGAAAAAGTCTGCAAAGGACAGGCACCTTCGTCATCGTATAGCACTTGGTTGATGATAATGTTATGCGTGTCGATCTCAAACTTGGCGAGTTCCTGAACAAGTCTCTCTGTTTCATAGAGAGACAAGAACTCGGGGATGCAGACACAAACGAACGTTGTCATATCCTGCATAATACAGCCAAACATTCCGATTTCTTATTTTGAAATGCAGAGTTTGTTAAATATGCATCATAAATTTCAATAATGCAGACGAATGCTGTTAAATCCCATCCTAAAAAGTAATGACATGGATAACCCCAAATGCGGAAGACATTTACATATATAGGAATTGAATAGGAATTTAATACTGATACCCTGCAGAGTTGAGAAAACAATCCATACGTACAACGAATTTAAAACAATTGCGAAAATATTACCGGATCTTTGAATTGCCGATTTACTTGTTCAATCACATCTTTCAAGCCCTCAAGTCTTCCCAACAGAGCATCCTCCCCAAACTCATCCTCTATGCCAAACATTCGGCTCATCTGCACTATCAATCATTTCCATTAAAAATAAGCCAAAGAAGAAACCCCCAAGAGCAATTATCAATTGCCAAGCATACTGAGTATCACAAGCTTATAGACATGCCTGGGTCATCAAGCCACCAAATCTACTCTTCAGTGACATCAACTTCGAAAGTCCCTTTTCTAGTGTTGCTGGAAACTGTAACAGGCGGAGAGTATGTCCAGTTGGAGCTGTGTCAAACACAATAGTTGCATAATCCATTGTTTGCACCAACCTAAGGAACATAAACATGTCAAAATATGACTCTGATAATATATCGTTAAGGCAAAAAAATTGTTAGAAGAGCCAAATGGCTCAGAGTGTAACAATTTACTTCAACATCTCAGCAAAACTCATAGCCTCATCAATTCCAGGAATTGCATTTGCCAAATCAGAGAATAAACTATCCATCCCTTCTGGACCAGCCATGTCATCAGTTTCAACCGTAGGATCTACCTCCTGAGAAAAGCGAACAAAATTCACCATCAAGAGCGTCTTCAAAGAAACATTTTCTTATAGTATGTGAATACACAGAAACGCAGACACAACTAAGAGCTTCAAGCTTAGAAGATTAGCCATAAAACTCATCATCAAGCCTATCTAGAGGCGATCCAGAGCAACAAGATTGTTTGATTTGACATTGAATTTGATATACCAGCCTTGAATTCTAACTAGCATGTCCAAAATCCAGTTTGACTTGGGGATATCCAAAGTTCCTTACAAACCTCTCTACCAAAAAGAAGCCAAACCACAAATACTGAAATACGTCAAATACACACAAAGAATACCTCCAATTTCATACATCCGAATTCCAAACCACAGCGCAAATGTAAATTCTAATAAGAAAGGTACCAATCATTTCTGCAAGCACTATAACTAGAATACTGACTTCCACACCAAAATGGATCAAACGATCGTTCAAATTCAGCTAAGAACACGAAGATTGAGATTGATTTATTTAAAATTCAGAGAACCCTAATTGCCGAATAGACCTCTAAAATCCAGCAGGATCTAGAAAAAGAAAATCGGAGAAAGCATTTACCATGGCAAAGAGATTAGAGAAACCTTGAACCAAAGTGGGCGATTTAGTGAAGCGTTGCTGAAAGGCATCACTAAGATTGTGAGCAGGGTCGGTGGAGATGATGAGAACAGAGGATCGAACAGCGGCGAGACAAATAGCGAGAATAGAACTGCATGTCGTCTTTCCAACACCTCCTTTCCCTCCGACGAAAACCCATTTAAGAGAATCTTGGTCAAGAATGTTCTGAACTGTAGCCTCCGGCAAATCTGCCGCCATTGTAATCGCTTCTGCGTCCTTGCCTTCTCTGGCTACCAATCTGTAAAAGAGCTTTTGGGAACCTTCTGAGAGATTTGGCGTATGCAAGATTTTAACTGCAAAAGAGAAAGAGAGACTTAACGCCCGGTTCAATTTGTTTGCTGGTTTGTAGTGCCAAGCATCTGAAATTGTTTATCAAGCATTTGAAATTTATCACAAGCGTAATAGGCCCAGAGTGGATACAAAAGCCCACAGAGACTAAGGCATTAACGACATCGTTTTAGTTAAGTCCTTAACTCCTTGTGGTCATGGACTTGGACATGTTTCTCTGCTCCCTTTTACCGTTCCCCTTAAACCCGTCTCCGGCGTTTTGAGCCGGAGGATATGTCGATTGCAGAGGATGAAGCCAAACTTGCAAGGTTTCTCGATTGGCTTCAGGTTAGATATCTATGTTTTTCGGGATAAAGTGATTTGCTTTTTTAGTCCTGATTTGCTCTTATCATGCATCTGTATGTTTGTTGTTCTTGTATATCTCTGTGACGAATTTCTAACTTAATTTCAGGTGAATAGAGCTGAATTACGAGGCTGTAATATCAGCTATTCTGACTCCCGAAAAGGATTTGGCATTTTCGCCTCCACCTCCACTGCAGCTTCCGATGGTAATATTAGTTTATTATCTCCAGAACCATATTGACATGTCAGAAATGTATGATAGATCAATTTTTATTGCTTCTTCTGGGGAATATATATGGACTATTGATTTAGTTACGTCTGTCTCTCTACGAAAAACCATCTGCAAAGTTGTACGCTTTTATGTTTTTTGGTTGATAATATAAACCAGAATATATATATCGAATTGAGATTTCGATTCTGAAACATTTCAGATATTTTGCTTGTTGTTCCGCTTGATTTGGCCGTTACCCCTATGAGAGTTCTTCATGACCCTCTCCTGGGTCCAGAATGTCAGAAAATGTTCCAAGAAGGAGAAGTAGATGACCGGTTTTTGATGATTTTGTTCCTCACTTTGGAGCGTCTTCGGAAAAATTCATCTTGGAAGCCGTAAGTTTGTATCTCTTAGCAGTTAGCAGAGATATAGTTCTATTCATTAATAATTATGCATAAATTCAAGGGGATTCATCTGTCTAGAAATGATATGATAGGTATCTTGATATGCTTCCCACTCGGTTTGGCAACCCTCTTTGGTTTTCCGATGATGAGATCCTTGAGCTGAAGGGTACGAACTTGTATCACGCAACCGAGTTACAGGTAGATCTTGATTTGTTTTTAAATTTGTTTTTCCACTAAATAGCAGCCACATTTTATCCTTCCACAGTTCCACTGATTAAACCAATAATTTGAAAGATGCCCATCATGAAATCATTCTCGTTTGATTTGATGCCTTTTTAGAAGAAGAAGCTCCTGTCGCTTTACCATGAGAAGGTGAAGGACCTGCTAAAAAAGCTTCTTATTTTGAATGGTGATTCCGAAAGGTTAACATACCCAAACATTTTACGCCTACTTTAGATAAAAGTTATTGTTCATGGATGCTAAGCCAATCATAATTTTGTTGTCTTTTTGTGCAGCGATGTCTCCTTTGAAGTCTTCCTCTGGTATGATTGCTAGTGGTTTTAGTTCTTGTTAGTAGAACCAGAGTTTTGTGTGCTGTAAAGGCTGCTGAGTAATATTGAGCCTATATTATACGCCAGGGCGAATTCTGTATTCTGGAGTCGTGCCTTGAACATTCCTCTTCCACATTCTTTCGTGTTTCCACAAAGCCTGGAAGATGTCAGGGAGTGTTCATCAACAAGTCATACATCTGAAACGGAAACGGATCCAGTTAATGTGAATGAGGAAAAAGGCAAGTCATTAATGTCGGTTTTCTGAGAAATGTCTTTCTTTTGCTATCCTTCTGTCCTTTAACTAAAACATCATGAGTTTCTTCATTTTCTGATGGGTAGATAATCAGGCCCAAGTTCCTGGTGCGACATCTGTAGAACTCGGAGATACTGTGTGGGTTGAGGGGCTTGTTCCAGGCATTGACTTTTGCAATCATGGTACGCCAATTATTTTTTGAAAGAGACTCTACATTCAGTTTCACTCTGTATTATAATGTTGTATAATTAATGAGTATATCCCTTTGTGGTGTGACATGATGTATTATGGTTATGGCAGTATAGATTTGAAGCCTGTGGCAACCTGGGAAGTTGATGGGACCAGATCAGTATCTAAGATTCCTTTCTCCATGTACCTTCTCTCTGGTTAGCCAATCAAATAATATGGAACACTCCTTTCCCTATCTTCTAATTGATCTGTATGTGGAATACTAAGTGTCACAATTCTATATTTGAATAGTGGCACAAGGTCCTCTGCCAGACAAAGAGGTCTCGATCAGTTATGGTAACAAAGGAAATGAGGTAAGACGTTTTGCAGTTCTTGGCAGCTTCAATGGAAAGTGATACTGAGGGATCCTATTCGTTATCCAGTCAAGTATTTTGTTTTGTATGCTTGAATATCTTGTATAACGATACTGGTTTCAAGTCGTGGATATGTGTGTTTGAAGATTATCATATCTAGTCCTTTGTTTGAGTGATGTGCCTTCTTGCTGGATGCAGGAGCTTCTTTACCTGTATGGATTTGTGATAGAGAATAATCCAGATGATTATCTCATGGTAATGTTTCCTTCCAGTTTCGAGGGTTCCATACTTATCAACCAGTGATGTTGACGAGAAACATAATTAATTAAGATCAAGAAGATTCTTGTCAATTGTGTTCTCGCTTCTGTTGTTAGGAATAACGTTGGATTTATTCAGGTACATTATCCTGTTGAGGCAATCCCGAGTATCCCTTTTTCTGATTCCAAGGGTCAGCTTCTTGAAGCTCAGGTTAGCAGCACAAGTCGTTGCACTTGCACAGATACATTTTAATTTCAAATATACATATACATATATGTAACTGTTGACTTGAAAAATCTCATTGCAGAAAGCTCAACTCCAGTGTCTCCTGCCAAAAAGCGTCCTAAGTCATGGGTTTTTCCCACAAACCACATCAAAAGTTAGAGAAAATGATGAGAAGGAAACAGTCAGATCCTGTAATTTCAGTTGGTCTGGGCAGCGTAAAATGCCCTCATATATGAATAAACTAGTTTTCCCAGAAGATTTTATGACTGGCTTGAGGACCATTGCGATGAAGGAAGAGGAGATTTACAAGGTCTCATCCATGCTTGAAGAGGTATGATCACCCTATTTCTTTCTCATGTCATCTTCCAAAATTTAAACCAAATCTTAGAAGAAATTTCCATTGCTTAAAGTAGTGAGTCGGGAAAAAAGTAAAAGGCGGAATCAGATAAATATCTACAGTTTATCTTTCCACTTGATATTGAGACACAATTATTATTTTCCTGAAAGCTTGTAGAGTCAAGACCAAATGAACAACCTTCTGAAAACGAGGTCAGGATGGCAGTATGGGAAGCATGCGGGGATTCTGGAGCTTTGCAGTTACTTGTGGATCTCCTTTGTTCAAAGTAAGCAATTGAATTTGTTATCTATGACATGATAACAAGATCTAAATAAGCTGTTTGCCTGTGGGATTAGAAGTAAATCACAGACCTCAATGCATTTTTTTTGTCTTGACAGGATGATGAAGCTGGAAGAGAATTCCGGCACTGAAGAAGAAGATGCTGGGCTTCTTGAGGAGGCATGCGTCTTAGAGAGCCATGAAGAGCCGAGGTACAATGTCCGAAATCTTTGGACATGTTTTAGCTCTCGATAAAACAAGTTTGAAATTATGTTTTGTGATAGGGATTTAAATGGGAGAAGAAGGATGAGCAGAAACAAGTGGTCAAGTGTAGTGTACCGTAGAGGACAGAAGCAACTCACAGGATTGTTGTTGAAGGAAGCAGAGCACGCCCTTCACTTAGCCCTCTCCACTGACCGTTGAGACTATCTTTATTTTATTTTATTTTTAATAAAATATTGAACTGTTTGTGACTACTCACTGTATGAATTTTTGGTTACATGATATCAAAATAAAAAGAAACTTGTTTTGCTAATAATAGGATATGGACATGCCATTTGGCTTTAATACAGTATCTGAAACTCCGCGAGACAAATTATGTCGACCGCAAGAGGCTTCCCGGTTCGCTTCATGTCTCTCGACCATCGATTTCTTTACTCTGGTCTTTTGTTCGGGTGGGCTAATAGTTGACTACATTCTGTAGGTGATGGTCTGCACTTTGGTTCAATTTCCTTAATTAGTTGAAAGGCTCAAGAAATATAAGAAAACATACGGTATATTAAAAAAGAATTTAGAAAACAATTATGTGCGTGTAGTGAACGGTAGGTAAAGGAATAAAGTCGTCCACTTATTTTTGTTGCAAATACTTCTTGTTTACCTAATTTTAAATCTTTTTTTCCTCTTTCATCTACTTATTTAGTCATAACTTAACTGGAGATTTAAGTTGTCGTTGAACTGTTTTGAATGTTAAGTGCGGCCATTCTTCTTTCTGCAGCTGCTGCTCTCTTTTCCCTCTGGGCAGCCAATGCTCTCCTCACTTCCTCCTATTACAAGATTTAGACAAAGAGAAAGCAAACGTTGACGTTGTGTTCTCCTTAGATATCGGATTCAGATCAAATTATACAATTTGGGTTTGCGGAGCTAACCACTTTGGAGATTGGCTTCTCCTTCTCAGCCTGCTCAGCTTCGGCCTGCAAAAACAAGAAGGGTTTAGATATGAAGTTAACTGTCTCTCTCTCGAGTCTCTATACTTATCCGAGATTTGCTTGGAAGTAAGACACTCATTTAAACATTACTTGGGCTTTCTTTTCTCGGGCCTTGCGTAGCTTCTTCAACTCTTTCGCTCTTGCTTTCTGCTTGGCGTCTTTTTCTGCCTGAACAACAATCACCATCATAAATCAAGCTACTGAGGCGATGTATTCAGAATCCCATTTAAAACCAGATGTCTTTAAAGTACCTGCTTGGCAGCTTGAGATTCTTCCATCTCTTTGGTGAGAGGGCTGGGTACTTTAGCATCATCCCAATTCCATTTTTCAAGGTTTGACGCCATAAACCGTCTGAAAGTGTTTCTCACTTCCTTCTCATTTGCAAGCATGTATGGCGTTCTGCCTCTTTCATCCTTGGCACAAGGATCCATACCCTCCTCCAAGAACTCCAGAACTCTCTCACAATCACCAGATTTAGCAGCTTCATGTAGTGGAGTTGACGTACCGGTACGTCCATCCTCAAGCCCCTCTTCAAAATGATTTGGTTTCTCTAAGACTATGTTGCCAGAAGAAGTTTCATCTGGAACTTTCTGTTTTGAGGTTTCACCAGAATCCCCATTATAGGTAGGCACCACAATATCAGCTTTGGCTTCCTCTGCCGAATTTACAAAAATCTCCTCGGTTACATATGTAACCTGAGTCAGCTGATTATATATACGCTGTGATTCTTTGAAGGTCGGCCGTCGGATAGTAAATGGAACGTTGCGTACAGCGCAGTTTTGGTTGCTAAAATATGGTTTGCCTCCATTGAAAAGCAATTGCCTACTGCTTGAGGGAGCATGGACAAAAACACAAGAAGAGCTATCAAAATAAGGCTTCCAGCTAGCAAGTAGGTGTTGAATGTCCTAACAACGTCGGAAAAAGATTATTTAGAATTACACATCAAGCCAATGTGTGATTTTCATAGAAGATAAGCATACATGACCAAACGTTTTTAGTGTTGTCCTTCCTATATCCTAACGCCGGGTGACAAACCATCATAAAGGCAGCCAATGTTTCCACCCGTTTAAGAGACCTAATTTATGTTATCAAGCCTATACACCCCACTTCAGCGTCCAAAATTGTCTTTAAAATGGACAGAGCTGCAGATATCATACATAGGGGATTTCTATCCTTTTAATGTCCCAAAACTATTCGTTCCTCACTTAAAATAAAGGACCCTCTAATCTGCCATTAAGGCCTTCAGGAAATCATAAAACTGAAAACCATGTCAAGAGAAAACGGTAAGTAACAGAAGCAAGTTGGAAAAACAACTTCCGAGACGAGTAAAATAACATTCCCTAAGCAATTTTATCCCTATTATATAGTCAGCAACAGAAAAGGTTAGAAATATTGTCAATCAAGAAACCAAAAAATCTTTTGTAATCTCTGGCTCAAAGATGAAGGCAACAGTAGCAAATCATGAAAACATGTTCAGAGATGAACCTTTTTCAAAGCAAGTTCATTATAACGACGAAGTGAGGCTCCGGCAGAGTGTATACTTCTCCCGCTGGCATCTTTTGTGGACTGGTTTTTCCCGGCCTTAGCTCTTACAACGTATCTATGTACATGGGGAGGACAAGATGATTAAAATGTGCACTTCATCTAGCATAGATTAACATAGAAACGAGATTCTGAACTTAAAAAAATTATCAACAATGTGAAGACATGTACCTGTGGAATGTCTTATGAGCCACAACTGACTTTCCATGAAAGACACTACCAGCAAAGTGCCCGCCACTAGCAAGCAACACGACACACTTTTTCCTATCATTTGTATTCTCTCGAATAAAATTTCTCAACCTCTCAATCACTTCATTCTCCCCCAAGCTCCCACAGTCATCGACAGGGAGTTCTATGTCATTCCCAAACGAAACCCTTTCAGCTTCGTCCATGATTACGCTTTTCCAGATAGAAACTTTCTCACCACTTCGAAGACGAATAAGTAGCTTCTTTTTATCAATACCCATTTGAGGATCAAACTGGAAGGAGGCTCTAGTCTCAGCTTCGTCCTCTGATCCTGATATACTAGACACATCATAATCTTGGACCGACTTAGATGTCAACTCATCAACATCTTCCTCTTTCAAAATAGCTTTACCAGCAACACTCAGCTTGATCTACGACCATATCAACCAAATTATTATGTTAATGATCTAATCCAATTGGAAAACGAAATATTAGTACTCTAATCCATAGTAGCGCATTCAGTACCCATCCAATCATATCTTGAATAAGTAAATAGTCCGAAACCACACAATTAATCGGAGTCGTGAGAAGAAGAGAAAGAGAGAGAAAAATTACGTTAAGGCGATGAATATCCGACTTGAAGTGGGAGCGTTGAACTTGGAGAGATGGGAACTCAATTTTACAAGTATTACAGGTCCATCTATCCAAAATTACGCCGTCCTTTGTACTCTTCTCCTCCGGCTTGAAAGCGGCCGGTACTAACCGGGAATATGTCGATTGAGTCTCCGAAGAAGTCGACAACTGACACGAGTCAAAGAAATCCGCGGCCAAGTCATATATCGATCGAGGCAGCTTAATCTCAATCTCACCGGCGGCGGGGGTCGCCATAATTAGACAAATTTGAGAGACACAGAGAGACGAACAAATATTGATTTGAATTGACTGATTTTGGGTTCGAACAAGTAACAACACCAATGTTTGTTTTTATTTGGATTTAAAGGCCTAATAGTGAGACCAAAACGACTTGTTTGTTATTTTCTTAGTGGATCCATTATATTAGCCCATATAAGGCCCATTAATACAAAGCAGAAAAATCTCGAACGAACAAGAAGCGCCAAAAGCATCAGACGCGCTGAAAATATATATAGAGGAACTGGCTGCGAAGCCTCTGGTGATTTCGAATTTGGTGTTTCCGAGCATCGAGCATCAATGGTGAGACTTTTATCCGTCCTTTTTTTTGTTTATATGGGTTATATCTGTATGTATACTTTCGAGAATCCTGGTTTTAATCCTTCGTCTTGTGGGCACAGTCAGTAACTTTGCATACGAATCTGGGTGATATCAAGTGCGAGATCTTCTGTGATGAAGTTCCCAAGAGTGCCGAGGTTAATTTTCTTCCCAGGTTATGTTTTCTCAGTTTCGATTCGAGTTTCATTTCTTGGAAAATTTAAGTGTACAATATCAGTCGCGTCGATCCAACGCTAAGGCGAATAACGCAAGTTTTTGAAATTTGATTTCTACTCGTCGATTGTTTAATTAGCTAATATCTCTGCTGGGTTCTTGTTTGGAGGAATTTTCGGCTCCATCAATGGGTGTGTTAAAATTCATAATTAGGGTTGTTTAAATGTTATGTTTGGAAATATTCTTTATTCCTGAATACTGTTCATAGCAGCTGGTTTTTGTCTTGTCTCCATAAGGTTCAACATGTATCAATGGGTGTTCACAGGCTCTTTATTTCAATCGGATATCGATGTAAGTTTTGATGGGTTCTGTATAAAGCATCTTAACCTTTTAGCTTTGATTTTCATTTTGGTGCAGAACTTTTTGGCTCTATGTGCTAGTGGCTACTACGATGGTACTATATTCCATAGAAATATCAAAGGGTTCATGATTCAAGGAGGAGATCCAAATGGGACCGGGAAAGGAGGTACTAGCATCTGGGGCAAGAAATTCAATGATGAGATACGAGACTCCCTTAAGGTATCTGAGCTGGTCTCCAGATACTTTCTGTTTGTCACATCTGTAATTTTTTTTCATCTTACAAGCAAAGACATCATAAATGCACTGCTACAGTGTCATGGCTTGTTGATGTCTCTCTGTCTGTGTCTTGATGATCCATGTTAGCAGCCATACATTTATGATTTTGTTAGCTCTGAACTCTAGGCAGATTAGAAAACCTATCGTGCTAGAGCTCCAATAAAGTAGCTGAGTAACTATCCTGATATGCTCCTTGTGTTTTGGTCAAGTAGACGTATATGCGTGCAATAACCATACTCATAACCTGATGCCATTCTCTTATGCAGCACAATGCAAGAGGAATGCTTTCAATGGCAAACAGTGGCCCAAATACCAACGGAAGCCAGTTCTTCATAACCTATGCGAAACAACCACATCTCAATGGATTGTACACCATCTTTGGCAAGGTCATTCATGGCTTCGAAGTGCTTGACATTATGGAAAAGGTAAACAAAACATTTTTCCCCTTTTTTCCCGTAATAAAGCACCTCATCTTACTCCAAGTATAAATCGAACATTTTTGTTTTCTCCCATGCTGTGATTCTAGTAATGTTAGCCTGAATCGTGTGTTAAAGAACGAAAATGATTTTGAGTTATTGCTTTCTTGATTCAAATTTGTTTAACAGAACTAATGATACTGCGCGCTGTTTGCAGACTCAAACAGGACCCGGAGATAGGCCACTTGCTGAGATAAGGCTGAACCGTGTGACGATCCATGCGAACCCACTTGCTGGTTAAGTAAAATGTTGGTGGTGTTCACTTCTTTTGTTTCGGTAAAAAGCTGACATGCACGCACTGAGAAACTGAACTCAAACTGTCCTGTTTCACATAATCAAAAGTTATGTACTGGATTTACCAATCATGGTCATTTAAAAGGAGTATTGTATTTATTGTTTCATTATCTTTTTTAGTATTAGTTGGTTAACGCCTTATTACGCTCTCCACCATTAGTAATCACCATGTACACAAAAATCCATCGTCACCCGAGTACCAAACGAAACAATGTAGACAGGATTTCACGTGGGCCATCAAATTCATCGAGGCCTACTCAATCTCTTCATTAATGGGCTCCGTCAAAGCCCACCCGGATCCAATACAAACGGATCCGTTTCGAGGGTGATTCAGTCTTTAAGGTAGATTAATGCGAGCATACAGCCACTGAACCACTCAGCAGTCAGCACAAACCTGGTAAGGGCAAAAGGGTAAAATAATGATTTTTTTCCGACAAAAATGGGACCCATTGTAACACAACGACTGTCTCTGTCTCCATTCAAATACTACGCGTATGGGCCCGCCATACTCCATCACTGTTTTTAATTCAGAAAAAAAAAATTGTAAAATGTAAAAAGTAAACCCCCAAAAAATTGAAGAAACACAAAAACCACTCTTCTCTTCCTCTCCTTCCTCTCTGTTCCAATTATTTTCTTTCTTGTTTTTTGAATTTATTTTCTGTTCCCATAAACCGCCGTCTGGGCTTTGCAGGAATTTACAGATATAGCTATGGCGTCTTCCAGAAATGGTGTAAGTAGAGGATCCATGAGACCCACTTTGGGAGCTAATTCCTCCAATCTTAGATCGTCTTCTTTTAAATCCAGGATTCCAACCTCCGCCCCTGCTCCCCGCCGGAACTCATCCGCCACTTTCGGAGGAGACAATGGAGGTCCGTTGTTATTACTTACTCTACTGAGATGCGATTTGATAAACAAGCTTTTTTTACTCATTATCAGTTCCATGTACGAGGAAGCTTTGTGTTAGCGAAGCAACTCTCTTACCGTTTTCGGTGACGTTTAATTGCTTTTTTGGAGAGGATTGTTTGATTTTCTGGATTATATGTAATTTTTCTCTACTGAAACCCAGATGATTTTATTTTGCTGCTGTGGTTCTTTTTCTTATCTATTTACAGTGCCTGGGAGGGTTCGAGTTGCTGTTAGATTACGACCTCGAAATGCAGATGAGTCCGTCGCAGATGCTGATTTTGCTGATTGTGTTGAGTTGCAACCTGAGGTTTGTCTCCAGTTCCTTATTAATTGAGTAAGGGGATTCGTCTTTCATCACTGATTGTTTCACTCTTATATTTTGTTCCTTTTGTGTTAGCTTAAAAGGTTGAAACTCAGGAAAAACAATTGGGATACGGAGACTTACGAGTTTGATGAGGTGCTTACCGAAGCTGCTTCACAGAAGCGAGTCTATGAAGTGGTTGCCAAGCCAGTTGTAGAGGTTTTTTTGTCTCTCCTTACCCTTATGTTCCTCCCTTCACTATGATTCTTCTTGGATGCGGAATTTGCTCTTTCTTTATTGGGTGCTCTTGAGAACATTATTAAATTTTCACAGTGGTTTGCTTTTAATATGTAGAGTGTTCTTGAGGGCTACAATGGAACCGTGATGGCTTATGGTCAAACGGGTACTGGAAAAACGTTTACCCTTGGAAGATTAGGAGATGAAGATACTGCTGCTCGTGGTATCATGGTCCGATCAATGGAAGATATCATTGGAGGCACTTCTCTAGAGACTGATTCTGTCTCTGTCTCATATTTACAGGTATCTTTCCTTAAAAAACTATTGATTCATTCTCCAGTAACTACTTTGCATTCTTTAGTTTATTTTAATACCTTTTACTTATTTTATTTTTATTGAAACTTTTCTGCAGCTGTATATGGAGACCATCCAAGATCTCCTAGACCCAACGAATGACAATATTGCTATTGTTGAAGACCCTAAAACTGGAGATGTCTCTTTGCCTGGGGCGACTCATGTAGAGATCAGGAATCAGCAAAATTTCCTTGAGCTCCTCCAGCTTGGGGAAACACATAGAGTGGCAGCCAATACGAAATTGAATACTGAATCTTCTCGAAGTCATGCAATTCTCATGGTAATTTACCTCACTTAGTCTTCTGAAATTTCCTAGGCTTGAAAAAGAACCTTTTTGTTCATCTCTATTGTTACCTAGAGCTGATGCATGATCAATAGTTCAGGTACATGTCAAGAGGTCTGTGGTGGAAAACGAGGATCCAGTCTCCAATGATATGGAGAACTCGTCTCACTTTGTCAGACCATCAAAGCCATTGGTTAGGAAAAGCAAGCTAGTTCTTGTCGATCTAGCTGGTTCTGAACGTGTTCACAAGTCTGGTATAAACTTCTAATAATCATATGAGATTACATGTCAAAGCTCTTGTACAAAACAGATTTGCTGAATTCTTTGTTTCCCTCCCTGAGAGACAGTATATGATGCTTTGTAAGAGTCCAGCTTGTGAGAGTGCTCATTATCACCTTCTTTCCTGCAATGCAGGCAGCGCTGGGCACATGCTGGAGGAAGCTAAATCCATTAATCTCTCCTTGAGTGCTTTAGGGAAATGCATTAATGCAATAGCTGAGAATAGCCCTCATGTTCCACTTCGTGATTCAAAACTTACTCGCTTATTGAGAGATTCATTTGGGGGTTAGTTATCTTTTACATTCTTGTTCATTAACTATGCCGTGGTGTTCTAAATTCTGAATTCCTACTAACTTGACTTTTTTGGATTATGATGCACGTATCTATCTGCTGTTTGCATTTCAGGCACAGCAAGAACGTCCTTAATTGTGACCATTGGTCCGTCTCCGCAGCACAGAGGAGAGACAACAAGTACTATATTATTTGGTCAAAGGGTGTGTTTTCGCTAACTTTACCCAACCTGTAATGCAGAAGGCAACTGAGATATTTCAAATTAAAAGTTTCAAAATTTTTGTGCAGGCGATGAAGGTAGAGAATATGTTAAAGATAAAGGAAGAATTTGATTACAAGAGTTTATCCAAAAAACTTGAGGTCCAATTGGATAAGGTGATTGCGGAAAATGAAAGGCAGCTGAAATCTTTTGATGATGATGTGGACAGAATAAATCGACAAGCACAAAATCGCATATCAGAAGTTGAAAAGAACTTTGCAGAAGCCTTAGAGGTTAGTTCATGCAAAATCCAATTAGGCACCCCTTGGCATATACCCAAAAGAATCTGATAAAAAAACAAAAAACTGGTTTCATCTTCTTGTGTTGTTTCATTACATTTATAATCAGGTAAAAAGCTTTTAATATCCTGTTTACAGAAGGAAAAACTGAAGTGTCAAATGGAGTATATGGAGTCAGTCAAAAAGCTTGAAGAAAAGTTGATATCAAATCAGAGGAACAATGAGAATGGTAGACGTAACGGAGAGGTACTTTCCAGAACTCTTGTTTTCTTTTGAGATGATGAGAGTGTGTGGATCTTTAACCAGTTAATAATATTACATTGCAGGTCAATGGGATTATTACAGCTAGTGAACTCGCTAAGCTAAAAGACTCACTTGAGAATGAAATGAAATTAAGGAAGGCAGCTGAAGAGGAAGTTAACAAAGTAAAAAGCCAGTCAACACTGAAAACAAGATCAGGGGTAACCAACTTTACCTTCTCTCTCGCTCCCTCTATATCTCTCCCCTCCCAGTGATTCAATATCTTAGATAATATTTAAAGACACTCCCTGGCTTTTTAGGAAGGCGAAGATGCTGGAATATCAAGATTACAAAAACTGCTGGAGGCTGAGGCTCTTCAGAAAAAGAAACTTGAAGAAGAGGTCACCATATTACGAAGTCAACTAGTTCAGCTTACTTTTGAAGCTGACCAGGTACAAAGTCTACAAATTTGGAGTGTGCAAAGGTTTCATTCTTGTGTGCTGTAAATCAACTGTCTTTATACATCAGATCAGAGGATTAGTCTCCATCGTTTGCCCTCTTTGAAAATACTTTGTAACTCTCGAGAAATATAGCACGCTTAGAGCTTCTTTGATCTAGCTATTGTGAATATGAGGCACAGTTTCACTTTCACCTATCAACCTGCTACTTGTACTTCATAACAGCTCTATCGTGGTAATACTTTTGGTCCAACCTTGAGTCTCATGAATTTGTTACTTTTAACATTTGATTCTTCTTCTTCCAGATGAGAAGATGCTTAGACAGAGGTGCCTTGGGTAATTCATATTCTGGCACGGACTCATTACCATCACGGCATTCTCAAGTAAGAGAATCTGTAACCGAACAGAAGGCACCGTTTGCTACACTATGTGAGCAAGGTAATGGAATATTATTTAAAAATGTTTGCACCGGTGTGTGTACAACTTTCTATCTGGTTCTTATTAATTTTTATTCTCTGTGGAACAGTGGGACTTCAAAAGATCTTGCTATTGCTTGAATCAGATGATGCAAATATAAGAATTCATGCTGTGAAAGTTGTGGCCAATCTTGCAGCTGAAGGTAAATTTTCTCACTCACAGACATATATGCGTCATCTCGTGAGGTTAAAATCTGTTGTTGGTATGGGTTCCCTCACAGTTACCCTATTTTCTTTGGGTTTGATAAGCAGAGGCAAATCAAGAAAAGATTGTTGAAGCTGGAGGGCTGACATCGTTGCTTATGCTTCTCAGAAGCTATGAAGATGAAACAGTCCGAAGAGTTGCTGCTGGTGCGATCGCTAATCTTGCAATGAATGGTAAATTCTCACAGATACTGATTTAGTATTTAGTGGTTATTCAGGCAGTAAAAGCAGAAACAGATTAAATTATTTGGTAGCTTGTATTTATTTGGTGGGACAGTATGTGCTCATGTGTTTAGTTGTATGTTTGTGGGGTAACAGAAGTGAGTCAACAACTTATAGTAGACCAAGGTGGAATCAGCTTGCTATCTCTAACAGCTGCCGATGCAGAAGATCCACAGACTTTACGCATGGTGGCTGGAGCTATTGCTAATCTCTGTGGCAACGGTAATAAATAAATAAAAGCATCCCCAACATCATTATATGTTTTGAACAAGAAACGGACCAAATTCTGACTTTTTTAATTTGTCTGGTAGACAAACTTCAAGCAAGACTGTGGTCGGATGGTGGTATTAAAGCGTTGTTAGGAATGGTTAGATGTGGACATCCGGATGTCCTTGCTCAGGTGGCTCGTGGAATTGCAAACTTTGCAAAGTGCGAGTCCCGAGCAACCACTCAAGGTAAAAAGTTCTTGCAGAGAGACATTGTTTATAATATTAATTGGGGGTTAGGGGCTGGTTAATGGAAAGAGTGTTTATGTATGAAGGTGTCAAGAGTGGAAGATCACTACTAATAGAAGATGGAGCTCTTCCGTGGATAGTACAACATGCTAATGATGAAGCTGCGCCAATCAGGCGACACATAGAGCTGGCGTTGTGTCATTTGGCCCAGCATGGTTAGTGCCAGATGCTCGTCTTTTCTTTTTAAGTAGACAGGCAGATACAAGAGATGATGATGATTCATGTTGATTGATGTTTGGCAGAGGTGAATGCGAAGGAAATGATAAGCGGAGGAGCGTTGTGGGAGTTAGTGAGAATATCAAAGGAATGTTCAAGAGAAGACATTCGAAGTTTGGCTAATCGTACTCTCTCTTCCAGTCCTGTCTTCCGTTCTGAAATCCGTCGCCTCGGCATCCACTTTTGACCCAACTATGTCTATGTCCCATCTCTCTACAACACCATTTTCTATTCTTTATTTTCCTTCTCCTTTATTATTATTATTATCATGTCTGTACAAACTAATTAATTATTTGTCTTTGTTTTTCCATTCACTTTTGATTGTAAAAACTCTTCTTACCAAATCATGTTATGTGATTTATTCAATCACAGAATAAAAGAAACTTTGCTAGACTTATTATGCAAATGTGTCAAAAACACACCGTCTAATATTACAATTTACATATAACAAAAAAAACTCGTCAAGGCTAATCTCTTTCCATGGCTACCAAACAATGAAGTAGGAAAAAGAAAAAAAAAAAAGAAGCAAATGTGATTTGTGACAAAACTCAAGAAGCTAACCAATCAGAAAATCCAGAGATTATAATAGAAAATGAAGAAATCTTACAGAGATAGAAAAGAGAGATATTAGCAGCAAGAAGAGCGGAGGAGAAGAGGTCCCATTGATGTTTGAAGCATATCACTAAGAGCTACTTGTACCTCCCCTGACCCATGTTCACAGCTTATCAACGTCTCTATTAACGGAAACAACTCTGGTAAGTTCTTCTTGAACAGTGACTCTCCCATGTTTCCCAGTGTCTGAATGGCAGCCACCACTAGCGGAGCCCGTGCGATTAGCTCCTTCCTTTTTCCCGACCCCGTTGGAACCACCCATCTAGACGACAGTTCCTTTGAACATGATATATCTATGTAGAACTCTATCACCTCTCTGCATAAGCTTATGAGGTGGGTTTCTATTTCTGCCTCATCGTAACCCACAGGCTGGTCTGATATAAGGTAGTCTAGGAAGGTCATACATATTTGGAAAGATTCGTTCTCCAGGCTCAGTAGAGGAGCTTCTTGAGATTCAGGGGACGACCCAAGCTCCTGTAGCTTGGAACGTAACTGTAAATCGGCGTTGATTTTGTGAGCGTTTTCTGCGATACCATGCATTGCGTCAAAGAGCATCAATATGTGGTTGGCTGTGAAAGACGTCCGGTATAAGTTGTAGATATCTGACACCGCCTGCATATAAAGATAGCAAGTGCACCGGACATGCACATATACTCACAAAATTGATAATATGTGTGAAGAAAAAAAAAACGCATGCTTCATCACCAAACAGACTGAGACTTGACTGACCTGAATCACAAAAATCTGAACTGAAGCTTTGGATTTGGCATCTGCAATGACAGCATGAAGCTGCCTGTTTTTTCTTCTCAGTGCGTCGTTGGAATTATTATTTGTTTCTTCTTCATTGCTTACATCCTCCGTCGTATCTTCACTGGTAACATATGAAAAGTCAGGGGATGTAGCATCTGCTGCTTCTTTGATACATGACACAACCTCGAGCCATTGTTCGTCCGAGAATTGATGACCGACATCTCTCATCAGACGTACAAGCGCAGCAATGCCGGCACCAGCAAGACTTTGGTGAGGGCGTTTTATCAAGCTTACGAATAACATTAGTACCTTCTTAAGAAGAGGGTTAACTGTTTTGTAGAAATTCACAAAGAGGTCGACAACTAGTTGTAGAGCCAACGAGCACGTCTCATAAAGCCAAGACTCTTGGTCGGCTTCACCATTGTAACCTCCCTGATCTGTCGAATCCTCACCAGATGGGTCAACATCATGACGGACATAATCAAAAATCCGAAATAGAACAGACTCAAAAACCCGTTCCCATAACGACAGGCTGAAATGGTCACCATGATTCCGCAGAGTATCAAACAGGACTTTCAATGCAACCTTCCTAATTTCTGCTCTTGGGTCAAAACTAAGTTCAGATAAACCTGCACGGAAAAGAAAATCGGAAATGTCAAGGTATTGAGAATGTTGATCTGAGAAGCAAAGTCTATAAGACAAGAAGTGTGAAAATGGCTTACCGGCTAACAATGGAAACCAAGAATATAAATGTTCGTCACTCTCTAGAAATTTTCCACTATCTTGTTTTCCAATCTTTCCTCCCTGAGGCGAAGATGGAGGGTTTCTCTTTAATGATGACCCAACAGAGCCTTCAGCAAGTTTTCTTGCACAATATTGAAGGAAAGAAATGGCTTGGAGACTGATATCTTTCTCAAATTTACTATTGGTGAACGCAACAAGGCAATTCACACAGTCTGTAAAGGTGGTTGTCTCTGTCTCTGTGATGTGTGGGAAGTAGTCTCTGATAATCTTCTCAACCATTTCAAAAGACAGGAATACAATGTTTTTATGTGCATCGTGTGCTGCTGTCGTGAAAATCTGCAAAATCAAACAATTTCAGTTAAGTAGATGTGTCAGCAACAGAATGACATAATGTAACTGGGCGCATGATGGATCAAATACCATGAACATACTCTTCCATCCCGACTTGACATTGTCAACACGAGATAAAACCATCTGTGAGGCACATCGTATAATCAACTCCCTGATCTCCACAGCACCACTTTTGCGCATGACGACAACAAAAGGTTTCATAAATTCATTTTGGAAGTTATAATTTGCTAATTCTTCCCTCTCTAAGAACTTCATGGACAGCTGGCGCAAAGAATCCATAGCGAAAATTGAAATGGATAGATTATCAGAACAGCCAATAGTCACAAAGAAATCAGAGAGCACATGCCAAATGCTCGACCAGACAAGTCTTATGCGGTTCATGTTATAGTGCCTGCCATTACATCCAACAGAGTATATAAATAAGAGAGTTTGACTAAACACAGCAGATTTAGAAAGGAAACGATTAATCCTTACGCGATTTCCACAATCTTTGTTAGGCTGAAGACCCGTGGATCAGATGGAGACCGTAACTCATCCATGGAAACTTTGCATAGGGCTTTAACAAAGTCAATTATGGCTTCACTATTTAATCTTTGACTACGAGTAAATATCCGACTCATGTCACCAACTTGTTCTAGCAAGTTCAGGTTAGATATCAGGTTGTTCATCTGTTCAGATGTCACCGCATTAGAAGCCTTACCTGCAACACCAGAACCATCGTAGGAACCTCTTATCACTGCAGATGCAGCATACTGAACTTTTCCAGGTGCTCTTTCTTTAACTGCAGCTACAGCATTTGGCTTAGCCCGTGGAGACTCGGTTTGAGGAAATGCAAAGAAAGTGGCATCTGGAGGTGCTCCTTCCCCCAAGAGATGAAGATGCTCAAACCTCGAAACACAAGTTAATATATGTTCCCAAGCATCTTGTAGATAATTACCTTCTTCCTCAGCCAGTTTTATTATTGCCTATCAGTGAACAGACAAAAAAAATTAACCCATAGAAACCACTTCGAAACATCCATTGGTGTAAAAAAACCTTCAGGTTTGGATGTAATGTAAGGTAACCCAACTCAATTTAACAAAGAAAACAGAAGGAAACAGCTAACTCAATCACCATTTCCTAGAAATGCGAAAAGTACAAACAAATCATGAACTGTTTTTCCCCAAGATTTTCAGACGCAAAATGTGACTGCTAGTCCAGCATAGAAGAACACTTAAAACTTTAATGAGATTTCCCATATCTTGTTTTGTACCCTGAATATCCGGTAGGGTGTTAATATAAAATATACAAACCTTTATGGCTTCAATGTTTTTTTGCTTGATATCGGCTGGAGAGTGGAGAGAAGTAAATTTTGCTAGTGAAGTCACAAAGGCATCTCTGTGCGTTTTTAATGACATTACAGAGGTGACATGGATGGCATGATGAAAACCCTCCAGACACAACGTTGTAATTACTGCATCATCACTCTGGTCAAGTGGAACACTGAAAGCTGCCAACATGGGAGCCCAGCACACTTCAACCATAAATCTGAGTATAACCACATCCGAGGCTGCATAATAAACTGACCTACAGTTGAAAATAAAAATTAAAAACCAGAGCAGGAGGTAATAGTGAATTGATCTGACCAACCACGAACTCCCGAAGAATGACTACCAGAAGATAAAAAGAAGAACAAGATAAAGGATTCAAAGTCAACATGTGTGAAGCAGACCACCGCACAACTGTATGCAAAACAATAAGCACAATCAAGGATGCTTCTTACTCAGATTTGCGAGCTTTTTCTTTAAACCTCTCTTGCATATGTCTAATAAGATCATCACTGGTCTCCATGTACATATCGTCAGCGCGCCTAGGAACCACAATATTTAAGATAGTATCTAAGCCAAGTAATCTACTTGAGTTTGTAGGCTGCTTCTGTTGCGGACCCAAACCATCATCTTTCATCTTTATCTCATTTCTAGATATCCTTTCATATAATGCACGTAGGTATTCCTCAGGCAAGTCTTTCCCATCATCTATACCACGATTATTTCTGATAAAACCATCAGCTGTCATCTGCAAGTTATAAATGAAAAAGTAAATGAGTTACCTTGTCTGAGCATTGTGCCATAGCCCTCTGACAAGATAGGAATAAGTTCTTCCTCAAGAAGGATTTCAGTAAGGTTCTAAAGGAAACAGCTCCAATATGTACCTTGCTCTTCACCATTGGGTTATGTGCATCTGTGTTAAGCAAAATGACAGAGTAAGCAAGAACATATGCTGTATCAGCGCTAGAAAAAGCCTTTGGGTTACATTTACAGTAACGCTCTGCAAACTTTTCCATAATACGATCGATTTTTTGTGCTTCTCCTGGCAGCCTAAAGCCCCGTAGAAAGGCTCGAATTGCCTCATCAAATTCCATGCCTTGAAAGTCGAAAGAATCAACATACGCATGCATCACTTTTAGAGATAGGTCTTCTCTTTCCCCTAGATAATCTCCTACCAAAGTCTTGTTCAACCCCGATGCATCTTTGAGAAAAGCTGCTATTTCCTCTGGTGAGGCCCCCACCTTGTTTGCCTTGATTAGAAACTCAATACCTTTCTTAGGTTTCTGGTTGAAAATAGAAATACCTTCCTGCCATCAACAAAACCAAATCAGGCTTTAGCTGAAAATTTGAGACAAAAGCCAATGAGCGTCAAATCAAACTTTAGGTAACTTAAGTAAACTTTTACCTGAAGTTCAAGCTTGTAAGCTCGACGCTGCTCTATTCCTAAGGCATCAGAAGTCCCAGCTGACAATTCAGACTGAGATTCTGATCTTTCAAAACCCCCATGGCCTCCATCCCCTTTACCATTCTCCACTGGATGATGAGTTCCTTCATCAAGATTTCTATCATCAATTTCTAGCATTTTTGCTGAATAAGGATCTGGAAGACGCAACTGCTTATTCACCCAGTCTCCCATAGACCTTAAAACAGCAACTAAGCATTTCATGGCTTCAAGTTTCATGGCTGCTTCCTGAGGTGGCAACATGGTAGTAACTGTGCCGGGAGGCACTCCTTGAGCAGTCTTAAGGAGACCATTGACCATTCTAAAACAAGATATAGAAAGCAAACATGGAAACAAATGTCATTTCAAATACTTCAAACTAGTTACTGATCCCAGCTCTTATGCCCAACAATAAGAAAGAAAGATTCAGGACATGATGATAATTGTCACTACATATGAAGCTTTCTAATCTAATGTAGGATAGGGCAACGACAACAGATCAATACATACCTCTCAAATATATTGGATGAATTGACATCGCAATCATAGTTGATGAAGATATCTACCAAAATCTGTGAATCAACGCAGAGCTTGTCCAGGAACCGAAGAACTATCATCTTCTGTTGAAAATCAGGTTGAGCAACATTCTCTAACACTCTAAGAACAATCATAGGGAAGAAGACTCCAATCTCTGCCTTCAGCCCAGCACGAAATCTTGAAACCAAGCTAAGTAAAATCGAGCAGGAAAGCTGGAAAATGATCATAAGATTTGAAGCACTGTTCTTCAGCAAGGAGAGACACAAATACTGCTTGATGGCCCCTAAAAACCTGTTTCATAGTGAATTTATGCCAATTCTTCAGAAGAAACACCAATAACTAAATAACATCCCGCCCAAAACTATCTAGCAGATGGAAATTAATTAGCAATCTCTAATATCAAAAGCTTATGACAAAATGACTGAAACTAGAAATAGCATAACAAACTACGCAATGTTGCTTTATTATAATGCAAGAGGATAAGCAAAACAAACCTATCGCTGGTTCTAAAGACAGCACCGGCATTCTCCAATAGAATCTTTAATAACTCGAGAGCCACAATCTTCCCTCTCATCAACTCTGGATCTTCCTTGGGAGGCGTCTTCATGGACAGCTTGCAAAGTGCCCTGAAAACCAAGAAAGCGTCTCTTCTCAGCTTATTGCCAATCTGAACCTCAGAATCATCGTCTTTCTCCACTTCTCCATCGGCCAGCTCCCCTTTCCTTCCCTCGAGGGCCGACTTATACATACTGATCTCCCAGTACTTGGCATCCAACATATCCTTATCTGTAGAATCCAACAAATCCGTTGGATTCGCAGTTCCAGGCAATGAAGTCTCGAAGGCCCCATCGTGGCCGCCGAATGTGCCCTTGGAGTTAGCTGAATTGAAGACACCGTCAATATCTTGCATAATTTTGGTAATAAAACCTTGAACGGACTGCGTGGTGGACGGGTCTGATTCAGATTTGTCCATAGGCTCCATCAGTTCGGCGACGACGATGGGCTGAATCGGGACAGTGGATGAATCAGCCTCCATTCTTCTGAAGACGATGACAGACATCTGTACGAGAGAGGCTTTAGCCGTCGCCTGATTAACCGCGTTTCTGCTTCCTAAGTAGATACCATAACAAGTCCTAACAATCTGAAGCAAAGAATCTCCATGGATCCTGAGGGAAATAGAAGTAACAGCAGTTAAGAGCGTCTTCAAAACGAGCAACTCGAGTCCTTCATCATCCAACTCGTGGCATTGGCAGATGGTTTGAATAAGCTTAGAAAGGAGTAGAGCCTCAGGTCCACCTGTGGGATCGGCCTCACCGCGAACGTAGCCATGAGCAATAAGCTTCTGGATGCAATCAACGGCGGGGTCGACAATCTTGAGAACGGCGGTGGAAGAGGCGTTAATGAGAGGACTGAGGATGATCTCAGACTGAGAGAGAGAGTATTCGGCGGATCCTCCGTCGTGTAGAGGACCAGGAATGGAGGATCCAGAATCAGAGTCGGCATGAGGAGAAGAATGATCGGGGGATCTGAGGCGTTCAATGACGGATTTGCACTCGTGAGCGAGCTTAGAGTGCTTACGCCAGGAGGCGTTCTTAATGACCTTCTCTAAAGCTGGGATCACAACTCGACCTAAGCGGGAATCGACTTCCGTAGAAGCCATTCCAGATTCGTGGCGAGTTCAAAGGACTCTCTCACTCGACCAATTCACTCAGATCTAAATCTTAATTTCTATTTATTTACTTAGAAAAACAACAACAGACAGATCTTACCACATGCCTAAGAGTGAGAAGGAGAAGAAAGAAGAGACTATCAAACAAACAAACAAACAAACAAAAAGTTGAGAGAGAGCTTCTTCTTCACTGAAGCAGAAGTAAAACGGACCGAGAGAACCAGATTTGGGTCGCCGTCCTCTCCTTCCTTTTTTTGTTTGTACTATACTACGTTAAATGACTTAAATATCCTTCAAGAGAGACGGCATACTTAATGTAATATCTGTTAATTTGGGGGCATATTTGGCATTTAGTAAATAAGGAAATCTGCTACTGTTGACCCTCCCGGTGGACTCCCAGTCAGTGATAGTTTCCACTTTTATTATCAATCAACACTGTTTTTAGCCATATAATATATTTATTACACTTGCTTTTGGTGCATCAATTTATATATCAAAATGCCTTCTTATCAAACAACATTACTTTTGGTGCATCTGTTCACCCACCAAATCTTTTCTGCCACAGATGTTATTTGCAGTATTAAATGTGACGGACAAAACAGTAGGCAGTGCAGGCTCCCATCATGGAAACAGCAAAGCATGTATCTAGTCTACATCTTACAGGGATTGAGCCTGGCTACCTGAAAACTCCCTCAGAACTAATTCAACTTCTTCAACAACACCAAGCTTCTTAAACCACCGAGCCAACACAACAGAAGCTTCTTTCCCAACCATTATAGACTCTTTCTCAAGCTCAACCAAGAACCCTAATGCTTCATTTAGCTTTTCCTCCTTTTCATATGCAACCAATACAAGAGCCACACACTTATCACTAGCTTTGATTCCTGCTTTTCTCATATTATCAAACGCCAAACGTGCATTCTGGCTCTGACCTGAGACACTGTATGCGTTTATGAGCAGTCCACAAAGCTTTACATCAGGGGTAATCCCTGCAATTTGAACTGCATCAAAAACCCGCTTGGCTCCTTCCCCATCTCCGCCCATAGAGTAGGCTCTCAACAATGCCTTATAAACCTCTCTTCCTGCACATATTTCTTGGGAATCCATTTCTCTGAGTAAAGCCTCTCCTTTCCCAGGGGAGCCGGCTCTAATGTAGGCCATAATCATTGAGCCATAGGATCGATTGTCTAGTGGCTCCCCAAGCAATTTGATTTCGTTGAAAGTTTCCTCAGCCAATTTATGATAGCCTGCCTTGCTGTACAACTGAACCATTGCAGTTAGGGTCACCTGATCAATGAGAAAGCCTCGATTTTTCATGGCAATAAGAGTTCTTTCAGCGTCTTCTACTAGATTTAGCTTCCCATAGTAATGGATGATCTTGGTATAATCACGGGGATTCACTTCAAAGGAATCCTCAAGCAGCGAAAATTCCGCCACCTAAGGAAATGGAAACGATGCAGACAATAAATAATCAACAAAGTGACAATAACTAAACTCCAAGAGCAAAAAAACATGATTTTACATTCAATTTCCAAACAGGATTTGTATCCAATTCAGTTCTGTGGCAGATCAAAACCAATAAGGCACTTACAATAACACATGTTCAAAATCATATGAAGAGCAATCTAGTAAGGAATGAGGAAAGCAAGTACCTTGATATAAAACGGAGAGTCGAGATTCTTCAACTCTTTAAGAATAGAAAGCCAGTCAGCTCTAATGGGTTTCATTCTCCGAACCCAAGCACCCAACAAATCACAGAAACTCCTCTTTTCGTTGAAGCATATAATCTGCTTCATAAGCGCTTGACAACGCTTTGACATCTTAATAGGAATCCGACTAATTGCCTCATCCTGTTCTTCTGTCGGATTCATACCAGCATCAGCCCAATTAAACCTAGGGCTTTGCTCTGTATCTTCCTTCTCTACAACCTCGCCAATGGCCATACCCACACTACATTTGCAACTACAGCGCCTATTTAGACGAGATTCTACAAGTACTGGGTTTCGTCTTAAGATGCGATGGTATAGCTTATGGCTTCCAATAACAACAAATGGACAGTTCAAGCCGAAGCTCAACACGGCGTTGCAGTCATAGATTCCCATTATAGACCGCGACCAGTATACATTCACATGAACCAAAATGTCTAGAAAATGCAAACACCTGTACAATTTATGTACCTCAGTAATGCAAAGGCTTCCTCCTAAGGATCATAGGAAAACAGAATTGAGCTTCTCTAGTAACTTACGAAGAGAAACTTAGTTCAAAGAAAGTGGAGACTGGGCGATGGGGCGTAGCTAATAAGTTCATAGACAGACTTGGTGGATAGATGAGAGTAGTGGAGAAGAAGAGGAGGAGAGACTCATAGCTTCGTTTCTCTGCTCTATTTCTGGTGGATAGACAAAAGACACGAGCATACCACAATTGGCTGCTTCACTATAGGCCTTTGTTGGGCTTGGGCCTCTGTTGGGATTGTGTGCTATAAGGGAATAAGGCATTAGTAGTCAAACGTACTATAGAGATAGCAGTAGGTTCATTGTAGGTTCATTACCTGGTGTTTGCACTCAATTGCTAATCACATAACTAGATATAAAGACTGATTAGTTGCAGAGATCACTTTTTTCTCTGAACCAACAAATCTTTTCCTTTTTCTGGCACGAACTCAACCTCTTTTGAATACCATAACTCGAGATAGAATCAGGTCGGAATCGAATTCATAAGCCTTATTCAGCTTGAGAGAAAGACAAATGTAACTATTGTTCTTTTGACAAAGGAAAACACTTGGGAGTTGACCTCTTTAGCATCCTAGAGACATAATGAACCATAGATAGAACCCAATTACAAGTAATGTCATGATAAAAAGTAACCAGAAGTGACTCGTTGGTGACCTCCTAAGTCTCTCCCCCTTCTTCATCTTCCTGAAACTCTTTCAGAACATTCAGAATCTGAGCTTCCATTTTTCTGACACGAGCAAGCAATCGATTGCAGGATCTCAAGTAACCCTTTACCTTCTCCTTTTCGCACTGATCTATATAAACCTCCATATCCCTAAGGATCTCCATCAGCTCATCAACCACCTGCGAATACTCCATGACCCGACCCGGGTCTCGTTCCACCAACTCTTCCAACTCTCTCCTCGCAGTTTCTAACCAGTCGGCCGATAAACGAATCCGAGCTTTCAAGGAATCGTAGTTATCGGAGTCGTAAACGTCAATCAGTTTCAAGACCGTACCTGGCTTGAATTTGCAAACGTGAAGTGCTGTCACATAAGTCGGTTTGTGCTGCAAAGGAAGCTCTTTGACCGTTCCTTCATCCTCCAATTCGAGCTGGAAAGGTAGAGGAGCAGTGATGATTGGCGGATTATGGTGGAGGCGCAAGAAGAACCAGGCTGAAGCGGCGACAGCGATAGAGGGAATGATGAAGTGGCCGAATTGAGGATGTTTGTTAGGTTTATCATGAGAAGGGTATGAGTCTGAAGGTGAGATGGAAGGCGATGTGATGCCGAAGAGAGAAATAGGGTTTTGAAGGTTTGAAGGTCTGTAATGGTGAAACGGGATGTTATGGTGACAATACGTCTTTACAAGACTCCCCATTTCTCGATTTCTATCTTCGTTTTTTTGACTAATTATTAGAATGAAAGAACCCTAAAGTAACACTAAACCCCATTTTCATCCACTTTCGATTTCGGAATCCAGTTTTTCTTCTCTTCCAACATGTTCTGAGTCGACTGCAATTTTTTTTCTTTTTCCGGAAGCAACAACAAAAAGAAAAGAAAAAAACTGACTAATGGGCTCAGTAAGCCCAATGATATTAATAATACACAAATATTAGGCTTTTCTACTTCTTTAAAGCCTATAATTTCATACGTTTTTGGTTAAAAAAATAAATGACTAAGGAAAAGAAAAAGTACTATTAATAGTATGATGTTCCCTAAAATCTCCCATTTGGATGCTGAGCCATACAAACCACTTTCAATTTCTCTCTTTCTCCGATCAAAATGAAATCACTCGCCTCTCTTCATCTTCATATTCATCTTCTACTGCTTCCGAACCTGAATTCGTATTTTGTCTACCAATGTCCTCCGATTCAGAACCATCCTCCTCTCATGGCCGCGACGAAGGAGAATTCAAGTTCTTTCGTCAAATCAGCCGCGATCGTAATCTCCCTCTTTTATTTTCCCTAATCGCATTGCATATTGTTGTTTTTTAGAGTCTAAGAGGTTAGTCTCTCGTGTTGTTTCCAGGATTACTACACGAGATGCTTGGATCGACCAAAACTGGGGATTCTAAAGCTTGGAAGGTCGCTCTCTCACTCATCTTATTCTTTCTTTTTTAAATTCGTTCATTTTTTATGAATGTGTTCTTATTTTCTGAATATGAATTTTGACTTTGATGGGAGAGTGCAGATACTAATAATCGATAGAGTTACAGTCAAAGTAATGTCTCATTCTTGCAAGATGGCAGATATAACTGATCAAGGCATTTCATGTAATAATAACAAAAATCTTACATCCAAAATTCAACTCCTTTTATTTTATTCCATTGCCATTGTGTGTTTTTTCCAACCAATTGTTGATGCAATTTTCCTATCAGTGGTAGAAGAACTTTTTAAGAGAAGGGAACCCATGCATAGCATGGACGCTATCTACTTCATGCAACCTACCAAAGAGAAGTCGTCCCCATACACCTCTTTTTTCTCTACTCACATCACTCCCTCTTATTCTAATTTCTGACTCATTTGTCTCTCCTTTATCTTGCAGCATTGTCATGTTTCTATCCGACATGTCTGGCAGGGAACCCTTGTACAGGAAGTAACTACTACTACCACAACAAGCCTCGCCTCTTTCCTTTTTATCTTTTCTTCAACTCAATCAATGTGACTTCTTTCCCCTCTGTTTATCTTCAGGGCATTTATCTTTTTTAGCTATACTATCCCCAAAGAATTGGTCAATCATATCAAAAGTGATACAAGCGTATTACCACGTATTGGTGCATTAAGAGAGGTAACTGCATTCACCCCTTCCCTTTCCCTTCTGTCGCTCTTTGCTTTGCTCATTCTTAATTTTTACTACTTGTCTCCAGATGAACATGGAATATTTCCCCATAGATAACCAGGTATGTATTCTTTGACTATCGCTTTAGCAATTATTTCATAGTAGCTACACCATCTGACCTCTCAACTAAATATCAAAGTTCGTTTCCCTTTAAATGGAAAACACCATGCAAAGTTTTCGTTTTCTTATCAATTTACCTTTCTACTCAGGCATTTCTAACTGATCATGAACAAGCATTGGAAACGCTCTATGCTGAAGATGCTGAGAATTCACGCCATTTTAATATTTGTTTGAATATGATGGCTACTAGAATTGCTACCGTATTTGTTTCACTGAAGGTAAATTTATCTTTCGCACAACTCCACAATGGGAAAGTTATCACGTATTGCTTTTATAGTCGTAACGACTTTAGGATTTGGTGCTGTCAAGCTGTTCTTTATAGGAACCCTCTGAGCCAAATTTATGATACCAGGTCTTGTAGTAAACTCAAGCTTTTCCCTGACATCTCTCTTCTTTATTATCTTTTTTATGTGTTTCTAGGAACTTCCCTTTGTTCGGTATCGAGCTCCTAAGTCCACAGCTCCGCGAGACTCGGTTCCATCTAAGCTTGCTACTGCTATTTGGGAATGTATCTCAAACTATAAAGCCATTCCTAACTTCCCCCAGACCGAAACATGTGAGCTGCTCATACTGGATAGATCAGTGGATCAGGTTTTTAAGGGTCATCTACTACAAATACTCCTTAAAGTCCATAGTGAATCATTTATTTCTGACTATACTGAGGTGTAACTGTATATCGCTCCTATCATACACGAATGGACATATGATGCTATGTGCCATGATTTGCTTGACATGGAAGGGAATAAACATGTCATTGAGGTGATTCTGTTTTTCTTTGTGGTTCTTGTGAGCCCTCTTCACTTTTCTGTATTTCCCTCTTCCTAATTTTTCTATCATATGCTAAGTTCCCAGTAAAACTGGTGGGCCTCCGGAGAACAAAGAGATAGTGCTCGAAGATCATGATCCAATGTGGCTTGAGATTCGACACGCACACATAGCATATGTATAACACAATTACCAACATCTATCTATCTATTGATCCACGAATAGCTCGCTATGTTGATACCATCTTTTTGCTTTGTAATTAGGCTAGCGAGTGTTTGCATGAGAAAATAACCAATTTTTGTTCGAAGAACAAAGCCGCACAAATGAGATCAAGGTCAGTGCTAAGAATTTATCTTTCTGTCTTAACATCCACTTTTCACAGTTATACCTAAATCCAATATGTTGAAGAATTTTAGTTTTCTTGTGACCCTCGATCAGTATGCATGATGCGTATTATACAACACAGAGTTTTTGATGTTTATAGTTAACATAGTAACGTAATGTGACACAGAGACGGTAGCGAGTTGTCTACACGAGATCTACAGAAAATAGTTCAGGCGTTGTCCCAGTATGGAGAACAAGTCGACCAACTCTCCACTCATGTAGAGGTTTGTCTCACCATCCCTTAAATCAGCTCAAATTTTAATAGGTGTGGTTGCTAACAGGTGTAATCAAATTCAGCTCGCTGGAAAAATTAATAGAATAATCAGAGACACAGGACTTCGAGATCTAGGGCAGCTGGAACAAGATCTTGTTTTTGGAGACGCAGCTGCGAAGGACATTATCAATTTTCTGAGGACAAATCAGGTGAAACATAACAAGAAATTACATAACCTCGTAGATTTAGTGGACAAAGCACACAAATATTTAAATACAGGACACAGCACCGGAAAACAAGTTACGGTTATTGATGATCTACGCGACAGTGTACCCTGAGAAGTTTGAAGGTGACAAGGGTGTAAAGCTAATGCAGGTAGGATTTCGTTTGATAGTGAACCCCTTCTAATGCATAGAGCAGCTTTGCTAATAATGCATGTACATATTTTCAGCTTGCCAAATTATCTCCCGTAGATATGAAGGTTATAAGCAACATGCAACTGATAGCTGGATCACCAGAGAACAAGGCCAAATCTGGTAGTTTCTCTCTCAAATTTGACGCTGGGAAGGTATAGAGATAGATAGGATAAAGTTCATACTATTTATGAGAGAAAAAAAGAAGGAATGAGAATCTGATGATTAATGATTACTCGTTTTGGCAATAGACAAAACAAGCAAACAGGAGAGATCGATCTGGTGAAGAAAAAACATGGCAACTGTTCCGGTTTTATCCCATGATCGAGGTAGATGAACACTAATCTTATCAGTTACATGTTGACCTTGCTATCGTGGTGGCTGAGATGAATCTTTGTTGTTGCAGGAGCTACTTGAGAAACTCGTGAAAGGCGATCTATCTAAAAGCGAGTATCTATGTATGAACCAATCGAGTCATAAGGAGGAGAGCGAACCCCGAATAGGATCAGTGAGGAAGAGTTCTGCTCCTTCAGCGGTTCCAGAGCGAAAAGCCACTCCTCATTCTATGAGATCAAGACGAACTGCAAATTGGGCGCGTCCTCAATCTTCTGACGATGGAAGTTCCAGGCGCGCACTCTGTTTATACATTGATTTCTTTTTCTCTTCTTTTTCTTTTTGTTTTCCATTTAGAGGAGCTTGGTTTTTCTAAGAGTGGTGCATATCTTTCTTCACACACAGTGACTCAGTGTTGAAAAGCGGTTCTACAGACTTTAAGAAGTTGGGGCAACGCATCTTTGTATTCATAATTGGTGGGGCAACTCGATCCGAGGTATATATCCAAACAAACCCGACCTGATTTATTGTTATATATATTTCTTTATCAAATTTTGTGTCAGCATTTGACAAAATGAAACTGAGCTTAACTTTCTGACAGCTCCGAGTTTGCCACAAAATGACAAGCAGTTTGAGGAGAGAAGTGGTACTAGGCTCCACTAGTTTCGACGATCCCCCACAATACATCACGATAAGAAAAAGAAAAAACCATATTATCCCTTTTAACAGTTGATGATTGGGTAAAAAGACCATAAGAAAAAAAGAAGACACGAAACTGCTGTATAGAGAGTTCTAAAAGGTTCTTTTAATTGTTTTCAATTTTGTTGCAGAAGCTGAAACTGCGTTCGGAAAAAGACATAGCAGCGGCCCCTGCTCAGCCCTTTAAACCACAATATTGGTGAATTGACATAGCTTGAGTCTCGGAATGTTTTAGGAGAAAAAGAAAAAGGTTGAGTATTGTTGCAATTGAGGAGAAGAGTGGATAAGGCACCACCCTCCAGGTTGGTAGAAGCGTTAATGTGAAGACTTGTTTTTCTGTATGCTTCTCTTTGACCCCAACCCTTACCCCTTTTGCTGCTTTTCCGTATTTTTATTTTTCATATCAAATCATTTGGATCATATTCTATTATGTAGTTTATGTCAAAATTTACTCTTCTTTGTCGACTTAATGAAAAAGTGTTTTTGGCTATCTATCTATTGATTTTTCTGCTCTTAAAGTTTTGAATCATATAGCAATCGTTATAGATTACTGCTTGTTCCCGAACATGCTCGTTACTTTTTCGTCAGCCCATATTCTCGTGTCCATTATTTTCGAAAGACAAAACGATGTAACAGTTTATTTACTATCAACTCTTATGAAGATGAAGTGATTTGTGATTTATAACACCACAATGAAGGTTGTTTACAGACCGAAAAGAGATTAGAGTATGTTCTAGGCATCGGTAGCGGGACCAGGATAAGCAGGAAGAGTCATAATCCGTTTATCTGCAACTGGACCTCCAACTGTGAACTAGAGTTTGTAATTCCCAGAAGCTCATGCACTGGATCATCAAAATAGCCACTTCCTGTTGCTGAGATCCCCATTGCATGTGCTTCCAGGTACAAGACTTGCCCAACAACACCCGTCTCCCAAAAGAGTCGAGGGTACATCCACGAGCCCTTTTCTCGCAGCCCTGCTTTGAACCGAGCTACCATGCCTAAGCTGAAACATCCGTCCCCTGCAATGTCCTGCAACAACCACCAAGAATCAGGCAATTGATCATGATGCTCTATCACACAAATCTATCAAAATCCCTACCTGATGGCATGATAGTCTTTTTGCAAGCTCTTGGCAATCACCCGCAGCTAGTTTGTAGAGAGGAAGATCATCCGGGCATCCATCTGGTTTCTTCCACATAAATTGAGGCCTCGTAGCTCCCGTGAGATCAATGAGATGATCCTCATTTCTGACTAGGAAGTATGGCAAACCCGAAGCTCTGTGCACAAACAAAGCAAGATGAACCTCAGCAGTATCCCAGGGAAGAGCTCGAAACGGCAGCGCAAGTTGCTCTCTTTGCGGCTCGCCTCGCGTGGAGCCGGAAGGAAGACAATGCATCAATATCTGGTAAAACACAGACTTGTCTATACAAGTAACACCGTCCATATCAACGGCACTTCTTCTCTTCCTTATAACTTGCCTTGCCGTTATCTTGTTATATGAACTCTGAAGGAAGAAGCATCAGTAATTGAAGATGAAGTGGAGATCAATGGAGGCTTCTCTACTGCCTTGGCTGTCCTGTAGATGATATCCCAGAACAAATGTTCTTTACTCAGAGTAATAGGCTTTCCGTTCCACTCTAGAGTTGAGAATTCTCGAATGGCAGAGCAGATTTGTTGGTAGTCTATGTCGAAATCTCTAGTTCCGTTCGAGAAAACAAGCAGAAAGCAGTCAGGATGCTCCAATTCAGTCTCAGGGAGCTTACCTTTAGAAGGTGCTGCTGAGGGAATGTGACATTCGGAGATCCCCATTAGCATCCTGAGATCATCAGCTCCAAAGCCGTCGAGAAGCTTAGAGTCCCAGCCGAGCTCTGCGGCTGCAATCGAGAGAGCGGCAATGGCGTGGCCAACGTCGTGGTTACAGTACCTAAAAGCTCGTTCTCCGTACTTCCAAGCTTCGCGCCAGAAAATAGAAGAAAATCCGATCAGAAACGAATTCTCCGGGAAATAGGTAGTGAAAAAGGAAGAAGGCATTTGTGCTCTAACCTCCAAAGAATGGTTTTTGGGAGAATAATGGGCGACGAGAGCGGATTGTGAGAGTGAAGAGATGGGAGGAGCGATGAGATAAGCTCGGTGGGGTGCAAATTTCCGCTGCTGGGGTTGACGCGGAGAGGCCATGTTGAGAGTCCGGTGGTCTTCCAGGCGGAAAGAGCGAGAGAATGGTAGAAAAGGTGAGAGATGGTTGTGAGAGTGATGGGTTTCGCTGGATGAAGAGATTCGAATAGACAAGAGTAGAGAAGAGAGTCGTCGTCCTCCTTCTCCTCCTTGGGGTGTTGGAAAGGAAGAAGAGGAGCCGAGAGGTAACGGCGAAAGGGGTTAGGCTGATTGGACCAGTCGAGACCTCGAGGACCTCTCGCGTAACCGGTGAAGGAGTGCTTCGTCTGGTTGTGATACTTGAGAACCAATTCAAGCGAAGAAGAAGAATTGGAAGAAGGAGAAGAAGAAGAAAAGGCCATGGCGGAGATAAAGGCAGTTGTTGTTGTGTGAAGAGAAGAGGTGGAAGAGGCGAACCTCCATGAAATCGGATTCAACATTCTTCTCCTTCCATAGACAGAGAGTACTTCTGGGATGCAGCGTTTGTAAGATTTCTCAAAACCAGAGAGGATCAATTCTACCGGCCCGGTTAAGTCATGAACCGGTTGAGGGCATCTTTGCGGCCGTCCCTCCAAAGATGTGTCTTGGAACAACAACGACAACTGTAACTACTCTATCTTAAGTACATCTGTCCACTTTATTCTTTCTTTCTGACATTAAAAAGGAAAGTGCAATCTAAGTCGTGACTGGAACACAGCTTTTTTGCTGTCCAAAACTTACGGTCTCTCTGTCTCTTAAGTGTATAATTATATTTTTTTCTTAATTCAAAAAGTTTGGGGTCATTTGGCATTACGAAACATGCACTCGAGCAGAAACACACTCACGCTTTCATGCTTCCTTTTGTTTTTACCATTTTTCCCACACAAACGAGTCTTAGAATCACATCATTTCTCTCTTCTTTGACCACATTTATATATAAAGAGAAAGAGAGATCAAAATTTCTCCTCATGATACGCTTTCACTTTCAGAAATTACTACTTAGATCGGATCTTGAAGATATCATCATTCACTGGTAAAGTGATAATTACTACTATTATTGACCAATCTGATCACCAACTTAAGCATTAAAAACTGATGAGACCAAGTCTTCTTCCTCCAATGGCGCTGGGAGATTGAGATCTATCAAGCTTATAATTCTTCTTTTTGTGGATTCATTGGCTGAGGCGTGAGATCTTTTGTGACCTCCGAGAGCTTGACCAGATGAGAAGACCTTGCAACAGATTGGACATTCATGGTGACTACTACTCTTACTCTTATTCTCCAACTCTTCTGAGCCTTTATGATCAACCTGATCTGGTAAAGCTCTCTTCTTCTTATGGCTTGCTCTGTGTCCACCCAACGCCTGATACGACTTAAACACTTTCTCGCAAGTCTCACACTCGAACAACTTCTTCTTCTTCTTCCATCTCTCATCACTTTCCTCTTTTTCCTTCTCCCAATTGTCTCTCGATAGCATCACGAGACTCAAGGCCACGTCTTCTTCCGCTGTTGCAGCGTCTGACACCGAGCTCATGGGTTCCTGCTCAGTACACGACTCACTCAGCTCTTGACTCGTTCTAGCTCCGATCTTTATCATCTCAAACTCTGCTGCTGCTGCGGTTTCAGTGTTTTCTTCTTCATTGGATTGATGATGACGTAATGCGACGTAGATGGATCTCCAGTTAAGTGTGGATCTTCTACGGGTTGGCTTCTTGGACGATTCGGTTTCACTCTCTGTGTCGTGGAGAACAAAGGCTAAAGAGGATGAAGCTGAATCGGGGAGAGGATGATTAAGCAAGTGAGACCTCATGTGACCTCCCAAAGCCCTTCCATTAAGGAAACTCTTCCCACATAACTTACAGTACTTATGCTTCTCCTCTTCCATATCAGAAGAAAGAGAGAGAGAGAGAGAAAGGCAGTGAAAGAGGTAGGAGTAGGTTACAAGCACTCTTCCACCAACACCTAATATGCTAATATACCAAGTCTTAAGTCTTAACAACAACAACAAACGCTTTTTCTTTTTTCCTTTTTGCTTAATTAATGAATGGATACGTAAGTAAGTTTAAGTATAAATCAACGAAAGCAGTTTACTTTCTTTTAATATCGAAAACGGCCAAAGGAAGAGCTGTCTAATAAGCATCACAAGTACTCTCTAATCTCAGTTATGTATTTGTTTATTTATTGACAGATTTTAATTAAAAAGAAAGAAATGAGTATTGATTAAGTGATGAAGAGCGGTTGATGAAACATGTAACATGCGGCTCTCTTCTCCCTTTATTTCTCTACTCTTTTTATTTATTCTGCTGACTTTTTCGAGCTCTTTATTTTCCCAAATTACCCCCTTATTATCTCCCATTTAAGATTTTAATACAAAATTGTAAGTTTCAATCCATGCTTCTTTATAAAATAATACTAACATTTGTAACTGAGGGTAATTTCATATGGTAATTAAGAGATAGTATTGATTTTGTGAGATTGTAGACTTTTGGTGAAGTTTGAAACATAACTGTAGAGGTAATAAATACTGAAGAATCCCTTTTTCAAACTAATCACCGCATTTTATTAATGTCTATTACAAAGACATTATCAAATCAGATATTGACTTTCTTGTAAGGTGGCATTTAGTCTAGTGACATGCGGTAAGTCCACTAAAGGTAAATATACTTACACATCCAGAGGTTAAGTCTCATTCTTTACGTTATATAAGAAATTGGTTAAAAGGCCAACCGGCAATTGTGGCCCAATAACAAAAAAAAATCATATATTGACTTTCAGCCTCCATAAGTAAGTGCTCTCTTTGACTTCACATTGATTAGCATCAATTACGGTATAAAAAGAAGTCACAATCGAATGGATCATAAGATAGATCAATGCTAGCAATACACAATTTCCCAACTATATATTGACATTATTCTAAACCATAAGTACTCTTTCAGACGAGATTTCTTGTATTCAAATTTGAATGTGTGATCAAATGCTATATCATACATATTACATACCATACATATGTCGTTTGGTTGGCCCAAAGAGTCATCATATACGTTGTTGCTTCACCTTTTTCAACAGTTGACGTTAGTCAAATTCACAAACTAGCTAAATCCTAGTTTTTAGCTGATGGTTTGGTTGTTCAGCTGATAGTCAAAAGTTAAAATTTTGTAATGGCAACCACTTTCCGGCCAAAACAAGATAATATAGAATCGTACGTATTGACCCTTTCTTTGCAAATTGCAATCGTGCTTAGTTGAGATCCACCAAATATTGTCATTTCCGTTGACTAATCTTGATGCCTTTTCGGTATATAGCAAAAGCGTTTGTGAGTGAGTGCAAGCCCAATTTTACACAAACAGATGATCCATGATTGATATAACGTGTTTACAATTGAGTGTGTTGGTGGATAACTTGTGATTGGTCCACACCAGTTTAACATATAACCAGCTTACAAAAATACACACAATATATCATTTATAGAGAAACCTCAAGTTATATATAACTTTTCCACTGATTATTAATTGATACGTGGTAGCAGGAGAACCAATCTAACACCTATATTACTATATGTGCGTCGTCTATCACACTATAATTTATTTATTTAGAAATTCTCTTCTTTGTCTTTTCTTATCAAGTTATTTATTACGTTGAGTTTCTGACACTTCCAATCCACATATGATTCTTTTTGTAATAAAACAAGTGCCTGTATATTACTATCATATGACTCTTTGAAGCTACCAACAACCAAAAAAACACTCCCCATGTAGACAGCCATCCCATTGGGATAAAATCCTTTTTACCTTTTTCTTTCAATGTAAAGCAGATACAATGTTAGCTAGTTATGTCTTGTATTAACTAGTTACAATCAAACTTGTAATACTTATTTTCTTAACTCTACATATATCTCTCTTAGAGCCACTTAATTATATGACTCTCTCTAATATGTATGGTAACAGTATTGCAGAAAGCGTAATCCATATAAAATCCATATCACTCTATAAATTAATTCATGCCCTTAATTACTTGTATATTATATGTAAAGAATATATATATATATATAAACGAATGAAAAAGTTAAAGAATATGTAATTAGTAACTTAATGAATGTAGTCAGTTGTCAAGACCAATCACCACTTGCGAGTTTTAACCATGAAGATGAAGTAGCGTTTTGATTATTGCCCTTATTACCATCATCTCTTTCAATCATCCCTACTCTCATCACCGTTGGATCTACGGAATACTCTTGGCAAGCTAAGTTCAGATCTAGAGATGGTTGATCTAACGGCTGAGGTCTGCCTACTGAATGATGATGATCATGGTGTGACGTCATACGAAGATAATTGGAAGGTGTTAGCCAATGGCATCTCTTGTGTCCTCCTAAGGCCTGTCCCGAAGAGAAGACCCGATGGCATATGGTGCATTCGTGAGCGTTGGATCTCTTTCTTGGTATTTGAGCCGTTGATTTGTCTTCTTCCTCCTCTTCATCTTCGTCCTCTTCTTCCTGCTCATCGTCTTCTTTGTATTCCTCTTCGTCTTCCTCTTCTTTCTCTTGAGAGGCAAAACAACCTTTCACTTTCTTATGGCTTGCCCTGTGTCCACCCAATGCCTGATGCGACGCAAACACCTTCTTGCAAGCTTTACATTGGAAAACCTGTGCGGTTCTTTGCTTTTTCACAGTTTTGGCCTTACCATGTCCATGTTGTTTATGATCATCGTGCGCATACCCTGAATTAGACAACAGCACAAGACAGTTGGCAAGCTCTTCGTCTTCGTTTAAAGACAAGTTAAGATGATGATGATGATTGAGATGAGTGGACATCGATCTCTCCCTCTTCCATGGACGACGTGTCATGTTGTCTTCGTCGGGTTGTCCGCGACTGAACATGATGAAATCAATGCAAGATGAGTTCATGGCTCGATGTTAGTGTGCAAGTGTTTGTGTGTGAATTATAAAAGGAGAAAAAGCCCTTGTTTTTAGTGGAAGTCATGGGCTTGGTGTCTTCTTGTTTTTGTGGTGCCAAGTAAGCTGACTCCTTGCTTTTTATGACACGTGTTGCAACTTTTTGACTTTTTCCGACATTCCTAGTCACATGCATCTGTCTCTTTAGATATTTAGATAATATTTTAACAATGCTCATTTCATGTTTACCATACGCTTAATTTATAGTAAGCCATATGTAAATTAGTATATTCTTGTTTTGGTTTAACAACTTAGACAGACGTCGTAAGGCTACGGAGGAGAAGGCCTTCAAAGGTGATTCCAGGTCCGAAAGCTAAGCCAAGTCCCCACTCTTGTGCTGCGTTTCCTTTCTTCTTCAGCTCATCTCTCATGTAGTCCATCACATACAGTACCGTGTTGCTGCTCACGTTCCCGTAATCCACCAATGCCCTTCTGCTGCTTTCCAGCTTCTCTTTCCCCAGCTTCAGTTTTGTCTCCAGACGGTTCAGAATCGCAGGTCCCCCTGGATGAACAGCCCAGAACATGTCGTTGAACTCCATCGTCTCATCACCAGCCTTTCCCATCAGCTTCTTGCAGAACTCTTCTATGTTCTCCTCTATCTTCTGCGGGAGGTCTCGTCCAAGCTTGAAGTTTATGCCCTCCTCCGTTAACCTCCCGTCGATCACGCTCTGCGTCCCTGGCAGGAATTGCTGAACAGCATAGTGTAGCTCCATGAAAGGAGCTTCACACGCTCTCGGCTCTGCCCCGATAATCACAGCAGCTGCACCATCTCCAAACAAAGCAGCCCCTACTAGGTCGTAAGGACGATCTTTGTTTGGTGGGCGAAACCCGAGAATGGTGGTTTCTGAGGTTGTGAGCAGAACACGGCTTCCCGGGTTGTTCTCAGCAATGTCTTTAGCCACGCGGAGACCAGTCACACCTCCATAGCATCCCAGAAAATACAGCATCACTCTGTTCACGTCATTCCTTAGGCCTAGCTTAGCTGAGAGGTAAAGATCACCTCCGGGTAATCGGATCTCGCTTGAGGAAACATAGACAATGTGTGTGATGTCTTCCACTGGCCTTCCCCATTCCTTAATGCAAGCCAAACTGGCTTCCAATGCCATTTCCACAACCGCCTCATTTGCAATTTCAAGTCTTTGCTTTATTGTTGGTGAACCCTCTGTTGTTAGCTCAGGGTATTTATCCAGTATCTCTCTCGTCAATACAGTGTATCGCGTCTTCACGGTTGTGATTTTGCCTAAACAATAGCACAAAACATTAGCAAGCGTTCGGCATTTCACAAGTGAGCTAGCTTTGTATAAAAAAAGAAGAATATATTAAGAGAGTGAGTCTTACACAAGTGTTCCAGCTTCTCTTTGATAAAGGCGTCGTCACATTTGGTGTCTCGTAGAAATCCTTCCACTAGATTCTCCTGAGGAACGAGTTGGCTAGGGAAGGCTTTACCAAGAGCAAGCACCGTTGCCTTCCCAGGATTTGCAACACGCCTTACAGGTATGCTGCTTAGCTTCGAAACACCATTCATCCTAGAATTCAACATTTTCTTTTCAAGCATAGAAGAAGCAAACTCAATTAGTTATTGAAAAGTAAGATGGTGGATGCCAAATACCAGCAAAATCAAGGGATTATAAAGGGAGGGGTGAGGGTTTTCTTGGGATGAGTTTGGTGATAAAGAGTGAGGATCATGGAAAGAAAGAACTGGATATTTTATTAGACTTTGGTGATTATTTGGCCTGTGTTAGTTAGAAACGCAAAAAAAAAAACCATGAAAGAGGCAACAACCCCTTTTTCCTAAGATAAGTAATATAAGCCCAATCTGCATAGGAAACAGGTACCATGAAGGTGAAAGTTAGGAGGAAAAAATTTAAACATCCATAGTGACCTGTAACAGAGACAATGAAGATAAACTTGTTGAATTGCTCAGAGACAATAATTTGCCCATTGGCAATGGATAAAATATTAAAAACACAAAAAAAAAAAACTGAAGCAAAAAGAAAGGAGCTCTTTTACCAGAAAACAGATGCACGGTTTGGCCTCTAAGTCAAAAAGATTCAAGCGGATGTCCTTTGTTCTAATCCAGAGCAATCATCTGATTTTCTCATTGTAGCCATCCTCTTTGACACAAAGTGAAGTTCTTCCCACTTTCCAGCAGCTTCTAAGGCATCTCTCAAAACCACATGACAACTAAGATGATGATGATTTCCTAGTTCTACTAATTTGTTGTACAAACTAAACACTTCAGAGTGCCTCTTATATTTACAGAGTCCTTCAATAACTGTGTTGCATGTGCCAATATCTACCACGTGACTCTTTTCTAGACAAAACAGCACAAGACCGTGTGCATCAAGTATTTTTCCGTTCTCACAGAGGAAATCAAGCAACTCCTCCATCTTAACCAAATACCCACTATTATAAAGCAACCTAACAATTAGAAATGCCTTGTCCGCTTGTGCAGTGCTAAAAAGAAGCCTGACAGCATGCGTTGAAAGATCAATGTTCTGTCTGATCCGGTTTTCCAACATTAGCCTTACTGAGCCGAAAGACTCTTTACCAAAGTTCCTATTAACAAGTTCTGTAAGTACAGAATGGAAAGTGGTGGCAGCCGGAAAATATGAGCTCCTTAGCATTCTTTGTAGGGTATCGTAAGCAAGAACAGCTTCGCCTATCTTCAATAGGCCATCAATCAATAACTCGTAGGTTTCGCGATCAGGCGCAAATTCCCGCCTTAGCATCAGAACCAACAGCTGGTAAGCAGCCTTAAATTTACCTTCTCTGCAGTGACCTGTGATCAAAGTCCTGTAAGAGGGTGGATCTTGCGCTCCTCTTTTCATTAGCTGCCTGAAAACTTTCTCAGCTTGTTTTGTTTTCCCATTGTCGCATAAGTATTGGAACATTGGGTTATAAGCTGCAGCAAGTGGCTTGCATCCATCCTTGCCTAACAATACATCCTTCTCAAATAACTCATTGAACAATGTCTCGGCTCTATCAAACTCGTTCCTCAGGCACAGAGTACGTATCAAAACACTATAGGAAGCTGAATCAGGACGCAACTTCAAATTCACCATTTCTTTGAACACCTTCATGGCGGCATCGAGATGTCCAGCATCGCAGTGGGCTTTGATCAAAATATTAAAAGTGCAGGCATCTGGAGCGAAAGTGGTAATGTTAAAAGCGTCCCCTCCATTTAAAAATTTCTTTGATCTCATCGAATCTGTGAGCCTCCGAGAGGCCCTTGATCAGAGTATTGTAAGTAACAGCATTGGGTTTCAGCCCTCTACTCACCATTTCGTGGAACACGAGCAATGCGTTATCAATATCCTGCTTCATACAAAAGCCTCGCACCAGAGTGGTGTAAGTAACGATGTTGGGATGCACATCTGTTGCTTTCTTCAACATTCCATTCAAAACATTATGAGCAGTCTTGACCTTTCCGGCTCTGCATAACCCATCAATGATCGTATTATATGTAACAACATCAGGACATACGGCTCCATTTCTTTAAAAATCCTAAAGGCTTCATCCACCATGGAATTCTTACAAAATCCATCAATCAAAATATAAAAAGTATATGAATCTGGAGTAACACCGTAGGTACGACGCATTTCGTCGAACATATCAAGGGCCATACCAGTTTTACCACGCTTAAGCAGAATCGACAGAAGACTGTTGAACGTAACTACGGAAGGCGAGATGCCCATCTTCTTCATCGTCTCGAAAAGCTTCACTGACTCCTGAAAAAAAACCAGCGTTTCCGTAGCTTCTAATCAAGCTGTTGAAGTAGCGATCCTGGAGTTTAATGCACCCATTAGACCTTTTCTCGGTGGAGAACAAGAAATTCCGAGCGACGTTGAGATTCCGCGATCGAACAAGGAACTCTGAGAGGAGGAAAAAAGACTGCTCCTTGTGAGAAAAGCCCTAGCTGGAAGCCCAGTCAAAGAAGCGAAGAGCATTGGCAGGGACCTTGATGAGACGTAATGTTTGGAGAAAGGTGGTTGTGGAGAGGGGTTCAGATGGGTGAAGAAGAGATGAGAGTGAAGACTCGAGCTCATCGGACCACGGGCTAGAGTTCACAGCAAGCGGCATGGACCTGGCGAGTTTTCCTTTTGATTTAGCCGACCCTTCATTCCTAACTTTGGCTCGGATAACAGGGAGATGATGCCTGTAAATGAGAATGATAGTTGAATTGATCGATGTGAGGTTAAAGAAGAAGACAAGATCAGAACAATAAGGCATGGAATCAAGTACCTGGACGAGTTGGAGAGAAACAAAGATGGAGTTTGGGGACAGGAGAAATCATGGTTGAAGAAAGTAGCCGGGAAGAAAGGGAGAGTGTGGTTTAGTAATGGAAAATATCCGAGAAAATGGGCTTGAAGGTGAGGCCCAATAAAGAGATGGGCCTATTCCAATATGTTATTTATTGGGTTGTGGACAGATTCACAAACTCACGCGCGATGGAGTGGGCGCGTGAGAGAGAGAGTAGCGAATCCACCTTCATTTTCCCTTTTATTTACTCTTTTTGCCATCCTGTCTTTCTAAACCCCAACACCTTCTGTAATTGGCGATAGAATAAGTATCTCAAATTTAATTGTTTATATATAAAATGAAAACGGAACAAACAAACAAACAAACAAACGCGTTTACACTCACTCACTCCCTCCCTTTCTTTCTTTCTTTTTACTCTTTTCACTTTCTCTTCTTCATTCATTCTTACTCAACACATACAACACTCTCTCCTTAATCTCACTTACAACCTCTTAAACACAGTAAAAGTACACATGATTCACGGTTTGTTAATCCATCGGCATGATTATTTGTATAAAGTAACAGACTTTTTAAGAGAAAGATAGCGAAAGACAGAAAAATTAGAAAAAAAGTTAGGGTTTTTAATTGGGGAAGGAAAGAAAAGAAGAAAGAAAGCCTCTAATTCTAATACAAGTATGTTACGTCGCTTGCTTTCACTCCATTAAAACCATTCTATAACCTATTCCGCACCGACATGTCTCCTCCTCCTTTTTATTACCCCCTCTCTCTCTCTCTTCTCTTTCACTCTGCTCTTTGTGTTGTAGCCACTCTCATTTACACTTTTTTTATTTTTTAAGAAATCTTCCTCGGGATTCCAACATGCTTGACTACGAATGGGAGAATCCTTCCTCTATTGTGCTCTCCGGTGACGAAAGAAACCCGGATTCTGACCCGACCCGAGTTCTCTCCATATACGACCCTTCCTCTAATTACAACGACGTACACCACCGTCACATCATTCAACCTTCTCTCCTTTCTTCCTTCTCTAACAACCACCACCAACATCTTACCCTTTACGGTGCTCAAACCAACCAGTTCCATCACCACCACTCTTTGTATCATCATGACCCCCGCACCACCACTTACGCCTCCTCCGATCCCATCTACAACCCCCACAACACTCCTGCTCCTCCACCCTTGTTCTCCTTTGACCACTCTGCAGGAAACGCCTCCGGATCCGGATCTTCCTTCAACTTCCTCATCCCCAAGACCGAAGTCGACTTCACCTCCAACAGGATCGGTCTCAATCTCGGAGGCCGCACTTACTTCTCAGCCGCCGACGATGACTTCGTGAGCAGGCTCTACAGGCGTTCTCGTCCAGGTGAGTCAGGCATGGGAAACTCCCTGAGCGTGCCACGATGCCAAGCGGAAGGATGCAACGCGGATCTGAGCCATGCGAAACACTATCACCGCCGTCACAAAGTTTGCGAATTCCACTCAAAAGCATCAACGGTTGTTGCAGCAGGACTAAGCCAACGCTTTTGCCAGCAATGCAGCAGGTATGTGTTAATGTTTGTGCTCCCCAAAGTCGGAACCTTTGACTCAACCCATCATTAGAGATGTGGGGGCATCTTCGTCCGTACACTTCCTCCAAACTAATCTTAATTAGATTTCATCCATCTATATAGTTTACTTTTAAATAAGACAGTATCAAAGATCTACTGATAAACTATTATAATATAATTATTACTCGAGAGTCGAGGGATGATCCATCATCACAATCATTGAAAGGATCCCAATGGCATTCTCGTCCTTTTCAACCTTACATACATTTTACCCCTACCTAAAATACACATATATATAAATAATAATTTGTTACAGGTTTCATTTGCTGTCGGAATTCGACAACGGCAAACGAAGCTGCCGTAAGAGACTAGCTGACCATAACAGACGCCGCCGTAAATGTCACCAGTCAGCCTCCACCGCCAAGCCAGCTCCAAGTATTATTACTCTCCATCCACTTTTACATTTTCAAATTACACCACAAATATCTGCATGTGCTGTATTAATTAATATAACGGGAATGATGAATGATCAGACTCACCGAAGGATTCGGGTATGAAATCATCGTCAGCGTTGGATGCGTTGCCTACGATATCATTGGAGTGTTTCCGGCAAAGGCAGTTCCAAACGACAGCGTCGTCGTCCACGTCAGCTTCTTCATCCTCAAATTCAATGTTTTTCTCAAGTGGATAGATAGAGAGAGCTTCGATCACTCTGCAATTCGTCACTTCATCATTTTCGCTGCTAGCTAGTTATCATCTGAATTAGTAGACTACTATGTTATGTGTTCCATGTTTCAGTATCATTGTTGTTGTTGTTTTTTCTTTCTTTTGTTGTTTTAAAAATGTTTTGACGTAGCACGTAGTAACTAGAGAAGTTTACTTAAGTACTATTAAATTAACGACTTAATGATTAATCGGTTATAATGGATCATCTCGATATATATATATATATATGTGTGTGTGTATGGTCTAAGCAATTGAAATGAAATTTGATAATTTGGAGAGAAAAAGAAAGAAGAGAGAGGGAAGGTGGTTGGTTCATCGTTTATTCATTTGGGGGAAGTGAATAATTGAGGACTCTCATCTCTCTTTCTCTATCTATCATCACAGTGACTCTGTGCATAGGATGATGGTGTTGGAATTTTGGTAGAATAACTACACCAACCCCAATATTAAGAAAGTGACTGATCGATGACCTCCACGTGGTTTCCTTATTTTACGTATACATTTATAGATAAAAGATAAATTGGTTGAGAGGTGTGGTTGTCTCCCATTTTGAAGCTAATTTTTTAATTTGAATTACTTACTACCATCTCAACCAAAGGTCTACACGTGTCTTCTTTCTGTTGGATTTAAAAGCACAGTGGTTGCGCTTCTGGGTCCATCGTCACACGTGATCATTTCTATTATGCTGCGGAATCATATCACAAGCCCAACTGGCCCAATTTTAAACCCATTTGTTCATTCCTATTATACCACACGTATGATGCCTTTTTAATAATTAATTAATTAATTGATGCTAAGACTTTTACGAAAGGTTTTAATGGAAAAGGAGACTTTTACGGAATATATTCATTCGTGTAAGAAAACACTGCCTCACGCAACACACACACACATTCATTCATTCATTCATTAAGCCTTCTATATATGTATTATAATAATAAAGATGAAATAGACGGTGGTGGTGGTGGCGGCTAATTATACAATTACATATATATATAGTATACTTTACTTACACATGAGTAGTACCTAGTATATTATAAGTTATGCATGTGGTTAGATCACTAACACATGACATCCTTGAGAAGCTTGTACCTTCGTGTGGCCGTCCTTGGCGAGGGCGCTGAGGCTGCAGCTCCGGCAGCAGTGGTCTTGGCCACTACTTGATCCTCAGATGATCGGGACGACTCCTTCTTTGAAGAAGAAGCACCATGTGTGAGCTGCTTGGGGTCGTCGCTGAGGCACCAGTTGCAAATCTCCGATGGCTCCGCAGAGTCGCTGTAGTAGTAGTTGCTACAATACGAGTGTTGGAGACGGTTTAGGCAGAGTCTACAGCGGAAGAGCTTGTCTGAAAAACCGACGTCGCCGCACATGCAACACACTCTCTCCATATATATATATATATATGATCTTATTATTATTTTCTTTCTATATCTCTTTCTATCTCCATATGGATGGATGGAGTTTGAAGTTTTTAATCTATAGAATGAGATGAAGGCGGTGATGTTAATTACACTATTCTTGTATTATTCCCCACAAGCCAAGCAACAAGTCATGTATGTGATTTGGTGACTGTAGAGGTTTGCTTGCAGTCGTTTTCAGCTTTTGAGAGCCGTCCAACCTTAAAATCAGGACTTACTGTGAAATCACAGTATTGTCCTCCACTTTGGCTGTGTTTATATATATATATATATATTATTAAGGATCCCACCAGTGATCCATGTCTCTACGCCTGATAGACCCGTAAGAGCGAGCGTGGAGATGACATATCATACATTCATACACATTTATTGATTGCTTTATTTTCTGCCATATTACATAATTGATATTTATTTTTATATAATCCCCGGTATATTATATAAGCAACAGTCAAATTATAGGCAACTTTGAGTAGAATGGAAAGAGAATAGAGAGTAGTATTATATAAAATGGAATGTGAATACACAAACCACTCACGCTCACACGGAGAGGAGAGAGATAAGAAGAAATGAAAACAAAATAATGGACTTCAACTTGTTATAAGCTTAGATTGGAATCTATCTATCAACCTTATATGGTTGGTCCCTTTATTTACAATTGTTTCTGCTCATTAATTTATGTACATTATTTGGTTTCACTTAACCTAATTCTTGTCAATTATTTTACACAAATTAATGTGCTACTTATAACCGAAATACATTTTAAATGGAGGGGGGCTTTGTGAATGAAAGTAAATATATATAGACAACTAGGCCTAACTCATCATCATTTCTTTTTCTTCCATTTCGTAAGTTTCAAACATAAGACATATATCAATCATCATTCATTCCAAGGCTTCGTCTCCCCTCACATTTTCTACTTGTTAAGAGTCACAAATAGAGAAGAACCAAATAATTCATCGTGTCATAAGAGATGATCATACATAATATATGTTGTTTTGGATGGTCTGTTAAATATTTCAATTAATCATTCGAGACAAGTGGACAACCCTACCTCTTGACTACTTTATGTCTTTCTTCTTTGTACTCCTTCAAAGTTTCAGAATCAAAATGATGATCATATTTTTGAAAAGAAACCAAATTACGAAGAACTACTAATAAGCTGATAAAGCCCATTAGTAACTTTCTTTTACCCCAAGAAAAAAGAAGGAAAAGCATAGAGTCTGATAAATTGAATACTACTACTCGTAGGATCCAAAACGGACGGGCCCATTTATAAACTAATGGGCTTATTACATACGCAGCGACGGTGGTGTTTGACGTTTATTTGGCCAATCAAGGAAGCCAACAACACAAACCCAAAAGCATTCTCAAAACTTGCAGAAACCATTACAATTTTACGATCAAATCTCTTTCGGTTTTGTCTCTCAAGTCCATCTCTCAGAGCGAGCAAGCGAGCGCTAATCCCTACCTGCGACTGCTACTACAACTACTACTCTCTTCTCGCTCTCCGATTCCCTCAGAAACCCTAGAACAGCCCTCCCGTCCTTCCCTTACTTCTGCCAATCCCCTACCACTGCGGATCTCGGTTCGCCATGCTGATACTTCCGTCCAAGGTCGCCGGACATACCCGGTTCTTGTTCCACAGATTTCATGATTCCGATTTCGACTCCATAGCCCAACAGCTTTCTCAGGTATCTTCTCTGATGCCTTATACACGCCGCTTTCCCTGTTATTTTCGACAACATTGGGTTTCTTCTTCATTTTTAACCTTAATGTACAAAATTTTCAATGCTTTCGATTTTATAGTTGTAAGGCTCTACTTTCGTTACGTTTTCTGGTGGGAATTACGATATTTTTATATCTCAGTCTCTACGCTACCTTTGGAAGAAATTATTATTTGATACAATTTTGATTTGGGGGGGGGGTTTGCTTGTTCAGTTCTGATGTTGTCTTCTTACAATTCGCAGTTGGTTGATTCTGGAGTCGAGACTTGTATCCCAGTTCTCAAGACCTGCCTAGATTTCTTCACCGTCCGGAGAAGCCATGAAAATATGTTGCAGCTTGAGAAACTAGTATCCTTTGTGTTTAAACGTGTGCTGAAAATGTCAAATCTTGGAACCCTGCTTTCTCACGCTATGACAGATGTCGAGGTTACTCCAGAATTTGTGGATGATTTGACAAATGCATTAGACTTTTCAATCTGTGAGAAAATTAGCTTTGGTCTGGCCCTGGCCGATTTCGAAAGATCCGCTGCAAAGACATCTGGTAAGGCGGCCTCTTCCCGTGTCTTACTTCTCATCTCTCTAACTTTATCTGTCTTTTGATGGTATTTGTTTTTTTTCCTTTTGTAGGACGGAACCTACTATTGGCTGAAATTGAGAAACTGTGTGCCAATACTGGCCATATTGATTCATCTGAGCAAATTCAGAATATTCTTTTGTTTCTCCAGAAATCTGATGATCTTTCAGGGCATATGGATTCTTTCATACATATTTTGTCTTCTGCTCAACCCAAAGATGAGCTTTCTTTTGCTCTTACACCTATACTCTCGGAAGAAGTTCATGAAGATGATGTTTTCAGGTGCTGCTTATGAGTTGCTTTTCTTCTGTTATCTCTTTTTAATCCGGGCCCTGCTGGTTCTGACTCTCAAATATTTTCCTGTGCTATTGTAGGAGCATGGATTTTCACAGTGATTCTGCTGAAAACGAGTTTGATGCCATCTTAGCTGAAATTGATAAGGAAATTGCTGTTGGAGATCTTATGGGAGAATTAGGTTCTGGATTCACTGCTGATGCCCAACAGTGCAAAGAGATCTTGTCTAGTTTTGTACCATTAAGGGAGGCTACTATCTCAAGAATTCTTGGCAACGTTGCCCGGACATGTGCTGATCTCGAAGATAATCACACCACCTTTTCAACATTCACTTTAGCCCTTGGTTGCTGCATTCCATCTGAAATTTCCACGCCTAGGTCGTGGAATGTTGATATTCTTGTTGAAACAATCAAGCAACTTGTAAGTTATGTGAAACTCTATAACATTGTCTAATCAATATCATTGACAGTTTTAAATCTTCAGATTAGCTTTTGTATCTATCAATTTTTGGGACTAGCTTCCATGGCTATCTTTCTTTTATCAATGGATCCTTGAAGACGTGTCTAGCTTATAATTTAAGTATTATTTGGTTCATACTCTTACGAAATTATGCTAAAGCAGGCTCCTGGGACAAGCTGGAGGAAAGTAATCGAGAATCTTGATCATGATGGATTTGACATCCCTAACATGGAGTCGTTCTCGTTTTTCATGCGGCTCTATAAAACCGCCTGCAAGGTGTGGTCTCATTCTGCATAATCTGACTGTTTAACATATGTTCACTTTTCATGTTATTGTTTGAGAGTTTTAATCTGATTTTCCCAGGAGCCATTTCCTCTTGATACTGTATGCTCTTCTGTCTGGAAAAATATGGAAGGTCAATTATCTTTTCTTAAGCATGCAATATCAGCCCCACCTGAAGTATTCACCTTTATCCATTCTCCAAGGAAGCTGGTGAGATACCACACATCTGTGTTTAGAGCTATTCTTCTTGACACTGTCACTATTCTGACAAGCCATTTTCCAGGAATATATTGATAACATACATAGTCATGAGCAACATTTGGGCCTATCCAATCATGCATGGCTGTCACTCGATCTCTTGGATGTGCTATGCCAATTGGCCGAGAGAGGTCATGCTGTTCTAGTTAGTTCTTTTCTCCAGTATCCACTCACCCAATGTCCTAGAACTTTGCTTCTTGGAATGACGCAAATCAAAGTAATTCTCCATGACTGGTCTTTGGTAATGTCTGCTCGTATTCTTGATATTCTTTTTTTGGCTAAGTACGTCAATCCTGTTGTTGCAGACTGCGTATAGTCTCATCCAGCGTGAAGTAGCTTCTGCTATTCTTCCAGTGATAATAACAAATTCTCAGGATAGTAGTTTTATCCTTAATCTCTGGCATCACAATGCAGAACTCGTCCTGTGGGGGATTTTAAATGCCCAAAATCTTAAAGCAGACAGCATGCTCCGGATAATTGAAATCTGTCATGAGCTTAAGGTGAATCTGTTGTAACTGTTGCTAATTTATCTTATTATGATGTTATTTTTTCTTTTCTTATGACATCTTCTCTGTGTCTACGAACTATTCATGGATTATTTATCTAATTATTTCTCTCAGATTCTCCATGTTGTCTTAGAATCAGTTCCAGTCTCGTTCTGTATAGGATTCGCAGTCCTTGCCTCACTGAGAGGCCTTTTGGACATTGAGAGCTGGTTGCCAAACTGCCTCCATGTGTATAAGGACCTCTTTGCTGAGGTATCTTATTTTTTTATCAATAAAAAGCTTTAAAAAAATATATTTATATAAGTGACCAAAAGAAATTCATGTTTTGTCATATTTCAGGAGTGTCTCAAATTTGTCAAGAATGTACATTTTAGCGAGTCAGAGGATTTCACTGCCAAACATTTTCATCCTTCTGATCCTTTATTAGATCTTCATTTGGATGCAACAACTTCCCTTTTGAAAGTTAGTGAGTTTACATTTTTGGTTTGTTTTCGGCATGTTTATTGCTTCATATCCACTAAGACTTTTATTTTGTTATTGAGCATGTACTGCAGGTTTTGAAAGCTCATAATGATGTGATCACTTCATCTCATCTGGTAGAGGAGATAGAAAAGGTTAATGCAGCAATTACGAACTGTAATTTGAAACTGCAGAATGGCGAGGCTAAAGATTCATCAGCTTCCAATGTGTATGGAGATGATGTTGAGGCAGAAGCAAACGCTTATTTCCATCAAATGTTTTCTTGTCAGCTGAGTGTTGATTCTATGGTTCAAATGCTCTCCCGATATAAGGACTCTATGGTTCAAAGGTTTGATAATAACAAACTTAATCTATTTGATAAATTCAAATTTCTCTTCTCATGTTTGTCAGGCTCCTCATGATAAAGAACACAACGAGGTTTTTTTTTTTTCTTTGGTAGGGAGAAATTAATTTTTGAGTGCATGATTGCTAATCTCTTTGAAGAATATCGTTTTTTCCCCAAGTATCCCGAGAGACAGCTGAAAATTGCCTCCATCCTCTTTGGTGAGTGGGTCTTTTTAAAGATTTTTTTCTTTGATGTACAAATATATGGGTGGTGGGGAACCTTCTTAACAAGTTTGAACGTGTCTTGTTCAGATTTTTATGCTGTCATTTTATACTCTTGATTCTACTGCGACTTATATAAATTTCAGGTTCTGTTATTAAGCACCAGCTTATAAGTTCTCTCACTCTTGGGATGGCCCTGCGCCTAGTCTTGGATTCTTTGCGTAAACCTACAGATTCAAAAGTATGGATTCTTTTGTTGTTAATTTCTGTCTTCCGGCTTTTTACTGCGAGAGATCCATCATATTCTTTCTTTCTTGATTGATGCAGATGTTTCTGTTTGGTAGCAAAGCTCTGGAACAGTTCGTGAATCGTCTGGTTGAATTGCCTCAATACTGCAACCATATTTTGCAAATATCTCATCTACGTAGTACTCACCCTGAGTTAGTCACTGTTATCGAACAAGCACTTTCAAGGGTATCATCTGGTAATTTAGATTCAGATGCTTCTGTTTCACACCCTGGTCCCTCACAGTCTTTCCCTGTAAATGGCGAGGTAGAATGTTTATTTAATGTTTTTGTTTTGATTGAATTACCTACTTATCTTGCTCTCTATTTTATAATTTATCAGTGCTTGTCTTGCTATTTTCTTAGCAAGTTTTATATTTTCGTATGAGTTGATTCTGCTAATATCTTTATTTTAATCAACAATCTGTTTCAAACATGAGATTGGATTCACTGAAGCTATATATTGAAAAGGGGATGTATATTAGCTTGATCCTTAGTGTTTCTAATCTCATGCCTTTCACTTTTACCTCTGTATCTTTAATGTAGAATACTGTAAGCTTCTCGTGGTCTTGGTTGGCTTATATCTTTTCTGATCCTTAATTGACTTTTTCGGAATTTAAACATATTTTCTGTTTTTATGCTCGCAGTTGACTGGTTCTGGAAATGGCCAGCCTGCATTACAGCTTCCTTCTTGCGTACAGCTTCAACAAAAAAACGAAGTGCATATCGAAGACCGCAGCCAATTACCTAGTGTGCCATCTAACGAGGCAAGGCCACTTCTGCCATCATTATCTACGACTTCGGTTGATGTTTCTGCCATTCCTAAGGTGATGGCTTTTTCTTTTATTTTTGTTTTATGGCTGTGTTGGTGGAAGAATTTCCATTTTATTTCTTTAGTCATTCTTGTAGAATCCTGGCATTTCGACTTCTTCATCAACCTCAGCTGGTTTTGTTCGTCCAACTCGCGGAGCCACTTCGACAAGTAATCTCCAGTCAACTTAGTTTCTTAAGTATTTTTTGAGATATGATAGGTAACATAATTTATTTCCTATCAAGAGAGGAAATGTTACTAAAATTTGATGATCACAGGATTTGGCTCTGCTTTGAACATAGAAACCCTGGTTGCAGCAGCAGAAAGAAGGGAAAATGCAATCGAGGTACGTTGTTATGTTGTGCATCTACTTTCGGAATTATCTTCTTTTGTTATGTCAATATGCCAACTGTCACATCTTAGTATGAATGACTGACAAGACTAAGTCTTTGTTTCCCCAGGCTCCACCTTCAGATGTTCAGGACAAAGTTTCTTTCATCATCAACAATATTTCTACAGCAAACATTGAATCTAAAGGGAAAGAGTTTGCTGAAATTTTGCCTCAACAATATTATCCTTGGTTTGCACAGTATATGGTTATGAAAAGGTACTGGTAGTTTTTTTTTTGTGTTTGCAATTTATTTGAGGTTTCTGCTTCTTCTCTTCTTATTAGTTCTCCTGCATGTGTTCAAATCCTTTAAGAGCAAGCATCGAACCGAATTTTCATGATTTATACCTGAAGTTCTTGGATAAAGTTGATTCCAAGCTATTGTTTAAGGAGATACTCCAAAATACATACGAAAACTGCAAGGTGAATTCTTCATCTCACAAATGATTTGTGTTGATGGCGTACCTTTTGTTTGGCAAATTTTTATTTTCTCAATTTCTTTGGTTTTGCAGGTTCTTTTGGGTTCCGAGCTCATAAAGTCAAGTTCAGAAGAGAGATCTCTTCTTAAAAATTTAGGCAGCTGGCTTGGAAAGTTGACCATTGGAAGGAATTATGTTCTGAGGGCGCGGGAAATAGATCCAAAATCCTTGATTGTGGAGGTTTCTGCTGCTATTTCTTGACAATATTCGTCGGTTTGTAATAACACTTTCGGCTTGTAGATATGAACTTTGTTTTCTTTACCTTTTGCAGGCATATGAAAAAGGGTTGATGATAGCAGTCATTCCATTCACTTCAAAGGTTGGTGGTGGTTAATCGTCTTTTCTAGCTGTTCTAGGGTTGATGTCTTGAGTCCTAATTTATTGTCGCTGTAGGTTCTGGAGCCATGCCAAAAAAGTATTGCTTATCAGCCTCCCAATCCTTGGACAATGGCTATACTTGGGTTGCTTGCTGAGATCTATTCAATGCCAAACCTAAAAATGAATCTGAAGTTTGACATAGAGGTATCTGGTTTTAAAAAGGATTTTAGAAAGATTGTTCCTGTGAGCATCACGAGTCGTTTACATAATTTTTTTTTTTGTGTATTTAATGTTTTGTTCTCATCTTGTCTTTTTCTTCAGGTTTTATTCAAGAGCCTTGGTGTTGATTTGAAGGAAGTAGCACCAACTTCCCTTCTGAAGGATCGGAAGAGAGAAATAGATGGGAATCCTGATTTTAGTAACAAAGATCTGGTAGCGACACATATATCACAGCCGCAGATGATTCCCGAGCCTAAAACAATTTCTCCTCTTAAGCAAATAGATTTACCTCTTGATGTTGCAAATTCACCTAATACAGATCCCTCGAAATTATTATCTCAGGTTATTTACTGTGTAGTTTTTTTCATTGAAGTGATGTGTTTGTTTTTGTTATCAATGATAATAGTCCTTTGTCTTTTCTTTTCAGTATGTAGCCCCTCAACGTGTTTATTCTAATTCTTTGATGGAAGACGAAAAGGTGGCAACTCTAGGCTTGTCTGATCAGCTCCCGTCACCTCAAGGACTGTTCCAGTCAACTCCGTCCCCGTTGTTTTCTATCAGTCAGGTACGAATTTCATTTTATGAATGTCGATTAAGGTATTTTATATAAGCTTGGCTCAACCTCTTTTGACTTGTTATGTGATGGTCAGCAGCTGTCAGCAGCACTTCCCAACATTGGAAATCATGTTGTTATTAATCAGAAATTAAGTGCGTATGGTATGCACTATCCATTTCAGAGGTTTGTGACTGATGGTCTCCTACTGGTGAAATCATTATGTTTATAGCGCAATGAAGGTTCCCATTTTCTTTTACACACTAAATTATTATCCATTGTCAGGGTGGTACCACTTGCGATGGACAGAGCCATCAAGGAGATTGTGTCTGGCATTGTTCAGCGAAGTGTTTGTATTGCCTGTCAAACAACAAAAGAGCTTGTGTTGAAGGTTTGGCCAATCTATTGTTTTTTACTCTTTCGTTGCTTGTTTTAAAACTCTTGTGCCTCAAGAGCTTGTCGATGTTCTATTTTAGTTCCATCGCTTTTAATCCACAACTTAAATTATTGTGTTATCATGTATCACAAACGTCAGTCTCTAAATTAGGATCTGCAGTATTCATGTATACATCTATTAGTTTTTAGGCAGAAAATACCCGGAGTTTTGATCTTATTTTTTTATGTTTATTTATCGTAGATTCTTCTCTTTTTTAATTCTTAGGACTATGCCCTGGAACCCGATGAGACACGCATATATAATGCAGCTCACTTGATGGTTGCGAGCTTAGCTGGGAGTTTGGCTCATGTGACATGCAAGGTTTTTCCTTCTTATGAGGCTTGGATTCTTCAGATTTTGTTTATGGGTCGTTTACATTCATGGTATTACATGTCTGTCCTGTTACACAAATTAACCAGGTCTTTCTTTTCTTTTTGGTGCATTATATGGTATTTGAAGGAACCCCTGCGCACTTCAATATCCGGTCATCTACGTAGTTCACTCCAGGGGCTGAGTGTTCCAAATGAATCTGTTGAGCAAATTGTGCAACTTGTTACCAATGACAACCTTGATCTGGGTTGTGCTGCTATTGAACAAGCGGCTACTGAGAAGGTTTGTTTGTGTTTCAACTTTTAGATTTATTGATTGAAAACAATAACTGAAACAAGTCTGTCTGGAGTACAGGCACTCCTGTTAGAATTCAGTACGACCAATTTTTATGATTGGGCATCACTATTAGGTTTGATGATATTTTTATGTCCGTGTCTCTGCAGGCTATACAAACAATCGATTCAGACATTTCTCAACAATTGTTGTTACGGAGAAAGCATAGAGATGGTGCCGGGTCCTCCTTCTTTGATCCAAACATGCTATCGCAAAGTTCCGTCAGTCTTATACCTGAATCCCTCCGTCCGAAGCCTGGACATCTCTCTCTGTCTCAGCAGCGAGTATATGAGGTGCTGTTTCTACAGGTCGTTGACTCGGGTTTGTTTTGTTTTTGTATGACTAAGAGAGACGTATGCCCTTTCAGGATTTTGTTCAACATCCATGGCAAAAACAGTCGACCCAGACTTCACATGGTTTATCTGCTGCATCAAGCTCATCTGGTGATGTTGCTCTTGGTAGTGGTTATGGTTCAGTATCAGGAAAAGTTGCTTCTGAATTTTTGTCTAATGCTGGAAATGCTCGAATGGATATGGTCTCCCGGTCATCAGATATTTCTGTGGATGGTTTTGAACCTTCTTCTGTCTCACTCTTGAGGTGTGTTGCTGTCACAGAATACTAAAACCGCTCTCATTTTTTCACGTATTTCACAGCTAATAAGTTGACATTTCATTTTTCCTGTGTTCAAAGCTCACAAGTTGATACAGCTGGTGACCCAGCTGGTCTTCAATTTTCTAAGTCACTACCATCCTCTGAAATGAACCTGGTTGAATCCTCAGACGCTGATATGAAAGTGAGATATACTGTGTGTTCTCAAATTATGATTTGATAAGGTTTATGCCGAGTTACTAATTTGTGCTTCTTACTTATACACAAGGAAACTGGAACATCACTTCAGACATTGACTTCAGCTGCTTGCATGGAACGACTTGGTGGAAATAATATTTCACTGCCTTCTCTGTCCACGAGAGAGGCACTGGATAAGTATCAAATTGTTACTCAGAAGGTTAGCAAAGTATTGTTTCTGTGTTTTCCGTGCCGTAATATATTTTAGCTGCTTCATATCATGTGAGTGACTTCTTGAAACTGTTTCAGATGGAGGAATTAGTGGCTAATAATGCAGGAGATGATGAAATTCAGGTACTTGATTTCCTGGTGCCTAAGTGGTTGTAGTGCAGAATCGTTCTTCAATTACGTCTACCTTGAATTAATTAATATACAAGTTAATTTTGTGCTTCTAAGCTTTGTGAAGTGGGTTTTTGTGATTTTTCCAATTGATGCCTATATGGTTTAGTCCAATGTGTATTAAATAACTCCCACCGATCTCATTGTTTTGCAGGCTGTGGTTTCTGAAGTTCCTGAAATTATCCTTAGATGTATAAGCAGAGATGAAGCTGCTTTGGCTGTCGCTCAAAAAGCTTTCAAGGCTCTTTATGAGAATGCATCAAGTACCCTTCACGTCAGTGCTAACCTAGCAATACTTGTTGCTATTCGTGATGTTTGCAAGCGTGTAGTTAAAGAGCTTACTAGTTGGGTATGTTTACAGCTTTTCGGAATCTAAGCATTTACACTTCTCTGATGTGCTTGAGTTTAGTTGCTACTGATATTTCTTTAAAACTTTGCCACTATTTCCTACCATAACACATAGTATGCAAGGGCTATATTGCGCCTATTCCCTGCAGTTGGAGCTACTGATAAAATATGAGAAATATTTCCAAATGGTTATTGATACGGGATTTGTTTCTTTGGCGTTTCTAGCTGTGATTATGTAACTTTCAACGAACTTCTTGACACAGGTGATTTATTCAGAGGAGGAGCGGAAGCTTAACAAAGATATTACAATTGGTCTTATCCAACGGGAATTGCTTAACCTAGCGGAGTACAATGTTCACATGGCGAAGCATCTCGATGGAGGGAGAAACAGTATGTTGAAGGGCTTATCTTCTTGTGTACTTATCATTTTTTTTCTCAAGCGAATGTATCTAACTTGTTTGCTGTGCAGAGAGTGCAACTGACTTTGCGATTTCTCTACTCCAATCCTTGGTCACTGAGAAGTCTAGTGTCATTTCAGAGCTCCACAGTCTTGTTGATGCGCTGGCAAAGGTTGCAATTTTAACATTTTTCTGCGTTTGCTGTTGCAGTTTCATTTGTTCTTGATCTTTTTATCATCCGCAATACTTGTCATAAAAATACGCCAGTTAGAGGCATGACATATTCGTCTTTGGAAGGAGATAGGTTCGAATATTTTTTATTAGGCTCAATTTGCTACGTAACACTTTTTATCATAGAATGTCAGCGGATAGATATTGTGGTTATTTTCAATTATTGTTTTTATATTGGTATGTCTAAATGTTTTGCATGTTGCATATAATGTTTTGGTGTTTAAGAAATTTGGCAAATATTGTCTAGTGATGCAATTTTTTTGTGTTTTGGTTGTAGCTTGCCTCAAAAGCAGGATCTCCTGAGTCATTGCAACAGCTGATTGACATCATACGAAATCCAGTTACTAACACAGCTGGTCTCTCTGAGAGCTCAACCGGAAATGAGAGCATTGATATGCAAAAGGATGAGAAGGTTCAGATAATTCCGCTACCGAATGTTGCTTGTCATCATACTGTTAATTCATTTGACATCTTAGCTCTTTTATTAGGTTACGAGAAATACTACCACTAACACAGAAGAGAATACCAGCTTGGATTATGTGGAATCGGATCCTGCAGGATTCCGGAACCGGGTACTTTTTCTGAATGTTATTATCTTTTCATTACTACGATATTGATGATGAAATCTTTTTTATTTTGTTATGGTTATTTGAGAATTGCATAATCTAATAGTTTTCATTTACAAAAGTATAAATCAAAATCTATTTGTTTTGCATAATCACGATCAGTTGCAAGCTAAGGGTTTCAAAACAAACGTTTCTGTGAAGCTATTATCTATCATTACGCATGTTTTTTTTTTTTTTCGTTGTCATAACGATTTTTTATTATATATGAATTTAAAATCTCCAATGTATCCTATATATTATTTGTTTTCATCATTAAATTCATATATGTGTGTTTACATATATCCTCAGTATATAGAGGTAGAAGAAGAGCTATAACAGTATACATAGTAGGTAGCGAGATCTTGTTATCTCCTTCTGTTTTTTGTAGGAACATACATCTCTCGTGCGTGTTGTTTATTTTTTATTTTTTTGTGCTGGGTTGTATGGTATGGCAGGTGTCCACGCTATTTGAAAACTGGTATCAAATCTGCGAACTTTCTGGCGCAAATGAAAGTGCTTGTTCGCAATATGTCTTGCATTTGCATCAGACGGGATTACTTAAGGGAGATGATACAACAGAGAGCTTTTTCCGAACCCTTCTGGTAATTTAACCTGTTAAGCACCCTTTTAGAACCAGCACTTTAAACTGATAGGCCTCATTATTAACTTTCACTTTTATTTCTTTAGGAACTTTCTGTTGCTCATTGTATATCTTCTGAAGATATTAGTTCTGGTGCTGTGCAATCTCCTCAGCAAGCTCAGAGTCCATCATTCCTTATCATTGATATGTATGCAAAGCTAGTTTTTTCAATCTTGAAGGTAAGATGCTCATGAATTTTATGGTGTGCCTCGTAGATATTCAGCCAAAAGTATACATTTCCCGCTAAGTTTTGTTTTGTTTGTTTGTTTTTTATTTCAATTTGTTCAGTATTTCCCTGAGCAGGAATCTAGCAGCAAGTTATTTCTTCTTTCAGAGGTTAGGGGATATGAACTCTTTTCGTAATTCCATGTTCTACTATTAGTGGTGGATTAGGGGAGTTGGTTTGATATTGATTACGTTTTCAGATTATGGCTGTCACTGTGAGATCTATTCAAAAGGACGCAGAAGATAAAAAGGCATCACTCAATCCAAAACCATATTTTAGATTGTTCATCAACTGGCTGCTGGACTTATGTTCCCTGGATCCTGGGACTGATGGTGGAAACTTTCAGGTGCGTTTGTTGACTTCAAAGTAGCTTCTAATTAGTGGTACCACTAACATCCATCGTTTGTTGCAGGTTCTCACAGCTTTTGCCAACACATTCCACGCATTGCAGCCTCTAAAGATTCCTGCTTTCAGGTTAGGACACAGGCCTATCTATTGCCATTTCTTATATTGAAAGTGATATGGTCAGGAACTATGAGGGGAATACCTATGCAATTGAATGTTTCATGTGCTTGGCATATATGTCTCCATTTCGTTAATGAATCTATGGTTATGTTTTTCTGCTCCACTGAGGTTCGTATAAAATTTTCAGCTTTGCGTGGCTAGAGCTTGTAAGCCACAGAAGCTTCTTGCCCAAACTACTTACAGTAAATGGCCAGAAGGGTTGGCCATATGTTCAACGCCTGTTGGTGGACTTGCTCCAGTTTCTTGAGCCATTTTTGAGAAATGCTGAACTCGGAGGACCGGTATGTACCTTTTCCTCTACTGCAGTTTTTTCTTTCTTTTTGCATAAAACACTAAAGATATAGTCGATGGTAATTTAAAGCTGTCTAACTCTCTTGTTTTTTTATTTATTACTTAGGTTCATTTCCTATACAAAGGGACATTGAGAGTGTTGCTGGTGCTGCTTCATGACTTCCCAGAGTTTCTCTGTGATTATCATTTTACTTTCTGTGATGTGATTCCTTCAAGTTGTATACAAATGCGGAATATTATTCTCAGTTCTTTTCCACGGAACATGAGGCTTCCCGATCCTTCTACCCCAAACTTAAAGGTTCGAGATGATTGTGTAGAGCCCAGCATGTTCATATTCTAAGGAAAAGATTTTTTGTTGTGGGCTGATTTCTCGTGTTCATTTGCAGATTGATTTGCTGCCTGAGATAGTAGAAGCTCCGTGTATTCTTTCCGAGGTTGATGCTGCGTTGAAAGCAAAGCAAATGAAGAATGACGTGGATGAGTACCTCATGGTAACGGAACACCTGATCCTCTCATTACCTATTTTTCCTATGGAGTTCTTGAGATATAATCAAAAAAATTTCTGCAGTCGAGGCAACAGAATTCAACTTTCCTTAGTGAGTTGAAGCAAAAGCTCCTTCTTTCGTCCAGCGAGGCTAGTTCAGCAGGAACCCGTTACAGTGTACCATTAATAAACTCGCTTGTGCTGTATACTGGAATGCAGGTATGGGTCTGATGACTATGCAGATTTTGTTTTTTTAATTAAAAAAAGAGTCTAGTTTCTACAAAAAGTGGAGGTGTTAATGGAATTCGGAATTTATTGACATTGCGAGAACAGGCTATTCAGCAGCTACAGGCGGGTGAGACACAGGCTCAAAATGTTGTGGCCTTGCAGATGTTCAAGTATTTAAGTATGGAACTTGATACTGAAGGGCGGTATCTATTCCTTAATGCAATTGCAAATCAGCTTCGATATCCCAACAACCACACTCATTACTTCTCCTTCATCATGCTGTATCTATTCTTGGAATCTGACCAGGTGAGGTTGATTTTGGTAGTGTGATAAAGTTAGGTGCATTGGGAATGAATCTGACTTTGGGATGCATGAAACAGGAGATCATACAGGAGCAAATAACAAGAGTGCTGTTGGAACGGCTAATTGTGAACCGGCCACATCCGTGGGGACTCCTAATCACATTCATTGAGTTAATTAAGAATCCAAGATATGGCTTCTGGAAACAAGCCTTCATAAGGTGTGCGCCTGAGATTGAGAAACTTTTTGAATCGGTCGCCAGATCCTGTGGTGGCCTCAAGCCCACCGTCGATGAGGGAATGGTCTCCGGTTGGGTCTCCGACAATTCTCATTAGCTCTGCGTTCAACTTGTATATGTAGTGCGTAATTGTAACAATATTGTAGTAGCCTTAGTGTAATTTTTATTTATTTTTATAGTTAATTGGGTTTCATAAAATGTGTTTTAAGAAAGATAGTGCTGCATCCGGAATAGTGCTGCAGCCGTAGTGTAGTGATGGTTGCTCTTTTTTGACTTCGCCATATCCGGAATGTTTGTGGGTTATAATTCTTCCGGAATAGAAGCTTAGATCATTAGTTGTGAAGTGTCTTTATTCACTCGCCAAACGTTCTAGCCTTGAGTTAGTATTTTATTGAGTTCTAGTTTGCCAAAAATCTATAAATTTTCAAAAATAAACAAATTGGAATAAAAAGTGAATTTTTGAAAGTTATAACCCATAAATTTAGCAAAAAAACAATGTTTTATGCCAAAATTTTTGAATGGTGAGCAAGTTATTTTCAGAAGCACATAAATTTCCAAAATTATACTGTCGAACCTGATTTGAACAAAGTGGGCCTATAATATATGTTCAACAATTATTAATATATGGGCCGGGTTTTAGTTTTATTGGATTGCTTATAAGGTCTAGACCCACGCGCGTGTTATGCAGTGAAATTTATCCCATCCGCACGGGATGCGTGAGACATATTTGATACGATTTAAAAGATTGGAAAAAGGAGTTGCATAATACACTAAGTAATTTGAAGACTCTGAAGGAGAGAGAGGCTCTCCATTAAATTATACTTTGGTGTTCATAATCAAACAAATTAATAATCAATTTTCGTTTCTTAATGATTTGTCCGTACAATTATGTAGTATATAAATGGCTGTTAACTATTTAATCATAAAGATATTCAGTACTATTCATTACTTCAATCACAAAACATATTTTTACAGAAGATTAGGTCTAATAGATAATTAATACAAAGATAAAAGATTATTACAAAATCCAGTTCACTAATCACAAATGGATAACAGATGAATCTCAATCTCATCCTATAACTAAAACAACAAGAGACCCAATTTCTTCAAGGTCAAGCTTAAAACATTCAAACACCATAACTTAGAAACATGAAACAAAGCTAAGCAAATTAATAAATATATTCAGAAAAAAAGAACAGACCTTTGAAGAAAGAATCAATCATAAGAATGTCTCTTTAATCTCTGAGTCTTTGGAATACATTTATTGGACCAAATATATGAAATTGAAAGAAACAAAACTCTCTCCACAAACGAGAGACTCTCCGTAACCAGCTACCTCCTCCGGCGCCGGTAACGGCTCTCTTCACCGGCGTCGGACCAGAATGCCTTGTCTCACTCCCTTGCAGTCGTCCTTTGTAGATCCCCTCTTCTCTTCTCGGCGAGAGCTCCTCTCTACCTCACTCTCGGAGATGATTCATCTATTTCTACCGGCGGAGCAAAAGTTTGCTTCACCTTCGGTACTACTAGATCTTAGGTTCTTGAGAACCATACTCTTTCCGGCGGGATGTTCTTATCCACGTCGAGATCACTTTTCACCCCCTATCGACTTACCATTATCTCCACCACCGTGTAAGAGACTGCGGGACTCTTATGGTGTGTATTCCTTTCCCGTTGGCCATCACTTTGGAGCTGCATCTCCACCTGTGAATTGCCTTGACCAACTCCGATCTTCAGTGTGTTATCTCCTACTTCTGGTCGACGGTGGTACTCCTAATCGCCGGTGTTGGGGTTTTGGTGACTCTGAACTAGACAGCCGTGTGCCTCTGCATCTCCGGCGAGTATGTAGCAAGGCGGACCATCTCCGATGTGTGGCCGGTGGTGAAGGTTGTGGCTTTGGCGGCGCCTCCTTCTCTTGGGGAAGAGTTAGGGTTTCCATGTGTCATGGGCTCTCCTATTGGGCTTCATCTTTTTTAAGGTATTGGGCTAATCTCAAGCTTTCTAGCCCATTAGATAAATGGTTAGAGGACAACCAACATTTATTGGGCCTTAGTTGGAGAGTAGAAAATTTCCAATTTGAATTAGGAGTCTCTTATTTCACAATGCCTAATAGTGGGCCTTCGTTTTAGGCTTCAATTGTTTTAGGGTCTTTTATTATAATCTCTCTAATATATCCAATATATGTGTGGGTAGAGGACAATCACTTTCTGTTGGGCTTTAGATTGGATTATGATAAATGTCTATTAGTTCTAAGACTTTATATTAGGTTTAAATATCATGTGTGTCTAGACCTTAGAACTTTCATTGGTTCTTTAATCCCCTCCCCTGTGGAGGATGTTTTTCAAAGCTCGGAATTCATGTTTGATAGAGCTCCCCTTGTAGTTCGACAGCTTTACCTCTCTACATATGAGTGAGAGACAGAGATAAAAGAGATGTCTTTTGGGTGATTCTTCTTCTTCTTCTTCCCTCCGCCGTTCTCCTCTTTTCTTTTCTTCTCCTCTTCTTTTCTTCTCTTCTTCTCTTCTCTTCTCCTCTCCTCTTCTTTTCTTCTCTTCTCCTCTTCTTTTCTTCTCTTCTTCTCTTCTCTTCTCCTCTCCTCTTCTTTTCTTCTCTTCTGCTCTAATCTTCTCCTTCGTCGTCTCGCCGTTCTCTTCTTCTTCTTCTCTCTCCACCGTTGTCCTCATCTTCTTCTTCTTCCCTCTTTTTAGTTTATGTTATGTAGGTTTTTTGTTTCGTAAGTTTTAGTTTATATTATGTAGGTTTTAGTTTATGTTATGTAGATTTTTTGTTTCGTAGGTTTTAGTTTATGTTATGTAGGTTTTTAGTATATGTTATGTAGGTTTTTAGTGGGGGTATAACTCTTTGGTCACTGATCCGTTCGTCGTGTTTTTGGTACGGTTGAAAAATGAAAACCTACAACACTTGACGAAAACCTACAACAAAGAAACATGTAAACCTACATAACATGAGATACTTAAACCTACAACAAAAAAAAATGAAAACCAATAACTCTTGTGGACTTATTTTCGGGGGCTATAACTCTTTGGTCACTGATTCGTTCATCGTGTTTTTGGTACGGTTGGAAAGATCTCACTCTCAAAAATCTGTAGCTTCAAGTTGTTCGTTGATCGGAGTTGTATTGAGAAAGTTACGATCAGTTTAAGGTAAGAGGCCGAAACATAAACTAAAAACATACATAACATAAACTAAAAATCTACATAACATAAACTAAAAACCTACATAACATCAACTAAAAACCTACATAACATGGAAAATAAACCTACACAACATGGAAAATAAACCTACACAACATGGAAAATAAACCTACACAACATGGAAAATAAACCTACACAACATGGAAAATAAACCTACATAACATGGAAAATAAACCTACACAACATAGAAAATAAACCTACATAACATGGAAAATAAACCTACATAACATGGAAAATAAACCTACATAATATGGAAAATAAACCTACATACCATAAAAAATAAACCTACATAGCATGGAAAATAAACCTACATAACATAAAAATAAATCTACATAACATGGAAAATAAACCTACATAACATGAAAAATAAACCTACATAACATGGAAAATAAACCTACACAACATGGAAAATAAACCTACATAACATGGAACAAAAAACCTACATAACATGGAACAAAAAACTACATAACATGGAACAAAAAACCTACATAACATGGAAAATAAACCTACATAACATGGAAAATAAATCTACATAACACGGAAAATAAACCTACGAAACAAAAACCTACATAACGTATGCTGACGTGAAATTATTCATTAATGGCAGTTTCGTAATTTTCTTTTTCTTTTCAAAGGAAACAGGGGTAAAACGGTATTGAAAACACTAAAAAACAAGTCTAGTAATTTCAATCTTTTTAGACTATTTAGTAAGAGATAGAATCATAATAGATTAGTTGAGTAAATCACCCTAAAAAAAGTATGAAATTTATAAATTTTCAAAAATAATCAAAAATGGTGTGAACACTGATTTCTCAAACCTATAACCAACAATTTTTTCAAAAACGAGGTTTTTGCCAAAAGTTTGAAATCAATAAATTTCAAAAAATGACATGAAAAGTAAATTTTTTTAACACTATAACCTACAATTTTACAAAAAAATGAGGTTTTACGCCAAAAAGTTGGAAATCTATAAATGTCGAGAAATAATAAAAAAATAGCGTGAAATGTATATTTTTGAAGGGTATACGGTATACCACATATTTACCAAAAAACAGGTTTTACGCAAAAAAGTTTGAAATATATAAATTTCCTTTTAAAAAAAAATCATAAACTCACATGAATAGTGATTTTCTAAACACTCTAACCCATAAATTTACCTAAAAATGAGGTTTTAGTTTTAGGCCAAAAAATTTAAAATATATAAATTTCCAAAAATAAAATGGAGTGAAAAGTGAGTTTTTGAAAGCTATAGCCACATATTTACCAAAAAACAAGGTTCTGCCCCAAAGATTTTGAGATCTGTAAATTTACCAAAAAAAAGGAAAAAATAGCGAGAAATGTGATTTTCTCAAAGCAATAACCCACAAATATACCTAAAATAAGGTTTTACGCAAAAAATTGGTATCTATAACTATTCAAAAATAATCAAAAATGGCGTGAGAAGTGAGTTTATAAAAACGATAACCTACTCATTTTTGAGAAAAGGAGATGTTATGCCAAAATTTCGTAACTCATAAATTTCTAACAATACTTAAAAGTGGCGTAAGAGGTGATTTTCTCATGGCTATAAACCATAAATTTATTTCAAATGAGGTTTACGCGAAAAATAAATAAATTAAAATCTATAAAAATCTAAAATTAATCAAAAATAGCCTGAATAATTAGTTTATGAAGACTATAACCTAGAGATTTCAAAAAAGTTTTAGTCTATGAATTTTCCAAAAATATTTTAAAAGTACCGTGAAAAGTTATTTTTTGAAGATTATTACCCACAAATTTTCTAGAAAACAAGGTTGTACGCAAAAAATAAAATAATTTTAATTTAATAATATAGATTACATCATGTAAACTTTAAAACTAACTATTATTCTAAGTTTTCATTATTGTCTTAGTATAAATCTGAAAATTATAGTCAACAAATCAAAATCTAGTATAAAACGGTTTTGGATTCGATTCGGCAATTATACACTCATGTTTTGATTTGCACAGTTTTTTTTATTAGTTTTTGAAAAAACCATTTTTTGTCTACCATGGTTTTTAGAGTATTTTTACTAATTCAGCACAAAAACTAAAAACTAACATTTTGTAAATTTTGCTCTTCATTTTCGTATGTTTTTTTTTTAACAAAATACTATTCTTTTCTATATTGTTCTATTATTATCGAACTAGAATTTTAAACAAATATATTTAACTAAAATAATGACATATTAAGAATGTAAGAGGTCGATAGAATTTTAAATATTTTATACTTCCAAAAATAATGATTATTATTTATATGCTAAATTTTAATATATTTTATACTTCCAAAAATAATCATATCTTTCATAGATTTAGGAAAAAAACATTTTTAACCATAAATATTAAAAATAGAAAAAAGAATTAAATTGAAAATTCAAAAACTGAAAAAATTGCCATTCATGTTTTTTAAAAGTTAAATTTACTGCAAAAACCAAAAACAAAAAACTGGTTTGCCATTCATCACCTTATGAAAGTTTGAATATGGTTCCAACAAAAATGGAAACAGGATTTAGGTTTTCACAATTGCAAATCTGACGCCCAGACTTCATTCTCTTTGCTTTCCCATTTCCCAGTACGTAGCTTTGCTCAGTCAAATTGAGTAAGGGATTACAGAATTCTAGATTCCGACATGTCAGAAGATTCGAAGACTTAGTCTAATCTTTTTTTCCTCTTTACAAGTCCTTGGGAGGAGAACAACAACCAAATTTGTTAATAATATGAGAGGGAAAGCAAGACAAAACAAAAGGGTTGTTGGTTGTGAGAGAGAAGAAAACAGAGGAATTTTATACAAACTGCAAAACCAGCCACCATGATCTAATCTCTCATGGTAAATGGAACCATTTGCTCCCATTTCCCTCTACCTTATTACCGGATGCCTCCTCCTGCAATTGCATTTCAAAGACAAGAGTGTTACGCATCATCTCCTCTCTGCTTTATATGTTATATTATTATCTCATACTTAAAACAAGCTTTGTATCAAAATAGCTTTACGTATTTATTGGTTCATTACCTCTTTGGTCGGATTCCATCTTCTTCGTAGTCCATCACTCCACTTGGTTCCCCAAACATCTCTTTATTCCCTCTGATGTCAACATCCCCCTGCCCACAACGTAAGTAAGACTACATCGACCACCACCCTTCCCAATCACATTTCACACACATCAAAACCAAATGACCCTTGTTTCAATTTCATTCTACTATCAGATAACAACCAAGTACTGGTTTTCAAACACTTCATTTCAGACACATCAGCTGTTAATGATTCTTCTCTTTTATTATAAAATTCATAATACAGTTTCCCATCCAACATGTTAGATTTCTTGTCACACCAAGAATGGTAATAAGAACCTGCCACAGTTGACTGACTGTTTTGTTCGTTATTTAAAAATGTAACTTTTTAATCTACGATAGTTTTGGACTCGCAAACCACAAGGACCTTGAGAAATCTTTCTTAATGGAGTCTTTCCCCTCCCCTTTACATATACCTAAACTATTTATAAACCCACCATCATTCTCTCAAGACAGAAAAAGCTAATTGGACTTTGAACTCATGGTTACAGGAAAGTAACTAAGAGTAGCTACATACTATACTTATAAGGGAATAGTGAAGCCCTTAGGCTTCCAAGTCCATCATTACCTTCAGCAACAGAGACTTTTTCACTTCTTCCACCCCTTCTTCTACTTCCTTACGATGTTTTTTATCCATCTCACTCATGTTGTCCGCCCATTTGATCTTGTTTTGAATTGAAACAAGCAGATTCTCTGACGTGTTCAACCTACACATCCATTTATGCCAACACATGAACAGACTCAAAATTTAACTTAAGTCACAAACTATTTCGGGAAAAAGGACATTCCGCATAGAGCACAAGAATAACTCGTGATCATTAGCCATATATACCAGTTTGACAATGTATGTAACATATTCCCTAGCTGTCCTGGCCTTAGATCCCTACCAGCTGCAAACGGGACCTGCATGTTTGTAAAATATATAAGGTTTATATAGTCGTTCGTGAGTTTACAAACAAAGAACAATGGTTATATCGGAACATGAAATACGAAATACACCTCGAAGCATCTTTTCAACTGATCCAGTTTTCCTCTAACTATACCCTGGATAATTGTAAAAGAAAATCAGCACCATGCAACATCACAGTAAGTTGTCTGTGCAATTTGCCAGTAAAAAAAAGTAGAGATTACTCAGAAAGAAAAAGGGTAAATTTTTTCTTAAGAGTACTAACCGCGTACATGCATTCATTGATAAGAAAGTCCTCAAGTTCTCGAACATTGGTAACATCCAACTCAACCATTAATGTATGATAGGGCAAGACCTATGAAAAAATTGAACAAGGAGAGTGAGATATGGGAAACACATTTGGTCTGCGAAACAGGGGCATCGTACAAATAAATAAGCAGGAACAGAGTACATAACAGGTGAAATCAGGAAAATAGGCCGAGAACTAAACAATGATACCTTGTCAGACTCAGCGAGGGTAAGCACAGTGAGCTGCTTTAGCTTCAAAATTTGGTCAGGAGTCAACTGAGGAATACGGGTGGCATTGCCTAGAGAAATCGATCAAAAAGAGAAAGCGACAGGTTCATAAGGGAAATATATAAAACGCATCAAAATGCCTTAAGGTTCCAGACGTACATTTGTAATCACCCCAGGTGCCATGGGCAAACAACCGTAGTACATCCAGGTACACAGAATTTGTGGTTCCTTCAAGCTGCAAATGCATTGTTTTAAACAGCTTAAGAGACCAATTACGGGTAACCAAATACGTAACAAACATTCCTATACATGTATGAATATCCGAACAGAAAGCTAGCTTTCTTTTAGCAAAGATTGAGAAGTAAGTGAAACCCTAATCCAGGAGAATTGGTTCATTAGAGTTCAAAAATTAAGCAGCGTAAGAAACAAACACTCGAGAGAGTTTCGGGTAGACCTCGGCAACATTGGGTAAAGCCAAGATCTCGGAGAAGGCGAATAGAGAAGGATGCGATGTAGCTTCGATGATGATAGGCACAAGAGCGTCGCCTTTGCAAGTAGAAGCTCGCTTAACGAGCCGATCGATAATCTCCGCCTGCTTCTGCTCGATATCCATCGTCTTCTGCTTCTTCTCCTTCAATATCTCGAGAACTCGACTCAGCAATAACTGTAATCAGGAATCAATCAAAGGTTCTCGAAGAAAATCGATTTCCGGTTGTTTAGGGTTTTCCAAACGAGAAATCCTGACTTCTGTCCCTTTTTATATTGCTTAAAAAGTAGGATCCATGTGAGTGACGTGTCCAATTCTCCTCGAATTAAACTTCCAATAATACAATTAATCAACATAATTGTTATCCATTGACACAAACAAAAAAAATAGTTATTCATTATTACAAATTGACTTCTTTTTTTTTTTTGCTCAACATATTGATTCGATTTAAGTAACAAACGAAATACAATGTTTATCTCTTCCAACCAGAGCATTTTGGGATAATAGAATAAAGCTTAGGGTTATAACACCCAAGAGAAATTGCTTCTTCTCTCTTTCTAAACTGCACTTAGGCTGTATCTATCTCAGTCATTAGGACTCTAATATCTTGGAGAATTGGACCAAGGCAGAGCCAGTTCTGTTCAGCCTTCTACGCCTCCATCACCACTTTGGGATCTGTTTCAAAGATGACATTGTTATAACCAAGATTCCTGATCATGAGAATTACCCATCTAAGAGCTTCAGTTTCGGTTGTACGGCTGGAAATTGGAGTCTTTATCGCCCAAGTTGTTTCACAAGACCAATCTGAAACCTGCACAAGGTAAATTTTTTTGCCAAGCTCCAGCCACATTACATTTCAACCAACTATAGGACGTGCATTCCATCTACTTAAGTTCACATTTGCATTCAGTAGCTGATCATGGACTTCTCGGATTGCTTCAATCTGGTTCCATTCGTCTCAGTCCATGATCGCTTTATTGACGACCAAAGGAGCAGTACAATCAGTACCTTTAAAGATGAAATCGTTTCGCACTTTCCAGATCCTCCAAAGGATCCAAGGTACATATCGGCCAATTCCATCACTTGCTGGGAATAACTTATCGACATTGAGAGCATTAAATATGTTTGTGAACAAAGATGACTCCAGCAAGTTATCAGGGAAAGTCGGGATTGGCGAGACTGCCCAAACCAACCTTGCAAATGGACTTGTGAAAAGTAGGTGGTTCACCGTTTCCTTCTCTGTTAGGCATCGTTGACATAAGTCTTCTTTGGTGAGACGTTGCTTCTCCAAATTGACTTTTTAGTTCTCTCTTTTTGTTTTTAATAATTTGGTCCCAGCTATTTAGTTTTTTTTTGTCGATGAAAGTTATATAAGATGAATTTACAAAATAAAAAGCAACTATCAAAGCAAAGGCAAGAAAAACTAAACATAAAAAGAGAAGTGAACAAAAAGGATATAGAGATGCACACAAGAACTTTAGGAAGAGCTGAGACCGAGACAGCAACGTAGAAACTCAAACACTTAAAGAAAAGAGATGGCAGCCAGAGACGCATAAGGCAAAATGAATCAAGGGTCGAGACAGAGCACTACAGGCCGAGGGAGGCAACACATCGACCACAAGCTACATCCGACAGCCCCACGAGAATTTTTAAGCAATGTCCTCAGCTGCATTTGCAACCAACACACGCTTATGAACGACCAAGAGAACCTCAACTGGCTGAGGATAAGCAAAAAAACCTCACATAACTTCCTTGTTGATATTTTCTTTTACATTTCATTATCATTTAAAAGCGTTATTTACATGTTAATTTCTGTTTTCTTTCTTTCAAAAATACTTAAGAATAATTATTCGTTTATAAAAGTTGACTTTACTAAGACACCTAATTTGTTAACTAACATATACGCATTGTATAAAAGATGTTAATTTAGATAGTTACTATTCAAATAGTTTTAGGAAATATTCATCTTCATAATTATAGACTATAGTTTCTTGAATGTGTAATCTGTTCCATCCATTTATCTTTGTAGTAGGTTGTTCATGAATGGTTTCATTCCCACAATTAACGGGAAGACGGACTCCAATCTCCCCAAATTTTTCATATCTGTTTTTATAACCTCAAACTTTTAATTTCGGTCCAATTTCATCTCCCCAAACTGTCATATATGCCTTTATAACCCCGAATTTTTAACTTATGCCTAATTCCACCTAATTTAAATTTCATTGTCTAATTCCACATAATTTAAGATAAACCAAATAAAACTGAAAACGATGTATAACCCGATTTCACTCATGAAGTTGTGTGATATGGAATCAAGTACAATTTCAATTTTATGTCAAGTTAAGTTTCAGTTTCGTGAACAAAATATGGTACACGAAGTATGGTTTCAGTTTCAAGTTTCAATTTCAGTTTCAATTTTGTATAGTTTAACTTAAATTAGGTGGAATTGAACAAAAGTTAAAAGTTTGAGGATATAGAGGTTAGAGGTATATATAACATCTTTTGTGGGTTAGATGCAATAAAGTTTAAATCAAGTGGAACTAGGCAGATGTTAAAAGTTTGGAGTTAATAGAGGCAAAAATCAATTGTGGGAAACCAAAGTAAAGAGAATTAATAACTACATTAAAAAAATAGTCTCGGTAACTGAGCCAGCGATTCTCGTGCGATCTCCTCCTCCTTCCTCGAACTCTCACCGGCGCTGGTCCCTGACCGCCAGCTCCGGCAAACCCAATGGTCAATAAAAAGAAATCCCCCCGTGTTAAGCCCCCTCGACCCAAGAAGAATGCGGTAATCGTCGACCCAGTTAGTCATCTCCCTTCTTCTCCCTCTCCGACTACAATTCCTCATGCTGTAGCCTCGATTAATTCGGCTACTTCGGTGGCTGCGACTGGGACCTCTACAACTTCAGACGTGCAAGCCACTGTCTCCCCCGCAGCTAGTACCACCGTAATCATCCAAGATTCAGCTAACCCTAGTGTGCGAGAAGCTTCCTCCCCCGTCACTCCCATCAGCAACTCGAGTTGGGCTAACTTAGTCACTACTTCCGGCACTAAGATGCAGCAGAAAGGTAGCCCCTTTGTCCTGGATTCCGATGAGCTTTGCATTAAAATGTCGGACGAGGTGGTGACTAAAAACAAAAATCAATGGGCCAATTTCATTCTTGCCCAATTCCATGGCCCCACCCCCTCGCCTGGTGCTCTTCACGCCATAACAAACATCATTTAGAGTAGAAAGCTCCGTGACATTACTGTCTCCAAACTCTCAGAGCAATTATTTCTCAGATAGATCTCCTCTGCAATTACGCGCCAGCACGTCCTCGCCCAAGGAATGTGGCACATACAGAACCAGTCAATGTTTGTGGGTAAATGGGAACCAGGAGTAGAACCCGTAATCCATGTCCTTACCTATGCACCGGTATGGCTTGAATTCCGCAATGTACCCCCTGAATACTTCTCCACCGAAGCTTTTGAGCGCATTGCCGGGATAATCGGTAAACCACTGTATCTTCACCCTGCCACCGCTAATATGTTAAACTTGGATGTTGCTAGAGTTTTCACAATCGTTGACCCCACCAAGCCAGACCCTGAAGCTGTGAACGTACATTTCTCCTCTGGAAAAGTCTGCAGACTTGATGTCTCTTGTCCATGGCTACCACCAACTTGCGATCACTGCTCACAGATTGGGCATAGTATCAAGAAATGCTCTTCTGCTCCTATCACTTGCTCGAACTGCAACTCCCCCGTCCATGCTTCCTCTGATTGCCCGAGGCTTCGTAAACTTCCTCCTCTACCTATAGCTCCGGAGACCATTGTCACAAAACAAGCCACCACTACTTCCAAAGAGGAGGCTAAACTTAAGGTTGTGGACACATATCCCCCAGCCAAGCCTGCTCCCGTAGCTTTAACCTCTGTGATTCCTAATCCTATCGCTCCATGTGTTAAAGAAGCGCTCCGTAAAGCTCCCACTGATACCTCTGCATTGGAAGCTTCTCGCAAATGTACTAAAGCAGGGCCCTTGGTCATCAAAGAGCCCCTTCGGCAGCCACAGAAGAAGGGGGTGGAATCATCCACAAAGAACAAGAAAGGGAAAAGAAAGGCTATTGCACCGCCCTCTTCCTCTGACTCGCGAAATGATGTCAGCTCGGATTCAGGGGATCTTTCAGCTGACTAAAATCCGGATGATGATGACAGATTTATGATGGTTATATCTAAGAGAATACAGAAACAGTTCTCCAGGGAAGCTGGAAATGGTACAAAGCGGGGCTATAGCCCTAATCACTGATCTTATGGTTGATATTTTTTTGTTGGAATACAAGAGGATTCAATGATCCTGTGAAGCGTAGAGGGTTTAGAAATTGGTTCACCCCCAATAAGGCGCCTTTTGGCAGTATTATAGAAACTATAGTGAAGCTAGATTACTTACTCCGCATTTTGAAATCAACCTTTCCGGATCGTCTTTTTGTCTGCAATTATGAACATGCAAAGCTTGGTAGGATTTGGATTACTTGGGATCAATCAACATCTGTAACGATTATCTTTAAATCAAACCAGGCCATTAATTGTATCGTTAAGCTCCCTCACATGACAAATGACTTTGTGGCCACCTTTGTTTATGGATTAAATTGAAAATACTTTAGGAAGCAGCTTTGGATTGATTTAGTTGCCATTCACTCAGACCCGCGGACCCAGGGAAAACCGTGTGTCACCTTAGGGGACTTTAACCAATCCCTAAACCCCATTGATGACTCTCGTGGTTGCACTCGGATTACCTCCGGAATGCAAGACTTTCGGGACTGCATCTCTGCAGTTGGCATTCTCGATCTCAGCTATTGTGGGAATCATCTGACTTAGTGGAACAATCAGGAGGACAACCTTATAGCAAAGAAACTAGACCGAATCCTCATCAATGACCATTGGCTACACACTTTTCCTTACTCGTATGGTGAGTTTGGTGATCCTCTCATTTCGGACCATGCCCCGGCTTGTGTTCATTTTGGCGTCGCTCAGGCCCCTCCCAATAAGCCATTTAGGTGCTCCAATTTTATTACTCACCATACTGAGTTTGCCTCTAAAGTAAGAGAAGCATGGGATAGCCTCTCCATCCGGGCACATCTATGTTCTCTTTTGTTAAGAAGATGAAGCAGATCAAAATGGTTCTAAAATCCTTGAACAAGGATCATTTGTTTGGTATTGAAAATAAAGTCACTGATGCTCTTCGACATTTGTCCTCTTGCTAAGTGAATGTCCTCTCCAATCCTTCCCCCTCAGCGTGTCTTGCAGAGAAACATACCCACAAGGTTTGGTTTGATCTTGCCACTGCACAAGAGATATTCTTCAAGCAAAAATCTCGTGTTCACTGGCTGCAGAGTGAAGATCTTAATACCTCGTATTTCCACCGCATGATGACAATGCGACGCTCCCTGAATCATATCCATTACTTGCGGGATGGTAATAATATGAGGCTGTAAGGACTCCCCGAAATACAACACCACTGTGTTAGTTATTTTGAAAGGCTCCTTGGTGGTGTCACTACTCCTCTATGCCATAGCAATCTTGAGCTTGCTCGGAATCTCACAATATTTTGCTGCTCCCAATCTCAGCAGAACATGCTAATTGCTCCTTTCTCCTCTCAGGAAATCATGGAAGAAGTGTTCGCAATCCCAAGTAACAAATCTCCAGGACCTGATGGTTTTTCTTCAGAATTTTTCAAGAAAGCTTGGCCAACGGTGGGAGGAGAATTTGTTTCCTCAGTGCTTGAATTTTTCAGTAATGGCAAGATTTTTAAATAAGTTAACGTCACTACAATAACTTTTATACCCAAAAGACCATGTGCTGATCAAATAACAAATTTCTGTCCGATTTCTTACTGCAACGTCATGTATAAAGTGATCTCTAAACTCTTGGCAAAGCGTTTACAAACTATCCTCCCTCAGATAGTTACCAACACTCAGTCAGTGTTCGTGAAGGGTAGATTAGTTATTGAGAATGTGCTTCTTGCCTCTGAATTGGTACAAGGCTTCAGTAGGAAATGCATTACAAGGAGAGGTCTCCTAAAGGTGGACTTAAAAAAGGCATTTGATATGGTTAATTGGGACTTCCTTCTTGAATCTCTTGTGGCTGTAGATTTTCCCCCTACATTTGTTAGTTGGATTTCAGAATGCCTCACCACTCATACATTCTCTATTTTAATTAAATGAGGGCTATGTGGACACTTCAAAGGCTCAAGGGGCCTTAGACAAGGTGATTCACTTTCACCCTCTTTATTTGTAATTGCCATGAAGATCTTTGGGAACCTTTTATCTGCAGCATTTGAATTGAATACAATTGATTACCACCCTCTAGCTAAGGATCCGAGGATCACTCACCTTGCTTTTGCTGACGATGTAATCATTTTCTTTGATGGTTTTGCCCACTCTCTTCGGGGTATCACTCAGGTTCTCAAAGTCTTTGAAGAGCTCTCAGGTCTCTCTATGAACACAAGTAAGACTACTCTCTTGACAACAAGATTGAACCACTCTGAGATTGCGGCTGCAGCCTCCTTTGGTTTCACGGAAGGGTCCCTTCCTGTCCGTTACCTTGGCCTCCCTCTCATGCATCGGAAACTGAAATTAGCGGAGTACTCCCCCCTTATAGACGCCATCTCCACCAGATTTTCCAGCTGGACCATCAGATCTCTATCTTTTGCGGACCGCCTTCAACTTCTCAAATCGGTAATCTATAGTTACCTCAACTTCTGGTGTTCAGCTTTTTGTTTACCTAAAGGCTGCATCAAGAGAATCGAAAAACTATGTAACAACTTCCTTTGGTCGGGTACAATAGACTGGTATACCTCTGCAAAAGTATCTTGGAAAAACATCTATTTGCCTTTATCTGAAGGTGGTTTGGGATTGAGGTGTATCAACACATGGAATGTTGTTTTAAACCTTCGATTGATCTGGCTCATATTTACCAATAGTGGCTCACTCTGGGTAGCTTGGAACAATAAACACAGACTGAAAAATAACTCCTTCTGGACAACTTCTCGAACTCACAATGCATCTTGGTTGTGGAACTCTATGTTAAACCTCCAAAATGTTGCAAGAAAATTTATATTCTGTGAATTAGGTGATGGTAACTCTGTAAGTTTTTGGGACGATGACTGGTCATACATCAGCCCTCTCATCACCATTACAAGACCTCAGAGACCCCAGCTACTTGGTATACCTCGGTCCAGCACTGTCTTCCAAGCCACATTATAGGAAAACTGGATATTGCCCTCTGCTTCATCCAGGCAGGATGCCTTGATCTACATTGGAAACCACCTATCGAGCATAGATCCCCCCCCTGTGATCAAAGAGGTAATGATTGCTACAAGTGGAAGACAAACAACTCTGCCATCACATCATTCTCTTCTCGGGAAACTTGGGAATGCATCCGCCCTTCAGCAAGCGCAGTACCATGGCATACAACAGTCTGGTTTAAAGGTGCAGTTCTGAAGCACACTTTTCACTTCTGGGTCTCTACTTTGGACATGCTACCTGTTAGATTTAGACTCTACAACTGGAACATCTCAGCCGATCCTACTTGCTCCACCTGCAATTTTTGCCCCGAAACCAAGGACCATTTGTTCCTTTTTTGTGATTACAGCACCGAGCTCTGGCACATTATACAAATGAGACTAGGATCCCCTCTCTTCCACTTCATCAACTGGAATCATCTCCAAACTTGGATGCAGCAGGGCTCCTCAAAGAGCCGTAAACTGCTGAAACATATAGCCACCCAAGCCACCGTGTACAACATATGGAGGGAGCGTAATCTAAGGATTCACACTCGCTGCGCCAGATCAATACCATAGGTCTTCAAAGCCATTGATAGGTCAGTTCGGGACGTAGCCCTCGCAAGACTACACAAAAAATCATGCTCTAACCTTCTCGTTTTGTGGTTCGAATTTGATTGAGGCATTGACCAACTAATTGGGCTACTACCTTCCTGTAAGCAACCATGGTGAAATCTTCATCCTAATGGTTCTAACTCAAAACAGTCTTTTTGATCAATATATTGAAAAAAATCAATTGTGGGGGAGATAAAGGTAGAGTTAATGGGCCAAGGCTGAGAAAACCACGTTTAGTGTCATATTGGAGCCCAAACAGATCGAAACATAAGGACAGTACGAGAAATCAGTAGAATCAGTAACTCTATTTGCCTAACAGCGTAAAGAGGTCTTCCTGAGTTCGGAAGATATGGCTACTCCGCCGGCAGAATCTCGCAGCAACAGAGCTGCCGTTCAGGCAACAAATGACGATGCGTCCGCCAGTAAATTGTACGAGCTATCTTTCTTTCTCTCTTTTTATACTTGATTCCTTCCTTCTTCTTTTTTCAGTATGGGTATCGTCTGCTTTTATTCTAGTTTCTGGACGCATAAATTATACGATCATAATTTCTGATATTGCTATGCATTTTGAAGATCTTGTGTCAAAAAGGGTTATATGAAAGACGATTATGTTCATCTCTTCGTGAGAAGACCTGTTCGAAGATCTCCGATCATCAATCGAGGTGAGTCGTCTTTCCGAGATTGATTGATATGTGTGTCCTGTTTGGACGGAGCTCACTGACACTTACTGCCTTTGGTTTGGGTCTCCTAGGTTACTTTTCCCGTTGGGCTGCCTTCCGAAAGCTTATGTCTCAATTTCTAGAAAGTGGGACAAGTTCTAATGAAACTGCTCAAACCAAGAAACAGATACTGTCACTCGGTGCTGGCTTTGATACTACATATTTTCAGCTGCTGGTGCATCTCGTTTTCTTTGTTTCGTTTGGTTTTATATCCAATCCTCCATTTGTCTTATTTTATTACTACTTCTGATTTATTTTAGGCTTTTGGTATCTGCTGTTCTCAATTTTCATTTTTTTTCATTTTGTAGGATGAGGACAAAGGGCCCAATTTGTATGTGGAACTGGATTTTAAGGAGGTACTATTTGATCAAATTCAATTGTAAATAATTCAATTTTACCGGATAAAATCTGAACAAAGTATTCATCAGGGATATTGACTCTAATGCCAAAAAATATCCTTCTTACGTTAGGTAACAAGTAAGAAGGCTGCTGTAATAGAAAACTCCAGCCAGCTGAGAGAGAAACTAGGAGAAAATGCATCTATTTCAATTGGTAAGAGGACCTTTTATGTTTCTCATATAAAATGTAGAATGGTCCTTTTTTTTTGTGATGCATTTTAGCTACTGATAATTTTCTTCATCCTTCATTCTGTCAGCTTTTAAATGTATAATGCATATCCCCACCCTGGTGCTCTCTCCAACCTCCCTTTTTGTGTAGCCCTACAGTTGGCCTGTAGTTTTAGTGGCTTACTTAAATTTTGTTGTGTGTTTGACTCTGCAGAGGAAGGCCAAGTGATCAGTGATCATTACAAGTTACTTCCAGTTGACCTGCGTGATATACCAAAATTAAGAGATGTTATATCCTTTGCAGATATGGATCCAAGGTACGCATGATTCTTGACACTGTGATTACATATTTTTCGAAACCTCAGCCGTCTTCCTCTACCGGGTAAAGATATATGGCAACAGATACTGACTGGTGATAAACCTCCTTGATCCCTAATATCATTATCAGTCTGCCGACATTTATCATTGCAGAATGTGTTTTGATTTATCTGGATCCGGATTCAAGCCGTGCCATTGTCAATTGGGCATCAACAACATTTTTAACTGCAGTATTTTTCTTATATGAGCAGGTTTTAGGCATTCGTGCTGAACTGTGATTTTCTTTGTCGGCATAATGTCACAGATAAGTATCTTACTGCTGATGTGTCTAAATCGTTGGATTTCTGTTTGCAGATTCATCCTGATGATGCATTTGGACATCAGATGATTAGAAATTTGGAGGTATGAATGTGTACTCTAGTTGCAGCGACATTATCATGAGTAAAGCTTGTTGAGGTTTTCGCGAAACTATGGAATCCAGTAATACATTATAATATTATAAGATACTGCCTCTGGTACATCTAGTATTAACCTTAGCTTTTTCTGAGAGCGTAAGCTTTTTTTCTGTGCTTTAGAGTCGAGGGTGTGCTCTCTTAAGCATTGATGCAACACCAACTTTACTTGCAAAGGAGAGATTGTTTCTTGACAATGGCTGGCAGGTACGCTTTGCAGTTAGAATATTACGATAATTTATGCTAAGATGTGTATTTATGTCTGCACTTTTGGATTGCCAAACAGTTTGACATGTGACTTCTAATTTGTAATGCAAAAATGCAAGAATTTGACTGCAAAGTCATCTAACAAATACAAGCTTTTATTTTCTATGCTAGGTTACTGTCAACTGTCCTTCATAATGTGGCAATAGGCTATTAATGGGACATATATTGAAATATCAAGTATATTTTATGATATATGGCTTCTCGTGTTTGTTCTGATATATCAGAGAGCTGTTGCCTGGGACATGCTAAAAGTGTATGGTAGTTTTGTTGATACTCAAGAAAAACGCAGGTCAGTTGCTTTACTTATCATCAATATTTGGATAATATTATGTAACAGCGTTATGCTATTCGTACCTAGTCTCTGGTCTGAACAATTTCAGAAGAATTCTCAGTCAATAAATAAATTTAGGAAATAATTGCCCCTTACTTTTGAGCTTTCCATTGTTTTTAGATGAACCTCTTCCGGTCTCCTTTCTCTTTCCCTCTCTCTTCTGCTACTGTAGTTTATGACATTTGATTAGAAAGCCAACTTCTCTTTGAATCTGTCTTAAATGAGATAGTCGTGTTTCTAGGATCGAGCGATTGGAGTTGTTTGATGAATTTGAAGAGTGGCACATGATGCAGGCAAGTCTGTCTCCTCCTTATTAATTTGATCTTGTACCTACGTATGCATGGGAAAGTGGAAAAAAAGAGCGAAAGCTGATTGGTGTTGAATACAACTGTATGCGTCAGTTCTTATTGTTGGGGATAGCCACTTGAGAAGTATATAACCGCATTTGTTTTCAACAGGAACATTACTGTGTCACATATGCTGTCAATGACGCAATGGTACGAACATGAGACATGCTCGAGTAGTATTTATGACACATTGTTTTATGTAGCTTGGTAAGAGAGCAAGTAAATATGATGAGGTTGATAAAGAAGTATACTGGAAATTGGTTTTTGGATAAAAATGCAGGGAATATTTAGGGATTACGGTTTCACAAGAGAAGGGGGCGGTGAAAGCATGAGCATCTCATCAGCATCGTTGCCTTGAAAAAGGAAGAGGGTGTTGTTGTATGTATTTCATCGGATTGGGCAATTAGAAATGGTACGTCAGTTCTTACCTTGTAGTGACGTTGACGTATACCAAATTTGTGTTGACTTAGGAATGATGATGGGTTTGGCTATTGGTTATTATTATAGACGGAAGATGATGATTGCACAAATATATGGGGGCGGGTGAAGAGGCCTTTCTTTTTGGCTGTTGTTGAACTTGTCTGCATTTTTCCCTTTGAAATCAGAAATGTTATTTGATACTACATGTGTGAATGCTGTTCCACATATGTTTTTTTTTGTATTCTCCATGCTCCACTAATCTTCTTATGTAGTAGAGATATTATGAATTATTTTTGGCAGACGTTTCGTGGGTGCTAATATTTTGTTAAGCAATTTTTATTATTTTTTATTCATACATATTACTTAAATAGAATTTTTTTTTTTTGCTTATATATGTATATCATGTACTATAAAAGTTTTCTTTGTTTTTTTTTAAATATCACATCGGTTAAAATTTGAGAATTCATAAACTTGATCATTTAAATTTTTTGGCGGCTGTAAACATAGCAGTTAGCAGTGCTTTTCTTTTGGGGTAACCTTAAAATTCAAGGAAAACAACACCTTACCGATGGCCCAAAGGTGGGCCACCAAATTAATATAACCAAATGGGTAGCCCACGGGTGAATCGAATGAGCCCATATAGGCCGATCCTTTTTGTTGACTTTATGGGCGTTGACTTTGACATCGACATCGTAGGCCGTACCCAACGACCGCCAAAAACTCAGCCTTCTTCTAAACTCCACCTAACACTTTCCCTTCCCCCAGCGATGCTTTCTACTGCGTCCGTTCCTGGGAGCGTCGATCTTCCCCGAACCTTAAAGATGGATTCGTCTGCGTCTCCGGATGTCGTTTCCGATCCCCCACCTTCTTCCCCCGAGGGATCGCGCTCTAGCGGCTCACCTGATCACCATGATCCTTCCACTTCTTCTCTGACCCCTAGTCGTGATGGTGAAAATCAGGTGCTGCCTAAATGATCTAATTCACTTGACTTCTTCTATCTAAAACTCCATACCCTTCCCTTTTTTTTTCTCCTTAATTCGTCTCGCAATATCGAATTTTAGTTGATTGTCTTCTCTTTTGATCTGGGTTTCTTACTTATGCCTTGTTCTAGTCTGAAGTCATATCGAGGAGTGAAGAGTATCGGCAATTATTTCGGCTTCCAGCTGACGAAGTACGTATTGCCTATCGGTGACCATTTCTTCCCCTTCTTTTTCTTCTCCACTAAACTATGAGAACTGAGCATTTCCTCTACATTTTATGTGTGCGTAGGTCCTTGTTCAAGATTTCAACTGTGCTTGTCAGGAGAGTATTCTTCTCCAGGTACTTATCTCTTTGCCGACTCGATGTTTCTCAATTCTATCATCTTGTCTCATTTTTCTTTCAATCATTCATCTTATCTTTATCATACTTGAGATTCTCTTTCTTTCTGCAGGGTCATATGTACTTATTTATTCATTATATCTGCTTTTACTCAAACATCTTTGGGTATGAGACCAAGGTACCATAATGATCCGTTGCTGTCCTATCTCCGCTGACTGATATGTTATTTTTTGCTCATTCAATATTGATTTGAAGTCGTGTTGCAGAAAATAATTCCATTTGCAGAAATATCTTGTGTTAAGCGAGCAAAGACTGCTGGCATTTTTCCCAATGCCATAGAGATTTTAGCTGGAGGGAAGAAGGTATACAATTTCTCTCCGGTTGTTGATTCATCGCCTGAACTCGATTTTGGTTGTTGCCTCTGCCCTTATTTAAGAAACGCATGCTTTGCAGTACTTTTTTGCATCATTTCTTTCCCGTGATGAAGCTTTCAAGCTTATCCATGATGGATGGTTGGAATATGGTAGTCCTGTTAAAGCAGAAGGAGATATTCAGGTGACTGAACAGCAAGTGACAACACACGCTTCTATGTTGCTTAAGGCTGGCTTCCAGCTCGTTCATTATTCCTTTATGCTTATCTGTCTTAGTCTCTTTGTTTAGGACTCTTTTTCTGAATCCAAAAGCCAGGGAAATGATGAACTCCTTAATAGGGCACGCAGTTCCATGGATTTGGCAAATGAACTAGATATCCCACTAAGGTACTTTGAGCTCCTCGCTATGGTGTACCTGGTTGCTGTAACTTACTGCTACACCCCTCACTATCTTTTCTTCACAGGGATGAAAATGTTCATCTTTCTGGTAGTTCCAGTGTTCCTGTAATTAGTCAAAATGGCGTTTCACCTTCGTCTGTAACTGTTCAGCGGCACTCAGAACCAGTTGGAGATATTGGGGCCTCTTCTTCAGCCAATACTTTAAACTGGAAGCCTGAAGATATAAACGCACCTAAATGTAGTTCAACTCCTTCCTAGCTTTATTCTTAGTTCTTTTTGGTTGGTTTTGGTAACGTGGCTCAATTTCGAGTTGACGATTTGAAGCTGTGAATGCTAAATTTTCAGTAAACGGTAATTTTTTTTGCTGGGTTCAACCTGTTTGTGGTGAGTATTGACAATGCCATAGGAAAAGTAGAGTTTTACTATAAGCCCTATCGTGATGGGTTAGCTTATCTTTATTTTGTTGCCTCTTGTTGGTATTTAACAAGTTACACTAGTTATCAGTCTGTCCCAACAGCTAGCACTCAGTATGGAAACCCTATACCTGCTGAACTGGTTATGTCGTTTATGCATACATGATCTTTCATCTTATTTTTTTGCTTATTATGGTTTCTTTTTGTGTTCTCATTTGAATCAATAACTCAACTTTTGCGCTCCTTGCTTGCAGTGTCACCTGATTTTACAAAGGTAGCAGAGGCCAAGTTTTCGGTAATGTCACTTTCTTTGTCTTATGAGATAGTGGATATTATGGAACCAATCCGACTCAAATTGTCGAACGTACTTAAATAGAGTTTGACTTGTTTTTGCAGATTCCAGTAGAAGAGTTCTTTAGATTGTTTTTTTCAGATGATGCCGTCAGTTTTGTTGAATCTTTCCATAAAAACTGTGGAGACAAAGGTAGAGCTATAAGTGGTGGAATCATGTTACTGCTGGTGTTTCGTATGTTTTCTCTACGTCGGTGTTCTTTTAACTAGAGGAGGTCTTCGTATTTGCAGAATTTAGGTGTACCTCTTGGCAACCTCATGAAAAGCTTGGACACACCCGCAATGTCTCATTTCAGCATCCAATAAAAATTTATTTTGGTACTATTTTTCTTTCCGATTGATACACAGTAACAGATAACACTTTATATCAAATATGTGTATGCATGAATGTCGCGTTTTGTTCAAAGGTGCAAAGTTCGGTGGCTGCCAGGAGTCACAGAAATTTCGGATGTATAGAGAAAGGTATTAAAACTTCATATTGTGTGTGTTGGTGTGTGTGCGTGTTTTTTCTAATCTAGATACCTACTTTCCACGCATCCATTCTTATTCTATGCCTGTTATTTCTTTTCCTAGCCATCTAGTTATCGAAACATCACAGGAGATCAGCGATGTGCCTTACGCAGACTATTTTACTGTAGAGGTAGGAGGAAATTTACATCGAATGTTATTAGTAGCTTGCTGGGTGATGTGGGTCATAGGTGAAAAATTTACCTTTCGGCTGGTTCTAGGGGGTTTGGGATGTGAAGAGAGATGGCAGAGACGCTATAGAAGGTTGTATATTGGATGTTTATGTCAACGTGGCCTTCTCAAAAAGAACTGTGTGGAAAGGTTTGTTTAGCTTTATTTACAGTTCTCTCGTCTTTGAATTTTTTCACCTTGCTTCCTATCGAGTTAAAAATTCAACTAAATGGTTCAACAGTGTTTGCTACGGATTCTGGTTCTTACAGATATGGAAATCTTTCAGTCTTGTTGAAATTGAGTTTCCTGTATTATTTTCAATATTCAGCTTTTTCATTGTTCTTGAATCTGGGGTGACATCTGAGTTTGTGCAGGAAAAATAGTTCAGTCTACGTTGGAAGAATGTAAAGAGGCTTATGCACAATGGATACGAATGGTATTTGGTCGGCGGCCACTGGATAAATTTTTATCGTTTCAATTTATTCAGAAATCTGAACCTTTTTTTTTTTTTTTTTTTTAATTATGCGTGGAGGCACATGAACTGTTGAAGGTGAAGAAGCTAGAGAACCAAGAAGGTTAGTGTTATAGACTAATGATTAAGAGAAGCTTCTTCCATTAAGAAAGCTGGCTGATACCGTATTGCACAGGGAATAAGTTGATTGAGGATGGTGCGGTGGTAGCAGAAAGGGAAGAAAAAGTGTCTGAATGTGAAGAGGAGAGAAGGGTGGAAATGGTGGGAGGAGGGGTAATGAAAAAGAATTTAAAGGAAACGTGGGTGAATCTGACATCGTTTGTGAAGAGGCAAAGCGGGACAAAGCATGTTGTAGTAATAGCGTTTGCAGTGATCTTACTGATGCAGGTATGTGTGTTTTGTATAAATTAGTGGTGAAAGAATGAGAGTGAGTGTTAGAAGCTAACAGGTGGAAATGTGGACAGTTGACGATAGTGGTGCTGCTGAAGAAAGGAAGAGGGGGGCAAATGGAGTACCGTGAGAGGTACGATGAGTACAATGGAAATGTGGAGAGTGTAGCGTGGCTGGAGAAGAGGATGCATTTCCTGAGGGAGGAGATAATGATGGTTGAGGATCGCCTGCAGAGGATGCGACAAGACCATTCCTCCTTGAAAGCTCAGTTCCATAATTTGGAACGCCTCTTCCGCCGCAACCAACACTAGATTTGTTTCACCGTTCTCTTTGTTTGTGCAGAATGCCTGACGGATATGCATGTATTTATGTATGTATTATTAAATGTTACTTTGCAAAATTGTCATACCCAATACTCATGAATATGTGCTGCGACTCTGATTGAGTGAAATGAAATTAATCGAAATGGTATTCGTGTGACGAGCATACATCATATCGTTGCATTCAGAAGAAAACAAGAGGAAATACGAAAAAGTGGGGTTTGAATGAAGTCCTACAGGGTTAATATCTTTAGGCAAAGACAACGTCAATAGAAAACCCCCAAACAAAGGCAGCAATTAAAAACCATAATGTTCAAAAGAGTAGTGCCATGGATGAGGTAAAGAAAATAGGAAACAACGAAGGAGAATGATAACCAACCAAAGGAGCTTAATTACAGACACACACATCCGGGGGTATGTTGTGTATGAACCAAGTACAGGTGAATTGAAGCCTAGTCAAAAGATTAAGCTATGGCTTAAGAGAGACTTATCAGCAATGATACTGCGTGGCTGGTCAGTTCAATCAAGTTGAGCAGCAGCCATTCTTCTGGGCAACAGGCTGTCCTCTGATCTGCACTGTTGGCGGTCTTGCATTGTTCCCACCTGGTTGGCTTGCCATTCTACATCCAAACCACATATCAATTTCTCTTATATATTACAAACACACATTCACTCCGTAAATTTGTGTAGCTACAGACCAACTACATGAAAATTCAGAGCCTCTACTTCAATTCTCATTTCTCAATTTGAAGTTCGATTTGCAGAGATATATATTAACAGTTACAAAAATGAGATGATAGCTTCACAAAAGTTCCATCAGGTCTAATGAATCCTATGAGCATTAGCTGCCATTTACTTATAAAAATGATGTTGGCTATTACACCTACCTCTCTTTGATGGATGCTGACATTGCCATGAAAGCCTGTTCCACGTTTGTAGCATCTTTTGCACTAGTTTCCATGAAAGGAATCCCAATTTCATCGGCAAAAGCCTACAAAATGTTTCAAATTGATCAGGGAACCAATTAAAGCCTTGCAATTCGATGGTACCAAAATTTGAATAGGAGAGTCGGTAAAGATAAGTGCATATATACCTTGGCTGTTTCATATGAAACAGCTCTGTTTTCAGCTAGATCACATTTGTTTCCAACCAGGAGTTTGTTCACATTGTCACTAGCATAACGATCAATTTCACTCAACCATTGCTTCACGTTATTGAAGCTTTCTTGATCAGTGACATCGTAGACAACCTACCAGGCATACGGACTAAATGAGTACATTTGCTAAAGAGTCAACGTAAGAAGCCAGGAGAGAGAACCTAAGTAAGTATCTTACAATGATTCCATGTGCCCCACGGTAGTAACTGCTAGTAATAGTCCTGAACCGCTCTTGACCAGCAGTGTCCCACTGTAAGATAGGAAGAGGGGAAAAGTGGTAAGCAGTGAGAGTAGGTAATGAGAAACAAGAAGAGCATCATTGCTCGCCATGTTATGATATGATACGCTACGAAGACGGGGAGAGACGAGTGAATAAAGAATCTCATATGTAGAGTTGTTTAGTAACAAAAACACAGTAGAAAGAAGAAGATAGAGTTGCATACAATTTGGAGCTTAATGGTCTTGCCATCTTGCTCAACTGTCCGAATTTTCTGAAGAAGAAAATATAGAAAATCAGATCAAAGCATTGGCATCAGTCACACGGAAAATTAACGGAAAAAAACTTACAAAATCGACGCCGATAGTGCTTATGTAACTTTCTACATAAGAATCATCCTGCGGAAACGAGGTAAAAGGGGTGGGCAATCAGAAATACGTAAATGAAAGCAGCAGACCAACATCACACTTTTTCGATATTCTTGCAAAATATGAATAAAAGCTACAGAGTTGATCTCCACAAAAACTTACAGAGAATCTCAAAAGTAGACAAGACTTCCCTACGCCAGAATCCCCGATAAGCAGGAGCTTGAAAAGATAATCGCTGCAATTCGAAAACGGAAAGAAAGAGATCAGAGACATTGGAAATCAAGCCTTGAGAGTTAGGATCAAATAAACCCTAGATGAAGCCAACCACTGTAATCGCGGAATCAATATCACAGAGAATCATTAAATATGATAGAGGGTAGGAGTAGAAGAAATCATAAATACAATGTGTTCTAGATAAACTCAAAAGGAACTTACTACTCGGGATTCATTGTGTTGGAGTCCGATTGGTGGAAATATCTGTGTGAGAGAGGAATCGGCGATACAAAATTACAAAGTAGAGGAGGGAAGAAGATCTCTCTCTCGCTCTCTCTCGCTCTCTCTCTATTGTCTTGTGGGAAAGAAGACGAGAGGAGCTTCAGAGAGGCCAGAGTTTGGGCCTAGGAAATATAATGATGAATGAAAGGCCCAACAATGATGAATGAAAGATCTAATAATGATGAATGAAAGGCTCAATAACGTAGAAGATTAAAAAAACACATGCCCGACTCTGCAGCCTCAGCAAGCAGTCCTCCAAAGGAATAACGAGAGTGGTGCTTCCATTATTAGCTTTCTTGCGTCTTTTTTGGCCTCTTCTCCGAAGATAGATATTACAACTCTGCTCTCCTCCTGTGTTAGGTTACCAATCACCCATCATCCATATGGTTGGCTTATTCACTCCTCAATCCTTCACACTGCGTTAACCAGCTGAATTCTGGATGGAGGTACCAAACCATTCCGCATCAAACTCAAATATTACAAGTGATTTCACCATCTCTGTCATCTCCAATAATGTTAAATATGAATCTCTCATTTTGATTTTTCTTTTTTTTGTCACGAAATATGAATCTCTCATTAAGCTCTAAAATTTTAAACGCAACTAAAACGTCTCACGAAAAAAGGATTCAATTAGATATTTGCAAGTGTCGACCCTGTAAATATATCTAGGAAACCACATGACATGGGTTTAAACATAAAGGCGAGCATCTGATTAGGTCCAAACTCAACTCCGACTTTTCATTCCCCAGTTTCCATTCATCGCTATTGAATACAACAGCAGTTAAAGCACCTAGTCAAACCCCGCTGCTTACAAGTGCCAATACCACCAACTCTCATATAAGTCAAGATCCAATGCAAAACAGATACTAATGGAACTCCGAGTTTTCAAAATAACAAAACCAGAAACTAGTCTGACTCAACAATGAGCCAGAGACAGAAAAACAACAATCATCCAAAAAGTCCTCAAGTTTCCAACAAATCCATTGCGTTTTCACATGTCATACATTGATATAATCTCTAAATAGGCTTGATCTTGAAGTGGAGCGAGATGAGAGAAAAAACAAGACATTTCAAGTCCTGCAGCCATGAGTGTGTTACAGGAATATATTAGAACAAATACAATCACTGAAATGTGGTAACAGAAAATATAACTACAGAATTAAACCAGCCACATGGATCAGAACCTATATATTTAAAGTTTGACACTGTGATTCGATGAAAGAGACAGAGACCTAAATGTAAAACCATCCTATATAGTTAAGGGATCAGGCTAAGCACGATTAGCTAATGCAATATAAATTAATGGTAAGGCAAGGTTGGGAAGTGAAAGAAAGGAGACCTGAACAAGATAGTAGAAGATGCGAAGTCCTTCAGGATCATTACTGCTTTGAACATCAACAAGAGATCCAATCTTAGATGTAGTGAAGGAGATGTGCTCATTTCCCATCACAATCTCAAGCTCTTGCCTTCCAACACGGTCAGGTTCCGGCCAGTTGTTATCATCTTCTTTCAATATCTACCCAGACAAGAAAAAAAAACCAAATCACATGTCAGGCCGCAAAGCTCAGATACCCCATAATGAAGAAGCATCTACTATTCATAGAAAGCGGTTAATAGCATTAACAAAGAAAAAGGGTTCTAAATCTACAACAGTACAGTAATCTCTCTCAAGCTACTTTTAAATCAATCAAACTTCCACTAAAGTCCCCGAAAAACCCTAAATTGACAAGACCAAAGTAGATATCACAAAAGCCCTAATAGCTTGTGATAGCGGTGCCGTAGCTTGACGAATTAGGCGGAAAGTAAAAGAAAAATGAGCAGAAAATCAGAGAACATGGAAAAAAGGGACCTCGCTTTCGGAGACGATACGCTTGCATTCCTTGAGAACGGCGGGGGTGAGAAATACCTCTTTCCGGATCATTGTATCGTTTTTGTAGTTTGAGTTATTAGCGTAACGGAGCTTACCGTCCGGTCTAAACTCAAACTCCAAGAACTCGTGCCCAAATTTCCCTTTGTGCCCGACATAGTACCTCAGGTAGAACTCGTTCTCTTCTTCCGCGGCCATGACTTGTTTCTCGATCGATTTCCCTTTTGCCCTTTTAAATCCCCCCAAAAAAGAAAAAAAGAGACATCTTAATGGGCTTAAATATCAGCCCATATATTAACTCGGGTCCATTTGTAAACGAAATTCTTTAAGGCCCAAACGGCTTAAATATCACTTTTTTTTTTTTTGGTTTGCCTGATTACGATTCCTTGATACCGGAAAGTTCTACAGGCGATGCCGCCGACAGATTCGACAATGGCCAAGTTTCTTCAATCCTATGGTGAAATTTGCACATGCTTTCTCTTACGGAATATGATCTCTTTCGTTTTTTATTTTTTTTGAAACTTTATTTTTTCTTGTGAGGGGCAGGATATGATTTGGTTCTGGGATCTGTAGCTCTAATTTATGTGGTCATGGCACCATATACTAAGGTGGAAGAGAGCTTCAACGTACAGGTAGGTTCTCCTTTACAAATGAAGACTTAGATTCCTGCTCGTTGTCCATTTTACTGAGTGGCTAATTAGCTGAGTGGTTACGTCGATTCTCTTGTCTGAAGTCAATGCACGACATTCTTTACCATCGCCATCATTTGGACTCTGTGAGTGACCTCTTTTCGAATTCTCTGAAGCGTACGGAGCATTTATTATTTTGAATTCTAGACTACTGTATATTTTTATCAACTTCTCCCTTATTATTTCAGTATGATCATTTGGAGTTCCCCGGTGTTGTACCTCGAACTTTTATCGGCAAGTGCTGTTGCATTTCCCGCTCATCATTAGTTCTGTTCAATTTACTGATTGTGTCACATATATATAAAATTCAACTCTGACTTTTTCTTGCAGGCGCCTTTATAGTCTCTATTATTGCATCACCAGTTGTATCTATCATCAGCTGGTTTGGCTTCCCCAAGCTTTATAGTCTTGTTGCAGGTTTCTATTATTTTTCCTTACATTTCCCTAATGGAATTTCTATCCGCTGTCGTCTTTAATTTACGTCATATCTCAATCATATTGACTCACAGCTCGTTTGGTGCTGGGCGGCATCATATTATCCACACTAAGGTTTTTCCGTATTCAGGTATGAAATTTATTGGCTAGTAAGTTTCTCTAGTGCTTGATTCCCCATGCTCCACTTTTCTATCTGATTCTTTTGTCCCTTCCTATGTCTTTGGAATTGGGATACCTCACATGCATCTTGATTGAATTTTTTCTCCTTTACACTGAACCGAATCTAGTTCTTTTGACAGATAAGAAAAAAGTTTGGACGTCAAGTGGAAACTTTCTTTCTACTTCTCACCAGTCTGCAGTTTCATTTGCTATTTTACTGCACACGTCCTCTACCTAATATTCTAGCTCTAGGATTAGGTAATTACTTTGTATCATCTGTCTCTAATAGTAATGGTCTTTCAGATGTCCTAGCAATCTTTCTCGTGGCCCATTTAGCGTAGGCTGCTAATGTTGTGAAATCTGGATTTTGCAGTTAATTTGGCATATGGTAATTGGTTAAAGGGAAACTTTTATTCAGCTTTGAACTTCCTGGTATGTATAATTTTCGTGGTAACATGTTTTCGTCTAATGTATAATATATCATTCATAGTATCCCAGACTATGGATTTGCTGACATTTCTTTTTCTGATTAACAGATTTTTGCCACTGTAATCTTCAGATGCGATACCATGTTACTGCTTGGGCCTATTGGTCTTGAACTTTTATTGGTGAGCTGGTGATGATAGTTTGGATCTGAACTTCTTTATGTGTAATTGGCCGTCTAATTTGTCTTTCCAGCTGATGTGGGTGCTTTACGTTTATTAACGACAGACCAAATCGATTTCCTTCTGGAAAGCGCTAAAGTATTGTGTTGGAACCACTGTGTTGGCTGTGGGTTAGTTAAAATTCCTCTTTATTTTGTGATCTATATTACTTTTTCCCTTCAGACACTAGTTCCCGGGTCATGCTTTTTGTGGTCATCGAACATTCTTAAGCACAGGTCTTACCATGTTTGTCGACTCTATCATGTGGAAGAAGGTTGTCTGGCCAGAATTTGAAGTTTTCTGGTTTAACTCCATTCTGAACCGCAGTTCTGACTGGGGTGTATCCTCCAAAATTTGTTTCTTCAGTTAATTTATTTTTGAGTAATATATAACCTTTAAGCATTTTTTCAACTGCCTGAATAGAGGGTTGTTTTCTATACAATGTTAAGCATTTGTAATTTCCATACATTAGTGTCATTGCCAATGGAAAGTTTAACATTGTGGTGCTGCAAAGTTTGAGAAATTCTATGTTGTTCCTTGAATATTAGTTGCTAAACCAGACACATTCCATACATTGGTACTTCACCTCGGCACTCCCTCGGTCTTTACTTGTAGCTTATCCTCTGTCACTGGTAAATACCCGACCGCCTAATATCATTCATATTGTCTTGTTCCTCTCTAGTTATGAACTCTGACTGTATCTCTACAAATTCTCCTTTTTTTCTTTTCGGATTATGCAGCTTGGCACCTTACTTGACAGGAGGGTTCCATTCTTTATTCTTCCAGTTTTATCCTTTATTTTACTCTACTCTAAACTTCCGCACAAGGTATTGACATTTAGTACTCATCAAAGTTTCTTAACCTTTTTTAGACATAGGCTTACCTATCTTTCTTGATATATGCAGGAACTTCGCTTTATCATTAGTTCAGTGCCAATTTTCAACTTATCTGCCGCAGTTGCTGCGAGCAGAATGTATGCTTTCTATCAGATGTTTGCTAGCTAAGCATTTGATCATAGCTAAAACAATCTTTTATTATCTTAAAAGCTTTTTGGATACACTTAATTTCGGAATGCTATTTTAATTTAACGAGTCCCGAGCTTGCTATATAATCCAATTTTATTGTACAGCTACAATAACAGGAAGAAAACTATTTGGAAATTTGTGAACGTGGTTATGCTAGCGTTACTTGTATTCAGGTAGAAACAGTAAGCAATTATCTTTTGCAATGTAAGAGAAGTAAAGAGATTTGCTAGTCTACTTAACGTGGTCCTATAGTGCAGGGTGCACGGTTGTAACATTCATGGCATCATACTACAATTATCCTAGCGGCTATGCTTTGAAGCGCTTGCATCAGATAAGTGAGTGACTTATTCTTTTCGAGGTTTCTTGTTATTGCAGCAGCTTTGACAAGAAAATAAGCTTGTCAGTGTTTTTTTTGTCTCACATGATGTATAATACACGTAATCATCTTTGTTTTGTGGTATACTGTATATGTACCTTTGGTTGGTAATTTGCCTACAGTATGATTAATTTTACGTGGTGCCTTCCATGCTTCTCAGGCCATTCTGCAAATGTAGCGGGAGAAGAGTGGGTTCACATAGACACTTTTGGTGCTATGAATGGAATATCTCGCTTTTGTGAAAATGCTTTTCCGTGGAGGTATGATTGATTCTTATTTCAATGTACTTTAGCTGTCTTACACCGTTTCTTGGTAAAAAGTAAAGGAGTCATCAAGGTACATGGGAAACAAGTTGCCATTTGGAAGCACCCATTGTGCTGTTTGTTGTTCATGTTCATATTCTTGGAGACGAATATCAATTAATTGGGAAAGTAATCATTTTTCACGCCCTTAGAATATGTAGAAGAGGGTATCTTCAAGCTATTTCAGAGGAGATATTTTTCTTGTGCAATGCAGATACTCAAAAGAAGAAGGGATAGTAGTGGGGGAGTTGCAAAATCGAAATTTCACGTACCTAGTGAAGTGAGTATTTTCATCACATAGTAGAAAAGAAATTCTAGTCAAAGATGATAGCAATGGTGGCCAATATAAAATTCTGTTGTCATGCTTTGAACAGCGAGCACCCCTCTGTGGATGGATACAGGTGCTTGTTTTCTGAAGAAGGCTTTGACAGACTCGAACTGCAGCGACGTTTCCCTCCCATTGTTCTGGTAATTCGGTTGGGTTAGGGGAGTGGTGCTAATTCAAAAATAGGTGTATTGCATAGAGTGTAATGTTGAGGTGAAATGTTGAATTGCAGGTAAAAAAAGCCAAAGTGTACGTGCACAGGGATCTGAAAAAGGAAGATTATTTGAATAAGAAATGGCCAGGATGTTAGTTAGGATTAATCCAACAAATGATGACATTGTTTTGGGTCGATGTAACAGCTTTGTTAACCTGTGAGGGGTCATGTTGTAACTGAGATGCACCTGCTTGTCACTGTATTGGACTGGAAACCTTCTGATTCATCCGGTAGCATATGCCTTTGGGCCTCGAGCCCAATTGATGGTCCATTACTTTGTTTTACAAATTTACCCCTCTGTCTTTTCCTTCTTTCCGTTTAGGGAGTAATCATTCGACTTATCCGAAGAAACCTAAAGCAAGAGAGACAGAGTGAGAGAGAGATGCTGCTGCAGACAGTGCAGAACCGCAATGTGCCACTGGCCTCCTCCGCCTCCTACTCCTGTGTTCCTCGCTGTAGATCACCTGTCGTCTCCGTAGCCCTATCAAAGAAGACGGCAGCAATCATGTGCTCCATCTCTCAGGTCTATGGCTACGGCACGGTGGACTACGAGAGAAGGCCGATTGTTCAGTGGAATACCATCTACAAGAAGATATCTCTCATGGAGAAGCCGGAGCTCGGCGCTGCCTCTGTCTTGAATCAGTGGGAGAAAAAAGGCCGCAAGCTTACCAAGTGGGAGCTCTGTCGGGTCGTCAAGGAGCTTCGCAAGTACAAGCGTCCCAACCAAGCTCTTGAGGTCCGTATCCTCATCGCATTTCATTTACTTGCTCTCTTTACATTGTATCTCTTATTGAACCATTGTGTTGATTGTTCGTACCATTTCCATAAGGTGTACGACTGGATAAACAACAGAGGCGAAAGGTTTCGATTGTCTGTAAGTGATGCTGCAATCCAGCTCGACTTAATCGGCAAAGTACGTGGCATTTCAGAAGCCGAAGAGTTCTTCCTCGGTCTCCCTGAGAATTTTAAGGACCGGAGAGTTTATGGTTCCCTCCTCAATGCCTATGTGAGGGCCAAGTCGAGAGAAAAAGCTGAATCTCTGCTCAACACAATGAGGGAGAAAGGGTACGCCCTCCACCCTCTCCCCTTCAACGTTATGATGACTCTCTACATGAACCTTAGGGAGTACGACAAAGTCGACGCAATGGTCCTGGAGATGAAGCAGAAAGATATACGTCTAGACATTTACTCCTACAACATCTGGCTCTCCTCCTGCGGCTCCCAAGGTTCAGTTGAAAAAATGGAACTAGTGTATCAGCAGATGAAGTCAGATGTTGCCATTAATCCCAACTGGACTACGTTCAGCACAATGGCCACCATGTATATTAAGATGGGTGAAATGGAGAAAGCCGAAGATGCACTGAGGAAGGTTGAAGCAAGGATTAGTGGTCGTAATCGCATTCCATATCACTACCTCTTGAGTTTGTATGGAAGTGTTGGTAACAAGAAAGAGCTGTACCGGGTCTGGAACGTCTACAAATCTGTTGTCCCGAGCATTCCAAATTTGGGCTACCATGCTTTGGTCTCGTCGCTCGTAAGAATGGGAGATATTGAAGGGGCCGAGAAAGTATATGAGGAATGGCTTCCAGTCAAGTCTTCTTATGACCCCAGGATACCAAATCTTCTCATGAATGTGTACGTCAAAAACGACCAGGTAGAGAAAGCTGAGGGATTGTTCGACCACATGGTTGAAATGGGAGGAAAACCAAGTTCAAGTACGTGGGAGATCCTAGCTGATGGTCATACCAGAAAGAGGAGGATTTCAGAAGCTCTGACTTGTCTAAGAGAAGCTTTTTCGGCTGAAGGGTCCAGCAATTGGAGGCCAAAGGTGTTGATGCTGTCAGGATTCTTCAAGCTCTGTGAAGAAGAATCGGATGGTAGTAGTAAAGACGCCGTTCTGGAATTGTTGAGGCAGTCGGGGCATCTCGAAGACAAATCGTACCAAGCTCTTATTGATGTGGAGGAAAACAGAACAACAGTAAACAATAGCGAAAACGATGGTCAGGAGAGTGACGGGACAGATGCGCTTCTAACTCAGCTACAAGATGATTTGTAATCAATAGTCGTCGTAGATCTGCCTTAAGAAAAGGAGGAACCTTGTAACCAGAATCAGCTGAGGAAGTGATATATATATCAATATATGTATTGTACACAAGGCCTAGTGAAACATAAACGTAAGTTGGGAGGGAAGAGCTGTCCCATTTTAATATCTCTTGTGACAATATTTTTGATTGGAATTAACGTTGCAGCCTATTGGTGCTGAGGGAATTGGCGTACCCAACCCTCCTGTAAACTTCTTTGGTTGTTCCTTAAAAAATGAACAATTAGAAGAAGAAAAAAAAGGAACATAGAGTGAAGAAGGCCGTGCTCTTTTATTCTGGGCCAGACTTAAAGGCCCATTGATTCTTGACTTTAGAAGCATGAGTGTCTCAAAGGTCCATATCTTCATGGAATCGTTGAGAGAGAGAGAGAGAGAGAGAGAGAGAGAGCGAAAGACGAAAGACGGTGATCGGGAAATGGCTACGAAAGGCGTGGCGGCGTACCCAAGCGCGGCTCGGATATCTGATTCACCATGCTATCTTCAGTACTCTGCATCTCTCAAATGTGAGTTTCGCTCCCGATATTCCCCTTCCTTTGATTTCTGAGGATTTATTTATTCAGACGGCTCTCTTACTTTCTGTCAAGTTCTCTTAAACCCTTAATTAGATCTCATTTTTTTTAATATGTTCCCTCAAGGTAATAATTTCATCCGACTCTTCCTCTCTCATGGGTCCAATCCCGTTTCTTAGAGTTTGAGTTTTGGTGGATAATGCTATAATAATAATAAAATCTTGATTAGGTCGCATCGGGGGATTCGATGCCTGATACTAGTTTATGTGTTTCCCGATTTCATGATTGAACTGTCAGGTCTTGAAGAATATGGATCAGACAAGAGTAAATGCCAGGATCATTTTGATGTGTACAAAGAATGCAAAAAGAAAGAGGTTGTTGTGATTGTAAATACATTATTACATTTAGGCCTTTGTGTGTGTTTCCAACTTCTCTGCTTACCTATATGTTTTGTTTCTCAGAGAGAAGCTCGACTGGAACGCAATAAGAGACGCCCGTTGTTTTCGTGAATGCAGGCCATGATTTCTATCACCATTCACCTACTACTACTAGTTGTATCCTCGCTTGAGAGTAAAATACACGGTCGATCGCCTCTGAGAAGTGGTTTGTTTGTACGGTATAAATAATTAAAATCTCAAGTGGATATCATTTTACTTCGATATACACATATGTGTATGTTAAAACTTTGAGAGCAATTTCCATATTTTATGTCGTTGCAGAGAAACCTATTGAAGTAGAATTTCAGAAGAGAGGGTTGGACTTGTAACACCAACTATTTCGTCCCAATACATCTTTCATACATTCGTCTCAATTGGAAACATCTTCAACTGGTATTGTGTTCTCCATTGTCCCAATTGCCCAATTGCAAGTGTTTAAGGTTAATGGGCTCTAATTCTTTTATATGGGCCTTAATGCTATTATATATGGGCTTGTATTAAGCTTAAAAGGTTGTGTTTGGTGAGCTGTCAAAATAAAGTACGTCATTAGAATAAGAAGCCCATACTCGCCGTCTTTCACGTTTTTTCAACTCATTGACTGCTTCGTCTTCCTCACGCGTTCTCTCTCTGATAAGATTCGGTGATCGGATTCTTCAATCTAATTTCGGAATCTGTGAATTGTGTTCCTGCCACCTCCCTCAAGCATGTATGCTCCTCCGATGCTGGTGAATTGCTCCGGTTGCCGGACGCCCCTCCAGCTTCCATCGGGCGCCCAATCTATACGTTGCGCTCTTTGCCAGGCCGTTACTCATATCGCCGACCCTCGTACCGCCCCTCCTTCTCATCCACCTTCCTCCGCCTCTCCTACGCCTCCTCACATCCACCCGTCCCCCGGTCAGCTGCCTCACCCTCATGGCAGGAAGAGGGCCGTGATCTGTGGTATCTCGTATCGTTTCTCCCGCCACGAGCTCAAAGGCTGCATCAATGACGCCAAGTGCATGCGACACCTTCTCATTAACAAGTTCAAATTTCCCCCTGAGTCCATCCTCATGCTCACTGGTATTTCTATCTATTTTCTCCTGAAACTGCATTCTCCTCTTGCTGCTTGCCAGCTCCATGTCTATCTGCCTATGTCTGGTCATCGTTCGTGGAAATTTCATGCTTTCATGATACTCTCCATGTTATCATTTCCTTGATCAGAACTGCAGGATATTATAGAAATTTTGCTTGCGAGTTCCTTGCTACTCTATTCAATTTCCCTTCCACTCTGAATATGTGGAATGCCTGAATCACTGATATATGCAGTGAATTGTTCGATCATCCTGTTCTTCATGTGCAGTTTGTATTGAAGCTTACTAAATAAATAAATAAATGTTCATCATAGATGATTTTTTTTGCCCCATGATTCTCATGGATACATTATGGTTGATGCAGAGGAAGAAACTGATTCATATCGTATCCCAAACAAGCAAAACATGAGGATGGCATTGTATTGGCTCGTACAAGGATGCACAGCAGGCGACTCACTTGTCTTTCACTACTCCGGTCATGGTTCGCGTCAAAGAAACTACAACGGTGATGAAGTTGATGGCTATGATGAAACACTCTGTCCACTGGATTTCGAAACTCAGGGGATGATTGTAGATGATGAGATTAACGCAACTATAGTACGCCCTCTTCCTCATGGTGTCAAGCTCCATTCAATTATTGATGCTTGCCATAGTGGCACCGTGCTTGATTTACCGTTCCTATGCAGAATGAACAGGTTACTAGTCCCTAGCCACTGCTAAAAGTGAAAATTGTACCTTTGCAATGCTCGTCATATTTAACAGACACCCATATTTGTTATTGAAACAGAGCTGGGCAGTACGTGTGGGAGGATCATCGGCCTAGGTCAGGTTTGTGGAAAGGAACAGCTGGTGGAGAAGCCATATCATTCAGTGGATGTGATGATGATCAGACTTCGGCAGATACATCTGTAAGTAGAACGAATCTAATCATACAACTTGCAAAGGTAGTTGATTCCTCGGACTCATGGTTGAACCACATATACAGGCACTGTCAAAGATCACCTCTACAGGTGCTATGACTTTCTGTTTTATTCAAGCAATAGAACGCAACACACAAGGCACAACCTATGGAAGCATTCTAAATTCGATGCGCACCACGATAAGGAACACAGGGAATGAGGGTGGTGGTAGTGGTAGTGGTGGTGTTGTTACGACTGTGCTGAGCATGCTTCTGACAGGGGGAAGTGGTATTGGGGGGTTGCGTCAGGTAAAATCCTTTGTTACTTTATTGTGTTAATACGTATTGGTAAATGTTTTCTTATTTCTGTTTTTAACAGGAGCCTCAACTGACCGCATGTCAACCATTTGATGTCTATGCAATGGCTTTTACTCTCTAGTAAAATGTATAGCTGAGTGCAATGAGAATCTGTCCATTTAACCTTTTGGTATTGATATTTTTCTTTCAAAATAATAAAGGAAACATTTATTTGGTGCTTCAATAACAATACACGCCCCATCCATTTGCATACAAGCAAGTGGTCTTCCTTTCAGAACCAACACTTAGAATGTTTATTGAATAGACAGAAGAAAGACAAGAGAATGCTCAGAGAGCTGTACAGAAGACGCACACATGATGCAAGAAAACGCACTTCCACTGTAGCAGCATGTTCTTTGTTTGATACCCCGGCCATTATCGTCCAGGGCAAAGGAGAAGTTTGCCCCACCATCGCTGAAGAGAAGACACCAAAAGAAGGTACCTTTATGCAACCTAGCCATTCCCACTCCAACCTCAGTATGTGATCTGTTTCTGAGCAGCGCCAATGCTTTGTTATCTCTAAAGAGAATGTCTGAGAATGCGACTTCTGGCTTTGCATACTTTGAGCTGCAACCGAGTATATGGCCTGTTATGGTACTAAAAGTGGGGAGTTCTACACCACAGTTTGGCGCAAAAACCTGAGTGAAGTCGTCTTCAGGGGGTTCACAGCTGAGAGTGTTGTTGACATTGCAATTGCCTTCACAGTAGGGCTGTTAATCATGATTCGTCAATACAGATATCTGGACAAAACGGATACGGATCATAAATTTGCATATCCGGCAAATACGGATGGAAAGAAATAATGGGCCGGATAACTGTTGATATCTAGCCCATTATCAGAGCTCATTATCTCGTTGAAATCAGTCTTCGTATCTGTTTTCTCTCCGATCTTTGAATCAAACGCTTTTGAGTTTCAAACACACGATTTCTTTTCTAGGGTTTATCTCTTCTTCATGTATTCTCGACGCCGTCAACCTCGACGTCTCTGGCTCCGGCGGCGCTCTTCACTCCGACGGTCATCCTCTCTCTGGTGGCGCTTCTCTTTTGCGAAAGGTCTCAACTCTTCTTCTCTTGTTTCTTTTCTTTGATTTCTCTTAGATAGCTTTGTGAGGTTGAAATATTGAATGTTTGGGTTCCGAATTAGATATGTGGATATATTGATTTCTTGTTGATTCTTTCGATTTTGATATTGTGAGTGTTGATTTCGTGATTTTTGCTTCTTTTTCCTTAACACCAATTTCATTCTTGCATCGGGACTTTTTGTTAGTCTTTTTGGAGTTGCAGAGATGCAGTTTTTTTGTATTTTCTTTCATTGTTAACTAGGCTCAATAGCACGTTGTTAATTTTCGAATGGAATGATTTCGATTACATATATTTTGTTTGGTGTGGTTTGGTTTCCATTGGAAGAGTTTTCAATCATCTAATCAGGATTTTGTGTCTCTATCTCTTCTCTGGTTTTATAGTCTTCTTCTCTGAAACCTTTTTTCTTTGGGTACTGTTTTTATATCTTTCTATATGTGTTATGCATTTTTCGGTATCTACATCCTGATATATGATATTGGTTGTTTCTAGAGTGATTTGGATCATTAAAAGGAAGACTTTGATTAAGGAATTAGATGCATTCACTTCTAATGATTCAACTACACCATGTTGATTATTGTTTTCCTCAAGTTTCAGTCTTTGGTTTCTTAAGAAATAGGCATTGTCGATCACTTGTTGGAGCTTTATGTAATAAAATTGTTGTTTATGTTATACTTAAAAGTTAAAAGAGATCCACGCACGCTATGAAGACTGGAGCTCTGATTTTTGAGGACGAAATCATCCCCCACACCTTCACCGGCGATTATTCCCGGCGGAGCTGAGAAGTAAGTGCGCCACTCCATCGTTTCTTCCCCGTTTGTATCCAAATCTTAGTTTGTTCGTGGTTCGTAATTTTCCGGAAGCCTATGCATTCCAAGATCGCTTTTATCCCCCTCCACTGCTCGTTGCGGCCTCTCTACCGGAAGTTCATCCTCTAGCCAGAGACGGGACTTGGGTCAGAGACATCGCTCCACCATCCATCAAGAATCCAACTACCCCCGCCTCCTCTTTGTCTTCTCGGGCTTATCGGAAATCTGAGGAAGAGGACAGGTATCATGTTGGCCGTCTCATTTCCTTTCTCCGGCAGCTTTACCGGCGGTCGGAAGGTAAGGATGTCAATGGCGGCGCCACTTTCTCTTCTCAAGGAGACAAATTGGTTAGGGTTTTAGTTGTGGGTCATGGGCCTTCTATTGGACCATGGCTTTGGGCTCTAGAGTTAATTAAACTTATAATTAGATCATGTCTTTTAAGCTCAATAGGTAAGGCTTATGAGGACAAGTGGACCTTATTGGGCTTAAGACATTTTGTGATTGTAGGTCATAGGATTAGTAGATCTGACAGTTTACTTTCCCCTAGACGGAATTTAGACTGTAATGTTTCTTTCCTTTGGGATAGAATTTTGTCTAGAACCTCCGAGAGGGGGAATTTTAAAAGCTCTTTGGCATCAAGAGCTTATTTGGTAGTTCATCTGCCTTGCGGGGTGACAGAACTAGGATTAGTCTTCGACTCTCAGTATCGAGACTCTCTATCCACCTCCTATCCAAGACTTCCAGAGCGTCAGAGTCTCCTCCGCCTAGTTTTAGCTAGCATATGTTTTCTTTTTTTATCGACTTTGGTAGTTTCTGTTGTTACAAGTTGGAATTGTAATTCTGATTTATAATTAATAGAACAAGTTGTTTGACAAAAAAAAAACGAGATTAGTGGAAATACAAAAACGTGAATGATGAAATTGAGTCAATAACTAACAACCATGTACGTGTCAACATGAGGGAACGTTAACTTCAGTTCTTAAAATCTCATATAATATAGTCAATGCGTAATATTGCACGCATCTTCATAATTTCTATAAACTTTTATTTTCAAACCTTTCATTATTGTAGTTAGATTTCTGGCTGATTAAGTTTACAAGTTTACAAGTAGGAACATGTTTCTTTATATACAAGTTTAAGATTGTTTGTTGAACAATTTTGCCTGTTGTAGAAATAGAAATCAATGCATCTTTGTAGTTGATTCTCATAACCAATAGAAACAATTATAAGAAATATAATATAAGAAAATAAACGACTTTGCTTCTCCCTTAATTTTACTCAGCTGGATTTTCTGAGGTCGGTACTTGAGGCCATGGATTCATGAACTATGTAATTTTATAATTTATCCATATTCGTTAGATCTCTGGCGGCTTGTCTTTTGTAGATGGTTTCAATGGAGAACACTGCGAAATCAATTCAAGATTGTGGCACTGATGCTGGTAGCTCCAAGTAAGAGTCATGTGAACAACATCTAGAGATGGAATCTTCAGAATATATTGGGGATTCAAAGAAAATATCTAAAGTTTGGCTGCATTTTGTGAAGACTGATAATTTAGATAAAGCAATGAATTATTGATTTCATGTAGAACTAAGCATGGTCCCACAACTAGTTGCAATATTAAACCACATATCTAGATGCAAATTGATGCTTAGAGAAGAAGCCGATAGTGAAAGTGATGGTAAAAAGTTGAAGCAATCAACTTTATTTCATCTTAATTAAGTAGATGACTCTGTAGGAAGTAGAGTACCATCGCATACAACATTCAGTCAACCAGCATCTCGTAAGGCTTTAGTGGAAATGATCATCAGGATGAACTACCTTTTAGGTTTGTTGAACATAGGGGATTTAGAAAATTCATGAGTGTTCTTCAGCCGCTGTTTGAAATCCCTTGTCGGCAAACAATAGCTAAAAATTGTTTAAGGCTTTATGAAGATGAAAGGGGAAAGCTTAGGAAGTTTTTTAGAAACTACAAAGGTAGTATTTCTCTGACAACAGATTGTTAGACCTCCATTCAAAATTTTAGTTACATGTGTCTAACTGCGCACTACATAGATGAGTATTGGAGGTTGCACAAAAGAGTCATCAATTTCTGCGTAGTTGATAATCATGCTGGTGAAACGATAGGTAAAATGGTTGAGAAGTGTTGCAGTTTCTGGAAAATTAGGAGAGTTTTCACCATAACAGTAGATAATGCAAGTTCGAATGACCTTGCATTAAAATATCTGAAGAAGAAGTTGAGTTCGTGGGGAACAACGGTCTTGGGTGGAGAGTTTTTGTATATGCGGTGTGGAGCACACATTCTAAGTCTGATTGTAAAAGACGGTCTTCAAGAAGCGCATGGTTCAATATTTAGGATCAGATCAGCTGTTAGGTATGTTCGATCTTCACCTGGAAGGTTGAAAAAGTTTAAGGAGTGTTTGGAGATTCAAAAGGTTGAATCAAAAGCTGGTCTTTGTTTAGATGTTGAAACGAGATGGAATTCAACATTTCTGATGTTACAAGCTGCTGTAAGTTTGAAGAAAGAGTTTGATATGCTTGAGGTAGAAGATGACAAGTACGTTGCAGAACTTAGTAGAATCTGCAATGCTCAACCAAGTGAAAGTGATTGGTCATATGCTAGTGCATTGACAGAGATTTTACAGTATTTCTATGATGCAATTGTGAACATCTCTGGGTCTAAATATATTACTGGCAATACATATATAAAAGAGATATTTGGAGTGGGCTGGATGATAGTGAAGATGGACACATCTGAGGATGAACACAAGCAGGCTATGGCTGAAAAAATGAGGCTGAAGTTTTATAAGTATTGGGGGAATTTCTACAACACAAACATGATGATCTATGTTGTTGTAGTTCTTGATCCGCGATACAAAATGCGATGGGTAAAGTGGATGATTGAAGGTACGTGTCCACCTTATGAGGCTAACTGTTTGATTGAGAAGATCATCGATGCTTTGAACAGATTATTTGCATACTACTTGTCTTTGATATCACAGGGATGCAGTGATATCTTCACAAGAAGATTCGGAACCACCATCTAAGGAGAAAAAGAAGAGACATGCTCTAATGGATGAAATGTTTGATGATGTTGAAGAGAGTGAAGGGTCTGAGATTGTAAAATCAGAGCTAGACTCTTATTTAGATGATATTCGAGAGGATAGAAAGAATCAAGAATTTAGAATACTGAGTTGGTGGAAGACAACATGTTCTAAGTACAAGGTTTTGAGTCTGATGGTAAGAGACTTGTTGGCTATTCCAGTTTCAAGTGTTGCATCCGAGTCTGCATTTAGCACAGGAGGTCGAGTGCTTGACCGTTTCCGTAGTTCACTTACACCAAGAATTGTGGAAGCTCTTATATGCACTCAGGATTGGTATCGTGATGATATTGTGGATTTAAATGTAGAAGAATTGCTTAATGAGCTTGAGAACATTGAATCAGGTACATCTTTTCTTATTTTACACTTTTATTATATCTTAAACGCCTTTCCATTCTAATATCTTGTTCTCTCTTATGCAGAGATCAATACTACAAGCATTCGACTATGAATTGTGTAAGAATCCATTCTCTCTTCTGTTTATACATTAATTCGATGCTATTTGATGCTTGTTGTATGTATTTGATGCTTGCTATATAGATTGATGCTATTTGGAGAAAGGCAATGCTTTTGGATCTGCATATATATATCTCATTTATTTGCATGTCATATATGAATGTACTGGTCTTTCTAGATATAGAGATCTTTTGAATATATCTTGTGATGCACATTTTATCAATTAACGTTGCTCAAAACCAAGTGATCAAATTCGCATCTACCTTGCTGGTTTTGCTTCTGTTGAGTTTTTTGTGCTGTGTGGTTGAGCTTGGTAGGTGTTGTAGAGTACAATGGACACATATATGTATGAAGGAAGCGGCTTCATGACTCAAATCATTATCCTCCAACCGTTCCACATTGTCGGGTGAATTTGTGAGTTGTAGACCTTCTTGCTCTTTGACTGGATTGGACTTTGGAGGTTTAAACAGTTACAAATGATGTATTTGTTTGTGAGTTAGACATATGACACCAGCTTGTAGTTGAAAAATTTGAATAATTCAAACACAAATATTTCCAATTTAAGAGTATGAATAATTTGAATAAATGTATATAGAAAAATGGATATTTGGAACGCGGATATCCTTAATTTCGGATACGAATACGGATCACGTTTCTTATTATTCTGCCAGATACGGATACGGATATCCGCTCAGTAACAGTACTACCTCACAGAGCCTAACATAGTAAAGGGCGATGCAGCCAAGACCGGGGCTCTCATTCAGCTTGCTAAGTTTCGAGTTGTTCTGTTGTGGTTCGAGATGCTCACCATTTCATGAGCTGGGTTTCCTGCAACCATTCTAATACTCAGTTCGACTAAGATTTGTAAGGGTTTACTTAAGGGTATGAAACCACATAAATCTGTCGAATCTGGTTTCGAAAAAAAGAAAGAGAACTTGAGAGATAATCTGAGGCAGTGCTCCATTCATATAATGCCTGGCCGAATGCTGAGCAAGGAGTCCAAGTCTAGATTAGCATATGTTTACGAATGGATAAAGCGTAGTGAAGAAATTACCCTGAAATTTGGAGCTAGCTAGCACTGATAATGAGAGAATCAATAAAATCGACTTCAAAAAGCTAATGTTGTTCTTCCTTTCGGAGAAAGTCTACTGAATTCCTTATGTAAGTGCAGAAGCTGGCGGATTTCTGGAAAAATGAAGGAAAAAAAGACAAAAAAGAGATGAGGTTGATGGAGATGGAGTTTGTGGTCCCTAAGTAAAGTTAGAAGAATGTGTTGTGTTATTTCTTTTAAAAAGAAAAGAAGGCATTTTGAATATTGGGCTTTGATGTTTGACAAAAAAAAGAAGAATATTGGGCTTTGATACAGGCCCTCTACCATTGAAATTAATTATGAAGTACCAAGGAACGTAAGGGACTTGAATTTCATATACTTCACTAAATGGCCGGTGGGTGTGGGCCACTGACATTGATGTGTAAAGACTGATTTTGGCAACGCACTTAAATTAGTAATTTCAGTCTATGCCACCATTGTCTGCTCTGCTTTCCTGACATATACTTGAAGTTCCTTTTCTTTTGTTTGTTTGGTTTACTTCAATAAATGTTGTAACAACACTTCTACTTTGGTAACTTGGTTCCACCACTTCACAGTGTGCACCTGTGTAGACTCAGTAGTCCACATGGTAATGTTTCTATATACCGTGTCACATTCTAGAACAAGTAACTCCAAAACTATTTGCTTCAATCTTCTCTAGCACCTCTCACGGGCATTGAGTCCTGAAACTCTGACGAAGGGGTAGTAATGGAGTCCCCACAGGTGGTGAGTGCGTGGTAGATAAGAGGCCCACATGCATGCGCTTGAGGGTTAAAACGAGTATGACAAAATCTTTGTAATTAAGAAACAATGATTTGATTAGGACAGTTGACTAAACAGTATCTGCTGGCATCATCAGATCAAATAGTTAAAACTACTTTCCGAGGTTTTACCCCACTGGTCCTTCCTTACCCATGCATGGTCCACGCGCTACCTAATCAAGAAATTGTAGGTATACGTACCATACATAGAATTTGTGGCGGTGAGCGAAAGTTTAAAAAAGTCGAAACGTATAGTGTATTCAATGCTCACCTAGGAAGCTGTAGTAGTCCTCTCCTGTTTCATCCATTTAATGTTGGAGCAACATACACTAGCTGGCCCTCCAACGTGCATGATCTTGATTGGCTAGTAGTTGCCAAACATCATTACGTTTACGAAACTGTGCTCAACTTGGTTCATCAAATACTCTTTTCTTTTTGGGAATCCACTCTTTTCATTTCCATTGGGTACGTACAGTGGCGTGTTGATGGACTTTCATCGCTTTCCCTCGCCTACCATATTGGAGTTAGTATTGCTGAGGAAAACACATAAATTCTTATAGTAGGGCAAATTAAGGACATTTGTTACACTAGAGCAAACCTGTCTAGGAACTGCCTCACCCTACCAGGAAAACTAAGTTGTGATCTATCTATGCCTTTTTGATGAGAACGAAATAACATAATCTCTCACGATCAAGGGACTCAAAGTAAAAAAAAAAAAAAAAAAAACCTTACTCTCAATTTAGAAACAGAAATATATATATATATATATATATATATATATAGAAAGCCATCCATCAAGCGGTGCATTTCCTTGGGTCGTGGAAATGATGATAATTGATAGGAGGTGGGAAATTAACTGAGTGTCATAAATGAGGATCCATGTGGAGAGCATCGAATGGGAGAAAATCATCAGCTAGTCCCATCACCACATAGAAGTGAGCTGGTGGGAATATAGGGGTGGTTTCGCCATTATACATCAACTAAGGATACTTTTTGTAACTTTCTATATGACTCGACTATATATAAAACATACTTTGGGGTGACAAGAATTGGAGAGACAAGTACCTACGTACCCATATAACATTCGACGGTATAATGGCCACAAATCCAGGAGTCCTCACCGATTGGCCTTGGACACCTCTAGGGAGTTTCAAGGTGGACTCTGTTTTCTTGTCTATTTAATATTTATTGAAAACACTATTTTTATACGTATAACGCTTGCCTAAGATTGAATCCCTTAAATTTGCTGATACTAATTCGTGTATGATTTTTTGACGTGAAAAGTACATAGTACTAGCACCATGGGCGGTCCATAGCACATACAGGTTTGTGACAGATGATCCGAAGAAGATGGATCTGGGGTACGCCTTGATATTCCCTTTCTTGCTCCTCAGAATTCTGCACAACCAGATTTGGATCTCTCTGTCTCGTTATTATACGGCCAAGGGAAAGAGACGCATCGTCGACAAAGGAATTGACTTCAATCAGGTCGACAGGGAAACTAACTGGTGCGTTTTTCTTGATTTTTATCTAACTACTTAGCTTCCGAGCGCAGTATGTATCGAACTAATTAACTCCAGTTATATATTTATGTGCGTAGGGATGACCAAATAGTGTTCAACGGAGTGCTCTTCTATGTAGGCATCTCTCTGTTGCCGGAGGCCAAACAACTTCCCTTGTGGAGGACAGACGGAGTGTTGATGGCCGCGCTGCTTCACGCCGGGCCGGTGGAGTTCCTTTATTATTGGCTACATAAGGCTCTCCACCACCACTTTCTTTACTCCCGCTACCATTCACATCACCACTCATCTATCGTCACTGAGCCCATCACTTGTAACTCTTTATTTCTAGATTCATTCCGATTTTTATATAACATACGTAAAATCTATCGATTAATTAGTAGCGATTCTCTGTTGGGGATAGTTATATGATATGGGACTATATATGTATGATCTATATATACAGCGGTGATACATCCGTTTGCGGAGCACATAGCATACTTCATGCTCTTCGCAATACCATTGCTTACGACGTTGCTAACGAAAACGGCTTCCATAGCGTCATTTGCCGGATACATAATCTACATAGACTTCATGAACAACATGGGACACTGCAACTTCGAGCTCATCCCTAAGCGCCTTTTCCACTTCGTCCCTCTCGTCAAGTTCTTTTGTTACACTCCCTCGTAAGTTCTTTCACATCTCCTCTGTACTGTTTAATGCATGGAGAGAGAAAGAGATCTCATACTTATTCTCTTTTTCTTTTTGGCGCAAGGTTGATTTAAAAAAAACAGTTAAGAGCATCCGCAATTAGAGTTGTAAAAAGGCTCTCATACAGAAATTAAAATAATAAAATAATAAAATAATATAATAATATGTAATATTTTTTAATTCAAAAATCTTTCAAATCTTTTGGAACTCTCATCCATATAGTCTCTTATTTAAAGACCTTTTTATTTTTATTGAAAGACTCTTTTAATAAAAAATTATTATATAATATTTATTTATTTATTTTTGAGGAGGTATTCTTATGAGAGATTTTCGCTGATAGTCTTATAGAATACTTTCCTTTGACGTATATGCTTAGACCATAATAGGACTTTTGTAAACCGCCTTTTAAATTTTTTTAGGCCTGTCGTTTTAGTATAGGAAAAGAACCTCTTGTAACCCCTATTCCCTTGGTAATGACTTAATAGATTATAGAAAAACTTCTTTAATTTGAGCTATATTGATTATGAAAATTGCAGGTTCCACTCGCTGCACCACACACAGTTCCGAACCAACTACTCCCTCTTTATGCCCTTGTACGACTACATTTACGGCACAATGGATAAAAATTCTGATATATTGTATGAGAAATCTCTAGAAAGAGGAGAAGATAGAGTGGACGTGGTGTACTTAACTCACTTGACGACGCCAGAGTCCATATACCATCTCCGTATTGGTTTGGCCTCATTTGCCTCCTACCCTTTCTCCTATAGATGGTTTCTGCGCCTTTTGTGGCCTTTCACCTCTCTCTCCATGTTCTTCACCCTCTTCTACGCCCGCATCTTTGTTGCTGAGAGAAACTCCTTCAAGAAACTCAACTTGCAGTCTTGGATGATACCTAGATATAATCTACAAGTAATTATCATCATCTACAACTTATTCAATCGTTTTGTAAATATATTCATGATGGTTAAATAATTTGCTGATACATGATGCATGCATGCATGCAGTACCTGTTAAAATGGAGGATAGACGCAACCAACGACATGATTGAGAAGGCAATACTGGAGGCAAATAAAAAGGGAGTGAAGGTTCTTAGCTTGGGTCTCATGAACCAGGTAAAGAAACAATCTCTGATTCATTTGGTCATACATTGGGTAGATGCAGTACGTAGTGTTAAAGGTGTGGTGAACTGCTGTAACAGGGGGAAGAGCTGAACATGAATGGAGAGGTGTATATTCAGAAGCATCCAAAACTGCAAGTGAGAGTGGTGGACGGCAGTAGATTAGCAGCAGCTGTTGTGATCCATAGTGTACCCGAAGCAACTCAAAACGTAATTATGTTAGGCAATCTCACGAAAGTGGCCTACACCATCGCCTCTGCTCTATGTCAGAAAGGCGTTCAGGTTTGCTGTTTCTTTTTGCTCCTCTGTTTGTGATAAGAAAGACACTTACTGATGGGTTTACATTCTTTGTCGAGGTTTTTTTTTGGGCTAAAATACTTTCATTAAACTTCAAACTTAAGAAACAAAGTGTTGGGCTCTAGACCTTCACATGCCGGGTCTTTGTCGAGGTTAATAGGTGAAAAGTAAAACCTTCACATGCCCGAGCTTTACCTATTTTCAGGTCTCTACTCTGCGCCTAGATGACTATGAAAAACTAAGATCATACGTTCCACTAGAATGCAGAGACCATTTGGTCAATTTAACCTCTGAAGAACTCTCGTCAAACAAGGTAATCAAGTATATCAATAGAGTTATAAACAAATTATTCCAGAAGAATATTGACAATAGTCAAAGAGCATTTTAATTAATGGATTTTGGGTAAAGGTATGGCTGGTGGGAGACGGAACACATAGAGAAGAGCAGGAAAAAGCCACAAAAGGGACAGTGTTTATACCGTACTCACAGTTCCCTCTCAGGCAGTTACGTAGGGACTGCACCTATCATACCACGCCGGCGTTGATAGTTCCAAAATCTCTGGTGAATATCCACTCCTGTGAGGTGAGTATACCAAAATCCAGAACAGATTAATTTATTTAGTTGATATTATACAATGATTTCCTAATGAAATAAACACATATGCAGAACTGGTTACCAAGAAATGCGATGAGTGCAACTAGAGTGGCAGGCATATTGCACGCCTTGGAAGGATGGAGAATGCATGAATTCGGCACATCCCTTCTTCTTTCGGATTTGGGCCAAGTATGGGAAGCCTGTCTCAGCCACGGCTTCAAGCCTCTCCCGCTTTCACATCATCATTAAAACTATATATATATGACTATGAAACACAAAACGCACTTAAGCAAGCATATATGTATCAATCCCTTGGTATTATATATGGTATTAATAAGATTACTTTATTATAATATTTATCATCAAGTACTATTTCTTTTTGTTTGGTTGGTTTTGCTGTTATTACTTGAAACTCAAATTATCAAAAGAACGAAGATGAAATATTTGACGAAAAAACTTGGATTTCCTCACAATTATTAAAACATATGTTTTTTTTTTCTTTCAACTTTACTTATTACTAGTAGGATTCAAACTCCTCACTTGATGCCTAGGGGCAAGCCAATTGGGCATCTGGCTATTAAAACATATGTTAAACGAATAAGAAATGAAAAGGATTTGTTAATGGGTCTTGCAAAAAGCGTTATTTACTTATTCTTAACTTCAAACATTGGTAAGAAACACGACACCATCAGTTTATATATGGAGTTAGTTCAAACGAGTTAAGGATATTTTTAGGATTATTTTGAGGCCAGAAAAAACTACAACAAAAATATATATATGGGGTTTATAATCGAGTCAGGGTTTTATGAAGAACACTCACTGATCTGTCTCTCTCCTTGGACAAATCCCCCTTTCCAAAACCCTAACCTGCCAAATTCATTTCGGTAGAAATTTTCGTAACATGGATTTGAATTTCCAAGGAGAAACCTTTGTTTCCGTTACCCACGGCAAAAGAAGTTCAAGTAGGAGCATCTTTCACTCCCTTTGTTCTCCGATGGTCGCCTCCTCCGACAAAACCATCCGCACTTACACAAACGGAGATTCAGTAGCCGAGCCCGTACGAGAATTCATTGGCCACGAAAACAACATCTCTACTGTGATGTTGCCTGCATGAAGAATTCAAAACCTGTCCCGTGTTTTCTAGCTGCAACGAAGTTCACAAGACGAGCCCCAATTCGGCTTTTGAGTGAAGGTAAGCAGACACGTTTTCAATAGTGTTATAAAACAAACCAAAGCGGCCGAAGAGATGACATTATACAGTTTCATCCGAAATAACTAATCTTTTATTGTCTTCTTACAAGTATGATCTCGTAGAAAATGATCTATGTGTCTACAAGTATGATCTCGTAGACTATTAGATTGTGACTTTAATTGGACTACTAGGATATATACTTATTACTTTATTGTTTTTTCAGCTCTCCCAAAGTCAAGATAACTCTTCCCCCTGTCGATCAAGAACTGTTGCGCAATGATAACGCTCTTACACCTTTTCAGAAAGATGATATCAGGAGGAAAGAAAGACTAACTGATAGAATTGTTTCCTGGCTCGCGAAAACACACAATATTAATTTCTTCATTTAATAATGAATCGGCAAGACATGTATTAATCTCAGCTGCTTGATGTTTTTCAAACGACAAACTTTGTGGACTTTGAATCACTCTCCATCCATCACTTGGATGTGGAAATCCATCATGAGTCTAAGGCAAGTTGCGAGGAAATTTGTGGGTGTGAACATGAACGATGGGATGTCTGCCAGCTATTGGTACGAAGACTGGACTTATTTCGGCCCTCTCATTGATATCGTTGGAGAGGAGGGCCCCAGACTATTGGGTATTCCGGCAACAGCGACAGCCGTCGAGGGTTCTCGAATGTCCCAGCAGGACATTCCCCTTACACCCCTTGGACCTGATATTTACCTTTGGGGACTGCGGGACCCTTCTACTGCTCGTCGATGTAAGTTCAGTTCTAAATTAACTTGGGAA